>JAUNZM010000138.1:0-1200000 GCA_033459285.1 Clamator glandarius
GATTTTGTCATACCAATGGATTTGGAACTAAAAAATCCAAAGACAAGCCTGTTTCAGTGGTTTTGCAGCCCTTGATGTGAAATTCACACCCAGGTTGAAAGCCCAGAAACACTCAGTTATAACCATCTAAAATTCACACGCTCAGCTTGGAAAACTATATGTTGCCCAGAGATTGCATTATCTCCCAGAAGCATAGGCAGAGATAGTGACAGCAATGAAATAGTAAAGATAAGAATATGTCCTAAGTAGAATTAGACACACATTAAATAGACTGCAGCACTTGAAAGTGAAGAACTGAATGTTGGTGCACTGAGTCAGGGTAGGTGCACTTTGGGGGACTCTGACAGAATTACTTGTAGCCCAGCTTCAAGCTCACAGCAGGGTCAACTGTAAGATCAGGTCAGACGTTTATCCAGTCAGGCCTCAAGAATGTCAAATGGCAAGAGACTGCAACGCCTCTGCAGATAGGCTGCTCCAATCTTTAGCTTTCCTTGTGGTGAACCTCATGAGCAGTCCTTATTTCTATTTACGCCCGTTCCGTGATGTCCTCCCAGTCTCCATCTTAAATACATCGCTTTAAAGAATTCATCTGTATCCAAAGTTCACTTTTGCATTTTAAAATACAGTACATCACTCAGTGTACAAACCTGGACATTGAAACATATGTCTTGAGTACAGAACAATTTCCTCTTTACTACTGATCCCAGGTCCTGTGACTACCTGAACCACTGCCAGAGGGTTCCAGTCTAGTCGCTGCTTAAGCCACCTGTTTTCCCAAGAAACAGCTGGATGCCAAGAGATAAGCTACCATCAGATCCAGAGTGCTCTAAAGGCAAGTTAAATCACTTAGTAGCTTGCAGGATAATACAGGCAAGAGCACAGGGAGATAATTTTCATTCAAAAATTGCTTCATGGAGAAGCGATTATCTAGTTTTATTAATGTCCCTATGCACATGGATAGCGCCTTTTCACCTTATCCTGTTTCTTTATGTAGAACGCTGGATACATTACCGTCCTTTCTGAATTCTGACACAGATGACACTGATGCAAATTATGCATCTCAATAAGATTGCACTGTATCAGATAACTGATACACAGATGTTTTTTTTTTCCCACAACTAATTAAAATTCCACAGTTTAAGTAACTATTATCATGTCCAGAGACAGAGATAATTGGATGAATGCATAGAAAGCTCTGTATAACATATGTATGGAATAACTTTAGTAGACAAAAGAGGGCAGAATTAATAGTAGTTCTCCAACTGATAGCAGTAAAATGCCAACAGTGCTTTGCCTCTGCACCCAGCACCTCCTTTCATTTATGCATCTGCAGCCTATAAAAGAAAGGCTAATTTCAAAATTTACTCAAGGAGAGCTTCTAAGCTTCTTCTAAAGAGCTTATAGAATACTAAACAGGCCTATACATGGACATTCAGTTTGAAGGAAAACTGGTTTTTTTACTAGTCCTCAGTATTAACATATTTAACTTCAAGCACATACATACATTATATCTCAGTGTGATTATATTACTACAGTCATCTCATGCTCAAGGACTCTTTGTGCACAAATAGTTCTAGTTTTATTTATAAAGATAAGAACATAGGCAGGAATCTGACAGCTGGGATTTGAAAGAAGCATTTGTGAACTAGCATGCAATTTTCAAAAAGTCTTAAGCTGTGTTCAAAGAAAGCAGCTATAAGTTCAGAGGCTGAGCCAAATTTTATTGTCTCTTTGTCTAAAAAAGCCAAACAAACACTTATCATAAAAGCATGCTGAACATTAGTTAACTTCTTCCTTTGTGGAAGAGGAGCTGCACAGAAATAAAAGGGAAAGAACTATCTTCACTTTCAAAACACACCCATCGGTTAAGCAAACTTCCTAAAATATTCAAGACTTGATTCTTATCTCCTTCTCTGCAGTTTGAATAAATTCAGAAATTATAGGCTTTTGTGCATGTTTTTGTGTCTTTCTTTTCCTTTCAGCAGTAGGATACAAGTGAGGACTATACACTGGTTTAGTTTAAAAGTCAAAGCACAATTAAATATAATTTTCTTTTAGTTCCTGGATTGTTGTTCTCTTGCATGATATAAAAAAGAATCAAGATTGAAACCACTAGTGTAATGTATACTTGTGCACAAGCTCCCTTAAGGGGAATAAAAGAATAAAATAAAAAAATTAAATCCAAACATGATTAGTTTTAAATGAAGTAGTGAAGACAAAAGTAAGTAAATTAGATTGGGGATTTACCTGTCACTAGTGGAGAGTGTTCTTACAGAAATTTAATCAGAAGACTGAAACAGGAGAGCAGACACATGCCCCTTCAATTTGCTGTTTTATCAATCACAGTTTTCAAGTCGTTTTTCTATACTAGTTCAAATTTAAGCAATCAGATGGCAACTGCTGTAATAACTACTACGGAACACAAGGTATGGTAGGGAAGTTTTATTCCTTACTAAAGACAATGTCCCAAGAAATGTTTTCTAGAAGCAAATCTGATCTTTGGTTAACATTATAGCAGTCTGCCACAGACCCTAGTGTTGTCTTTGTTCATGTTGATAGTCACAAAGAAACAGCTTCCTATTGTACTGGACAGTTTAAAAGGAGGGTACAGGGTCATATCAAACTTGCAAGACAAAGGAAAAGACAGATTTCCCCATTATGAAATTTTCATTCAAAATTATATAGGAAATAACAGCAACAAAAAGCAATTCTCAGTATATGTTTTAAAGAGACACAAGGGAAATTAAATTGCATGAATTTATAGATTAAGGTAACATTTTTCTAGATGAAAATAATAAACACATGCAACTTCCCTGTCTTGCTTTTCCAGAGAAGAAAAAATGTTTACTTGAGCTTAGCCACACAAAGTCTGAAAGCATTTGTGATGAATGACATTGTACTGCACTTCCAGTTGTGCTCCTAGCACGTTGTCCAAGAGATAAATCCATTCATTCTTTTCTTTTTATGTTGTATATTTAAGAAGAAAGCACAGCAAGATTAAATATCCAATAAAAACAAAGGAATGTCTGAAAAGAAGAGATTCAAATCTGTTCATTGTTTCGGAATAGGCTTTATGAAAATGTTTTCATCTTCAGCGCAGTTTTTATCAATTATTTTGTTAAAGTAGTTGGATTCTACTGGAAATAAACTATTACTCAGTAGGTCTAATGTTACAGCACACAAAGGAGTAATACTGTTTACACATATCTGAGCATGTATTTGAAACTGTTACACCACAGCATATATAACTTTTCATAGATCCTCACATATTGAAATTTCTAGAAAATGGGACAATTAAAGATAAAATCTGTGCCAAGACAGAGGAGGAAGTAACCCCATTTTTATACTTTCTAACCTTTAGGATAAAGAAAGTCCAGAGCTGCAGCATCAACCCAAAAAGAAACACAAGAAGAGACATATCATCCCATCTCCTTTTTCAAAATCAGCCAGCAGGTATCTGAGGAAGAACAGCTGTTAAATGAACTTTTTGGTTATTTTTTGCTTTGCTCCCTTGACTCTGACAGCTGAATCTCCAGGCCACCTTTTCTGTCAGTCACAGGACTTGACCTGCTGCCCTCACTCCACTGCTCTCTGTTAGCAGCAATACCGCATCAGACAGCTCTGTATTATTCAGCTGTATTTTATTAGGTCATACCACCTACAGTATATTTTTCCCATATGCATCTGATGGGACTAGGATGTTACCTTTCATACAGACAGTTTCACCACATTTTTTGACTGCTAAAATAATTCAGCCAAGGTTTTCTTCACTACTTCAGTGTAAAGCTCTGCTGTAAACCCTCACCACACAAACTTTTGTAATTCTTGGAAACACCAACTTTCAAGAAATATGCTTCTCATTAGTAAGGACATCCAAGTAAAGATCTTCATATGGCTTACAGCTTTACTGCTATTGCTTCACAGAGCAGCAAACCAAAACTCCAGTGTCAATGACTTTCCAAGACTAAAAATGCAGTATTAAAGATGGAAAAATTGCAGTCCCAATGTAGGTTTATATATCTCAAAGTATACAGCTATCAAAAAAATCCTTCAGGGACATCATAAAATATAGTTTGAATTTTGAAGGAGTAGGCAAATGTATTTTTCAGTAACCAGGGATGGAAGATGAAGACTACACTGCATAATCATGTCTTAGTGGCATGGATGGTAATCTGTTTAGCCTGGAGAAGAGGAGGCTGAAGGGAGACCTCATTGCTCTCTACAACTACCTGAAAGGAGGTTGTGGAGAGGAGGGTGCTGGCCTCTTCTCCCTAGTGACAGGGGACAGGACAAGAGGGAATGGCCCCAAGCTCCGCCAGGGGAGGTTTAGGCTGAACATTAGGAAAAATTATTTCACGGAAAGGGTTGTTGGGCACTGGCAGAGGCTGCCCAGAATCACCTTCCTGGGAGGTGTTTAAGGGATAGGTGGACCAGGCTTTGAGGGACATGGTTTAGTATTTGATAGGAATGGTTGGACTCCATGATCCAACGGGTCTTTTCCAACCTGGTGATTCTATGATATGTTAATATCTATCAGATATTTTACTTAAAACTGAATCCAGAAGTTAAACAATCACAGTTAAAAAACCCTAGATCTTGACACAGTAAGGCTTTTCCCACCCCATCTGGCTAATCAATGTTGTGACTGCTGTAGCACTTTGTTAACCTTTCTAGTGTGAACTGAAGCCATCATAAGAACAAAGTCAAAAGCACAATATCTAACCACTACTAAAACTGAAAACACAAGTTGAAGCAGAACATAGGGAGCCAAAACACAGCCAGGCTTCAATTAGCTGAATATCTCAGCAGCACAAAGTGAAGTGACTCCAAACCTCTTTGCATCACTTTCCTGGCCAACTGGCTGGCTTATGTCTCCCGCTTCACAGTATAAACACATGCTTCCTAATACACCTCCAAAAATTCAAGTTCCTGAACAATTACCTTTAAAAGTACTACCTGTCTATACAATGCAACTTTTGAGAAAGCAAAATACATTTTCTAAAAAAGCATCTGAAAAGCCTAAAGCATATCAAGTATGTTTCCTCTCTGACAGGTAGTCATTAGACATTGACAGTACTTAGCTTGAAGCCAGGCTTAATCCATATAAAATGTTTTGCTTCATTAATCTTTTTGCAAGTATGTAATACTGCACTGTAATTTTGCCAGAGTAGCTATAGTAAAAGCTGGAATTTTGGAATAAAAGCCCAGACTACATGACACAGGTGTATTCCATTGAAAAGCACAGATCAAATGCTTTCTTTCTTCTGTATGTACAGTTTATCTGCATTAAAGTTTTTCTTAAAACAACAGCGCTGTATCAAAGCCTAACCAGAATCTTAATCTGACACTTGTTCTGTGTCAAAAAACACTTCTGGACTTACACACAGAAAAGTACAAATACACATCATTGCTAGAATGGCCAGAATAATTCTGTATAATCTGTATCAGTGAAGTCACCTCAGAACTGGAACGATCATTTGCATTCATATTCCAGAGAGCCAAACTTTAACATTCCATCTTCATATCCTTTAAATCCTATTTTCAGGAAAAAGGGAAAACACAGATTTATCTTTTTTGTGAAGAGACACAAACTGGTCACTAAAAGCAGTTATTTGTAAGATCTTGACAAGAACAATCACTCTTAGTGAAGCACAGCAATGACAGTGACTCCTAAAAGCTCCACAGCAAACAAGTTTGGGCATGGGAGCTGCTACCTTTTGAACAGAAGTAGTTATGAAGGAAACTATCTGAATGCCAAACCTTCTGCTAGAAAACTGCTGGCTCTCTAGGAAACTGTTTCTTCTCTTTTAATTCTTAATATTACCAAACAGATACCTTGAGAGGCTAAAGCAAAGAATGGTAAAGACTGTCAACAGCGATTCTACATTTTCTACCTTCCCTATGCTAACACAGTTGTGGAAAGACTGACCAAGCTCTGAAGGCTACATAAAATTCTCCCCTCCTCCAGAACACCATAGGTAGTCCAGAGAAGGTGCTATACAAGCATTTTGCTGAAAACATTGGACAGAAGTAGAAAAAGACTAGAAAACGAAGGTATGTTTGCATAACATCAGTGCATTGGAGAATTAAGCAGAAAGGCTCAGCTGAACCTCAGCATAACATTTAGTTCTGATTACAAAGGGAAAAAGGCACACTGTCAGCAAAGCAATAGCTTCACGGAAGGCACCACTCAGCAGCTGACGCAAGTGGGAAATGGCTCTGTCTGCACTGCTTAAGTTAGCAGGTGAGAACACAGTGGTAGGGCCATTATTCAGTCAGATCTCAGCACGTAGGAAAAGATCCTAGGAGTCTCACTTGACATTCCCCAGCACTATCAGGGTAACTCTTCCAGTAGTCTGCTGCTGATGCAGCTGCCAGATCAGTCCACCAGCAAGAGCTGGAAACCCTCCCTCTACCTTCAGAGGTACCTTCAGATAAGATTATGGCACACAAGGTTAGAGAAACATAGTCCACAACACTTTTCCTCATAGCCTACAATAACTCCTAGTGAGACTGAGTCTGAGGATAGGATGTCCAGACTGCCTCCAGGAATACACGAGAACTAAGGTGCCTGCACTAAACCTCCTAAGGCCAAGACAACGTAGCCATTTACAAAATTTGTCCCCAAGAAAACCACCATGAAGACTTCAAGAAAGGAATGTAAATACAGACCTGTCGTACAAACTTTTCATTGTGATCTGATGCCTTCAACGGTACAAAATAACAGCAAGCGTAGGAAGAACCAAAGCACAGGCATTATTGCTTCTGTCATTTCTAAAGGAGACCAGTGAGAAAGTTAGGGTCTTTTATGCCCTGTTATCTTTCTTCTTCTGTAAGAACAGAATCACAGGCATAAAAAGTGATCCCATGTGGAATCCTAAATCCTCAAATTCTCCTTTCAAAAATGGGAACTCTTGAAAAGCAACAAGCTGACAGAACAGCAGTTTTTAAGGGCAAAAAGCATTCGCAGTCTGAGGGCTTGCATGCAGCATTACAGCCAAGTCAATGTTTACAATGCAGGTTATAAAACCCAAACTAAAACATGGCAATAGGCTAGCAAACTAAAACATGGCAATAGGCTAGCAAACTAAAACATGGCAATAGGCTAGCAAACTAAAACATGGCAATAGGCTAGCCACCACTGTGAGAAGTATTGCACAGGAATACACTCCTAAGTTGTTTGCCAAACTAATTTCCAGAAAATCACCATATTCTCAACCCTTTCTCCAGTCCCCAGAAGCTTACAGAACATCAGCTTTCTCTGTGCTGTTACATGAATTGGTCCATTGATTTTCTATTTGACTTCTACAATCCCCTGCTGAAACACTTTCAATAATAAATCCACTTTCATGACAGGGTTGAAGTGATCTGAAATTGACTGCAAAACACAAGCAAACCTTCATTGCCCTGACAATAAAAGAGGTATGATTATCTCAAGTATGCCTTTGCATTAGTGTAAAACAAACTGAAAGCCTGAACTAACTTAAAGCTATTTAAGAAATATCACATAAGGGACCTTCTTTAGGAAGATTCTCATTGCCTGCAAGTGCACCAAAATTTATATTTTTTCTGTCACAATTTGATTACATGCAGTAAGGTATCCCATTCACTCTGGCAAGCAGCACTCCAATCCATTGCAGAACTATGACCCAATCTTTCTTGCATTTCACATGTGATTGGAATTCTTGCAGCATGCTGAGAAAGTGACCGAGTGCCCTGTACCTCTCTCAGATTTTATTTTGGAAAAGATTTACTGTGATGTAACGTGTATAAGCCTGGCAACCTGAGAGAAAGAGAAGTGCCTTCCTAGGAATACCCTTACAGATGAAATCCAGTTCTAACCTCTGCTCATTAGTGCTCAGCTGGGCTGCCCATGGCATCTCATACTGCAACAACTGCTTTGCACTTCAAGTAGCCTTGAGCTTTGCAGTGGCAAGATTTTGTTTATTGTAGGGGACATCAATCACAGAATCACACAGAATAACCAGGTTGGAAGAGACCCACTGGATCGTCAAGTCCAACCATTCCCACCAATCCCTAAATCATGCTCCTAAGTACCTCATCCACCCCTCACCTTAAACACCTCCAGGGATGGCGACTCAACCACCTCCCTTGGCAGACCGTTCCAATGCCTAACCACCCTCTAATACAATCCCTTAGCTATTACAAGAAAGGTACCTATAGCTTTGAAAATCTTCTTCAAAGTTATTATAAGTAGTTAATTGTTTCTATTGCAAAATGTAAATCATTAATACAACACGAGAACTAACCCAAAATCAAACATCCTCACTGGAAGCAAGATTACAAGCCTTTTAAAACCCTTCATGGTTAAGTTCTTATGGTCAAGGAGGTCAGTGGTATACTGAAGTGCATCAAGAAAAGTGTGGCCAGCAGGTTGAGGGACATTATCCTCACCCTCTACTCTGCCCTAGTGAGGCCACATCTGGAGTAGAGTGTCCAGTTCTGGGTTCCTCATCTCAATAAAGGCAAGCAACAACTAAAGGGCCACAAAGATTATTAAGTAAATAAAGTATCTCTCTCATGAGGAAAGGCTGAGAGACTCGAGTCAGTTTAGCCTGAAGAAGAGAAGACAGAGGGGATCTTATCAATGCTTTTAAATATCTAAAGGGCAGGTGTCAAGATGATGGGGCCAGGCTCTTTTCAGTGGTGCCCAGCAACATGACATGGGGCAATGGGAACAAATTGGAAACAAGAAGTAACATCTGAACATGAGGAAAAACTTCTCAACCGTGAGAGTGACAAAACAGTGGAACAGGCTACCCAGAGAGGTTGTGGAATCTCCTTCTTTCAAGATGTTTAACACACATCTGGATGCGTTTCTGTGCAACCTGCTCAAGGTGAACCTGTTCAACAGGGGATTTGTACTAGCTGATCTCTAGAGGTCCCTTCCAACTCCCACCATTCTATGATTCTGCCTTTGGGGTCTGGGGTTTTTTCAGATCTTTTTTCAGTGAAGTACCCAAACTGTCCAACTTTCTAGAGATGTTCAGACAAGAGTAGGCTCCTCCTCTGGCTCGAAATTTTTTCTTTAAAGCCTGTTTGATTTCTCCCGTACCATCAGAAGAACAAACTGGTATCTATATCTAAGCATTTTAACCAGTGAATATTCAGTGCAAAATACAGAAACAAGCTTTGGAGAAAGGATTAGAAACCATGTCTCTTCGCTCCCAGGTAAGTACTTTCATTATTGGGATATGGATTCGGGCTTCTTTCCCTCTCCATGCCATGCAATCCTACCATTATTTTTGGCACAACGATGCAGGCTTTAAGGATCAGCAAGTCTTAACCTTGCCTCTGAATATCAATCCCACACAAGAAGGGCATGTTACCAGGTAAGGAGACTTCTCCACAAGTTCAAGAAATACATCTAAAATTCACTGAGAATTGAGGTAAATAAAAGCAATTGAATCAGGTTTCATATATGTAAGACAATGGCAGGCATGAAGACATAGTCCTTCAATTTTTTTTTTAGGAGAAGGAATAGTAGAAATGTGAAGTAGCATTACACAAATGCTCACGCTGATTTTCCCATAACATGCTCAGCGGGTTTGAAAGAAGGGACTGGTATATCTACTCCAATAGAGTTCCAGGAGAACAGATCAAATTGGATGTTTGCACAGAGTTCCAGTTAAAACACTGACTGGATGGTGGAGCCCAGAGTGTGGATGTGAAGGGAATTAAATCCTTTGGTGGCCAGTCACAAGCAATATAGTCCAAGGCTCAGTGTTGGGGCCAGTCTTGTTTAAGATCTTTATGAGTCATCTGGGTGAGGGGATGGAGTGTTCCCTAGGAAACTTTGCAGATGACACCATATTGGGTGAGAATGTCGACGTGCTTGAGGGCAAGAAGCCTCTCCAGTGGGATGTGGACAGGACGGATTAGGGGCCAAGGTCGATTCTAGAAGGTTCAAAAAGGCAGAATACCGGGGCCAGCACTTCTGCCCCATGAATCGCTGCTGGAAAGCTGCCTGGTGGAAAAGCACCTGGTGGTGGAGGTTGACAGCAGCTGAGCATGAGGCAGCAGGGTTTCCAGTGGCCAAGAACATCCTGGCGTGAGTCAGAAATGGTGTGGCCAGCAGGAGCAGGGAAGGGATGTGTGCCCTGCTGGCTGCCCTGGACACCTGAAAGTCGCTGAGCCAGGGGGGTGAAGGCTGCGCTTGCCGGGGGGGTGAGCCCGTGGGGTGCTCCGGTGCCCGTGGTATGCTCCGGTGCCTGTGACATCACAAAGGACAAAGGACCACGGGGCAGGATATAAAGGTGCCAGCACGCAGCTCTGGCCAGTGTGGCGTGGGATGGTGGTGAGTGCACACGTGGCGGGAGGCTGGGCTGGACGAGGGCTGAGGCAGAACCGTGGGCCCCAGGGGGGGTCAGTTCTGCCCCAGCATCAAGGCCCCTGAGGCTGGCAGGAGCACCTTGGGCAGGGAGCGGTGCAAAGGCATCGCTGCCTCCCAGCTGCCTCATCCCCACCCCTACCTGCCCCAAAGGTCCCTCTCCCCTGCCACCAGCTCCCTCCAGCCCAGCCCTTCTGAACCCCTCTTCTCCCTCCTCCTGCAGGCCATGGCTGCCACAGCATTCCTCGCCTGTGTGTTCCTAACCTTCATCCTGAACCTGCCGATGGCTAGTGATGAGCTGCCTGAGGCCACGCGTGAGCACACGGCACAGCACGAGATAGTTCGGCTATGGCAGGAAATAGCGGAGAGGACCATGGAGAAGGCAGAGGAGCAGAGCGGCTTAGCCTGGGTTACCCTGCTCTTTGACACCTTGCAGCCCTGGCACCTCTGTGTGATTGGCGGAGTCCTGGTCCTCTTCTTTGGTCTCTGGTGGTGGATGACTCGCCTGCTGCAGGAGACAGACGAGAGGACCCTGCATAAGAAGGCACAGAAGCAGAGCAGCTTTGCCTGGGGTGCCCTGCTCACTGACGCCTTGCTGCAGTGGTACTTCTGGGTAATTGGAGGAGTTCTGGTCCTGAACTTTGGTCTCTGCTGTTGGATAGCTCACCTGCTGCAGGAGACAGAGGAGAGAACCCGGGATAAGAAGGCACAGGAGCAGAGCAGCTTTTCCTGGGGTACTCTGCTCTTTGACTTGCAGCAGTGGCACTTTGGCGTGATCGCTGGAATCCTGTTTCTGCTCTTTGGTCTCGTCTCATGGCTCAGGAAAACAATCTGCAACAAGCGGCAGTTTGAGAAGCAGAAGCATAAGAAAAAACTAAACAAGCTGGAAAGAGCTTGTCAAGAGGATCGGGAGAGGACCAAAAAGCGTGAGGAGGCAAAGGAACTGGTACTCTCTTTAATCAGCAACATCAGACAGCGCGTGTCAAATAGTTCCTTCCCTGTGCTGGAACCACCCATCGGGGTGGACCGTGATTTCGAAGGTTGGGGTTCTTGTGGGGGTGTTCCACTCTACCGCTTCATCGTGCCACTGACACCCCGCCATGGGCACGTATTCCGCCTGGAGCCAGATACTGCAGGGAGAAACCCAGCAAGGATCTTTCACATCCATGTGAACTCAAAGCGCACCTGCACAACAGAGCAGCAGGTGCAGGGGATGCGGTGCTTCCGCCATCAGCCAGAGGTGGACCCTCGGGGGAATCAGGCCCACAGCCTCCTACAAACCCTCTGCATCAGCTCCTACCTGGATGTGGAGAAAACTGCTGCCTGGTTTGATAAAAATGTGAAGGCAGTCTGGAAGAATTTGCCACAAGCGTCCCAGTACTGGCTAGGGACTGTGTCCTCCAGGCGCTCCTGCACATACAAGTTGGTAAGAGGCAGACAGATAATCCTGAAAGTTGAGATTATCTTTGGTGTGCAGCAAATGGATTCGGACATCTTTGTGACTAGCAAGCCTTCAGAGAAATCCCCAACCCCAAGCACAACATGGACCACGAGCTCCGCTGTGGCAGAGTTCAAGTTCTTTAGGCATATGACCAGGCAGGCTCCAACCAGCCATGTCTACCTCAAATGCCTTCAGGCCTGTGCCCACCTCCTGGAAGGCACTAGCTTGTCCATCTATACCTTCAAGACTGTTGTGATGCACCTCCTGAACTCTGCAGGCCCGTCAGGTTGGGACAATGACAATTTTGTGCCATGGATGGTGGAAATCATGCGACATGTGCACTGCTGCCTGGATGACAAATGCCTCCACCATACCTTCTATGGTTATGACACTGTGCCCCAGGACGTAATCCTGCCTCCGGAGTGGCGAACGGCTCAACCGCTCAACCTGTTCCAGCACCTCAGACGCGACTCGAAAGCCCGTGCCAGGGCAATGCGTGATCTCAGGGAGGTGCAATTTCGGTTCACACTGCTGATCTTAGGGTACTGAAAGTGGTCTTCGTGCACAGAGCTTTGTTTGAGTGCCTCACAGCTGAGGGCAGAAGATGGCTTCACACCGCTGGGAAAAAGAGAGGACTGCAAACTGCCACCAGTGGGGGCAGCACCTTCGACCGTTGGAGTCCCTGTGGAGATCATAGAATTATAGAATCGCAGAATGCCCCTTGGCTGGGGTTTGCACATGAGCAATAAAGAGCAGTTCTTCTATGATTTCAGTGTGGAGTTGCTCCCGCCTCCTGGCATGTACTGGCCCTAAGTGGCACGACACGGATCTGTATCAATAACCCTGAAACTTGTGGAGCGGTGCGGCAACAAACCACGACCAACGTTGTCATCGCAGGGACGCCTGCTAAGCTTTGTGCCTCACCGAACTGCAGTGCAGGGACACAAAGGCTGCCTCGTTATTATTCCTCATGATTGCTGAATCATCTTGCTCTTTGTATGCTAGTTACTAGCTTTTGCTAATAGCCTGTTTATCGTAGTTTGTGTGCTTGTAGCTATTTTCCCGTATCCCACAAGGTCCCATAACAACTCTCACACTTGGGGAGTTGCCGCCACACCTCTCCATCCAGAGCAAATGCTGCTCGGGGTGGTCGGTCCCGATGCAGCTGAAGAGCCCCTTGAAAGGAGGCTGGTGCCAGAGACTCCTGTTTCCCTGCATGGTGACCGTCCCCGTCTCTTGGAGGGAGTCCGTTCCCTCTGGGATATTTACACTGTACAAAGTTGCCAATAAATGGTGTGTTTGAACACAGGCTGCATCTGTGCGTGTCTGTGCATCGCTTGCCCAGGTAACACACGCTCTGGCTGCTCCGCCTCCGCTATGACACGGAATCACTCACCATACCCTCTCGAGACCTGCAAGCCAAGGTTCCTACCACCTTAACGAGGGAGACTTCATCACGTGCAGCAAGGTTAAGGGACGGTTTTGAGATGTCTCCAATTCAAACCATGCACTTAGGCAGTCCTGTTCATGTTGATGAGAAGCAGTGGCGTGACAGCAGCCATGACAGTTTTATTCCGCTCCTCCAGGTTGTTGAGCAAGCAAAAAGCCTTTTATAGACTCTCACATGATCAAAAAATAGACTCTTTCCCTGAGAAGTTCTGCCATCCGAAAAAGGCAAGGCAGAAGCACCAACTTTGTGCTACAGACCTACTAGGGCTGCAGGCAGACGACTGGGCCACTGACTAGAACCTGGCATGAGCTCAAACCAGCTGCAGAAAGGCCAAAGGTGGGGAGCTGACAAGAGCTACAATTAGTTACGTCATGAAGAATGACTGCATTTCACAGGGGAACCTACATAAAAACCAGATGAATTCCATTGAAAACTGAATGAGAATGCCAGGGACTTTGTGAAGAGTAGAGTTGTGCGAGGCCAGCATCATTTAGGTAATCTAAAAGGGAGGTACATGGACAGCAAAAATGGAGACAAGGAAATGGGAAAATGGTTAATAAGATATGAAAACCCTGCTGCTGTGGGGTGCCTGCTGGGAAGACTTGTGCTCAATTATCTCAGCCTAAATCAAGACAATAAATCAAAACCTGTTATTCTGGCCATCCCACACAGCCCAAACCAGCTCCATGGTTAGAAGAGAGACGAGGAAAGGAGTACTTTCCCTGGTGGGCAAGAGAACTGTCGTTGTTTAAGCTGAAGTAGAAAGTTTCCTGACACTTAGCCAAGTCTTGCCTCAGTAACTTCGTTTTCTAAAAGCTGTGTGTTTTTCAAACAGTTTCCCTCTAGAAGTGATAACACAGAACATCAGTATGCAGGAAGGCCATTGCTTATACTTATTCCTACAGTAACCAAGGCCATCCTGGAGCTGGCAAAAAAGGCCACACCTGCAGGGAGACGCAGACAGGACAGGTGGTCCCAAGCTGATCAGTAGAGTATTCCATCCCATATATGTCACACTCAGTATAAAACAGAGAGATCATGACCGTCTTACTCTCCTCTGTGATGGCCAATATCCAGTGAGGACCTCATCTGTTTGGTTGCTCCTGGTTCCAGATCCATGCATTCCTGAATCCAGTCCCTGAGCTCAGCTCCCTCCTAGACGTGGATCCATTCCCTTGTGTCTGCTCTACAGTATTTGCGATGACGTTGTCATCAAGGGGCAGGGGCACAATCTCATATATTTGTATATATTTTGTGACTTTGTAATTATTTCTCATCATCATTATTTCATTAAAGCTGTAGTTCTTTTTCCTCTCATTTTCCTTTCCACTTTCCCTGGGGGGTAGGAGGAAGATAACTGAGAGGCCAGCTGCACGGAATTTTAAGTGCCAAAATTAGGCAGGCTGTAGCTAAACCATGACAGGAACACCACGGTGGACAGATCAAGAGTAGTATTGCCGAGGTGGTGCTACCCACTATCTCATAACAGTATCACTTCTTCAAGAAACTGCTGTGTGTCTTGGAGCCCTGACACTCTCTGTGATCTGAGCACTATTGCAGGAATTATTCCAGTCTTGCTGAATTCAACTACAATTTTTAAGCTGGTTTAAATCCACCGCTTTTATGTAGTGCCTGAGTTATCAGATGAACAGAATTCTTAGAAATATTATTACCCCAAATGAAACGAGAGCAAAACCACTAAGGACAGCAAAACATATTCAACAAATAGATTTAGAACTCAAAACTTCCTACAGAATAACTCCTGGTAGGAGTTTGCGTTTTTTGAACTAGTACCTGTCTGAAATGCAATTAAATACTTGCAAGCTTATACTGGTAAGAAAAACAAACAACTCTTTGTGCCATAAGATGAAAATCTAACTTTAAATGTGATCCAGAGTTTGGAATTTCCTGCACTGCAACTAGAAGAGAATCACACCATCACTTACAGGCAAGAGCTTGCCATTTGTATAAAGACCCTGTGAGCTAAAACACTTGTATCCAGCACGAGAACCACTCCAGGTCCTTACAGCACAATTTGCAAATCATTCTAAAGCTGCGTTTCAGATACGCAGAACTAATTCAGATTAAAGATTAACACTTTGCCTCAATGGACAAAGCACATGACTAATCCAATGCGTTATATTCACCACAGCACCAAGTTTAACTATTGACTCAGTTTAGAGTTTTATCACCCATTTATACCTGGTGCATGGTTGTTGACTGTATATAAATGCCAATTTTAACACACTCTGACTTGGACTGTTAGTAAAAACAAATTTTGCTTCTTCCTCTCAGAATCAGGGAGAACTGCCAGCAACTGTTCGTTCAGATTCGTAGTTACTTCAAAATTCTTGCAACATTTCTGAGCATCTTGTTTTGTGGAGCTTGTATAAAAACATGGGTGAACATCTGTATCACAGGTCGTGTAACTGTAGAACTCTTAGATACCAGCAGGGAAAATATCTTTCCATTTTGAAGATACCAGTCCCACACTTTGCTCAGAAAGGATTATTTTCCATAACACCGACTGCTACTGGCCTATAGCCTCTTTCCATACGCAACACAGCTATAGAAGTGATAGAGATCTTTAATGCAAGCATATAGAGTCAACTGAAGAAGAAATTTTCTTTTTTTTAAATAAAGGACAATACAAACCATCGTATATGGCAGGAGCTTGCACACACCCAACTGGTTTAGGCCACCTATGTAATGACATACAAACACACTCTTACGCATGGACAATATTTAACGGATGACCAAGAGGAAAAGGACACAAAAGCAGCTCTTTCTCCTCTAATCAGCTTACACAGCTATCAAGACAATCATAGCCTCCACCAAGGATCCCCTAGTCATAACTCACTGATCAGCTCAGCCTGAGCTGAACAGCAAGATGTAAAAAGATTGATTCAGGCTTTAGCTTCAAGGCTGGCAGCCCAACCACGTTGAAGGGCAACGAGGTGGAGAAGGAGGAAACCTGGTAAAACCTGGGAAGGAAGAAAGCATAGTTGAAGCAAACTCCTAAATTAATGCAGGAATACACAGAAAAACTTATCAAAAGATTTTATACTGAAAATGTTTCTCTCAGCATTCACCTAAGACTACCAACTCTCTTCAGAGTTTCATATACGTAAGACCACGGCAGGCATGAAGACATGGGCTTTTCCTTACGCTTTCAGGATCATCATTTGAATAGAAATCATCTTCCATCTACCTCAGTTTCAGCATCTGTCAATTCTACTTCTGCCTCCTGGCACTGTTCACTCTCATCTTGTAACCTACTATGGACTAAGTATGCGACTTATGTTTTTCACAACTACAATTCCTAAATTTTAGCCTCAGCAGGAAATCATTCAGCACTTCCACCAGGACTTTTTCCCCAAAACTAACCTCAGAAATATCCCCCCCAGGAAAAAAAAGGAAAGTATGCCATAACACACTGGAGAGAAAAACTAATGCAACGTACATGCTTTACAGGAGACAAAAAGAGATGCCAAAGACTTCTGTGGGCATAGATAACCTGCCTTCTGCTCTGAATAATTAAACGTAAAGGTAACACTCTCCTTGGGCCTGATAGAAACCAAATTTGTGGTTAAGTGTCTAGCAGTGCACAAATCCATTATTAATGACTGTGAAACCATTTCTGGTCCAAGTTATTTTATGTATCTAGCCTTAGAAGTTGAGTACAGAGACCATTAAAAGAACCAAAAGGAATTACTTTTATTGACTGTAGTAAATTCTGAGAGAAAAAAACAGAAATCATAGTGATAAATCTTTGAAAATACTGGAAATGTCATGTTTAAAGTTGATTATTCAGCTTGAAATTATTTTTTTCTAAATGAAAACTCGTATCAGTGCAACGAAACCTAACCAGCTCTTCTGACCAAAACCAATTCTAATTCCTAATAATTTTGATGTAGTCAGTAATTATAGCCAATTTTAAAGAGTGTATTTTATACCCTCCTATCATTTAATAAAAAAGAAAATCAGAGGATGTTACAGAACATCATTCTGATTTCTACTCTCAATTAAGACATACATTTGTCTAAAATGAACTAAAGTAGAAGAGTTTTCTGATGGAAAAACCCTAACTTCATGAATATACGCCACCAAGTTTCCCCGTGACCCTGTTCTCTCTATCCATACAAGAAGAATATTTGTCTTTCAACTGTTCGATCTAGTTACACTTCACGCTTTTTTTTAGCCATCCAGATACATTGTGCCACACAGAGCAGGACCCTGGCTCTAAGAGATCCTGCTGTGTGCTATCAGATTACATTAGAAGTCATGTATTCTTTAAGTATCGATGCAGTAAACTTCTAGAGCTCCTCCTAGGAACTAAAAACTAATTAGGAAATGCATGCCAAAAGGCATGCAAGTTAAGCCATTTCAAAGAAATATATTTTCTAATAAGTTTCCTTCTACGTCATGTTGCTTGACACAGGAAAGGTAGTAAAACATAATAAAACAATGCTAAAATGTATGTTCTACTCTTAAAGGAACTTTTAACTGTTTTACTGTCCAAGCAGAAGGCAATACCCTGTCACCAACATGTAGGGACCTTATAGCATTTAAATCTTCTAAACAATTTTATCCAATTTGTTTTCCACATGACCCAGGACACACAACACAAAATAACTCTTTAGAAGTTCACTCAAGTACAAATAGTAATCTGTTCTCTGGAAGAATTGCATTTGAAAATGCCCGTTCCTATAGGTTGCAAAGCCACTTCTGTCATTTAAACAAGAGCTTGGCTATATTCCCAAAACAGAAACTGTGAGATTCTGAATGACAAGCACCAATAATTTTTCCCCTAAAAAATGCCCTGAATCAAAATAAGTTAATCTCTTATACTACATGTCAATTCATAACAAAATCATTCAAGAAAGTAGGGGAAAAATAAAAGAGTTATTTGAAAAAAAACAAGAAACAAATAGAAATATTTCTGGAATGTTCTCAGAAATTGATATCTTCCATCAACCTCAGGAGCCACACTCCACCCCAGTACTTGTTGTCTATGACACCAGAAGGAGCTAGGAACAGTGTGTCCCAGAACCTGTCAAAGCCAGGTAGATGGAGTTGTCATGAAAATGAAGCAGGGTTAATCTTTTAGTCAATATTTGTTACCCACTACGTCATTCCTTTCAAGGAGTCTTTAAGCATTTTTTTTAGATCTATTAGACAGGAAAAACTGGCTGCCCAGGGGAGTGGGTGATTCACCACCCCTGGAGGGAGTTAAAAGACAGGTAGACAAGGTGCATAGGGACTGAGTTGAGTGGCAAACTTGGCAGTGTTGGGTTTACTGTTGACCTCAACGCTCTAAGGGATCTTTTCCAACCTAAATGATGGGTTCATGATTCAAACTGGGAACAGGAGAAATGGCAGTCTGCATAATAAAAGTGTAGATAATTAATCATATATATAAGTGTTGGATGACGACTGTAAGAAAAATACATAAATTTATGTTTTGACTATGGCTTTGGAGATGTGGAAGGATAAAACTCTTTTTTGGAAGCATTAATTTTTCTCCCCCAAAACTTAATTTACATGTTACCTTTCATGGGATAAAGACAAACTAAAAACCAGACTAAATTTACAACAATCAGTGTCTATTCAAATGGGTGCTACTTTTATAATGCTTCCCAACACTATAATCAACCAGTTACCAAACTGCAATATGCTAGCTACTTCCAAATGACATTAAATGTCTTAGTCTACTAGTAGACTAAATGTCTACTATTACATCCTCTACACATTGTTAGGGGTAGCTGCTATGATTTCCATGACAGGCTGTGCCCAAAGGAAAAAAAAACAGTGAAAACAGTTCAAATGGGACTCATCTGGTTCCCTTTGAAGTTACTGAAAAAAGTACTGTTGTCCAAATAAAGCTATAACAATTAAGTAGTCATTTTCTACTCTTATGAATATTAGCCTATCTTTATTCTGTCCAGATCATCTCATCAGTAATAACATTAAACCTACTCTTGTCTACGGTTCTGAAAGACCTTTTATGACCTCCAGAAATATCCAGAATCGTTATGTTAACCTGTGAAACCTTTGGTACACTAATCCTGTCTTATACCAACTATCGCTAGAAATGATAGTATGACTTTTAAGACAACAGGAAGCCCATGAGCCACAAAATCTTAAAGATTTTCATTTAAAAAGTAGTGATGAAGAATTGGAGTAGCTTTCTGTTCATTTTAGCCCTCTGTGGAACATTTATTCCTATTAAAGAGTCAGATTCTGTATTTACTGTTCTCAATTAGAGGTCACTGCTGATACATTGACATTAAGAAAAGACATAAAAATTGTCATTTTTCCAGATGTGGGCCGTTCAGGCCTGGCAATGTAAACCCTATGTACTCTTAAAGGAACTGATTTTCAAAGGTGATCAGGGATCCTTCAATTTTTTTTTTTAGGAGAAGAAAGAATAGAAATGTGAAGTAGCATTACACAAATGCTCACGCTGATTTTCCCATAACATGCTCAGCAGGTTCGAAAGAAGGGACTGGTATATCTACTCCAACAGAGTTCCAGGAGAACAGATCAAATTGGATGTTTGCACAGAGTTCCAGTTAAAACACTGACTGGATGGTGGAGCCCAGAGTGTGGATGTGAAGGGAATTAAATCCTTTGGTGGCCAGTCACAAGCAATATAGTCCAAGGCTCAGTGTTGGGGCCAGTCTTGTTTAAGATCTTTATGAGTCATCTGGGTGAGGGGATGGAGTGTTCCCTAGGAAACTTTGCAGATGACACCATATTGGGTGAGAATGTCGACGTGCTTGAGGGCAAGAAGCCTCTCCAGTGGGATGTGGACAGGACGGATTAGGGGCCAAGGTCGATTCTAGAAGGTTCAAAAAGGCAGAATACCGGGGCCAGCACTTCTGCCCCATGAATCGCTGCTGGAAAGCTGCCTGGTGGAAAAGCACCTGGTGGTGGAGGTTGACAGCAGCTGAGCATGAGGCAGCAGGGTTTCCAGTGGCCAAGAACATCCTGGCGTGAGTCAGAAATGGTGTGGCCAGCAGGAGCAGGGAAGGGATGTGTGCCCTGCTGGCTGCCCTGGACACCTGAAAGTCGCTGAGCCAGGGGGGTGAAGGCTGCGCTTGCCGGGGGGGTGAGCCCGTGGGGTGCTCCGGTGCCCGTGGTATGCTCCGGTGCCTGTGACATCACAAAGGACAAGGGACCACGGGGCAGGATATAAAGGTGCCAGCACGCAGCCCTGGCCAGTGTGGCGTGGGATGGTGGTGAGTGCACACGTGGCGGGAGGCTGGGCTGGACGAGGGCTGAGGCAGAACCGTGGGCCCCAGGGGGGGTCAGTTCTGCCCCAGCATCAAGGCCCCTGAGGCTGGCAGGAGCACCTTGGGCAGGGAGCGGTGCAAAGGCATCGCTGCCTCCCAGCTGCCTCATCCCCACCCCTACCTGCCCCAAAGGTCCCTCTCCCCTGCCACCAGCTCCCTCCCGCCCAGCCCTTCTGAACCCCTCTTCTCCCTCCTCCTGCAGGCCATGGCTGCCACAGCATTCCTCGCCTGTGTGTTCCTAACCTTCATCCTGAACCTGCCGATGGCTAGTGATGAGCTGCCTGAGGCCACGCGTGAGCACACGGCACAGCACGAGATAGTTCGGCTATGGCAGGAAATAGCGGAGAGGACCATGGAGAAGGCAGAGGAGCAGAGCGGCTTAGCCTGGGTTACCCTGCTCTTTGACACCTTGCAGCCCTGGCACCTCTGTGTGATTGGCGGAGTCCTGGTCCTCTTCTTTGGTCTCTGGTGGTGGATGACTCGCCTGCTGCAGGAGACAGACGAGAGGACCCTGCATAAGAAGGCACAGAAGCAGAGCAGCTTTGCCTGGGGTGCCCTGCTCACTGACGCCTTGCTGCAGTGGTACTTCTGGGTAATTGGAGGAGTTCTGGTCCTGAACTTTGGTCTCTGCTGTTGGATAGCTCACCTGCTGCAGGAGACAGAGGAGAGAACCCGGGATAAGAAGGCACAGGAGCAGAGCAGCTTTTCCTGGGGTACTCTGCTCTTTGACTTGCAGCAGTGGCACTTTGGCGTGATCGCTGGAATCCTGTTTCTGCTCTTTGGTCTCGTCTCATGGCTCAGGAAAACAATCTGCAACAAGCGGCAGTTTGAGAAGCAGAAGCATAAGAACAAACTAAACAAGCTGGAAAGAGCTTGTCAAGAGGATCGGGAGAGGACCAAAAAGCGTGAGGAGGCAAAGGAACTGGTACTCTCTTTAATCAGCAACATCAGACAGCGCGTGTCAAATAGTTCCTTCCCTGTGCTGGAACCACCCATCGGGGTGGACCGTGATTTCGAAGGTTGGGGTTCTTGTGGGGGTGTTCCACTCTACCGCTTCATCGTGCCACTGACACCCCGCCATGGGCACGTATTCCGCCTGGAGCCAGATACTGCAGGGAGAAACCCAGCAAGGATCTTTCACATCCATGTGAACTCAAAGCGCACCTGCACAACAGAGCAGCAGGTGCAGGGGATGCGGTGCTTCCGCCATCAGCCAGAGGTGGACCCTCGGGGGAATCAGGCCCACAGCCTCCTACAAACCCTCTGCATCAGCTCCTACCTGGATGTGGAGAAAACTGCTGCCTGGTTTGATAAAAATGTGAAGGCAGTCTGGAAGAATTTGCCACAAGCGTCCCAGTACTGGCTAGGGACTGTGTCCTCCAGGCGCTCCTGCACATACAAGTTGGTAAGAGGCAGACAGATAATCCTGAAAGTTGAGATTATCTTTGGTGTGCAG
Organism: Clamator glandarius; assembly: GCA_033459285.1. NCBI lineage: Eukaryota > Metazoa > Chordata > Aves > Cuculiformes > Cuculidae > Clamator > Clamator glandarius. The sequence goes on from JAUNZM010000138.1 coordinate 21,997, forward strand.
CAAATGGATTCGGACATCTTTGTGACTAGCAAGCCTTCAGAGAAATCCCCAACCCCAAGCACAACATGGACCACGAGCTCCGCTGTGGCAGAGTTCAAGTTCTTTAGGCATATGACCAGGCAGGCTCCAACCAGCCATGTCTACCTCAAATGCCTTCAGGCCTGTGCCCACCTCCTGGAAGGCACTAGCTTGTCCATCTATACCTTCAAGACTGTTGTGATGCACCTCCTGAACTCTGCAGGCCCGTCAGGTTGGGACAATGACAATTTTGTGCCATGGATGGTGGAAATCATGCGACATGTGCACTGCTGCCTGGATGACAAATGCCTCCACCATACCTTCTATGGTTATGACACTGTGCCCCAGGACGTAATCCTGCCTCCGGAGTGGCGAACGGCTCAACCGCTCAACCTGTTCCAGCACCTCAGACGCGACTCGAAAGCCCGTGCCAGGGCAATGCGTGATCTCAGGGAGGTGCAATTTCGGTTCACACTGCTGATCTTAGGGTACTGAAAGTGGTCTTCGTGCACAGAGCTTTGTTTGAGTGCCTCACAGCTGAGGGCAGAAGATGGCTTCACACCGCTGGGAAAAAGAGAGGACTGCAAACTGCCACCAGTGGGGGCAGCACCTTCGACCGTTGGAGTCCCTGTGGAGATCATAGAATTATAGAATCGCAGAATGCCCCTTGGCTGGGGTTTGCACATGAGCAATAAAGAGCAGTTCTTCTATGATTTCAGTGTGGAGTTGCTCCCGCCTCCTGGCATGTACTGGCCCTAAGTGGCACGACACGGATCTGTATCAATAACCCTGAAACTTGTGGAGCGGTGCGGCAACAAACCACGACCAACGTTGTCATCGCAGGGACGCCTGCTAAGCTTTGTGCCTCACCGAACTGCAGTGCAGGGACACAAAGGCTGCCTCGTTATTATTCCTCATGATTGCTGAATCATCTTGCTCTTTGTATGCTAGTTACTAGCTTTTGCTAATAGCCTGTTTATCGTAGTTTGTGTGCTTGTAGCTATTTTCCCGTATCCCACAAGGTCCCATAACAACTCTCACACTTGGGGAGTTGCCGCCACACCTCTCCATCCAGAGCAAATGCTGCTCGGGGTGGTCGGTCCCGATGCAGCTGAAGAGCCCCTTGAAAGGAGGCTGGTGCCAGAGACTCCTGTTTCCCTGCATGGTGACCGTCCCCGTCTCTTGGAGGGAGTCCGTTCCCTCTGGGATATTTACACTGTACAAAGTTGCCAATAAATGGTGTGTTTGAACACAGGCTGCATCTGTGCGTGTCTGTGCATCGCTTGCCCAGGTAACACACGCTCTGGCTGCTCCGCCTCCGCTATGACACGGAATCACTCACCATACCCTCTCGAGACCTGCAAGCCAAGGTTCCTACCACCTTAACGAGGGAGACTTCATCACGTGCAGCAAGGTTAAGGGACGGTTTTGAGATGTCTCCAATTCAAACCATGCACTTAGGCAGTCCTGTTCATGTTGATGAGAAGCAGTGGCGTGACAGCAGCCATGACAGTTTTATTCCGCTCCTCCAGGTTGTTGAGCAAGCAAAAAGCCTTTTATAGACTCTCACATGATCAAAAAATAGACTCTTTCCCTGAGAAGTTCTGCCATCCGAAAAAGGCAAGGCAGAAGCACCAACTTTGTGCTACAGACCTACTAGGGCTGCAGGCAGACGACTGGGCCACTGACTAGAACCTGGCATGAGCTCAAACCAGCTGCAGAAAGGCCAAAGGTGGGGAGCTGACAAGAGCTACAATTAGTTACGTCATGAAGAATGACTGCATTTCACAGGGGAACCTACATAAAAACCAGATGAATTCCATTGAAAACTGAATGAGAATGCCAGGGACTTTGTGAAGAGTAGAGTTGTGCGAGGCCAGCATCATTTAGGTAATCTAAAAGGGAGGTACATGGACAGCAAAAATGGAGACAAGGAAATGGGAAAATGGTTAATAAGATATGAAAACCCTGCTGCTGTGGGGTGCCTGCTGGGAAGACTTGTGCTCAATTATCTCAGCCTAAATCAAGACAATAAATCAAAACCTGTTATTCTGGCCATCCCACACAGCCCAAACCAGCTCCATGGTTAGAAGAGAGACGAGGAAAGGAGTACTTTCCCTGGTGGGCAAGAGAACTGTCGTTGTTTAAGCTGAAGTAGAAAGTTTCCTGACACTTAGCCAAGTCTTGCCTCAGTAACTTCGTTTTCTAAAAGCTGTGTGTTTTTCAAACAGTTTCCCTCTAGAAGTGATAACACAGAACATCAGTATGCAGGAAGGCCATTGCTTATACTTATTCCTACAGTAACCAAGGCCATCCTGGAGCTGGCAAAAAAGGCCACACCTGCAGGGAGACGCAGACAGGACAGGTGGTCCCAAGCTGATCAGTAGAGTATTCCATCCCATATATGTCACACTCAGTATAAAACAGAGAGATCATGACCGTCTTACTCTCCTCTGTGATGGCCAATATCCAGTGAGGACCTCATCTGTTTGGTTGCTCCTGGTTCCAGATCCATGCATTCCTGAATCCAGTCCCTGAGCTCAGCTCCCTCCTAGACGTGGATCCATTCCCTTGTGTCTGCTCTACAGTATTTGCGATGACGTTGTCATCAAGGGGCAGGGGCACAATCTCATATATTTGTATATATTTTGTGACTTTGTAATTATTTCTCATCATCATTATTTCATTAAAGCTGTAGTTCTTTTTCCTCTCATTTTCCTTTCCACTTTCCCTGGGGGGTAGGAGGAAGATAACTGAGAGGCCAGCTGCACGGAATTTTAAGTGCCAAAATTAGGCAGGCTGTAGCTAAACTATGACAGGAACACCACGGTGGACAGATCAAGAGTAGTATTGCCGAGGTGGTGCTACCCACTATCTCATAACAGTATCACTTCTTCAAGAAACTGTCTTGGAGCCCTGACACTCTCTGTGATCTGAGCACTATTGCAGGAATTATTCCAGTCTTGCTGAATTCAACTACAATTTTTAAGCTGGTTTAAATCCACCGCTTTTATGTAGTGCCTGAGTTATCAGATGAACAGAATTCTTAGAAATATTATTACCCCAAATGAAACGAGAGCAAAACCACTAAGGACAGCAAAACATATTCAACAAATAGATTTAGAACTCAAAACTTCCTACAGAATAACTCCTGGTAGGAGTTTGCGTTTTTTGAACTAGTACCTGTCTGAAATGCAATTAAATACTTGCAAGCTTATACTGGTAAGAAAAACAAACAACTCTTTGTGCCATAAGATGAAAATCTAACTTTAAATGTGATCCAGAGTTTGGAATTTCCTGCACTGCAACTAGAAGAGAATCACACCATCACTTACAGGCAAGAGCTTGCCATTTGTATAAAGACCCTGTGAGCTAAAACACTTGTATCCAGCACGAGAACCACTCCAGGTCCTTACAGCACGATTTGCAAATCATTCTAAAGCTGCGTTTCAGATACGCAGAACTAATTCAGATTAAAGATTAACACTTTGCCTCAATGGACAAAGCACATGACTAATCCAATGCGTTATATTCACCACAGCACCAAGTTTAACTATTGACTCAGTTTAGAGTTTTATCACCCATTTATACCTGGTGCATGGTTGTTGACTGTATATAAATGCCAATTTTAACACACTCTGACTTGGACTGTTAGTAAAAACAAATTTTGCTTCTTCCTCTCAGAATCAGGGAGAACTGCCAGCAACTGTTCGTTCAGATTCGTAGTTACTTCAAAATTCTTGCAACATTTCTGAGCATCTTGTTTTGTGGAGCTTGTATAAAAACATGGGTGAACATCTGTATCACAGGTCATGTAACTGTAGAACTCTTAGATACCAGCAGGGAAAATATCTTTCCATTTTGAAGATACCAGTCCTACACTTTGCTCAGAAAGGATTATTTTCCATAACACCGACTGCTACTGGCCTATAGCCTCTTTCCATACGCAACACAGCTATAGAAGTGATAGAGATCTTTAATGCAAGCATATAGAGTCAACTGAAGAAGAAATTTTCTTTTTTTTAAATAAAGGACAATACAAACCATCGTATATGGCAGGAGCTTGCACACACCCAACTGGTTTAGGCCACCTATGTAATGACATACAAACACACTCTTACGCATGGACAATATTTAACGGATGACCAAGAGGAAAAGGACACAAAAGCAGCTCTTTCTCCTCTAATCAGCTTACACAGCTATCAAGGCAATCATAGCCTCCACCAAGGATCCCCTAGTCATAACTCACTGATCAGCTCAGCCTGAGCTGAACAGCAAGATGTAAAAAGATTGATTCAGGCTTTAGCTTCAAGGCTGGCAGCCCAACCACGTTGAAGGGCAACGAGGTGGAGAAGGAGGAAACCTGGTAAAACCTGGGAAGGAAGAAAGCATAGTTGAAGCAAACTCCTAAATTAATGCAGGAATACACAGAAAAACTTATCAAAAGATTTTATACTGAAAATGTTTCTCTCAGCATTCACCTAAGACTACCAACTCTCTTCAGAGTTTCATATACGTAAGACCACGGCAGGCATGAAGACATGGGCTTTTCCTTACGCTTTCAGGATCATCATTTGAATAGAAATCATCTTCCATCTACCTCAGTTTCAGCATCTGTCAATTCTACTTCTGCCTCCTGGCACTGTTCACTCTCATCTTGTAACCTACTATGGACTAAGTATGCGACTTATGTTTTTCACAACTACAATTCCTAAATTTTAGCCTCAGCAGGAAATCATTCAGCACTTCCACCAGGACTTTTTCCCCAAAACTAACCTCAGAAATATCCCCCCCAGGAAAAAAAAGGAAAGTATGCCATAACACACTGGAGAGAAAAACTAATGCAACGTACATGCTTTACAGGAGACAAAAAGAGATGCCAAAGACTTCTGTGGGCATAGATAACCTGCCTTCTGCTCTGAATAATTAAACGTAAAGGTAACACTCTCCTTGGGCCTGATAGAAACCAAATTTGTGGTTAAGTGTCTAGCAGTGCACAAATCCATTATTAATGACTGTGAAACCATTTCTGGTCCAAGTTATTTTATGTATCTAGCCTTAGAAGTTGAGTACAGAGACCATTAAAAGAACCAAAAGGAATTACTTTTATTGACTGTAGTAAATTCTGAGAGAAAAAAACAGAAATCATAGTGATAAATCTTTGAAAATACTGGAAATGTCATGTTTAAAGTTGATTATTCAGCTTGAAATTATTTTTTTCTAAATGAAAACTCGTATCAGTGCAACGAAACCTAACCAGCTCTTCTGACCAAAACCAATTCTAATTCCTAATAATTTTGATGTAGTCAGTAATTATAGCCAATTTTAAAGAGTGTATTTTATACCCTCCTATCATTTAATAAAAAAGAAAATCAGAGGATGTTACAGAACATCATTCTGATTTCTACTCTCAATTAAGACATACATTTGTCTAAAATGAACTAAAGTAGAAGAGTTTTCTGATGGAAAAACCCTAACTTCATGAATATACGCCACCAAGTTTCCCCGTGACCCTGTTCTCTCTATCCATACAAGAAGAATATTTGTCTTTCAACTGTTCGATCTAGTTACACTTCACGCTTTTTTTTAGCCATCCAGATACATTGTGCCACACAGAGCAGGACCCTGGCTCTAAGAGATCCTGCTGTGTGCTATCAGATTACATTAGAAGTCATGTATTCTTTAAGTATCGAGGCAGTAAACTTCTAGAGCTCCTCCTAGGAACTAAAAACTAATTAGGAAATGCATGCCAAAAGGCATGCAAGTTAAGCCATTTCAAAGAAATATATTTTCTAATAAGTTTCCTTCTACATCATGTTGCTTGACACAGGAAAGGTAGTAAAACATAATAAAACAATGCTAAAATGTATGTTCTACTCTTAAAGGAACTTTTAACTGTTTTACTGTCCAAGCAGAAGGCAATACCCTGTCACCAACATGTAGGGACCTTATAGCATTTAAATCTTCTAAACAATTTTATCCAATTTGTTTTCCACATGACCCAGGACACACAACACAAAATAACTCTTTAGAAGTTCACTCAAGTACAAATAGTAATCTGTTCTCTGGAAGAATTGCATTTGAAAATGCCCGTTCCTATAGGTTGCAAAGCCACTTCTGTCATTTAAACAAGAGCTTGGCTATATTCCCAAAACAGAAACTGTGAGATTCTGAATGACAAGCACCAATAATTTTTCCCCTAAAAAATGCCCTGAATCAAAATAAGTTAATCTCTTATACTACATGTCAATTCATAACAAAATCATTCAAGAAAGTAGGGGAAAAATAAAAGAGTTATTTGAAAAAAAACAAGAAACAAATAGAAATATTTCTGGAATGTTCTCAGAAATTGATATCTTCCATCAACCTCAGGAGCCACACTCCACCCCAGTACTTGTTGTCTATGACACCAGAAGGAGCTAGGAACAGTGTGTCCCAGAACCTGTCAAAGCCAGGTAGATGGAGTTGTCATGAAAATGAAGCAGGGTTAATCTTTTAGTCAATATTTGTTACCCACTACGTCATTCCTTTCAAGGAGTCTTTAAGCATTTTTTTTAGATCTATTAGACAGGAAAAACTGGCTGCCCAGGGGAGTGGGTGATTCACCACCCCTGGAGGGAGTTAAAAGACAGGTAGACAAGGTGCATAGGGACTGAGTTGAGTGGCAAACTTGGCAGTGTTGGGTTTACTGTTGACCTCAACGCTCTAAGGGATCTTTTCCAACCTAAATGATGGGTTCATGATTCAAACTGGGAACAGGAGAAATGGCAGTCTGCATAATAAAAGTGTAGATAATTAATCATATATATAAGTGTTGGATGACGACTGTAAGAAAAATACATAAATTTATGTTTTGACTATGGCTTTGGAGATGTGGAAGGATAAAACTCTTTTTTGGAAGCATTAATTTTTCTCCCCCAAAACTTAATTTACATGTTACCTTTCATGGGATAAAGACAAACTAAAAACCAGACTAAATTTACAACAATCAGTGTCTATTCAAATGGGTGCTACTTTTATAATGCTTCCCAACACTATAATCAACCAGTTACCAAACTGCAATATGCTAGCTACTTCCAAATGACATTAAATGTCTTAGTCTACTAGTAGACTAAATGTCTACTATTACATCCTCTACACATTGTTAGGGGTAGCTGCTATGATTTCCATGACAGGCTGTGCCCAAAGGAAAAAAAAACAGTGAAAACAGTTCAAATGGGACTCATCTGGTTCCCTTTGAAGTTACTGAAAAAAGTACTGTTGTCCAAATAAAGCTATAACAATTAAGTAGTCATTTTCTACTCTTATGAATATTAGCCTATCTTTATTCTGTCCAGATCATCTCATCAGTAATAACATTAAACCTACTCTTGTCTACGGTTCTGAAAGACCTTTTATGACCTCCAGAAATATCCAGAATCGTTATGTTAACCTGTGAAACCTTTGGTACACTAATCCTGTCTTATACCAACTATCGCTAGAAATGATAGTATGACTTTTAAGACAACAGGAAGCCCATGAGCCACAAAATCTTAAAGATTTTCATTTAAAAAGTAGTGATGAAGAATTGGAGTAGCTTTCTGTTCATTTTAGCCCTCTGTGGAACATTTATTCCTATTAAAGAGTCAGATTCTGTATTTACTGTTCTCAATTAGAGGTCACTGCTGATACATTGACATTAAGAAAAGACATAAAAATTGTCATTTTTCCAGATGTGGGCCGTTCAGGCCTGGCAATGTAAACCCTATGTACTCTTAAAGGAACTGATTTTCAAAGGTGATCAGGGATCCTTCAATTTTTTTTTTTAGGAGAAGAAAGAATAGAAATGTGAAGTAGCATTACACAAATGCTCACGCTGATTTTCCCATAACATGCTCAGCAGGTTCGAAAGAAGGGACTGGTATATCTACTCCAACAGAGTTCCAGGAGAACAGATCAAATTGGATGTTTGCACAGAGTTCCAGTTAAAACACTGACTGGATGGTGGAGCCCAGAGTGTGGATGTGAAGGGAATTAAATCCTTTGGTGGCCAGTCACAAGCAATATAGTCCAAGGCTCAGTGTTGGGGCCAGTCTTGTTTAAGATCTTTATGAGTCATCTGGGTGAGGGGATGGAGTGTTCCCTAGGAAACTTTGCAGATGACACCATATTGGGTGAGAATGTCGACGTGCTTGAGGGCAAGAAGCCTCTCCAGTGGGATGTGGACAGGACGGATTAGGGGCCAAGGTCGATTCTAGAAGGTTCAAAAAGGCAGAATACCGGGGCCAGCACTTCTGCCCCATGAATCGCTGCTGGAAAGCTGCCTGGTGGAAAAGCACCTGGTGGTGGAGGTTGACAGCAGCTGAGCATGAGGCAGCAGGGTTTCCAGTGGCCAAGAACATCCTGGCGTGAGTCAGAAATGGTGTGGCCAGCAGGAGCAGGGAAGGGATGTGTGCCCTGCTGGCTGCCCTGGACACCTGAAAGTCGCTGAGCCAGGGGGGTGAAGGCTGCGCTTGCCGGGGGGGTGAGCCCGTGGGGTGCTCCGGTGCCCGTGGTATGCTCCGGTGCCTGTGACATCACAAAGGACAAGGGACCACGGGGCAGGATATAAAGGTGCCAGCACACAGCCCTGGCCAGTGTGGCGTGGGATGGTGGTGAGTGCACACGTGGCGGGAGGCTGGGCTGGACGAGGGCTGAGGCAGAACCGTGGGCCCCAGGGGGGGTCAGTTCTGCCCCAGCATCAAGGCCCCTGAGGCTGGCAGGAGCACCTTGGGCAGGGAGCGGTGCAAAGGCATCGCTGCCTCCCAGCTGCCTCATCCCCACCCCTACCTGCCCCAAAGGTCCCTCTCCCCTGCCACCAGCTCCCTCCAGCCCAGCCCTTCTGAACCCCTCTTCTCCCTCCTCCTGCAGGCCATGGCTGCCACAGCATTCCTCGCCTGTGTGTTCCTAACCTTCATCCTGAACCTGCCGATGGCTAGTGATGAGCTGCCTGAGGCCACGCGTGAGCACACGGCACAGCACGAGATAGTTCGGCTATGGCAGGAAATAGCGGAGAGGACCATGGAGAAGGCAGAGGAGCAGAGCGGCTTAGCCTGGGTTACCCTGCTCTTTGACACCTTGCAGCCCTGGCACCTCTGTGTGATTGGCGGAGTCCTGGTCCTCTTCTTTGGTCTCTGGTGGTGGATGACTCGCCTGCTGCAGGAGACAGACGAGAGGACCCTGCATAAGAAGGCACAGAAGCAGAGCAGCTTTGCCTGGGGTGCCCTGCTCACTGACGCCTTGCTGCAGTGGTACTTCTGGGTAATTGGAGGAGTTCTGGTCCTGAACTTTGGTCTCTGCTGTTGGATAGCTCACCTGCTGCAGGAGACAGAGGAGAGAACCCGGGATAAGAAGGCACAGGAGCAGAGCAGCTTTTCCTGGGGTACTCTGCTCTTTGACTTGCAGCAGTGGCACTTTGGCGTGATCGCTGGAATCCTGTTTCTGCTCTTTGGTCTCGTCTCATGGCTCAGGAAAACAATCTGCAACAAGCGGCAGTTTGAGAAGCAGAAGCATAAGAAAAAACTAAACAAGCTGGAAAGAGCTTGTCAAGAGGATCGGGAGAGGACCAAAAAGCGTGAGGAGGCAAAGGAACTGGTACTCTCTTTAATCAGCAACATCAGACAGCGCGTGTCAAATAGTTCCTTCCCTGTGCTGGAACCACCCATCGGGGTGGACCGTGATTTCGAAGGTTGGGGTTCTTGTGGGGGTGTTCCACTCTACCGCTTCATCGTGCCACTGACACCCCGCCATGGGCACGTATTCCGCCTGGAGCCAGATACTGCAGGGAGAAACCCAGCAAGGATCTTTCACATCCATGTGAACTCAAAGCGCACCTGCACAACAGAGCAGCAGGTGCAGGGGATGCGGTGCTTCCGCCATCAGCCAGAGGTGGACCCTCGGGGGAATCAGGCCCACAGCCTCCTACAAACCCTCTGCATCAGCTCCTACCTGGATGTGGAGAAAACTGCTGCCTGGTTTGATAAAAATGTGAAGGCAGTCTGGAAGAATTTGCCACAAGCGTCCCAGTACTGGCTAGGGACTGTGTCCTCCAGGCGCTCCTGCACATACAAGTTGGTAAGAGGCAGACAGATAATCCTGAAAGTTGAGATTATCTTTGGTGTGCAGCAAATGGATTCGGACATCTTTGTGACTAGCAAGCCTTCAGAGAAATCCCCAACCCCAAGCACAACATGGACCACGAGCTCCGCTGTGGCAGAGTTCAAGTTCTTTAGGCATATGACCAGGCAGGCTCCAACCAGCCATGTCTACCTCAAATGCCTTCAGGCCTGTGCCCACCTCCTGGAAGGCACTAGCTTGTCCATCTATACCTTCAAGACTGTTGTGATGCACCTCCTGAACTCTGCAGGCCCGTCAGGTTGGGACAATGACAATTTTGTGCCATGGATGGTGGAAATCATGCGACATGTGCACTGCTGCCTGGATGACAAATGCCTCCACCATACCTTCTACGGTTATGACACTGTGCCCCAGGACGTAATCCTGCCTCCGGAGTGGCGAACGGCTCAACCGCTCAACCTGTTCCAGCACCTCAGACGCGACTCGAAAGCCCGTGCCAGGGCAATGCGTGATCTCAGGGAGGTGCAATTTCGGTTCACACTGCTGATCTTAGGGTACTGAAAGTGGTCTTCGTGCACAGAGCTTTGTTTGAGTGCCTCACAGCTGAGGGCAGAAGATGGCTTCACACCGCTGGGAAAAAGAGAGGACTGCAAACTGCCACCAGTGGGGGCAGCACCTTCGACCGTTGGAGTCCCTGTGGAGATCATAGAATTATAGAATCGCAGAATGCCCCTTGGCTGGGGTTTGCACATGAGCAATAAAGAGCAGTTCTTCTATGATTTCAGTGTGGAGTTGCTCCCGCCTCCTGGCATGTACTGGCCCTAAGTGGCACGACACGGATCTGTATCAATAACCCTGAAACTTGTGGAGCGGTGCGGCAACAAACCACGACCAACGTTGTCATCGCAGGGACGCCTGCTAAGCTTTGTGCCTCACCGAACTGCAGTGCAGGGACACAAAGGCTGCCTCGTTATTATTCCTCATGATTGCTGAATCATCTTGCTCTTTGTATGCTAGTTACTAGCTTTTGCTAATAGCCTGTTTATCGTAGTTTGTGTGCTTGTAGCTATTTTCCCGTATCCCACAAGGTCCCATAACAACTCTCACACTTGGGGAGTTGCCGCCACACCTCTCCATCCAGAGCAAATGCTGCTCGGGGTGGTCGGTCCCGATGCAGCTGAAGAGCCCCTTGAAAGGAGGCTGGTGCCAGAGACTCCTGTTTCCCTGCATGGTGACCGTCCCCGTCTCTTGGAGGGAGTCCGTTCCCTCTGGGATATTTACACTGTACAAAGTTGCCAATAAATGGTGTGTTTGAACACAGGCTGCATCTGTGCGTGTCTGTGCATCGCTTGCCCAGGTAACACACGCTCTGGCTGCTCCGCCTCCGCTATGACACGGAATCACTCACCATACCCTCTCGAGACCTGCAAGCCAAGGTTCCTACCACCTTAACGAGGGAGACTTCATCACGTGCAGCAAGGTTAAGGGACGGTTTTGAGATGTCTCCAATTCAAACCATGCACTTAGGCAGTCCTGTTCATGTTGATGAGAAGCAGTGGCGTGACAGCAGCCATGACAGTTTTATTCCGCTCCTCCAGGTTGTTGAGCAAGCAAAAAGCCTTTTATAGACTCTCACATGATCAAAAAATAGACTCTTTCCCTGAGAAGTTCTGCCATCCGAAAAAGGCAAGGCAGAAGCACCAACTTTGTGCTACAGACCTACTAGGGCTGCAGGCAGACGACTGGGCCACTGACTAGAACCTGGCATGAGCTCAAACCAGCTGCAGAAAGGCCAAAGGTGGGGAGCTGACAAGAGCTACAATTAGTTACGTCATGAAGAATGACTGCATTTCACAGGGGAACCTACATAAAAACCAGATGAATTCCATTGAAAACTGAATGAGAATGCCAGGGACTTTGTGAAGAGTAGAGTTGTGCGAGGCCAGCATCATTTAGGTAACCTAAAAGGGAGGTACATGGACAGCAAAAATGGAGACAAGGAAATGGGAAAATGGTTAATAAGATATGAAAACCCTGCTGCTGTGGGGTGCCTGCTGGGAAGACTTGTGCTCAATTATCTCAGCCTAAATCAAGACAATAAATCAAAACCTGTTATTCTGGCCATCCCACACAGCCCAAACCAGCTCCATGGTTAGAAGAGAGACGAGGAAAGGAGTACTTTCCCTGGTGGGCAAGAGAACTGTCGTTGTTTAAGCTGAAGTAGAAAGTTTCCTGACACTTAGCCAAGTCTTGCCTCAGTAACTTCGTTTTCTAAAAGCTGTGTGTTTTTCAAACAGTTTCCCTCTAGAAGTGATAACACAGAACATCAGTATGCAGGAAGGCCATTGCTTATACTTATTCCTACAGTAACCAAGGCCATCCTGGAGCTGGCAAAAAAGGCCACACCTGCAGGGAGACGCAGACAGGACAGGTGGTCCCAAGCTGATCAGTAGAGTATTCCATCCCATATATGTCACACTCAGTATAAAACAGAGAGATCATGACCGTCTTACTCTCCTCTGTGATGGCCAATATCCAGTGAGGACCTCATCTGTTTGGTTGCTCCTGGTTCCAGATCCATGCATTCCTGAATCCAGTCCCTGAGCTCAGCTCCCTCCTAGACGTGGATCCATTCCCTTGTGTCTGCTCTACAGTATTTGCGATGACGTTGTCATCAAGGGGCAGGGGCACAATCTCATATATTTGTATATATTTTGTGACTTTGTAATTATTTCTCATCATCATTATTTCATTAAAGCTGTAGTTCTTTTTCCTCTCATTTTCCTTTCCACTTTCCCTGGGGGGTAGGAGGAAGATAACTGAGAGGCCAGCTGCACGGAATTTTAAGTGCCAAAATTAGGCAGGCTGTAGCTAAACTATGACAGGAACACCACGGTGGACAGATCAAGAGTAGTATTGCCGAGGTGGTGCTACCCACTATCTCATAACAGTATCACTTCTTCAAGAAACTGTCTTGGAGCCCTGACACTCTCTGTGATCTGAGCACTATTGCAGGAATTATTCCAGTCTTGCTGAATTCAACTACAATTTTTAAGCTGGTTTAAATCCACCGCTTTTATGTAGTGCCTGAGTTATCAGATGAACAGAATTCTTAGAAATATTATTACCCCAAATGAAACGAGAGCAAAACCACTAAGGACAGCAAAACATATTCAACAAATAGATTTAGAACTCAAAACTTCCTACAGAATAACTCCTGGTAGGAGTTTGCGTTTTTTGAACTAGTACCTGTCTGAAATGCAATTAAATACTTGCAAGCTTATACTGGTAAGAAAAACAAACAACTCTTTGTGCCATAAGATGAAAATCTAACTTTAAATGTGATCCAGAGTTTGGAATTTCCTGCACTGCAACTAGAAGAGAATCACACCATCACTTACAGGCAAGAGCTTGCCATTTGTATAAAGACCCTGTGAGCTAAAACACTTGTATCCAGCACGAGAACCACTCCAGGTCCTTACAGCACGATTTGCAAATCATTCTAAAGCTGCGTTTCAGATACGCAGAACTAATTCAGATTAAAGATTAACACTTTGCCTCAATGGACAAAGCACATGACTAATCCAATGCGTTATATTCACCACAGCACCAAGTTTAACTATTGACTCAGTTTAGAGTTTTATCACCCATTTATACCTGGTGCATGGTTGTTGACTGTATATAAATGCCAATTTTAACACACTCTGACTTGGACTGTTAGTAAAAACAAATTTTGCTTCTTCCTCTCAGAATCAGGGAGAACTGCCAGCAACTGTTCGTTCAGATTCGTAGTTACTTCAAAATTCTTGCAACATTTCTGAGCATCTTGTTTTGTGGAGCTTGTATAAAAACATGGGTGAACATCTGTATCACAGGTCGTGTAACTGTAGAACTCTTAGATACCAGCAGGGAAAATATCTTTCCATTTTGAAGATACCAGTCCCACACTTTGCTCAGAAAGGATTATTTTCCATAACACCGACTGCTACTGGCCTATAGCCTCTTTCCATACGCAACACAGCTATAGAAGTGATAGAGATCTTTAATGCAAGCATATAGAGTCAACTGAAGAAGAAATTTTCTTTTTTTTAAATAAAGGACAATACAAACCATCGTATATGGCAGGAGCTTGCACACACCCAACTGGTTTAGGCCACCTATGTAATGACATACAAACACACTCTTACGCATGGACAATATTTAACGGATGACCAAGAGGAAAAGGACACAAAAGCAGCTCTTTCTCCTCTAATCAGCTTACACAGCTATCAAGACAATCATAGCCTCCACCAAGGATCCCCTAGTCATAACTCACTGATCAGCTCAGCCTGAGCTGAACAGCAAGATGTAAAAAGATTGATTCAGGCTTTAGCTTCAAGGCTGGCAGCCCAACCACGTTGAAGGGCAACGAGGTGGAGAAGGAGGAAACCTGGTAAAACTTGGGAAGGAAGAAAGCATAGTTGAAGCAAACTCCTAAATTAATGCAGGAATACACAGAAAAACTTATCAAAAGATTTTATACTGAAAATGTTTCTCTCAGCATTCACCTAAGAATACCAACTCTCTTCAGAGTTTCATATACGTAAGACCACGGCAGGCATGAAGACATGGGCTTTTCCTTACGCTTTCAGGATCATCATTTGAATAGAAATCATCTTCCATCTACCTCAGTTTCAGCATCTGTCAATTCTACTTCTGCCTCCTGGCACTGTTCACTCTCATCTTGTAACCTACTATGGACTAAGTATGCGACTTATGTTTTTCACAACTACAATTCCTAAATTTTAGCCTCAGCAGGAAATCATTCAGCACTTCCACCAGGACTTTTTCCCCAAAACTAACCTCAGAAATATCCTCCCCAGGAAAAAAAAGGAAAGTATGCCATAACACACTGGAGAGAAAAACTAATGCAACGTACATGCTTTACAGGAGACAAAAAGAGATGCCAAAGACTTCTGTGGGCATAGATAACCTGCCTTCTGCTCTGAATAATTAAACGTAAAGGTAACACTCTCCTTGGGCCTGATAGAAACCAAATTTGTGGTTAAGTGTCTAGCAGTGCACAAATCCATTATTAATGACTGTGAAACCATTTCTGGTCCAAGTTATTTTATGTATCTAGCCTTAGAAGTTGAGTACAGAGACCATTAAAAGAACCAAAAGGAATTACTTTTATTGACTGTAGTAAATTCTGAGAGAAAAAAACAGAAATCATAGTGATAAATCTTTGAAAATACTGGAAATGTCATGTTTAAAGTTGATTATTCAGCTTGAAATTATTTTTTTCTAAATGAAAACTCGTATCAGTGCAACGAAACCTAACCAGCTCTTCTGACCAAAACCAATTCTAATTCCTAATAATTTTGATGTAGTCAGTAATTATAGCCAATTTTAAAGAGTGTATTTTATACCCTCCTATCATTTAATAAAAAAGAAAATCAGAGGATGTTACAGAACATCATTCTGATTTCTACTCTCAATTAAGACATACATTTGTCTAAAATGAACTAAAGTAGAAGAGTTTTCTGATGGAAAAACCCTAACTTCATGAATATACGCCACCAAGTTTCCCCGTGACCCTGTTCTCTCTATCCATACAAGAAGAATATTTGTCTTTCAACTGTTCGATCTAGTTACACTTCACGCTTTTTTTTAGCCATCCAGATACATTGTGCCACACAGAGCAGGACCCTGGCTCTAAGAGATCCTGCTGTGTGCTATCAGATTACATTAGAAGTCATGTATTCTTTAAGTATCGAGGCAGTAAACTTCTAGAGCTCCTCCTAGGAACTAAAAACTAATTAGGAAATGCATGCCAAAAGGCATGCAAGTTAAGCCATTTCAAAGAAATATATTTTCTAATAAGTTTCCTTCTACGTCATGTTGCTTGACACAGGAAAGGTAGTAAAACATAATAAAACAATGCTAAAATGTATGTTCTACTCTTAAAGGAACTTTTAACTGTTTTACTGTCCAAGCAGAAGGCAATACCCTGTCACCAACATGTAGGGACCTTATAACATTTAAATCTTCTAAACAATTTTATCCAATTTGTTTTCCACATGACCCAGGACACACAACACAAAATAACTCTTTAGAAGTTCACTCAAGTACAAATAGTAATCTGTTCTCTGGAAGAATTGCATTTGAAAATGCCCGTTCCTATAGGTTGCAAAGCCACTTCTGTCATTTAAACAAGAGCTTGGCTATATTCCCAAAACAGAAACTGTGAGATTCTGAATGACAAGCACCAATAATTTTTCCCCTAAAAAATGCCCTGAATCAAAATAAGTTAATCTCTTATACTACATGTCAATTCATAACAAAATCATTCAAGAAAGTAGGGGAAAAATAAAAGAGTTATTTGAAAAAAAACAAGAAACAAATAGAAATATTTCTGGAATGTTCTCAGAAATTGATATCTTCCATCAACCTCAGGAGCCACACTCCACCCCAGTACTTGTTGTCTATGACACCAGAAGGAGCTAGGAACAGTGTGTCCCAGAACCTGTCAAAGCCAGGTAGATGGAGTTGTCATGAAAATGAAGCAGGGTTAATCTTTTAGTCAATATTTGTTACCCACTACGTCATTCCTTTCAAGGAGTCTTTAAGCATTTTTTTTAGATCTATTAGACAGGAAAAACTGGCTGCCCAGGGGAGTGGGTGATTCACCACCCCTGGAGGGAGTTAAAAGACAGGTAGACAAGGTGCATAGGGACTGAGTTGAGTGGCAAACTTGGCAGTGTTGGGTTTACTGTTGACCTCAACGCTCTAAGGGATCTTTTCCAACCTAAATGATGGGTTCATGATTCAAACTGGGAACAGGAGAAATGGCAGTCTGCATAATAAAAGTGTAGATAATTAATCATATATATAAGTGTTGGATGACGACTGTAAGAAAAATACATAAATTTATGTTTTGACTATGGCTTTGGAGATGTGGAAGGATAAAACTCTTTTTTGGAAGCATTAATTTTTCTCCCCCAAAACTTAATTTACATGTTACCTTTCATGGGATAAAGACAAACTAAAAACCAGACTAAATTTACAACAATCAGTGTCTATTCAAATGGGTGCTACTTTTATAATGCTTCCCAACACTATAATCAACCAGTTACCAAACTGCAATATGCTAGCTACTTCCAAATGACATTAAATGTCTTAGTCTACTAGTAGACTAAATGTCTACTATTACATCCTCTACACATTGTTAGGGGTAGCTGCTATGATTTCCATGACAGGCTGTGCCCAAAGGAAAAAAAAACAGTGAAAAAAGTTCAAATGGGACTCATCTGGTTCCCTTTGAAGTTACTGAAAAAAGTACTGTTGTCCAAATAAAGCTATAACAATTAAGTAGTCATTTTCTACTCTTATGAATATTAGCCTATCTTTATTCTGTCCAGATCATCTCATCAGTAATAACATTAAACCTACTCTTGTCTACGGTTCTGAAAGACCTTTTATGACCTCCAGAAATATCCAGAATCGTTATGTTAACCTGTGAAACCTTTGGTACACTAATCCTGTCTTATACCAACTATCGCTAGAAATGATAGTATGACTTTTAAGACAACAGGAAGCCCATGAGCCACAAAATCTTAAAGATTTTCATTTAAAAAGTAGTGATGAAGAATTGGAGTAGCTTTCTGTTCATTTTAGCCCTCTGTGGAACATTTATTCCTATTAAAGAGTCAGATTCTGTATTTACTGTTCTCAATTAGAGGTCACTGCTGATACATTGACATTAAGAAAAGACATAAAAATTGTCATTTTTCCAGATGTGGGCCGTTCAGGCCTGGCAATGTAAACCCTATGTACTCTTAAAGGAACTGATTTTCAAAGGTGATCAGGGATCCTTCAATTTTTTTTTTTAGGAGAAGAAAGAATAGAAATGTGAAGTAGCATTACACAAATGCTCACGCTGATTTTCCCATAACATGCTCAGCAGGTTCGAAAGAAGGGACTGGTATATCTACTCCAACAGAGTTCCAGGAGAACAGATCAAATTGGATGTTTGCACAGAGTTCCAGTTAAAACACTGACTGGATGGTGGAGCCCAGAGTGTGGATGTGAAGGGAATTAAATCCTTTGGTGGCCAGTCACAAGCAATATAGTCCAAGGCTCAGTGTTGGGGCCAGTCTTGTTTAAGATCTTTATGAGTCATCTGGGTGAGGGGATGGAGTGTTCCCTAGGAAACTTTGCAGATGACACCATATTGGGTGAGAATGTCGACGTGCTTGAGGGCAAGAAGCCTCTCCAGTGGGATGTGGACAGGACGGATTAGGGGCCAAGGTCGATTCTAGAAGGTTCAAAAAGGCAGAATACCGGGGCCAGCACTTCTGCCCCATGAATCGCTGCTGGAAAGCTGCCTGGTGGAAAAGCACCTGGTGGTGGAGGTTGACAGCAGCTGAGCATGAGGCAGCAGGGTTTCCAGTGGCCAAGAACATCCTGGCGTGAGTCAGAAATGGTGTGGCCAGCAGGAGCAGGGAAGGGATGTGTGCCCTGCTGGCTGCCCTGGACACCTGAAAGTCGCTGAGCCAGGGGGGTGAAGGCTGCGCTTGCCGGGGGGGTGAGCCCGTGGGGTGCTCCGGTGCCCGTGGTATGCTCCGGTGCCTGTGACATCACAAAGGACAAAGGACCACGGGGCAGGATATAAAGGTGCCAGCACGCAGCCCTGGCCAGTGTGGCGTGGGATGGTGGTGAGTGCACACGTGGCGGGAGGCTGGGCTGGACGAGGGCTGAGGCAGAACCGTGGGCCCCAGGGGGGGTCAGTTCTGCCCCAGCATCAAGGCCCCTGAGGCTGGCAGGAGCACCTTGGGCAGGGAGCGGTGCAAAGGCATCGCTGCCTCCCAGCTGCCTCATCCCCACCCCTACCTGCCTCAAAGGTCCCTCTCCCCTGCCACCAGCTCCCTCCAGCCCAGCCCTTCTGAACCCCTCTTCTCCCTCCTCCTGCAGGCCATGGCTGCCACAGCATTCCTCGCCTGTGTGTTCCTAACCTTCATCCTGAACCTGCCGATGGCTAGTGATGAGCTGCCTGAGGCCACGCGTGAGCACACGGCACAGCACGAGATAGTTCGGCTATGGCAGGAAATAGCGGAGAGGACCATGGAGAAGGCAGAGGAGCAGAGCGGCTTAGCCTGGGTTACCCTGCTCTTTGACACCTTGCAGCCCTGGCACCTCTGTGTGATTGGCGGAGTCCTGGTCCTCTTCTTTGGTCTCTGGTGGTGGATGACTCGCCTGCTGCAGGAGACAGACGAGAGGACCCTGCATAAGAAGGCACAGAAGCAGAGCAGCTTTGCCTGGGGTGCCCTGCTCACTGACGCCTTGCTGCAGTGGTACTTCTGGGTAATTGGAGGAGTTCTGGTCCTGAACTTTGGTCTCTGCTGTTGGATAGCTCACCTGCTGCAGGAGACAGAGGAGAGAACCCGGGATAAGAAGGCACAGGAGCAGAGCAGCTTTTCCTGGGGTACTCTGCTCTTTGACTTGCAGCAGTGGCACTTTGGCGTGATCGCTGGAATCCTGTTTCTGCTCTTTGGTCTCGTCTCATGGCTCAGGAAAACAATCTGCAACAAGCGGCAGTTTGAGAAGCAGAAGCATAAGAAAAAACTAAACAAGCTGGAAAGAGCTTGTCAAGAGGATCGGGAGAGGACCAAAAAGCGTGAGGAGGCAAAGGAACTGGTACTCTCTTTAATCAGCAACATCAGACAGCGCGTGTCAAATAGTTCCTTCCCTGTGCTGGAACCACCCATCGGGGTGGACCGTGATTTCGAAGGCTGGGGTTCTTGTGGGGGTGTTCCACTCTACCGCTTCATCGTGCCACTGACACCCCGCCATGGGCACGTATTCCGCCTGGAGCCAGATACTGCAGGGAGAAACCCAGCAAGGATCTTTCACATCCATGTGAACTCAAAGCGCACCTGCACAACAGAGCAGCAGGTGCAGGGGATGCGGTGCTTCCGCCATCAGCCAGAGGTGGACCCTCGGGGGAATCAGGCCCACAGCCTCCTACAAACCCTCTGCATCAGCTCCTACCTGGATGTGGAGAAAACTGCTGCCTGGTTTGATAAAAATGTGAAGGCAGTCTGGAAGAATTTGCCACAAGCGTCCCAGTACTGGCTAGGGACTGTGTCCTCCAGGCGCTCCTGCACATACAAGTTGGTAAGAGGCAGACAGATAATCCTGAAAGTTGAGATTATCTTTGGTGTGCAGCAAATGGATTCGGACATCTTTGTGACTAGCAAGCCTTCAGAGAAATCCCCAACCCCAAGCACAACATGGACCACGAGCTCCGCTGTGGCAGAGTTCAAGTTCTTTAGGCATATGACCAGGCAGGCTCCAACCAGCCATGTCTACCTCAAATGCCTTCAGGCCTGTGCCCACCTCCTGGAAGGCACTAGCTTGTCCATCTATACCTTCAAGACTGTTGTGATGCACCTCCTGAACTCTGCAGGCCCGTCAGGTTGGGACAATGACAATTTTGTGCCATGGATGGTGGAAATCATGCGACATGTGCACTGCTGCCTGGATGACAAATGCCTCCACCATACCTTCTATGGTTATGACACTGTGCCCCAGGACGTAATCCTGCCTCCGGAGTGGCGAACGGCTCAACCGCTCAACCTGTTCCAGCACCTCAGACGCGACTCGAAAGCCCGTGCCAGGGCAATGCGTGATCTCAGGGAGGTGCAATTTCGGTTCACACTGCTGATCTTAGGGTACTGAAAGTGGTCTTCGTGCACAGAGCTTTGTTTGAGTGCCTCACAGCTGAGGGCAGAAGATGGCTTCACACCGCTGGGAAAAAGAGAGGACTGCAAACTGCCACCAGTGGGGGCAGCACCTTCGACCGTTGGAGTCCCTGTGGAGATCATAGAATTATAGAATCGCAGAATGCCCCTTGGCTGGGGTTTGCACATGAGCAATAAAGAGCAGTTCTTCTATGATTTCAGTGTGGAGTTGCTCCCGCCTCCTGGCATGTACTGGCCCTAAGTGGCACGACACGGATCTGTATCAATAACCCTGAAACTTGTGGAGCGGTGCGGCAACAAACCACGACCAACGTTGTCATCGCAGGGACGCCTGCTAAGCTTTGTGCCTCACCGAACTGCAGTGCAGGGACACAAAGGCTGCCTCGTTATTATTCCTCATGATTGCTGAATCATCTTGCTCTTTGTATGCTAGTTACTAGCTTTTGCTAATAGCCTGTTTATCGTAGTTTGTGTGCTTGTAGCTATTTTCCCGTATCCCACAAGGTCCCATAACAACTCTCACACTTGGGGAGTTGCCGCCACACCTCTCCATCCAGAGCAAATGCTGCTCGGGGTGGTCGGTCCCGATGCAGCTGAAGAGCCCCTTGAAAGGAGGCTGGTGCCAGAGACTCCTGTTTCCCTGCATGGTGACCGTCCCCGTCTCTTGGAGGGAGTCCGTTCCCTCTGGGATATTTACACTGTACAAAGTTGCCAATAAATGGTGTGTTTGAACACAGGCTGCATCTGTGCGTGTCTGTGCATCGCTTGCCCAGGTAACACACGCTCTGGCTGCTCCGCCTCCGCTATGACACGGAATCACTCACCATACCCTCTCGAGACCTGCAAGCCAAGGTTCCTACCACCTTAACGAGGGAGACTTCATCACGTGCAGCAAGGTTAAGGGACGGTTTTGAGATGTCTCCAATTCAAACCATGCACTTAGGCAGTCCTGTTCATGTTGATGAGAAGCAGTGGCGTGACAGCAGCCATGACAGTTTTATTCCGCTCCTCCAGGTTGTTGAGCAAGCAAAAAGCCTTTTATAGACTCTCACATGATCAAAAAATAGACTCTTTCCCTGAGAAGTTCTGCCATCCGAAAAAGGCAAGGCAGAAGCACCAACTTTGTGCTACAGACCTACTAGGGCTGCAGGCAGACGACTGGGCCACTGACTAGAACCTGGCATGAGCTCAAACCAGCTGCAGAAAGGCCAAAGGTGGGGAGCTGACAAGAGCTACAATTAGTTACGTCATGAAGAATGACTGCATTTCACAGGGGAACCTACATAAAAACCAGATGAATTCCATTGAAAACTGAATGAGAATGCCAGGGACTTTGTGAAGAGTAGAGTTGTGCGAGGCCAGCATCATTTAGGTAACCTAAAAGGGAGGTACATGGACAGCAAAAATGGAGACAAGGAAATGGGAAAATGGTTAATAAGATATGAAAACCCTGCTGCTGTGGGGTGCCTGCTGGGAAGACTTGTGCTCAATTATCTCAGCCTAAATCAAGACAATAAATCAAAACCTGTTATTCTGGCCATCCCACACAGCCCAAACCAGCTCCATGGTTAGAAGAGAGACGAGGAAAGGAGTACTTTCCCTGGTGGGCAAGAGAACTGTCGTTGTTTAAGCTGAAGTAGAAAGTTTCCTGACACTTAGCCAAGTCTTGCCTCAGTAACTTCGTTTTCTAAAAGCTGTGTGTTTTTCAAACAGTTTCCCTCTAGAAGTGATAACACAGAACATCAGTATGCAGGAAGGCCATTGCTTATACTTATTCCTACAGTAACCAAGGCCATCCTGGAGCTGGCAAAAAAGGCCACACCTGCAGGGAGACGCAGACAGGACAGGTGGTCCCAAGCTGATCAGTAGAGTATTCCATCCCATATATGTCACACTCAGTATAAAACAGAGAGATCATGACCGTCTTACTCTCCTCTGTGATGGCCAATATCCAGTGAGGACCTCATCTGTTTGGTTG
This sequence comes from Clamator glandarius, assembly GCA_033459285.1. NCBI lineage: Eukaryota > Metazoa > Chordata > Aves > Cuculiformes > Cuculidae > Clamator > Clamator glandarius. The sequence goes on from JAUNZM010000138.1 coordinate 44,833, forward strand.
CTCCTGGTTCCAGATCCATGCATTCCTGAATCCAGTCCCTGAGCTCAGCTCCCTCCTAGACGTGGATCCATTCCCTTGTGTCTGCTCTACAGTATTTGCGATGACGTTGTCATCAAGGGGCAGGGGCACAATCTCATATATTTGTATATATTTTGTGACTTTGTAATTATTTCTCATCATCATTATTTCATTAAAGCTGTAGTTCTTTTTCCTCTCATTTTCCTTTCCACTTTCCCTGGGGGGTAGGAGGAAGATAACTGAGAGGCCAGCTGCACGGAATTTTAAGTGCCAAAATTAGGCAGGCTGTAGCTAAACTATGACAGGAACACCACGGTGGACAGATCAAGAGTAGTATTGCCGAGGTGGTGCTACCCACTATCTCATAACAGTATCACTTCTTCAAGAAACTGCTGTGTGTCTTGGAGCCCTGACACTCTCTGTGATCTGAGCACTATTGCAGGAATTATTCCAGTCTTGCTGAATTCAACTACAATTTTTAAGCTGGTTTAAATCCACCGCTTTTATGTAGTGCCTGAGTTATCAGATGAACAGAATTCTTAGAAATATTATTACCCCAAATGAAACGAGAGCAAAACCACTAAGGACAGCAAAACATATTCAACAAATAGATTTAGAACTCAAAACTTCCTACAGAATAACTCCTGGTAGGAGTTTGCGTTTTTTGAACTAGTACCTGTCTGAAATGCAATTAAATACTTGCAAGCTTATACTGGTAAGAAAAACAAACAACTCTTTGTGCCATAAGATGAAAATCTAACTTTAAATGTGATCCAGAGTTTGGAATTTCCTGCACTGCAACTAGAAGAGAATCACACCATCACTTACAGGCAAGAGCTTGCCATTTGTATAAAGACCCTGTGAGCTAAAACACTTGTATCCAGCACGAGAACCACTCCAGGTCCTTACAGCACGATTTGCAAATCATTCTAAAGCTGCGTTTCAGATACGCAGAACTAATTCAGATTAAAGATTAACACTTTGCCTCAATGGACAAAGCACATGACTAATCCAATGCGTTATATTCACCACAGCACCAAGTTTAACTATTGACTCAGTTTAGAGTTTTATCACCCATTTATACCTGGTGCATGGTTGTTGACTGTATATAAATGCCAATTTTAACACACTCTGACTTGGACTGTTAGTAAAAACAAATTTTGCTTCTTCCTCTCAGAATCAGGGAGAACTGCCAGCAACTGTTCGTTCAGATTCGTAGTTACTTCAAAATTCTTGCAACATTTCTGAGCATCTTGTTTTGTGGAGCTTGTATAAAAACATGGGTGAACATCTGTATCACAGGTCGTGTAACTGTAGAACTCTTAGATACCAGCAGGGAAAATATCTTTCCATTTTGAAGATACCAGTCCCACACTTTGCTCAGAAAGGATTATTTTCCATAACACCGACTGCTACTGGCCTATAGCCTCTTTCCATACGCAACACAGCTATAGAAGTGATAGAGATCTTTAATGCAAGCATATAGAGTCAACTGAAGAAGAAATTTTCTTTTTTTTAAATAAAGGACAATACAAACCATCGTATATGGCAGGAGCTTGCACACACCCAACTGGTTTAGGCCACCTATGTAATGACATACAAACACACTCTTACGCATGGACAATATTTAACGGATGACCAAGAGGAAAAGGACACAAAAGCAGCTCTTTCTCCTCTAATCAGCTTACACAGCTATCAAGACAATCATAGCCTCCACCAAGGATCCCCTAGTCATAACTCACTGATCAGCTCAGCCTGAGCTGAACAGCAAGATGTAAAAAGATTGATTCAGGCTTTAGCTTCAAGGCTGGCAGCCCAACCACGTTGAAGGGCAACGAGGTGGAGAAGGAGGAAACCTGGTAAAACCTGGGAAGGAAGAAAGCATAGTTGAAGCAAACTCCTAAATTAATGCAGGAATACACAGAACAACTTATCAAAAGATTTTATACTGAAAATGTTTCTCTCAGCATTCACCTAAGACTACCAACTCTCTTCAGAGTTTCTGCAGTCATTTTTCCTATCATACATGGCTGTCAATTTTTCTCCTTCAAATGAATCAATACACAAAACCCACAGACCGAATGAATAAAGGTGACTTAATATTTCTTGTTCAATTGGACAAGACTGCTTTCTGACAGTACTTAGTTGAAGTGAAATGGTTATTTTATTGGAAGACTGTACACTGCCTCTGCAGTTACAAAAGGCAAGTTTGCCATATCCCTTTTGACTATACTTTTCTAATCTGAACAAACCCACATAAACATTCTAATGAGATACCCTGCAGGCTTAGTCCTTTCAAACACTGTAGAAACAGCTATATCTACTTAAATGCAGTTTTTAAAATAGCACTGGAATAGAAGAGCACTAAAGGTATACCGATCTCCACTGTCTTTGAGGAGTAGGAGCAATTCCAAACACACTATAAAGCAGACATTTATGCACCAGCATCAGGCACTGGAAACAATCTTCTCACATAGCAAGAAGCCATCAGGATTTCTCCCAGGGTGTACTGCAGGGTTTTGAGCCATCAATCTGGAAACAGCACACACAGACTTCTTGACACAAGTGAGCAGTGCTGCAGCCTCATTCAGCCTTTTCATAAATGCTCTGTGAAACAACGGCTGTTAAAATAAATAAATGCTTTGTCCTTGATCTTCAACCCCTGAAATATTTTTCTTAGGTCCAGGAAATGCAAGAAAACACAGAGATTTCAAGATCCCTTTTGTATGTTGGAAATATCGCAGATATTCGATAATCCTCAGTTTAGTCATCACAAAATGCCCTTAGGCAATCTTCACAGAGCTTCAGTGTTATTTTTAAAAAGCAGTGCACTACTGAAACCGGAGACTGCTATGTACTAGTTGCCAAGAGTGCGTTATTAAGGAAAAAAGGAGTTAAGTCCTTGAAATGTAATGACACAGATTATTGCAACATGAAGCCACCCCCTTGAAACAGATTATATCTGGAAAAGAATTCAAGTCCCATTAGAAACCAAAGGAAGCAAGTTTCAAAGAGATTGCAAAGTAATTTTCTTTCAAATTACTTAGTTAATTTAAATGTATTAAACCATTAAATTAACAGAACACATTTTTTAAGTTACAGAACTTCCTTTAAAGTAACTTTGAAATCAAATCTCATTGGATTCAAGTATGGTCTCAAGTTTATTTAGTTTTAATCACCACATTAAAACCCCAAAACCTTTATCTTAAAAACATGTACTTGAATGTGTTACGGCCCATTTGCCATACTATTTATTTCGTTTCTTCATCACACCAAGACCACCTGATTGAATGAAAACAGCAACTACACACTAACAATACAGGCTTCAATCTCCAGTAAAGCCAACAAGGAGAAAACAGGACTCGAGACACTGAAGACCTGGAAATAACACTTCATGTGTATAAAAATATCAGAAAACAATAGAATTTTGGGTTCATTCTTTCAAATATACCTAGTACCTTAGATGATACCAACTACTACTGGTTTTCAAAGTAAGTATTTTAGGTGGAAATAGATCTTGGAATTTCTCTTCATCTATACATCCATTAAAGCAGCATGAGGGTCTCCCATGTAAATCACTATAAAAATAAGTGTTTAGCTTAACTTTTTTTTTTAACTATACACACTACAAACCAGTAAGAGGCAGGGATCTTTTAATGACTCAGCAACTGCATAGCACAGAATCTCTTATAAAGGTAAATCTTATAAAAGGTAAATCAACTGATCTGAGCAGTCTTATTCCTGTCAGTGGCACCATTAGGAACAGCATTGAATTTAATAAATCACACAAGTTCAAGGAAGGTTTTGGCAATTGCCTGGCTGTGTTCTCCCTCTTTCAATGTGACTGAACTCTACTGACATGGAAGCTTGTTAGCTCAGTGCAGAGTTCTACATTTGGCTGTAACCCTTTCCAAGATTGGTCGGGATAAAGGAGGCGATTCCTGCCACAAGAAGTTCCCTGAACACCTGCAATTCCTGAGTCACTATTGCCCAAGCAATTTGTCAGCTTCTAAATACAGCTTTAGTGATGGTTAAAAAAAAAAAAAGGAGAATATGATCTAAACTAGCTATTCCAGCTACCTGTGTTAACATCAATTTACCTTCTATACTGGAATTGGAATTACCTGAATCAACAACTACAGTCCAAGTCTTGTTCCAATCCAAGAAGAATTTCACAACCCAGAACTCAAACACTAAGTAGGCTTAGAATTATCATTTGGATTAATAGCCTAGTTATGATTCATTATGTTTCCAGTTTGTTGGACTTGATCTGAAGCTTGAGAAATACCATAGTTTTTTAGTTAATACAGCACCAAGGAAAATGCACATACTGTTAAATCTTAACTAGAAAAATGAGCTGGTAATACTACTGTCAGCAGGCAAGCTTAGCTAACATCCCTTGGTTCAATTCACTAGGAACAATTTGAGTTGACTCCATTGTGCTTTCCAGAGCATTAGCAGCAATCCAGACATACATCACTGCACACAAGAATATCCACAAAATCTTCATGACATCAAGTCTCTCTTGAAGCTCCTTGCAACCCTATTAGGTTATTTAGCACTCCTATTCTTGAAAAACCCAATGCAACTTCAAGAACAAGGTCCAGATTTTTATAGAGTTTATTTTTAAAAATTCTAGTTCTACATCTTCATTAGAGCAAGTGCAAGCTTTGCCCAGGCAAAGGAGGCCATTTGTCACTTTTCCTAGAGGGATCCTAACATAGATCTTCCTCCTTATATGCTGAGAGTCTTGCATATCCTACTAGGTTCTGTCCATTTTGCAAATATCTTGTCATGGCAAATCAGCTTCATAATCCAGGTAAATTGATCACAGAGGGAAAAGTAAACATTAAAACCAGTAAGATAACCCATGCAATGGTACTGGATTTGCCACTCGGCATGACAAATGTTGCTCTATAACCAGAGTTACAGATTAGGACCACAGCAGTGTAGAAAATTCTGTGTTACTGCTGTCCATCAGCAGAAATTAGATATTATACCCTGCATTATTTCTGCCCATACACTCCCAAATAGATGCATGCAAAAACGCCTGAGAAACATTTGACTCATAAGAATAAATTTCACTAGATGCATTTTCTTTTGAACTAGATAGGTTCAAAAGAAATGTTTAGGAAACATTCAACAAGGAAAAATGTCAGCAGAAAATGTTATTTACAGGGAGGGGTGGTAGAAGGAGGGAGAGCAACAGGAAAAACAGATTTTCCCATACTTTTAATATAGCTTCTATTACAAAAGGGTTTCCTTGTGTATAAGGAGAAATTCTGGTCCCATATGTGGACATCGGTTGTGGTTTCTCTTCTCCACCATTTAAAATTCTCCCTATCTCTCTGCATAAACCTTTAACTCATGCTCACTCCTGTCTTGACTGTGTTGATGTAATTGTGTGGGAAGTCAATTTACAAACCAAACAGTTTAAATACTTGATTTTGAGGTGTGAAAAGGAGAAAGAAAAGGAAAAAAAAAAAACAAAACCTCAGTGGTTAAGTCATCTGCCCAGATGGAAGAGAAATGCCAAACAGGATTTATGTTGAAATATTCTCCTGCACAGCACATTTTGTATCAACCAGTGGTTGGGTAATAGAGACTTTTTGATTAATTTGCCTAGAACAGCGTCAATCTCTTTATGCACCAAGTCAGACAAAAAAAGAAAATTCCTACAGTTTTATGCAAACAAAAAAAGTAGAGTCAAACAAATCAACACTATCATTCCCTGGAACTCTATGAAGATAACATCACAAGGGCATTGATAGGAAAGCTGCAAAAGAAGAATTCAACCTCTTTTTGAGCTGTAAGAAAGGGACTAGAAATGACAAAAGTTCTTTAGCTTCCCCAAAGGGGTTCCAAAACTTCCCCAAAGGGGTTCCAAAACTTCCAATTTTATGTCAGTTGCTATTTCTGCATTTCTAAAAGCCCAGATACAGGAAGATCTGAAGTTACACCCTAATTCCATCACACTGCTTTCATGATCACTGCTTAATGAGAAACCCAGAGAGAAGAGGTCAGAGGTACTTGCTGCAGAATATATAATGCAAAGTAACAAATAAGTGACATAATAAAGTCACAATAAAACCACTATTCCTTATGAAGCAAACAACAGAAATACAACATAGACAGCAAACTGATTTTGCAAAGCTTGACTCAGCAGCATTCCTTCATCTGTTCTCTTACTACACTATTAACTTAATGCCACACCCTTTGGAGGCCTAAGGGGAAAAAAAACCTCCATAACTTCGGGAAAATAATGATGCTAGTACGGTAGAGTCATTGTGGTGTTGTTCTGTAGTCCACTAAAAAATGGAGAAGCTGTTTCTTCTCTTCTTGTCAATTTCTCCATAGCATGGAATGATTAGTAGGCTGTTAAGTATTTTTATTATGACATCTTAAAAAAGAAAACCTCCCAACTCCCAGTATGATGCTGAACACTCCTCCAGAGGTGACACAATGAGGCAATAAATTAAAAATAAATTATTACTATATTTAGGACATTTCCAAGACAGAAACCATAACCCAAAGTCATACCCATAATGCTCAAACAAGTAATGGTCAAAACAGGGAACCAAGGCTTCAGTAGCAAGCCTGATACAACCAACAGAGAATCCATGTGAGCTGGAAGAGCGTCAGGCTATTTCTAAGGTACTTAATATAGAATGGACACAGAGCAATGTACCTGATATGCAAAACAAAGGAGGAAAACACATAATGGTGCTGTAAATACTAGCTTGAAAGCAAGACATCTTGTCATTCCATCTCTTCATGAACCCCCAAGCACAACGAGGTGTCCGATTTGTTCTTTTTTTCTTTACTTTTGCCGTCTTTCCCTCCTTCAAGCGTCTCAGGGCTCACACTGTTTAAAACACATACCTAGATTCTTCTCTACATTTTACACTATAAATACTTCCAATTAAACCAGAAATATATTGATTTCTATTTCCTGTTGTAATTCTGCAAAATGCAAAATTCATTCCTGTGAATTGTACTAGATTTGCTGAATGTGGAGAGGGAAATTCCTCAATTCTTCATACAATAAGCACCTGCTAGAGAGCAGCAATTTAATTTCATTTAATCTTGACCCAGGGAGAGCATTTCTAAATTGACATGTGCACCCAGATTAATTTTAATAGTTTAATCTTTGAAGTCATTAAAAGTACTAGTTAGAATAGCGCTAGTCAGAATAGGATTACAGGTGCCTGCAAATAAATTCAGTGTCTAAACACCTTAAATGTCGTGTCAAACATGCACATCTTGAGCCCTGCTGTTTCACATTTCCTAGAGCCCCTATTAACAGTACCATAAACAAACTATTAATCTCTTCCTACCTATAATTCAGGAAGTTATCTGATACTTCAGTTACCACTGCATCAGCCTTCTTTCTTATGGAACGTAGAAAGCACAGATGTGGTTAGCAACACTGTGCTGCATTCCCCATATTAATATTTTCTTCTGATAACAACCAAATAATTTCTTATAGACTGGTACATTTCACTGTTAAAATGATTCCCCCAGTGAGCTGAGACTGCATGGATCGATACTTTCCAGTCTGACTCTTAGCAACAAACTCCTGCACTAGCAGAGAGAGTCACTGTGCTACTGATCTATGTTTGGATCACTACCTGTGGGAGAAAAATTTACACTTTGCAAAAGTGTAGAAATATCCATGTCAGTCCAGTATTTGTTCATGAATTGATGTATGATTAAATGGGACAAAAAAACCCACACCCAAACAACAAGTTTCCATCACTGTTCAGGAAAATTCTTTCCATTAATTTCCATATGAGTAAGAGGTTAAGACATCATTCTTATTTATACTGTTTCCCCATCCTTAAAGCATCTATTTATGAATGGGTTTATTCCTGTATTGAAGACCTCCTTCCCTTCCAGGCCTTTATTTATCTGGTTATTTCAGATGAAGCAGGTACTCTCCAGAAGCTCTATCTGATAAATATTATTAAGTAAATGTTTTTTCCAATACCGAGACACAGTCCACTGTTGCTACTACTTCTGAATTCACACTCAAAAATACTGCAAGACATTCTCAAATGTAAGAAAACAGTGCAACTTTTTCCAGTTTAAAACAGTAACACATCAGTTAGTTACAGTCTAAACAAAACACTAAGTACCCTGTTACTGAAGCCAAATCAAACTTAACTAATGAGCGGTAATTTAATGGAACAACTGATCTATGTGATCACATTGGAAAGCATTACCATATCACCAGCTGAGCTGCAGGCCTGCACGACTCCATCAGTTCCTTAGGCTTCCCTCAGGCAAGGTTCAGACAATATTCACACATTAAGGGATGCTATTTCAGCATAGAAGCAAATACCAAGTACAATCTGTGATATTATCCTCAAATTACACCATTTTTCTTTACCCTCAGTTGTGCACAGCTTTGTCTTCAATATTAGAAATGCAAAGAAAATAGATTATAATATTTTTTTTAAAGTCTTAGTGAACATATAAATTAATGTAGTAAGTATTTTGAATACGACAGAAATGGCCCCTCAAGAGTTTCCGTTTACAAAAAGTGATACAAGAACTGTTCCATGTAGCTATGAGGTGCCATTCAGTTCATGGCTCTCTACTCTGCCAGACGGAAGGCGAGAAGAGGGAAGACTTCTGCCTTTCAACAGGAAAATCATGATGACTGATATTATTAAGCAATCATATAATCAAACACATTAACAACTTGCACTTCAATGCCTAATGTAAACATATATTTGGAATAAGGTGGAATAACCAGACATCCTGAAAATTAAGCAATTACAGATGGATACAAAGAGAAAGGGTTTACATTTACTATTGCACATACTAAGTGTCTGATAAAAAAAAAAAACCTGAGGAGGATAACTTTAGTCATTGTACATAGATGCCTAAATATTCATAGTGTGTCTTCTCATCAGTGAATGCCTGTTTGATCAGACCATACGTAAGCTTCTCATTTTTAGTGAGCAAAGCAAATGCACATTCTGAGCCTAACACTGAAAGGTTAAGCTGCTCAGAATGTAACTATTTCAAGATAAAATTTTTATTTCAAAATACAAGCAGGAGTTAAACTTGCCAAGAGTTCAAACCAGTGCAAGGGATGATGCTGGCAGACACCATTTTGCTGCAAGCTGGAAACAGAGCAGAGCTACCATTGGGAGGCCAGGCATGAAACACTGCTACAACATTTACCAACAGCCCTTCCAGAATGAATCAGAAAACAGGGTATAAAGCATATTTGCAAACTCTGAATACTCAAATTCAGGAATCTGAACAGGCTGGACAACTGGGCTGAGACCAATGACATGAGGTTTAACAAGGCCAAATGCCGGGTCCTGCACTTGAGGCACAACAACCCTACGCAGAGGTACAGACTAGGAGAAGGCTGCCTAGAAAGCTGCCTGGAGGAAAAAGACCTGGGGGTGTTGGTTGACAGCTGACTGAACATGAGCCAGCAGTGTGCCCATGTGGCTAAGAAGGCCAGTGGCATCTTGGCTTGTATCAGAAACGGTGTGACCAGCAGGTCCAGGGAGGTTATTCTCCCCCTGTACTCGGCACTGGTGAGACTGCACCTCGAGTACTGTGTTCAGTTCTGGGCCCCTCACCACAAGAAGGATGTTGAGGCTCTGGAGCGAGTCCAGAGAAGAGCAAGGAAGCTGGTGAAGGGGCTGGAGAACAGGCCTTATGAGGAGTGGCTGAGAGTGCTGGGGTTGTTTAGCCTGGAGAAGAGAAGGCTGAGGGGAGACCTTATTACTCTCTACAACTACCTGAAAGGAGGTTGTAGAGAGGAGGGAGCTGGCCTCTTCTCCCAAGTGACAGGGGACAGGACAAGAGGGAATGGCCTCAAGCTCCACCAGGGGAGGTTCAGGCTGGACATTAGGAAAAAAAATTTCACAGAAAGGGTCATTGGGCACTGGAACAGGCTGCCCAGGGAAGTGGTTGATTCACCTTCCCTAGAGGTGTTTAAGGCACGGGTGGACAAGGTGCTGAGGAGCATGGTTTAGGATTTGATAGGAATGGTTGGACTCTATGATCTGATGGGTCTTTTCCAACCTGGTGATTCTATGAGATAGTATTAAACACCATCATTATCATTGCTGACATTTTCAATAGAATTGTCAAAGAAAATATTAAAACAAAAAGACCTTAGAGGAGTAGCTGAAACTACGACAGCCATGTGTAAGCTGCAATAATTTAGGCCTGCTTATACTTGGCAATAACTCACAGATGAGACTGGAATACAAACACACTGATTTGGCATTTAGAGAACACACAGGGAGTAGACGTTACTGACAACTATGAAACTTTGTAAATTAAACCAGACTGGCATACTTAAATCTCTGTATGGTTTCTAGCTGTTCATACTTGCATCAGCTGTTTGAACGAGCTCCAGGGGAGCAAAAGTCATCATAGTACAGAACCTCCAAACTCAGTCTTGGTGTTTCACTTTCAGCCCACGTAAGTGTTTACTGTAAAATGCAGTCACAGGGGAGAGGAGGTTCCTGCATCCATATAAATTTTGTCCCCTCTACTCTGACTTTGAATCAAACATAATAAGACATTTAAGTACCAAAGACACGAACTTCACGAATTACCTTAAAGAATGTTAATTTCAAAGCTCTTTTGTGGCATTGTTAGCCTGAGTTGTGTCATTGAAATGCAATCATAGAGGGACAGTTGTGCTGTTCTGTGCGACCCTGAAGAGTAGTACAAACTAAAATGCCACAAAACCAGAGGCACCCTGTGACAACTTAATGGAACACAGGCAAACAAAACCTATGCATGACATATCTTAAATTGCTGCTTCTAACAAAGCATTACAGAACATCAGTTAATGAGCACTTTAGCTCATTGGCATAGCCTAAAGTGACTTTCAGAAGTACTTTTACTAGGGTCATATCTCTCTTATATACTGAACGTATGAAATGGGGAGGAAGTGATGGAAAGGAATGCAATTTCATCCTCCATGGCAGCCATTTCAGCCTCAAGATTGTCAAAAAGCTACATCTCCCACATGTCACTTCACACTGGAGAAAGGATTGGCTTTGTGCATGCTCAAAATGAAGGAAAAACATACTCATGTATGTAGAGGCTCTGCTGAGAATTAGGAGATCCAAACACTGTACTGAGATCCTCTCAGTCTCACAGGATCCCACTACAATCCACAGAGATCCTGCTGTTCTAAGGGCAGCAAGAAGGAGAAACAGAAATAGAACTAGTATGTTGGAACATCCGTCAGCCTAGGAAAGGACATTCCTTCTAGGTCCACAGGATAAGTCTCCCTATGATGACTAGAAGCTATCTTGTAAGCTATAAATCAGGAAGGTTCCACAATGTCAAGGATCAACAAACAGCAATACTGTATGACAGCCTGCAACATTTTTCTCCTAGACAGTGGAGAAAAAAAAAAAACACTCTACACTATCCCTGATTATCCAGTTAACCCCTGGACTTCTTGCCTCAGCTTTCAGGGGAGTGGGGGAAAGTAGTAAATCAAAAAAGAAGTAAACTTCAGTAGATTTTGATGTCTGCATTTTTCTTCTAAAAGGCATGCCAGACAAATAACATTTCTCTCCTATTACATATTACTTTATACATTCTTAAAAATAAAGATTAACAAATACTAATGAATACAGCATATATACTATAATTTGAGGCTAAAAGCACACAGAATTCATGAGAACATAAAAGAGTTTTATAAAGCTTTAAGCAAAATTACATTTTCCAATGATACCCACATCTGTATACCTAAATTATGATTATTTAGCAGACAGCTTTTTAGCAGAATCTTTTTATTCACTAGCTCTATTGAAAAAAAAAAAAAAAAGCAATTTTAAGGAAAGGACTAAACAAGGAAACATTAAATATCACATTATAAAGAGTCTGTTGTGTAGTATCAGGTCTACCAAGCACAAGGGAATTGCTTGCAACAGACTTATATTAACATATTCTCTAAACACCCGAGAATCTCATCCAAGTGCTTCTCCACACTACTGAGCTTCACAAATTCATCCACTATTCAGAAACGCACTAGAATCACACTAGTAAAAGCTAACTCCACAGATGAGCATTAACATTTTAAACACTTTTTCCTTAAAAAAAATTCTTAAAGCCATGAGGTTCAATAAAACTCTTTAAAACTTCATCTTAAAGATAATTTCTTAAAAGAAAACCCAAACCATACAAGTGTCAGGCTTATGTAGACAATACCTTAATATCAAACTAGCATAGATCTAAGCTGAGAGTGACCTCCAGTGGAAAGATAGCCCATACCCTCTTTTCTTCATGTTATCGTAGCAACATCTTATCGCTCAGATAAAACCTATCACAAGACATTTGTTACGAATATTCAGAAAGATATGCCTGTCTTGTATTATACATATCACTAAGAATGCAGAGATGTGCGAGAATGATAAATAGCAGTGGATTCATACAGATTTGAAAGTTATGCTGAGAACTGAGCACACTCTCAGCAAGTTTGCCAATGACACCATGCTGTGTCGTGCAGTCAACACACTGGAGGCAAGTGATGCCATCCAGAGGGATTCTAACAGTCTAAGTGGCCTGTGTGAACCTCATGAAGTTCAACAAGTTGAAGTGCAAGGTCCTGCACCTGGGCTGCAGCCATCCCAAGCACAAACACAGGCTGGCAGAGAATGGATTCAGAGCAGACCTGGAGAGGGCTCTAGAGTGCTGGTGGGCGAGAAGCTCATCATGAGCTTCTTCCTTCAGTGTAATGATCTTTATAATATTTAAAAGCACTACATTTGACTCCCAGTTTAAAGGCAAATGAATTCATTACCTTTTTACTGGGTACATCATCAAGTAAGTTTCCCAATGTGTTCCTTGGCTTCCAAATCAAATAAGAATTAATAAGGAAAAAAAATAACATTTCTATCACTACCATTCTGCAGTAAATCTCATGTATCAAAAGATACCGAAGTAATTAATGTTGAATATTATTCCACATTCTTAGACAATAAGGTAAGACAAAGAAAGAACAAGTACCTCCCTTATTTTGAGGCCTCCTTTCAGTGCCTAGCTTTCCGTGTACAAAATCCTGCAAGGGCTTAGTGTACTAGCAATCTCTTTAGCCAATCAAATTATTTCTTTATAACAATTCCTCTGCATAGTATCAGGTATAAAAGGGTGTAGGGGTGTGTCTGTGGGAGCGTCATTATTCAGACTAAACCATCCTATACAATGTTATTTTCATTAGTAAATATGAAACAGTTTCCCATAAAATTTCCTTGGAGTAGTAGGAGCCCGCTACAGTCGTAAAGAAAACCTAACCAAGTGACCAACAGCACAGTCCAAAGGCATAATTCATCACAGAACCAGTTTCTGCAGGCATGAAGGACCAGCCTCTCAAAAGTGCAACAAATGAGATGCACATCTGCGCACAGAGACTCTCATGTCTATTTAGTATGTGCACTTCATATAATATTATAAATTACTACATGGGCAGCCAGCTGTGGGAGTAAGTATCATAACTAAACAAACTGAGCACAGAGATGTCAGCCATTCTCTTTTTCACATATGGTCCAGGTTCTTGAAGATGAAATGATGGACCTTTTGCACAATTTTGTAAAACAGCAATAGGAGAGGAATACAGTTAGCAAGCTTGGAGACTTCTACATAATAATAGTCTACAGTAGGAAGAAGGGTGTATTTCCCTAAAGCAGACAGCTAAGTGAGTGAGTATTTTAAATGGAATATTACCACATCAGAACTGAGTTGTGATAAGCAGTGATTAAAATGAGTAGTGCAGACACCATACTTGTTTGGTAATGCTGCATAATAGAGCATATTTAAATATACACGAGAAATCAAGTAAAACAGAACAAATATTCCCTTGTAACACATAGAAAGCATGTAGATCTAATTATTGCATTGGAGAAGGAGATGGTTAAATGAGGAACATAACTGGAAGTGTGAAATATCAGAGACAGAAATAGTGGCTATAATAATCAAGCATGATTATAAGCCTTATGAGGACATTTTGGATGGAAAACATGGAAGATAACTTAGACAAAGATAAAAATGTATGATTTGATGCACGGGGTATGCTGTAATTATAAGTGGAATTTTCCCCAGTAGAGAAAAAAAACCCAATTCTTGACTACTGAATCATTTGAAAGCAAATTGTCACTTTTTTCCCATTCGTTTATATCTCAGCCCTGCAGCTGGAGCTGCATGAAGAGGCATAGATTCTTTCTGTACTACATCTTTATTTTAGTGAGAGATCTCATTTTAGTGGAAGGCATTTAGTACATTTTATGCTGCAGCTCAAGAAACGTATTTTATAAGTATAGAAGGGCAATTCTGCTTTTTTGATCAAATTTATCAAAAGCCTACTTTTGTCTCACTGTAATTAAAAGCAGCCTGGAAAGTGAAGAAGTAGTCCTACTTCTCAAAACAGAAGTAGTTACAGAAAAATAAAAGTTTATGAACCTAGTACTGAGCACATATTAAATTACAGGCACTGCAAATAGGCCCAGTCATTTATGAGCAGCTGCTTAAGCTAAGCTACAACATAGCAAGTACAGTTTAAAAGTCACAAAAACATAAAAAGGGAGGACAGATCTTTCACCGGTTTAAAGCAGAACAGTTCCATTCTAATCAATAAAGCTGAACACCGCATCAGTTGAAATGAGAATTTGACATATTTAGGCAGATAGGCAGTTGAATACAAAACTTGTATTTACATCTGTTACCTTGCCACACTGGGAAAAATTACTCAAACAGGCTACTGGTAGCACCTGAGAAGACAGAGCACCACATCAGATTAAACTGGCTATAAACTACGATAACCAGTCCTCAGACCCAGGATGGTAGTTCAGCAGCCATTCCTATGAAATCAACCTTGTGAATGAAATGGAGGAACAAAGCAAAAAGACATTAGAAATTACTTGCACAGGCTTAGAGCAAGGGGACTAGAGCTTCCTTCTAACTCAACAGAATAAGTGGTCAGAAAGGCTAAGGGAGAGAAAAGTATGCCTCTGTCCCTAAAACATCACTTAACAACAGAAGAATTAAAATACTCCCTCTGGTCCAAATCTTGCAAAAAGGAAAGGAAGGAAAAATTGCTGTGTCTGCACCAAACTTCCATCAGCCCAGGCTGAGCTTTTATATACCCAGTGGTTTGTCAGTAAAAGCTGGCAAAAAATTTAAAGAGTAACTATGTAGGACAGAGGGCAGCAAGCTAAAAGTAAGGAAAGAGTTGCGTAACCAGATTTAAAGAACTTGATAATAAAAGACAAAGGATATTTAATTTCACAGTGCAAATACACCATCTAGGGACAAACCAAAGGAAAGAACTGGATATTAAATAAGACAACCGTACTCCAAAGATGTTAAAAAGAAAAAATGAGGCTCCCTGAAGGCAATTCCATTAAGTTATCCATTCACACTGATGATACGAGAAGGAAGAACGGGTACAAAGATTCATTGCCCACAGAAAAAAAAGTCACAAAAGATGATGCTATTCTGAAGGCAAGTTTCTATTATTGCTAAAACAAATTCTGGGTATGATCTGTGTAACCTCACTCAAGCTTCTGAAGGTTTGAGGTACAAGTTCAGTCATGAACTTCAGAGCTTTAGGTTTTCACAGTACCTCATATGCATGACAAATCCAAATAGAGACTCCATGACTACTCAACACAAAAGCAGCAGGAAGGAGAATTTTTAAAGTACCTATCCTTTCCCTCAATTATTTTCTGTGTCAGGAATGTGGCCTGAAACTCTGCAAATAGCACTATGCAGAAATTCATTGTATTTTACTTGTCAAAACAGCTTCAGAGAGAATGCAAATCAGACTTGTTCTTTTACAGCAAGAATTCCACTGGAACTATAATTAAATACAGAAGAAGCAAGATAAATCTGTCACTGGTACCAGGAAAAGCTCAAAAACCATCACAAAAATAACAACAACACATAAAAGAGGACATGAGTCTTCAACAATGGAACAGTCTTTAAATGGAGTGGGAAATGTTCCATTTGCTCTAAATTATAGCCCTGATAGAAGGCTGCACATTAAGCAACAACATTGAGAGGCTGCTATAACAGGCATACATCCTCCTGAAGTGCCCAGTACTACAGCACTGCCAATCAAAGTGAGTGCCTCTGAGGCTCTCTGGAAAATACCATTACAAGAAGGGTCATTACAGATTGCTTGTCTCAAAACAGAACCAAATGTATTCAAACAGCAATAACAGTCTTGATCTGCTGCACTTGCCTTACAATTAACACTCCAGGTAATGCATTCCATAAGGATCATTTAGAAGTTTTGGCACATAGCGGTGAGATTTGGGGGTTTGTTGTTGGTATGGTTTTATTTTGTTGGGGTTTTTTTAATCAATGTATTGCCACATTATCTAGAAGCATCACGAGAGCTAACAGCTCCATTAGACTAGCAGAGCAAAACGGTCAAAAATAAGTAGCTCCATGAAGAGCTGATTTCAAAGCCGGGGAGGTAACTCCTGTGAAATGTGTCATGAAAGCAGTTGGAAAAAAATAGTCACAACTTACCTTTGGTTTCCTGATCTGTATTTAAAAGTTATAGGTTTCATTTTCAGCCTAAACATGTGACAGAATAGACTGTTTGCACAAACCATTTTAATTATGCTGAAAATACATTTTTTTAATTTTTTTTAAGTTCTGTGCTTAGTAACTACTCAGAAAAGTCACAATTTAAGAGAAGATATAATTAAAGAATAAAATAAGCACTACAAAGGCATACAGAAATTGATAGAAAAACTATCAAAAGTATCAATTAAATTGTTACTTAATCATCTTTTGAGGCATCTCTATTTTAATATTTGCCTTGCTGCAGCCCAGGTTTGCCTTACATTGCCAGTTTACAGTTTCTCAGGGACTGCTTACTTCTAACCTGAAACCGAATTCTTAAATTTTTCTCAAGCTAACATATAACACACACTAATAGTTGCAGATTTGTGCAACAGGATAAAACACATCAGCAAAACAAAGGCTGAACATCAGATCTACATCCAAAAATTTATTCAGATCTCAAGATTACAGAGAAATCAACTAAGAGCCTAGAAGTTAATTATTCTTTTCTTATACGTTTTTGAGGAAGCTATGTGATAAGGAATTGAAATACTGTGTATCGCATTCCACAATCAAAATAAGTGCATAAACTGTTCTAAGTTTTTGAAAATAAGGTTCATGTTGCAATCAAGTTTTGAGATTCAAAAAGTCTGAGACAAAAGCTCCAAAAACTAAACAGTACACCTAATTTTATCCTCTGACTGTATTAGCTTAGTGCTTTGCATAATAGAACAAAAACATGTAGAATTGAAGTATATTGTCAGAGCAATTAAATTTTTATATTCAGTCTATTAACTCAGCCATTGTCCGCCAGAGAGAATATACATCATGCTATATCAGAACGCAGCAAAAGTATATTCCATTCCATTAATCCGTTATGTATGTGGGAATAATTCTCTTCTCGTATGAGATAATGAAAACCATTCTAACTTATTCCAAATTGTCCCAGAGGCAGCTGCACAAAAACTTGTATAAAATTGCCAGCTCGATGACATCTGTTATCTACAAACCTTCTGTTAACAGAGTTTCAAGTGCAGTAACAGCCCTTATAACCTGACCAGCCTGACCTTGGATCTGCATCCACACAACCACTGACCAAGGGCCCAGGGACCTTGATATGAGACTGCACCATGTCCAGCCAGGGCACTGTCCTGCCTGTGCTGTGGGGATTTAGCTCCTGGCTTATCCCCTCCCATGGGACAGCTCGCATCTCTCTGCTTAGACACAGGTTCTCTAAACACTGAAAAATGCATTAAAGACCACAAGTTATAAATAATTGGAATAAAAGCAGAGGTCATAGTCAGTGACCAAGGACAACACTGTGCTAGACACCTGGTTCTCAAAGATGAAAACCAGTGTGCTTCTGCCAGCACTCTACAACAATGATGAGGCATCATCAAGAGGCAGCACTGGCCTTCACTCATACTCATCATGACACCACAATAAAACGAATTAAATACAAGTAAAATATCTGGAAAAGAAGTTGATGCTTCAACGATTTCATGACAAGTGATAAGATCAAAAATCCACATTATTAGCTGAATTTGGTCCAAGTGTCAGGTAGAAAGTTCTTTATCTCACAAGGACTTTCAGCAATTTCTTTAAACTCAAACTCTTAGAAAATTTAACTGAATGTATCATTACACTGTTTTGTGAACACACCAGTGAAAATATTTTCTCTTGCAGGCCTGTTCACACGTAACTCTAGAGCATAAAGCAGCAGCATTTAGAGAATTTAAGTGTTTAAATAAGCAAAATCTAGAGCAGAAAGAGACAATAATCTCAGTACAGCATTAAAACCATCTTTGAAAAAGGAAGGTGAGATGAAAGTACTGTCAGCCCATAACCCTGTTTTCTGTCTCTCCTTACCACATTCAGTACCTAATCTACATCATAATGTTTGCTTAACAATATCTCATTGTTGCACAAATTACCATTAAATAGTGCTCCTGAAGTAAAACATTTGTTTATTTTTTTAATCACCAAGCCCTAAAAACTAACTACTGAAAAGTGACTCCCAAGTGACAAGGGACAGGACAAGAGGGAATGGCCTCAAGCTCCACCAGGGGAAGTTCAGGCTGGACATTAGGAAAAAAAAATTCAAAAGGGTCATTGGGCACTGGAACAGGCTGCCCAGGGAGGTGGTGGAGTCACCTTCCCTGGAGGTGTTTAAGGCATGGGTGGATGAGGTGCTAAGGGGCATGGTTTAGTGTTTGGTAGGAATAGTTGGACTTTATGATCTGGTGGGTCTCTTCCAACCTGGTTATTCTATGATTCTATGATTCATAGACTGAGCCTCCAGAGATCCTGACACAGCTGCCCCTCTAACTTTGTACTCTCCCAGTCATTCGGCTGCCATGATAATTCTGTAAGTTTATACAACTGAAAGATCAATATCACTGCTTTCCTCCTAATTATTTGACTACAAAAATCAAGTTGAGGAAATCACTCACTATTTAGGATGCATTTACTGTCCAGACATTGCAGAACACAGACTACCCCATGAGGCAGGTAGTGACAGGACAAGGGGCAATTGCTATAAATTGGAGAGGGGTATATTTAGACTACACATAAGGAGGAATTTCTTTACCATGAGAGTGATGAGGCACTGGCACAGGTTGCGCAACAAAGCTGTGGCTGCCCCATCCTTGGAGGTGTTCAAGGCCAGGTTGGATGGGGCTTTGGGCAGCCTGGTCTGGGGGGACGTGTCCCTGCCCACGGCAGGGGGTTGGAATTAGATGATCCTTAAGGTCCCTTCCAACTCAAACCATTACATGATTCTATGATTGTGATAGTGAGAAGTAGGGAGGTTAAGACATTATCTTTCATTCCAGCACAGAATGTTGAAATTTGGTAATTAGTATTTGAATAAGTACTTTATCTCTCAAGCAATATTTTTTTTTCTCCCCATTTCATCACTCAGGAAATAATTTGGTCTTCTGTGATGTAAAAGCAATAGAAATGGTAAAAGGGACAGAAATGTAACTTTTCTGCAGAGCTAAGGAGGGAGGGGAAATAATAGGCTATCAGAAAGCAAGCTGACTTTCCAAGAAAGCAGATACTAACTTCTGAGAGCTCTTTCATCAGACATCAACTAATTTTATTTACTTTTGTTACTTGTTTCTTCCAATGCAATTTCTCCTTTCAGATGCATTTAAAAAAAAAAAATCCATTATTCAGCAGAAAGCAAACTAATTGCTTAATAATGACCTTTTAAATACACAGATTAACCCTAATGGCTTTAAATAAAATTTTAAGGAGTTATTCTGAGTATAACTAATTATTTGCTATTTATATGCATAGACAGAGTATTTTTGATTAAATTTTAGGATGAGATGCTGTTTTAAGCTGCATTCTTTGCACAGAGATATATCACAGAAGAGGCCTACATATGTATTTATTCATATCCCCTTGTGTTCTGGCTTGATCAACCTGTCTAATGGCATGGTTTGAAACAAGAGATCCATATTCAAGTCCATGCCTGCCTGGCTCTGGGTAATGCGAGATAAACTGCTCTGAACCAAGAGGAATAGAGATTTAAATCCTAATCTCCCACATTTCATGTTAGAGTTCTCCACGTGCTATGCATATTGGTGACAGACACATGCATACTTCCCAAAATCAAAAAGCTGAAATTCCAATTTTGACAAGCCAGTTTCAGGAAAATCGTCAAAACATTTCCTACTGTTCCCCGATCAATGAGACAAAAGAAAATCATGTCCTCAAGACAGAAAGGGAAAATAAGGACACTGAAATACACTTTTCATGAATTTGTACATTGGAGCGTGTGCAAATTCAAATATAGTAATTTACAATAGAAATTAGATACCACCACTCCCAGACACTATCAGCTTGCTTTTTTCTTGGTCAATGTATCAAAACTTAGTACGGCATGGAAACTTAAAGAATTCAGAGTTCAATTCAGCAGAAACTGAAGATCTACTCACCCAATAATAGTTACACTGAAAATCTTTGGAGAAAAATTGTTGTTAAAATCCAAAATTTCAGTTTCTGAAATTAAAGTGTTCTATTTTGGCTTACTAAACCAAAGTAATTCCAGCAATTTCACAATTGGCGCAAGCTTTACCTCATTGCTGCACTACTCTTAAATTTTTGTTAAAGGAATGCAAATTCTCTTCACCTTTTTGATACCTTTTTCTCCTCCAACATTCAAATGAACAGTTTCAAAATCCTACTAATAGTTTCTGTGTTTATCATTAGAAAATATTCTAATGGAAATCTTACTTCTCTGTATGTTACTTAAGGTTTTTAGGTACAAAGATGAATGGTTTCTTCATGTAACTAGCAATCTTTTCTTTCTAATGTCTTTTAATATTCATAAAAATGCTGCTGACTACACTAACTTTTTTTAACTTCCCACCAAAATATATGCAAATGTCAGACAGAGCTATGGTTTAAATAGTTCTATAAAAATTCATGTATTGACTGAAATAAGAAAAGAAGTCAGAACAAATTTTTGCAATCTTTGTAAATCTTGTTCATACAGCTATCAAGAACAAGAAAGTAAAAAAAAAATTCTCATACCTTTAGGTAACTGATAAAAAAAAGGCAAAGCAAGGTTAAGAGTCAACTTAAATAGGTTCTTTAGAATAAATGTCAGCAGAATTCCTCCAAGTAGTAGCACTTGTTACTACATTGCTCCATCATACTTCTTGGACTTGAAAGGTAATTTTACCCTCAAAAGTTCACTGGACAAATGTGAACAAATGCCTGTACAGAAATTTTTTTTCTTCTTTTGAAATAATTAAAAAGGATGTAAAACACTCTTGCCTCTGCCAAGTTCATGATCCACATTTTTCACACAGCAGACAGGCTGTAGAGAAATGATACTGACAGAAGACTTGAAACATAAATCACCATCATTAAGAGGCTTTGCCAAAGAAATACAGAAATTCAAGTTATGAGGAGCTTGTCATTTCAGCACATCATAACCCTCTTGTGGGTGACGCTGTGTGACACACGACAGTACAGCACACCTGAACAATAAAACATCCGCTCTTCACTGAAGAAGCACACACTTATTGTCACCTTAGTAAGCTGCAATCATTTCCTATTTCTATGATAAAAGGAAGCAGAAAATTGGTGTGGCATAAATAGAAAAAATGTCCACGTGCATTACGTGCTGCTGTAAGGAAAATAATTCAAGACTTCTTGGGCCAGGCAGAAGGATCACATGAGAGACTGCAACTCAGAATCTCATTAATGATTCTTACATTTGCTGTAATTGATAGAAACTCTACTGGAAGCCAGAACAAAAACTGAAGATATTCCTTTTCTCAGACAGGTGCTCTGTTGAGGGGATTACAAAATAATCACATTTTCTTGACAGCATAAACACAATTTCATATGTCTTGAAGGTGGCTCACCACATACAAAAGGAAAACATTTCTGTTAGCTTCTAATGCTCAGCTGGTCAAAACCGAGAAAGTTCTAGTCATACTAGGGAACTTCCAATTACAAAACCAAAACAAAAACAGACTCAACATATCACCAGAAAGCAGCTGCAAGCATTTTCAGAACTGCAACTCAAACATGTATTTAACAAAAATTATGGCTTTAAATGCCAAATATTTTGGAAGCAGGGATAACATTCAGGCTTTTACTCTAAGACACTAAACATGTATATACAGAAGACAGCCCTGGAAAGACAAAGAGAGCACAAAACCCAGAAAGGTTAAATATTCTACAGTCCTCTCCTGTTGATTTTCTTCCAGGGTTTTGGTGTTGTAAGTGGTAAGAGGTCACATAAGTCCTACAGGGTTTATGAGGAGCAGAGACAGGTCAGTCAGGAAACAAATAAGTTACATTTCTGCTTCCTGTAGTCTCATTTCCAACATGCAATGCTACAAGGAAACAGGCATGGTGTTTTTCCACATCCACCCATTAAGCACAACCCTTTTCCCACGTAAACTAACCAGAGAGAAAAGTGGCACCGAAGTGACAGCCTCAAGTGCTAAAATGTCTCATTTTTGCTCCCCTACTGCAACCTCAGACTCAAAATCATTCCACAATATTTGTTCTCACCCCAACAATTACAGCATTCTTTCTCTACTGTGATAATGAAAAGTATCTTGATAACTTTTTGGAACACAAAGCATAACCTTGCATCTGACAGTTGTAGTAATAACTCTGAACAGAGTGGAGATTCAAACTACTCTGTCAACCCCTCATAGCTGGCAGCTCTAACGCATTACAACCTTGTGGAACATCTACCTGATTATAAACCAGAGAACTTCACATCCTGTAAAAAATGCAGTGTAACAGTATTTTTTTACATTAGACCAGGCAGAAGCTTCCTAAAGAGGCAATGTAACAGGAAGTTCATTTGAAACTCTTCTCCAATTAAGTGTTCTTATCTCCAGTAATTAGATAACTGCCTGAGTAGTAAAGATGTCCAAGAGAGTAATCACACAAATTGGACTAACAAGGAGACAAATAATATCCCTGTTTAATGGGAAGTAAATTCAAAACCAGCTGTTATTTAAAAAAAAAATCTGTAAAAAATCATTGTGGTGATACTACTAAATTAAAGAAAACTATTTGGCATTAAACATGTTCAAATCTTGCATGTCACAATAACTTTCTTGATAAATAGCTGAATAAATATGAGTCAAGCTCAGTCTACTGCCTCTGAGGAACTAGAGGGTCATTACCAATATCATTATCTAAAACTAATTAGTAGTTGGTGATTGTAGCCTGCTGGCACTAGGCAGCTGATTAACATTCCTCAGAAACAAATAGGGCTGCATTGGGGGAGGAAAGGGATATTTCCCTTTTTCTTCAGCCTCAAATAGCATAAAGGGAACTAAATAATTAACTATTTATACCTGCGCACATGACAATCAGGTTTTTTCATTAATCTGTAATCATGATGATACTGGATGTATCTGAGGTATTTTCATTATTTGGCATGCATTGTGCTCTGAATTTTTTGCCTGGGTGGATGACAGAAATAGAAATCTTACAATACAATTAAGTATTTTATTGCCATTGTTTAATTAAATATATACTGGATTAACTTGTCAAAGCATATTTCACTGGCATGCTAGAACAATTTTTTCATATTTTTTTCATGAATGTAATCTGTGCCAGAGCACTGTGCTGATTAGTATAATTACTTTAAATAGTACTGGGTGCCTTTAGGGGAGAGGGATGGAGCAATTACTGAGAATTCCATGGAAAACGGTTCCTTTCATTTCCCTAGTAATATTCATATTAACCATTTTCCTCTTCTTTTAACTGAAGTATGGGTTAATTTAAAAATTCCATCTAAAGTTCAGGTCAAACTTAAGTTCCGTATCAAAAGAAAGCTGTATGATGTGGGGTAAGTCTGTGTCTAGTGGACACAGTAAGGACAAGATTTGGAAGTAATTTTTAAAAAAAAATCAGATATCTGTATTGCAAAATTTTCCTTTCACTACTATTCAGCTATCTTGTAAAATGTGTATTATTATAAACAGGTTTTGCCCAATGTAAATCCCCACCGCAGTAAAAAGATCAGATGAGCAGGAAGAGGTGAAGTTTTACTTGTATCTCTGCGAGAAATAGGATCTATGCACATGTATTAATATGTACACATACACATGGAAAAAAACGATCAGTTGACTCTGTTGCAAACAAAGCAAGGTTTTTTTCCAATCGCTTTTTTAGGTTAATATTCTGAAGCACTAGATTTAATCACTGTGACAGAGTAGGGAGGAGCCAGTGCCTACAGCACACTGCACTGTCACTGAAATTCCTAAGGCTGCTGCGAGTCTTTTTAAGTTTAAATATTTTCCTTTATTTGGAACAGGAGGATGTGAGATTATCACTCTATTTGTATGAACTGGCAGAAAACTGGTGTTCATGAAGTACACAAAAATATGCTACAGTAGCATGATGAAGTATACCTGGTTTTGACAAAAAATACTTAAAGCAAGAAATGATTGCTGAATCTAAATTTAAAGTCAGTATTAGTACCACAACTCAAATACAAATACTAGAAATTTTGTTCAAAGTCATTTATTCATAACAAAATTAATTACAACTCTCGCATGTGTGTGACATTCACATCATGCCTTGGTGCAAAAAAGTACACAACTAGCATGAAATATTTCCACAAAGTAGCAAGCAGTACCAATAACACTAAACTGCACTACATTCATTACAGTAGAACAAAATGAAAACACTTAAGTTTCTAAAGCTCTGGACTTCAATGCTGGTGTTTACAAGGCTGTATTTACAATGCTCAGACTTAGAAAAAATGTTGAAAATTCATATACAGCAACTGAAAAAAACAGCATATATCCTTCTGGTTAGAGTAATAGTCTGTAAGAAGGTTGATGCCTTTTATATAAATGCATGTCTGGATGTTACAAAATTTTAAAGTTGAAATTGGACTGCATGCATTTGACAATTCTAAGCTGGGTTAGGAGGACATCATGTGGTAGAACAACATATGAACAGACCTTGTAACTTTCCCACATTCAAAAACTAGTGTCCTTTGTGCCAAAAGTATTAAATACCGTTGACCAACTCTGTGAATGTAGAAGCAATGTCCAATAGTTGATATTAGGATAAAAGAGAGGATTATTAAGATGACCTGTAATTCTTTTATAAAGGTGTGGATGAACAATTGGACTCAGAACAGGTTTTTATTTACTAAGCCCTACACGGCCTTTTTAAAATTTTAGAAATACACAGTCCTATTCACATGATTAAATTTCACTATTCTATGCACTTGCATCAAACTATCTCTGCCAGAGCCCTGCAAAATAAGTAATTTGTGCATCTATGGCCTGAGAGCAACTCAAAGGAATACATGAAAGACCTCCATCCTACTTTATCAATAAAATTTCCCCTGAACAACTCCATGACTACTAGCACATGAATCCAAAAGAATCCAGTGCTAGATACATATTTCTGGAATTATGTGGTGTATGTTGCATTTTTCTAAAAAGACGATATTATTTCCCTTGTCAGAAGTCAATCCTTAGACTATAAGACGAAGATAGAATCTACTTAAACCTTAATTTTAAAAAGTAAAATGCAAGCAATGCACTTTAGTTATTATACTAGTCATAAATTATGGAATCAATTCAGATTGTTATGGTATAAGTCCAGGAAATCAAACAGAACTGGAAGAAGAGGGAACAATTTAAGAGCATGGCTAAGGATGGACAGACCTCTACATGTTTAGAATTTCATTTCAGATAATCACTGGAGACAAGGGAAGTTCTGAATCAGAAAAAAAAAAACCAACCTGGAAACCAGAAATTCTAAGGAATTTTTTCTCTTGCCTGTTTCTGGCCATAAGACATGGGCTCAGCTTATGCTATTTCCTTTAACAAAATCATAAAATCATTCTTGAAGTATTTTTGTTTCACTAAATTAGAAAAGCTATCACAGAGACATTAACAGTACGTGTCAATTAATTCTAAAATCAAACCCTCGCTATGGATGAGAAGAATTCTCTAATGCTGATTTTAAACATACAATTGAGATGTCCTGGAATATTTCTTTTTACAAGGTGTAACACTCAGAAAAGTCAAGCATTTCTTCCCCTGCTCTACTATCATTTAGCAATGCTGGATCTTCCACCCTATTCTTACATTTTTTACAGAACACATATTGACAAAACAATAGTTTCTACATTCCCGTAACTCACCTCAGTGAGCATTTAGACAAACCTTAAACAAAGCTTTAAACAAACCTCCGCAGGAGAGTGTTGACTACCCAAGAAACCACATGATCGAATCTGCAAGCCAGGTAACTACCTTTCAAGCACAGGCTGACCAGTCACGGAGGCTGGACAAAGAAATCAAGTTTCTAATCAGTGAGGTCCCAGAACAGCATTCTGGCAGCAGTAACTGGAAAGAAACAAACACCTATATGCCATATTTTCATGTGTATATCCTGCATTTTATCAGCTGGAAAAAAAACCCCTTATTTAGCAGTAATGCAATTAGAGGAGAGGAAGTTCATTATGCTAACACTGAGCAGAGCTGAGGCCTTTGAAGTTCATGACCAGCATTTTTTAAATGACGTGGGATATCTCAGTACAGGTGAGGTAGGTGAAAACGTGGTTTCAAGCCAAGATTTTGTTTGTTTTTAATGGGATTTATGAGATGCAATGCCTGCTGTAGCAGAGAGGTGGATTCTGTGACCCAAAGGTCACTTCCAGTCTCACTTTCCCGTTCTGTGGGCAGAGACTGGGAAATTATTGGGAGAACAGCAGCAGCAACTTACATCAAGGCCGTAGTTGTTCACTGCCTTGGAATCAAAATTAAATACAAAAGAAAATAAACCTGCTTTTCAGGTTACCACAACAGCAAAAAAAGGAAAACCTTAATGGCTAAAGTCACACCATGTAAAAAGGGTCACAGGGTCACCAAATGGCTACATTAAGGAAAACTCATAACTAATTCCAAAACAAACAATCGTTGTCCATACCTGCTCTCATCAAACCTACTGTTGAG
Organism: Clamator glandarius; assembly: GCA_033459285.1. Lineage (NCBI taxonomy): Eukaryota > Metazoa > Chordata > Aves > Cuculiformes > Cuculidae > Clamator > Clamator glandarius. Next base: position 71,901 of record JAUNZM010000138.1, read on the forward strand.
CAGTCAACAACATGAAGTTGTTCTTCTGTCATATTGACTCAGTATCCTCTATTTTATCTGCTTTTGCTTTTCCCTAAGCAAATACTTCAATAAACACAACATTAAAAAGAAAAAAAGAATCCATATCAATGAAAGCACATTTCCAGATCTATTCAAGTGAAGCCACAGAAGGACTACAGAGAATGTACCACCAGAGCATTATTTTATCGTGGTGAATGGGGGAAGGGAAATAGAGTTGTATTTACAAAAGAACATACTGTTTTCAGAACCCTAAAGGAACACTTCTCACAGTCTATCTATCATATACTCCCTGCAAGGAACAGAAATCTCTGCACACCATGCTAACACAATGGGATTTCCATCTCACGTGCTCTCATCAATCCTGTCTGGGAAAGCCAGCAGGATAAAATGCAGAACGCAGGAATGAAAATTTCTTCAGTCACAGTGTTCAGACAGAAAGGAAAAGGCTTCTATCTACCAATATCCAAAATAACCCAAGGTCAGATTTCCTGGAACTCGGCTGCAGAGGGCATGCCCCTGTGCCATTCTCGTATCTCCTGATTCTCTCCAGGCTACTGATTTACATCTCCCACCTGCTGGGTAATCATATACTATCAGTAAGACTTGTTCACACTGTCACACAGATTGCTGTTCTTTATCTCTAGACTGTTTAAGTCCAAAACTTCAGGTGACTTCCCTCCAATATAGTTCCATATGTAATCTGAAGGAGTTTCTAATTCCCTGACACAGGATCGTACAGCCTTGCTTGGCAGGTGTTTTTAAAGAATGTTCAATCTCATCTTGTTGCCTTTCACCAGTCAGATGAAAAATTTCTTGAGCATCTGGGATGACATGATTTAGGATTTTACACTTACTCGAAAAAATATTTATCCAACAGATGGAAACATGATAAACTAGTCTCTAAAGTAAGCATGGTTTTTGAAAATCTCATGCCTGAGTCAACATCCATAGTTGGCAGCAGACGCTTACAATTTCAAAAGTGTCATTGCACACAACTGAGAAAATGTCAGAATCAATCCTCCTTCTTCTTCACATAAAAAAATGCGTTTATAACCTAAGAAACATATGGGTAATCTGAGTAATTGAGAAAAATCTAATACCTCAGCAGAGCTGTTTATACACAGGATGACTCAAAATTACATTTGCTTTACTTACTGTAACAAACGAATCTATTCTTTGCATAAGTCCTCAATAAGGCTTTCTCTACAATTAAAAATTTTTGCCATCCTTGCCAGGCTGGCTAAAAGGATGACCAAAAAAGTCACAAAACTACTACTCAGTACTATCATGCAGCAATGTGCTTCATAAAGGAATAACCATATTTGAGAAAATTGCTTTTGAGTTTATTTTATCAGGCTGTAGAGGCAAAATAATTATCTGTTTAAGCTGTTTTTAGGCAAGCAGGTATTGAAAATGTAAGCAAAGAAAATAATGGTAGGAAATGAGTGCTTATCAATGATTTGGATGAGGGGATTGAATGTACCCTCAGTAAGTTTGCAGGCAACACCAGATTGTTGATCTGCTCAAGGGTAGGAAGGCTCTGCAGAGGCATCTGGACAGGCTGGATCAATGAGCCCAGATAAATTGCGTGAGGTTCAACAAGGCCAAGTGCCAAGACCTGCACTCGGGTCACAATAACCCCATGCAATGCTACAAGCTTGGGGAAGAGCGACTGGAAAGCTGCCTGGCAGAAAAGACCTGGAGGTGTTGGTTAATAACCAGCTGAATACGAGCCAGCAGGGTGCCCAGCTAGCCAAGAACATCCTGCCTTACATCACAAATAGTGTGGCCAGCAGGAAGGGGGAAGTGATTGTGTCCCTGTACTCAGCACTGGTGAGGCCACACCTTAAACACCGTGTTCAGTTTTGAGCCCCTCAATACAAGAAAGACATTGACATGCTTGAGCATGTCCAGAGAAGGGCAGTGAAGCTGGTGAAGGATCTGGAGAACAAGTCTTATGAGGAGTGGCTGAGAGAATTGGATTTGTTTAGCCTAAAGAAGAGGAGGCTGAGGGGAGACTTCACCTCCCCTCTACAACAACCTGGAAGGAGGTTGTAGTGAGGCAGGTGTTGGTCTCTTCTCCCAAGTAACTAGCAACAGGATGAGAGGAAATGCCTTAAAGTTGCACCAGGAGTGATTTAGATTGGATACTAGGAAAAGTTTTTTTACTGAAAGAGTAGTGAAGCATTGGAACAGGCTGCCCAGGGAAGTCACCATCCCTGGAGGTGTTCAAGAAACATGTAGATGTGGCACTTTGGGACATGGTTTAGTAGGCATGATGGTGGTGGGCTGACAGTTGGACTTGATGATCTTAGAGGTTTCTTCCAACCTTAATCATTCTATGATTCTATGAAACAAACTATACACTGGACCCAAACTAAACAACAAATTCAACATTGGTCATCTTTGATATTTAGTTCCAGATTTGATCTTTGCAAATAGAATCATTACCTAACTAATAAGAGGTGGTACAGCTCTGCTTGTATTAGTAGACACAAATACTACCCTGATTTCCTTTACTTCCATCACATATCATGGCCTGAGAGTTACAGAGACTTGAAAATCCTGGGCACGCAGATAGAATAAATTCTTTCCAAACAAAAAATTAGTCATCCCAGTGTTTTTATTGCACAACGAATCACAAGCCACAGGAAAAAAAAAAATATGTGACATTTCATCCTGAAGAACCTTTTGTCAATAATTATCCATGGAGGTAAATTTCAAGAAAAATTGCTTTCTATCTCTTCAGTGATAACATTTATACATATCATAGTAGACCAGATCTTAAGAATATCTTGAAAGATTTTGTTCTACTTCAAAGAAATCTACAGATTCTCTGTGCTGAATATATTAACCAAATCTATAAGTATATTGTGCAGGACCCTCAAATTGACAGATATCAAATATTACCTTGAAGAAAAAAATTTAAAAAAGCACAAAATGTGTTGTATTTTATGACTGAGGAAAAAAAAAAGTATTTTCTACATGAGTTCTTCAATAATGAGAATATATTCTTTTGATATGATAGGATATGGTCGTTCTCACATGGTTAGGGCAAAACAATTCAGGAGTGAGTGAAACTAGGATTTTAAAATGTAGGCTCATATGAAAACTGATTCTTAAAAATATTGAGTCAGTTTCCTTCAGTACTCAAAATTCTCAACTTTCAGTGGGTCTTGATGGTTCAGTACTTCTGAAAGCTGCCATGACATTTCCCTTAGACACCCCCCCGCCCAAATTACTAATTAATTCCAAAGGAGGGGGGCAATATTACTTGTCAAGTACACACAGTAGAACAATTACCAAATGTGTTCTGCTTTGCAACAACTTTACTTTGCGTTTACTGGAATACATCTGTCCCATCTGTTGTAAGACTTTGCATGTCCAGGATCCAGCCATCAACTTCTTTTGAGGACTGTAAACATCTGCACAGGAACTAAGCATGTTGTATTGTATGTAGGTCACATTTAGAAACACACCTGAACGTATCTGAAAATCCTCTATTCAATTACAATCACACAAATTTCAATAAACATAAATCTTTTGGATTTAAATCTTTTTTTTCTTTCTGTATCTCAATTATCGATATTGCCTACTTCTCAGATCTAACAATTCAGCCTAGGCAATTTAAATTCTGATGCATTTCCTATTTTTAAAATGTTTTAGTTTGCAGCTGTAATATGTTTTCTTTTTCTTAACATATAAATTATTGAATTATTTCTGCTTTCACTTGTAGTGATACAATAATATTCCAATTGTATTTGAAGTTAAATAAGTTTCACAAAAATAGTCAGATCACAGCCCTATGGAACTGGAGAAGTTATGCTTAAGCACAACTAATTCTTCCCAGGAAAGTCTCTCTGAGTTCTACAGTACTGTTCAGTGAGTAATTTTTGTAAAGCTGAGTATTTGTGGGGTCAGACCTTATTATATACCACTATACTTTCTTCTTTGCTGCTTTCTCAAGAAAGGTGCTTTTAACCTGCATATTACACTTATTCATTGCTTATAAACTATCACATCGCACAGAAATTATTCTTCTCCTATATCAGGATACAAAATTTTAATTAAATTAACTTCTAATTTCACCACCAAACACACTGAGGAACTCTCATAGGTGTCACAAGTACTTCAGCAGAAGTAATTCACCATCTCTACAGAGATATATCTTTCAGCCTTAAACATGTGTTGAGAGGCACCATTTCTCAAAAGGCTTCAGAATAATCATACTTTTAAATTTCATTTTAATCAATAACAATGACCAAAGATTACATCACTAAAAAGCGATATATAGTTATTTGTTCTCATAGGATTCAAACCAGCTGGCAGTAAAATTCCTCACCCTCTCTGTTGCAGCTACCTTACAAAAGGTTGCAGGAGGGAAATGACATTTGGTTTTGGGATTTTTTTAACCGTAGTTGCTTAGCTGCTGAATACATATGAACATGCATAAACATCCAGAAAATCAGACTGGGAGTTGAAGAGAATACAAAGACCTGCAGGGAATTAATTAATTCTTACATATGCCATAGCCTTTTTTCAAAAAAAACAACACTGAGAGACCAAGTAACACTTAATAATCGAGTGATGGTTAGAATTACTCAGACTCTAAATACGATCAATAAATAGATGTTCACAGTAAGATATCAGGGCTCAAATGCTCAGGGGCCAGAGACTTTTCAATGGTGTTGTGCTAGACTATACTGTTCCAAATGAGAGTCTGAGGATGCTGACAGAAACCTATCTGTATTCAAAAACCACTCCAACTCAAACAAATGAAACACTGCTCACCAGCCTGACATTAAAATCAGCAGTACAAAGAAGGAACTTCCTAACTCTGGAATCTCTGCTGAGTTCTGAAGAAGCCATTGGTTCTTTTAGCCAACTCCCTCAACACGTTACAGCTCCTAACTCCTCCTAGCTCTGCTGCCAGCCTTTCATAATCTGGAACCATGGTTTGCCAAAACCTGCTTTAGACTACGCTCTGGCAAAACTCCCGCTGACTGGTAGACATGATGACCATAGCGCTGGAGGAAGTACCATATGTGGGACACCAACATACAGTGGTTCAGAAGAGGGGAAAGAAAGTTTCAGTGTAAATAATGCTTATTTTAAACACATTTTTAAAAATTCAATTTTTTAGTAATGGGTTGATTTTCTTTATTTAAAGCCAATAGTACTCATACTTAAAACTATACAAATCCTGCAGCTATCGTGCTAAGGCTTCTAAAAGCGTTGGCAGTAAATTTCTATATGGCTCATTACCTCTGCTGACTTGACCAATTACCTATTTTTAGTAAAGTCTGGTTATAAAAAATGAAATGGCCTCTTTTTGTTTTTACTGATGTGATATATACCATGTTACTAGTTTCCATTAAGAACCATACCAAACCTAACTGCAATAAAGCATTGTGCATTCAGTTATTTAAATAGAGTTTGAACACTAAGATGTAGGGTTCAATTGCATCGTGCTTTAGTGTTCCATTATTAGCCTACCTCATGAAAATGAATGCACTCATTGCTCAGAGCAAGTCCTGCTTCATCTGAATAAGACTGCAGAATCAGCCTCCTCGTATCATCTTTCCTCATGGGTTTCTGTGCTAGAGTGCCTGTAAACAACTGCAGTTTCAGAAGGCAAGCCTTGGCAAGAAATCCATAACTCTACTAATTTCACAAGTGTTTGAATTACATAACCTTCTTCAGTTCCATCATTATTACAGAATCGTCATATTTCTCTGTATTTGCCGCTGTAGTATTTTACAGTAATGACTCAGAAGAATGAAGGTAGCGATAGTTTCACTGTACTATCTGCAACTAATGCTACAGAATTAAGTGGTGAACTGAATTTCACACAAGGTCACAAATTTATCAGTTTTGAGAGTATGGAGAATATAAAACTCGAAATAAGGGAAAGTTGTTTTAGTTGGAGCATTATAAAAAAGGTAACTATTGAAGTCTCTAAAATAGTGAAATCACATATATAGTGTCATCACTTAGCAAATTAGTCCATTGTTATTAACCTAAATTAAGCTTCTATTGTGAACACCATTATATTCCAACATGTTTCCCTTTCTCTCATCTTAGCACAGAGAAAATGCACTGGCAGAATTTCTTTAAGCATCAGTGAACACAGAGTTAATTTAATTTCAAAGGGGAGAAGGCACTAATTCTTTACAGTCCAGCTGAATATATTAGCTTTTCAAACCATCCAGTCAATGGGTGCATCTACATGAGTCTTTAAATTCAAATTAGAAGTTTGCTTTTGAAGTGGAACTCCTGCTCATTCCCTCTTACCTTACTTTTTTTCACAGCACAGATCAGACAGACAGCTAGATATTCCTCAAATGAAATAAAACTGAAAGATGCAATCTACAGAGCATCTAGTGTGCTCCAACTATTTAATGGACTTTCAATTCACAGGAGCAACTAGAGCTAGTTTGTAGCAGATACCCTCCTTCCGTCTACTCACATACAAGGTGGACATTAGGTTTTCAGCACCAACTACAGACGGAGTCTCTGCACAACATCACTTCCTAATGCAGACGTGGACAATAGTCATTAAGGGCTGTGGGGAGGCAGGAGCCAAATTTTGCATGGCAGGATGCATTTCCTTCTTCCATCTCAGCTTTCCTCTGAATTAAATTTCCTTTGATGAAATTATTTTAAAAATAGATCAGATGCAAGTTTGATTTAAGTATGTCAGGAAGTTTAAGATGGAAACTCCAAGTTCAAGCAATCATAGCCTGGCACATTAGATGTATGCGCAAAGATGAATATACTAAATGAGTGGTTTACATAGTTCTTTTTATCGTGTTTGGAATCTGCTATCATGCTTATCCTTAGACTCCAACACATATTACCTGAAGTTTAAAAACCTATGTACTGCTTTCAGAATATTTTGTTGGAAACAACTTCATGTCTCAATTGAAGCATTGCCAAAAAATGTAAGCTTGGAAACCACAGGTAAATCAGTGAGAGAGAACTAAGAAATCTGATAAATACTAAAATGCACTTATTTAGTTGGGATATGAACTCACTATTGAGATTTGAACCATAGTAGAAATGTTGATGAAGGTGGATGAACTGGTTCTAGTAGAAGACTAAACTGTTATTTGAAGATAACCTAAATTTTTCTGTCAAACAAAATGAAAAAATAAATAGGACAGAACAGGACAGGACAGAATATTTCATTTGGAAGGTACTTAGAATGATCATCTAATCCAACTGCCTGAGCACTACAGCACTGACCGAATGCTGAACAATGTTGTCAAGGGTATTATTCAAACGTCTCTTAAACACAGACAGGCCTGGGGCATCGAAAACCTCTCTAGGAAGCCTGTTACACTTACATCTTTACAGAATCTTAGTTCACAGAAAAAGCAGATACACGTTTTTTATAATCTAGAGATTTGGTGATGGAAAGTTGTGCTATAAGAAACCAAAACTAGCAGGGTGGTGGTTTTTTTTAGTGAAACCAAGCTAAACTCCCCAAAATAGAGGATTTTTTTTTACAGCATAAAATATAAAGATATCCTTAACATTTCAGGTGTTATTTGTAATTATTTAATACCTTGTTGTTTTCATGCTATCATCAGTAACATCTTAGAATTAGTAACTCTGCAATAGAAATCTCATTACAAGAAAAAAAGAAAAGGACTGTGTAGAATCAGTAAGAGAAAATAGCGTATTACATAATATTCTATTAAGAATAATATTTACAAAAGATACAGTTTGGTTGAATGTAGCAACTTGGCATTTAAAATGAAGTTTATAACTGAACAAACAATATGAAATACAATAACATAATTTTGTGAGTATTGGATAGCTTAGTGGATTCCTAATGGGAGGATGCAAGCCTCTCTTTAACCTGAAAGCTATTTGGTGGCTTATATGCAAGATACCTGTGTTACTAGTCTAGTTTACATCAGAGATGTACATCATCACAAACAGCATTATCTGTCACCTATTTTTGCAGTTCAAGGAGGGTCAAATTGTTGCATAGGTATGTAAGACAAATATGATTTCCTCTTTGGAAGTGCTCTCTTCAATTTAAATTGGCAAAAATGGAGGGAGAAACTTATGCTATTATCACATGTTCTGGGTTCTCTGCCTTCTTTGTGCAACTTATATATCATGACCACAAACTGCCATGTGAGCTAACCTGAGACAGTGTGCCATCACCACCACCCACTCGGCCCCATCAGCCTGTTCCTCTCCACTCAAGAAAAGCCATGATGTCTCAGTACGAACACCTGTGTTTGTGCACACTCCCGAGAAGAAAGACTGAGAGGGCTTTGGCATCTGCCTTCCAGTCTGCCATATCCTTGGCACGGCTGACAGCACCGCTAAAGCACCAAGCATAGCGCAGTCCTACAGCTTTTCTCCATCTCCTCAACTGTACCTGCCAGATTGCCTGTTCCTAAATGTGGCAAGAGAGATTGAAGAGATGAGAAAAGCAGCGGTGCTGTGTGGGAAATACAAATAATAGCAGCACTTTGACAGCAAAGCAGGAGAAAGGGTTTAAACCCTACCTCTGCCTGAAGCCCCACTCCATGGGATCACCCACAGCATGCGATCATTTCTATTTTTAAATGCTGTATTTTCTAACATGAGTCAGTTACCAATCTATTTCTGATCTGAACAGGAAGGACAGTGGAACAACTTTAATCACAGCTGAACCAAAATTAGAACAGAAAATGGATCAATTCATTTCCTTTATTTATACTAACCAGCTTTAGGTGTATCTATATGAGCCAGTCAGAACGTAAAAAAAAAAAAAACAAACTGTCCACAAGCTCTTTCTGTAGATACTGCGGATCAGAAGCTGGTTTAAAGTGTAATTCCAAACACAGAACTGGGCATTGGATAGGGCCTGCTCTCTCCAATGCTTTAACTTAGAAAACGGCACAAGTAGTTCAGTCAGCTAAATTAAGAGTTCATCTAGGAGGTGAAGTGAAGTTGAACGTGAGTCAGCAGCGCACGTCTGCAGTGATAAAGGCAAACCACATACCCAACTGCATTAGCACATGCATAGCTAGCATGCTGGGGGAAGCTCTTATTCGCTTTTGCTCAGCACTTGTGAGGCCACATCCAGAAAACCCTTTACTGCAATATCGTGTCCGGTTCTGGCATTTGATATAGGAGCCACTATAGAGACTCGCATATATATACTTTCTCTTGCTATAGAGAAAGACAAACTGGAAGGAGTCCAGAGGCAGCCTCCCCCAATGGCTAGGGGACTGCAGTACACGGCACAAGCTGAGAGTAAGAGAAATGGGTTTGTTTGGCAAGTGAAAAAAAAGAAAAAAAAAAGGTTGCCAGATTTTCTACTACCTAGAGAGCAGTTACAGAGCAGACAAAAGCAGACACTCTTTCCAGAGGTGTGCAAGGAACAAAAGGCAATTCTGGCTGTGCACAAGGAAAGAAATCACCAAAAGTGCGGCTAACCACTGCAGCAAAGCCCTGGGGAGGCTGTACAAACCCCGTCCGTGAACACTTCCAAAGCTCCATCCATGGACATTTCCAAAACCAAACGGGACAAGGTCCTAAACCCCTGAGGTTAACCATGCCTTCACCAGGGCTCCAACCTAGATGACCTCCACATGTCCCTTCTGACCTTAATTCTACAATTCTAAAACCGAGATGCACGCATCACACATAGGAACACATTAAAAGCATGACACGAACTGGTTAAAAATCAGTGTAAAAAAAAAAATTTCATGCCAATGTGTGACATCAGAAGCCTTTTTCTCTATGGCGGAACAGTGATTAGCTACAAAAAATGGCACTGAAGGAAAGAAAAAAAAAATCCTTATTACTAAGACTACGATGTTATTAAGGACATCTTATTATTCATCAACAAAACAAGCTGGATGGCACTGGAAATGAGAGGGCAGATATGAAATCTTTAAAATACTAAATGTATAAAGTTTGTTAAAACTGCAAGAAGACTGCTGTCTGTTCAATATGCTGAAGCCCTGCTGTTGGTTTTTCAAACTAACTCATCTGTCACATAATTATTTTGGAAAATTTGCAAACGGAGAATTATAGTAATCAAAACCTTACAGAGACATTATTAAAAATATGGAGGTATCCTGATGTAAAAAGATATTGATTGTGGTAGTTTATATATAAATATCTCTTCTTTTAACAGCCCAAAAGACAAAAGTAATTTTCACCACCAAGCCTGCCTTTAAAGGTAGTTGCATGTAAGGGAAATACATCTAAAAAGGGGTAGAGGGTAGAAATTGCTGTCTTTTTCTGAGCTGTTTAAACTACTAACAACTCAGTCTGAAGGTAAATTCAATACATGTAACATATGCAGCATTTGGCATTTACAGTTGCACTTACGTAATTTTATAGATGTACATATTGAAAAACATAGAATCAGGCGTGGATACAGCAAGCTACTTGATGCAAAGATAGGGATTGCTTGTTTAGTTGCCTAGCAATAAGATCTGACTCCTGGAAGCTAACAAATACTGACTAAAGAATGGAATAAAATTATGTAATGTATCTAATGTATCATACAAAAAGGAACATAAGGATATGGAAGAAAGGGAAATGTTAGGCCCAAAAAAATCAATTCAATCCAGTGAAATCTAGTCAGGAAATATGGGATGCAAAGAAACTACAAAATCTAAATTAAAGAAAGCCTCAGCCTGTTCACTCTGTCAATATTTTTCATCCTTCTTCTAGCATAAAGTCTAATTCCATCTTGGCTAATGGATTTGGCTTTTGAATTGCTGTGTTTAACTTTGTCCAGCCCCCTCAATAGCATTTGGAAGCTGAAGAGAGAGCAAAAAAATTTTTTAAACTGAAATGGATGAACATGATGGCATTTCTCTTCTTGGAAAACACAATATGATACTAATGAAAAGCTTGATGACATTTACCACATCGGTGGAGAGGCAAAAAGTCTACACTTGTGTTTTATTTGCTCTGAAGAGCTTTGAAATTGCCCTGATGCCTTTTGACACATTTATAAGGTCTCTTCTTTCTGTTTTTTCAATATTACAAATGTCTTCCTCTCAGTACTTCAGAGGTAGAACATGAAGGTCACAAGACGAGGACCAATAGCGTACTACAAGTCTGTCAAAGAACAGAAGCATTCACTTCTTGGAGCAGTACTTACATTGTTCTTCTTTCCTCATAAACTAAATTGAAATAGATTAGTCTACATTAAAACCTGGAAAACAGAGGCCACTGGATGGTATTCCAGCATTATAAGCAGTGTGGACTTGTAATGCACCCTTCATGCGCTGTTTGAATTTCAAAGAATACATGACCCTCTACTGGCTATTTCCAATCTTTCTTTAAAGCAGTCTTCTTTAACAAAGAAACAGTACTTCCAAAGATCTGTTCCTGTTGGAGCTGTCACTTAGCACTATTCCCTCTGCTTGGAACAGAAACAGCCATAAAATTTCTCTCGTGTCCTGTTACATCACCATAAATCTAGAGTAACTCCCCAGACTTCCTGTGTGACGCACTTACTTGGGATTTGTCTACACAAGGAAGTAAAGGAAAACTAACTTCAATTCAGAGCACAGTACCAGCTCTTGAACTAACTCCCAGTATAAACACACCTACCACACAGAAAGCAAAGGCAGCTTTCCCCACTCTGAACACAGATCAACTGCTTTGAACAAAGGTAGTCCTCCTAAAACCCAAGGTGTAATCACATTGCACTATGCGGCGCTTTACAAAAATAACTTAAAATTTCAGTATCAGCACGTCTTCCGCTCAGTCATATATCCTGCTTCTCTAACATTTCCTAATTTAATTTAAGGGTAGTTATAAATAGTATATACAGATTTGCATAACCTTTCACTGTCCATAACGTACATTTGTACAGAACAGCCCATAACTGTACTTAAACAGCAATAATTTTTCCATGAAGACAATGCCTGTTTATCGTAATCTTCCTTTCCCAGTTGCAGGGACTGCCACACAGCCTAATTAACCACATCTTGATTTGGCCTTGTACTGTGGCTCCTTTGTCCTTGTTATAGCCTTGTAAAACACCCTTAAATGGGACATAAATTGTATTGATTACAAGAAAGGTCTTAATAAAACAGGTATTTGCATTACTGAATTTCTCTGTTGTTCAGACACTTCAGTGATAGAAACTACACAAATACCTATGACAGCAAAAGCAGACAGAAATTAAGGACGTGCAAGTGAAGTTTTGACATATTAACCACGGTAAATAATACAACCAGTGTTAATTTACTAAGTTGCAAATTGATTGGCTGTTTCATTGCAGTGCTTTCTCTATAATAGTAAATTACAGATTTCTAATAATTGAATCACCTATACTCCTACCACCTATATGCTCAAAAAGCTACGAGACAAAGAGTTCTTTTTTGCATTCATGCCTTAGAAGACACTTGCTGTTTACAGAGACCTGCCAGTAAGGAATAAATATCCACACATATTTGCAATTTTGAGACTGTCAAAAATGTGCAGTCAACCCTCTCTCCCCATCTCTCTCATACATCCTCAGAACAATCTGGCTCTTAAGGAAATTCTTGGGGTCAACATAAAAAATCATAATCTCACTGTAAAAAAAAACATAGGGGGAGCAGGGACACAGTTATCTCTGATCTCTTGTTGATTCTCACAAGTTTCACATACATTCTGTAGCATAAACAGTAATTTCAGAGAGTTTCTGAAAAAAGAATAAATTGAATAGAAACCTCCAAGGTGGACATTTCCTCATTTGAGGCAATATGGTAACCTTTGCACCTATTGTGATATTCTAAGTACAGGATCCAACTTTTACTTTTTTTCCTACGTCACAAGAAATACTAGCCTGAGCTATTAATTTCACTGTCACATGCACCTGACATTTGAGCTCTGCTTTTCCTTCCTTTTTTTTATACTGATCTTTTTTGACAGTCACAAGAAATGTAACACATTAAGTTTGAACTCCTAGTTCACGGTAGAAGTAGTACGCTGCCTAATCTTTTCCATAGTTTCATGGCACTGTTGGCTTAAGAAATACTCAAAGATGTGCTGCCAATCCTATAGCAAAGAACATGCCTAATTTGTAAGATCAATTACAAAGAAGAGGTACTTGCTAACATATTTACTTACAATATTCACCACTTGCAAACAAATCTACATTCCCAATGTACAAGGCAATGTATCTTACTTGGCCGATTGTGACAATAACAGGTTATTCAGCATCAGACATTTTCCAGTGCTTCACACTGCACAAGAAACCAAAATATTTCATGTTCCCAATCAAGATTCAGTAACTCTGTTTACTTACGCTTACTCCAGCGTGGAGAATGTGCCAGCGAGATGCACCAATTGGTATTTATACACGCCCCTGTATGAGGTGTGACTACTCTTTCCTATCTTTCTATCTTAATTACACATGAGCAATTAGCAAAGAAACTAAGCAATTAAATTTTACAATAAAACATATGTTACACTTATATGTAGCCCAAAACATTTTTTAGACCCAATAACAAAGCTTACCAAGCTAAATGCACCTTAAGTTCTACTCAAAGCATCATAAGCAAGGTATTAATGCCATTCTTTCTTCAATTAGATGTCAGTATGGTATATGCCATTTTAGGTAGCCTTATCCTCTTTCTTTTTTACCCCCACAAACCTTGCTTTCACTGTCTATTTCTAAAACTCCTTTTGAAATTTAGTAATTTGAAGGCAACTGAAAACCAAAAAAAAAAAAAAAAAGGATATTTTGGTGTAAGTATATTTCATATACTTTTATCTAGAGATTCAGAGATTTACACTTACTGTCTAAGTAACCATATTTAAAATTGAGGTAAAGTAAGTGTTGTAGTCTCCCACTTTGTTTGCCGTCCTCCTAGCCAGGTCATATCCTGCCTGTGAGGCAAGATGTTGTCCTTCAAGTGAATTCCTTTGAATTCTCCCTCTTAAAAAACAGCCTATGAAAGCAAGAATCAACATTATAGTAGTCTGACCATAATTTTTTTGGACGGGTTTAATTACAATTGTTCTCTGTAATAGCTTATAATCCCACACAGAGGAGAGAGAATAATGTGAGGCTCAATCGTCAACTGACATCCAAAGGAAGACAAGTGTGTTCTCAGATCTTTTTTTTTCCAGGCAGCCCTTGTTGCATTAGTAGTGATTTCCTTTCAAGAGCTGAGTGATAGCAATTCTGAGAGGGGACAAGAGAAGTGACCGCTTTGCATCTTGTCAAATAACAAATGGTTTGAAACCCCAGTGCCAGCTCTTTTAAGATCAGCACTAGGAAGATTGAGGAGCAAGATTTCTGACACCCATTTTGTTTGCTTAATTTCCAGTAAGATTTCTAACTGCAAAGGCCTCTTGAATCCTGAGGTTCACTGATTCTGAGACCTTGTTGGCTCAGAGTATAAACACTGAAGTGATGGGGTTTTTTCTCTTTCTCTTGATAGCTGGCTAAACCCCAAAGAAAATGATGGATGCTTCTTAAAAATATTTATAGGGGGAGCAGGAGATTCATATTAAGTTTAATCAAATATAATAAACGGATAATATTCTTGATATGACTTCACATCTGAAAATATAATACCATGGTTATGTTTTGCATTTTTTAAAGAAGCCTGAAGATTTCTTTTAGATTCTTTCTGCATAAAACATGTAAATCAATGAAACAGCAGTTTGAATAAAGGAGTAATAATTGACTGAATAAAGGAGCAATAATTGACTGATCAAATTTTGCTGTACCAACTAGGATACATTTTCTGTTGAAACATCCTTAATCTTGATAAAGACTTCTAACTTGTGAAATGTATCTGTCCTGCAAAGATTTGTGAAAACAGACCACTATCAGAATGGAGGAACTCACTAATGAGTTTAAGATATTCATGGCGCAAATATCAGATCTTCAAATGCTGTATATTACTCAGAATTTCTGCAGATCTGGGCAGTCACTATATCTGAACAAGAATTACAATTTCTTTTAAAAGATTTCTTGGTTTTGTTTCCATTGAGAAGTGACCACAATCTCCAGCCAGTATAGAGTTAAATTTCTGTTCCACTTTCACACAAGTGCTCAAGGTAAGGTAAAAGGACACACTGAACTAGACAGGATAATAATCAATCATTTAGAGGATGTATGCAACTTTGATAAGAAGAGAGTATCCAAAATCTAGCTGCTAGAAAGCAGAGCATATGCTCAGATGGGTTGGAGTTTTTTGCCTTTATTCTGATGTTTCTGTCGCAGTTTTCATAAAATTTGGACAGCATAAAGCTTGTTACTAATAAAATCTGTCTTCTATAACTTGGCTTCTGCTGCTTTGCTTCTATAGTTAGAGGGGAGCACTCTGCACCCAAAGTTCAGCTCCAGCCAATTCAAACGGAATGTAACTGTTCTAGAAATCTTTCTTTGCCTCTCCTCTTCACGTTGTACTGCTGCTAACAATTCGCTGAGTGCAAAGCAATTGCCAGTGTCTTTAAGAGCAGCCTCCTTAAAGAGATTATCTTTTCTGTGAGTGACCCTCTTGGCAATGCACTATCTGTAGATACAATTGTGTGTTAAACAGGAAAGGTACAATGTTGGTTGATTTACAGGCAGGAGGATAGATTATCTCCTATCCATAATATAATCTAGTTTTGTACTAGATCTTCCTCGTCTTCATCAATTGATGTGACTATACCTGTTGCCTACCAAACTTCCTTATCTGTTTCCTGAAAAATAATGCTTACATTGAAGAAATGAATGGTATCCATGGTCCTTTCTAGAAAAACACAGAGGTCAAGGATGCCATCCAAATCAGTTGTTAAGGAAACAAATGTGCATTACATTTTTACTATTAATTGAAAGGCACAACTATGAAAACAAGGAATCTGTATCTTAAATTTTCTTCATAAACCTAAGTCAGGAAAAGACAAAAAAAAAAAGAACAAAATTAAATTTAAGCTAAATAAAGCACGAATTGTTTTATTTTTCCATTTTTAGTACACACAAATGTTGTAGCCAGTGTCACTAATATTTGAGCATTGCATCGTTTGTCTTCCTTCTTGCAAATGTTAGTGTTACCAAAATAAGCACATTTTATTTCTGTACATGTTCTACTTGAAATCAGTCCCAAAGGGTTCTGATTACCATGAAAAGTGAAACTGTGAATTGTAGCTTAGAGTATAAAAAAGGATAATAGTTTTATACAAATTTATATAGTATAACTATTGTTTCACCCCACTGTAGGCAAAAAACTACTAAAAAATCTGTACAAAAAACTACTCCAAAGTAGGCAGCTTTAACCATATTTACATGTAAGAGGTGTACTGCTTTGCTGAAGTCCCTAGACTTTTCTCTATTGTATTTCTGTAGGTAATATACATGAAAAGTAATCTCAGTTATCTTCTCAAATTACCACTGAAGTTGTGCTATATTTCTAATCAGACATTCTTACTGTTCAAAACTTATTTGGTTTAATTGGTTTTTTTTCAGTTTACTTAGAAAGTGCTTTAATAATTTAATTTAAGACAGCTGGCTGAAAGTATCCAAGTTCTAATTTCAATTAGCCAATAAACTCAGTGCCTTTGGACTCATCTTCCAGACCATTCTCCTGCTGACACATCCTCAAGCTTGTGGTTTTTATATTTGTCACAGCGCTATCATGATTCTATATCTGTTTGACTCAAAGACATAAAGTAAGTGTATTTACAATGTGGTTGTTGGAAGCCAGATGAATGGGGAGTTGGCTAAGAATGTGTTTATTGCTTAAGAAAATCAAGACCAAGGAAGAGAAGGACCAATGTAAGGAACACCAGGAATTTTTCACCAAGCTAGTTAAGGATGGAAATATCCATTGGCAGGAATAATTTTAACATCATTTGTATATGTTTTGGCATCTCTAAGTACTTAGAAGAGTAAAAAGCTGAGCTCTTACTGATGTTTTCTACTGTAGATTCTGAACTGCAAAAATGGACAAACCAAACTGTCCTCTTTAATCAGAACAGGCTTTAAACCTAAGTTATTGACTCCAATTTTTCTAAAACTTTTCCACCAATGTTATTTAGGGAACAGCAGTAATAAACGTATTATATTCTTATGAAGCAAGATGAATATCACAGTTAGTCTACTTGAAGCAACCTATAGCTTTGCTCTCAGCAAATTCTGAGAGATGCTGCCTTGGATAAATTAGGCAATAAGGTATACAATACTGATAAAATGCTAAGGCAAATTCACCCATGACAAAACTAATATTAAGTCAGTAAGGCTACATCATTTTGTGTTTGTTTAGGGCCTAAACAGAGTTGTACTTGCTCAAAACACAGTACTAAGAGACTGTGGAAGGAATAAAGGCTTTTGATTAGGTCAGAAGTGGTTTGTGTGTCACTATTTTAAATACGTCAGTCGCAGCAGTCTCAGCTGTCAGAGTCTGAATGATACTGAAACGGGAAGTTACCTAGAAATGTAATTTCTAGACAATTTTATAATTCAATCCAATATCATCTCAGTCTAGAAGTCCAGATATTTACATCTGAAACAGATAGCTGTCTGTGGGCAGATAAGTTGACTTGGATTCACTGTTTTGCATGTACAGCATGTAAATGCTAAGCCTGCGATCATGTTATTAAAATACATCTCTGAAGTACTTTTTACCTTTTGTTAATAACTATTCATTTCCTAAGTTCACTAAACTTGTGAAATTGGCAAATAGACAATAATTCTGTGGTGCTGAAATGGCTAATATTGCCCCAGAGAATAAAGTATTTTCAATCACAGAACACATTTAACATTTTCCTGCCTGAGTTTTACAGTATGACATAAAAAAATCGTCCAAGAAGCCAGAAATACCTACTGGTTAATAAAAGCTAGCTTCTGAGTCAGATCTAGAGGGTTTTTTTTCAACATCTGAGGGTCTTCAGATCTTTGGCTGGATTCCGGTCATGTTCTGATAGTGGTTTTGGTTCTCTTCCCAAAGTAATCATAGGCAACAATTTGGGTATAAATGGAGAAAATACTTCCTTTATGCAATTTCTTTAGAAACCATACTGATTTCACAAAAATAGGAAAAAAATACATAATTTCAATTAGTAGCTGCATTTGCTTTATATGTATTAAGGACAAAAGAATGCAAATATAATAATACTCTATAGAAATGCAAAACAATTTTAACACACTGTAAGTAGACTGGATTTAATAAAGGGAATCATAGGTCAAACTATGGAAATGCTGTTTGTCATAATCTAATGGTTAAATGTTCTTGCACCTATTTAAAAATCCAAGTTTGTAGTAATACACACATAGGTACTAGTAATCTTTTTTTTATAGTAAGGAAAGGGTTTGAACTTTTCAGTTAAAAAGTGGAAAGCAGAAGGACTTTACTGACTTCTAAAAGGTTAACCTGGATTTATAACTACTTGCCCAGTTTCCCTGTATTTTTGCTTCCTCTGCATGACTCAAAATGCTAAGTAGCTTTTCCTCACCCTTTTTCTAGCTCAAGCGGGCCTTTTATCCTTAACTAACAGAAAATCTGACAATAACAGAAACCTAACAGTATTAATTCTATCTTTTGTCATTAATAATAATCATATTAACAGAAACCATTGATAAATTTTATGTATGATTGCCTTGAATCATAAGAAGACACACTACATTTCTGCCCATGGAAAATTAAGACAAACAGCAAGGAGTAGAATCATAGAATCACTAGGTTGGAAGAGACCCACTGGATCATCGAGTGCAACCATTCCCACCAATCTCTAAAACATGCCTCTAAGAACCTCATCCACCCTCACCTTAAACACCTCCAGGGAAGGCGAGTCAACCATCTCCCTGGGCAGACTGTTCCAATGCCTAACGACCCTTTCCGGGAAGCTCACTACATCCAACAAAAGTCCTTTTGAATAAGCAGCTAAAAAGCATATACATGTTCTGTGCTGTATTCTGTCTTTTTTGACACACGTAACCATGACACAGCATTTTATGCAGTGAAAAATACAATACAAAATTACTGTGATAATACTAAGTGCAGCATTTTAATAATAGTAATTTCCTATCCATGCTTCCGTGTTCATCAATTACATATTTTTATAAAGAGTAATCTAATACAGCTATAGGACAGTCTGATGCTTTTCCAACTCAATCAACTGTTAATTTGTGTTCAGCTGCAGTAGGTGATTTTGAATATGATAAGCATTTTATACAGAAGATGACTGCCACAAAACCACTTAAGCGGGCAGATTACAATGGAATCAAGCCAATACATTTTAAAACTGATAAAAGGATTATTACTTCTTAAACATCATACTATTAAACCAGAGAAATCATTAAGACATGATATTGGAGGGGCCTAAAAGGTGTCAAAATTATACGTTTACATAGAAAATTGAAATTCTAATAACTATAAAAATTACAAATTATATACATGCTTTAAGGTAATTCAAACATGAATTGGCAGTGGTTACGAGAAAGAAAAGCTCTTCTCTTGGCAAGTAATGAAAATGATAAATTGTAAAGCTTTCTTACTTTATCATAAAGATAGTGCTAACTAATGTCAGAAGCAGAACACTGCAGTACAGCACACTGCTGATGCTAAAGAATATCAGCAAATCTGTCATTTTAGAAGACAAGAGAAAGTAAAAAAAAATTGCAACTCATGAGTTTCATTAAACTAGATCTGCTGAGAAGAGCCACTGTTGGGTTTAGGTTTCGTTGGGATTTTTCCCCAAAACCATTCTGGGAATACATACGTAATTTTCCTCTCTGAAAGTTATGATGATTATGCATTAGTATAATTATATCAGCTAAAAATATTCACTGTTCTAAACACAACTCTGAAAGCCAAG
The DNA here is from genome assembly GCA_033459285.1 of Clamator glandarius. Classification (NCBI taxonomy): domain Eukaryota; kingdom Metazoa; phylum Chordata; class Aves; order Cuculiformes; family Cuculidae; genus Clamator; species Clamator glandarius. Next base: position 91,704 of record JAUNZM010000138.1, read on the forward strand.
TAAGCTGTACTGTTATGAGCATAGTCTCACTATCAGTAGCTGCATATATAAACATTCACTGATGAAATATCAGTCTCTGACACTGGAGCACTCTAAGCAGTTTTCACTGGCTAACTAGAAAGTCACACCACAATTTCTTTCCAAATTCCTGACAAAGAAACACCAGAAGATTCCTGTGCAATTGTAACTGCCAGACTAACTGTTATACTTAAGAAATCAAGCAAGTCTTCAGGGTCTTAAACAGTGAATAAGATTATTTTTTAACAATATATCTGTTGAAGCATGAAGGGCTGGTTCTGAGCAGCAGGAAATCCACATGCTGAGTTAAGATACAGGGAACATCATTTCAGAGGACAATTGGATGACAGCAAAATCAGTGGTTTTATTTGACATTAGATTCTCTGAAATCTACTGCAAAAGATTTTCCAAAGCATACGAAAAGTGAAGCTACCTCCCAGATGGTATAAGTCCACCATTGTTTAGAGGGGTTGGAATGCTCTTGGAATTGCCTCAGTGATAGTTGTTAAATTAGCCTCACTAAAGGTCATCGCTATAGATATTCACAAATTTGATACCAATAGATACCCTGCAAATTAAAATCCTGTAGAGAAAAACTGCAAAGCCTCTATAATGCTTTCACACCATCTGTACTGTATTGTGCAAATTACACCCATAACCAACATATTAATGCATTTTTCCAAGGTGGTGCAAACAATTCGTATGATAATGCATCTGCACCATCTAAATAGGTTTACCATTAAGAACATTATGCTTCAGCAGAAGTGCCAAAAAATTCTTTACATGAAAAATATAGAATCATAGAATAGTTCAAAAGTATGTTGTGTAGGACCGCATCAAAGGCTTTACAGAAGTCCAGATAGATGACACCCATAGCTCTTCCCTTGTCCACTGATGCAGTCTCTCCATCATAGAAGACCACTAGGTTAGTCAGGCAGGACTTGCCCTCAGCAAAGCCATGTTGGCTGTCTTGAGTCACCTCCAGGTCTTCCATGTGCCTTTGCACAGCTTCTAGTACGATCTTTTCCATGATCTTCTCAGACACAGAGGTGAGGCTGACAGGTTGGTAGTTGCCAGGGTCTTCCTTCCTACCTTTTTAAAAATGGGTGCAATGTTTCTCTGTTTCCAATCACTAGAGACTTCACCTGACTGCCATCATTTTTCAAATGTCATGGAGAGGGGCTTGGCAACCACATCAGCCAATTCCCTGAGGACGCAGGGATGCATCTCATCAGGTCCCACAGATTCATGTACGTTCAAGATCCTCAGACAGTCATGAACCTTATCTTCTCTTACAGTGTCAGGGACCTTGCTTCCTCAGTCTCTGTCTGTCAGTCCATCCACTCAAAAGGCGTGGGGAGAGAGATTGCCAGTAAACACTGAAGTGAAAAGGTTGTTGACTCCCTCAGCTCACTCCTCATTTTTTTTTGTTACCAGTTTGCCAGTTTCCCCATCACAGGGGCTGCATTTTCTTTCACCTTCCTGTTCCAGTTGACATACCTGTAGAAGTCCTACTATTATTCCTTGCCTCCCTTGCCAAGTTCAGTTCCAGCTGCACTTTGACCTTTCTGACCCCATCCCTACACAACCAGGTAGTGTCCCTATACTTAACCCAGGATAACTGCCCCTGCTTGCATTGCCTGTGCGTTTCCTTCTTGCCCTTTAGTTTGACCAGCAGGTCTTGACTCAGCCATGCTTGTCTCTTGCATTCCTTTCCTGATTTCTTACACCTGAGGATTGAGAGCTCTTGTGCTCTGTGGGAAGCATCCTTAAAGATCTGCCAGCTCTGTTCTGCTCCCTTGTTCCTGAGGGTAGTTTCCCAGGGGGTCCTGTTGACTTAGACCTTGAAGAGCTGGAAGTTTGCTTTCCCAAAATTCAGGGTCCTGATTTTTCTCTTCAACTGACCCATATCCATCAGGACTGTGAACTCCACCAGAGCGTAATCACTGCAGCCTAGGATGCCTCCAGTGTTGAGGTCACAGATTACCTCGCTTATGTTGGTGACCATCAGGTCCAAGTATCGCATCCTCTTGGGCAGAGCTGCCTATTGCTTGGCTTCCAAAGTTATCCTTGAGTATAACTCCAGGATATACTCAGGAGTATTCAGGATTGCCTAGTTTCCCGTGCTGATGTTGGGGTGGATAAAATCCACTAACAGGACAAGAACCTGTGTGCGTGACACCTCCTTGTAGGTTGAGTAAGAAGGCTTCATAAATAGGCTCCCCTTCATTAGCCTACCTAGACACCAACCACAAGGTTCGCTCTGTTGTTTCTGGTTCTTACGCATAAGCTTTCGGCCTGCTTGTGACTACTCTCAGAGACAGCGCTTCACACTCTATCCATTTCTTCATGTAGAAGGCAACACCTCCACCCCTTCTTCCTCACCTGTCCCTTGCAAACAGCCTGTAGCCATTGACAGGCACACTCCAGTCATGGGATTCATCTCACCAAGTTTCGTTAGTGGAAACTCAGTTGCAGTTTCCTAGCATCATGGTGGCTTCCAACTCCTCCTGTTTATTGCCCATGCTGTTTTTCAGTTGAGGTTTGCTGTTTGTCGTTGGGTTGTTTTTTTTTCCTGCCAGGCCTTTTTTCTGCAGTACAGCTCTCCTGGAGACATATTTCTGTCACAGGAAAAACTGTAGGAGCACATTTGGTTAAATGTTCGTGCCAGCTGGTTCATTCATAGAGTGGGTCAGGAACTAAACACACAGCTTTGGAGAAAATTGAGGCTCATTTGAAAAGGCAGGCAGAAAAACTGTTTGGAAAGTAAGAGGTGAAGGAGGTGATTCTGTTGGAGAAATTAGCATGGAGTAAACTAGGGTGTGAATTTTCACTTAATAGCTCTGCAGCAGTTCTCTACATAGATGCCTTGGTTCATATTATATGCATATCTATGCTACATTAATGAGGTACTCTGCATAAAATACAACCTAGCCAGATCCACAACCAGTACAGTGAGGAGATGCAGTATTTACTGGAGATCATACACTGCCACACTGCTACAGCTACCTTGTCATCAGCACTCCATTTGGAATCTCCACCCAGCAGTGCTCAGCTCTGTAATCACTGCAATGCAACCTACTATACAGGATAAGTCACAGTGATTCCAGCTTGGCAATAGTAAAGAAAAACACCTAGGTCTGCAAAGCTCCTTTCCCACAATTTATGGTTCGTTTTGGTAGATGGTAGCAGCCAGTCCAGCTTTTGAGCTATGTCATATGCGCAGGAAGAAGCATTCCTCTTCCTCTCAGCCAGATGCTGCATCTGTGGCAGCCGCTCCCATTTCTATGCCATAGCCTGCAACACACTAGGTTCCTCACAACACCTTACAGACAACTCTGCCTCTTCCAAATAACAAGTGGTGGTGCACTCAGAATTATGCATAGATTCTGCAAGTGCAAACCTGCAGAAACAAATCCAGGAGAACCACCGTGTTCATTGTAAAACAGCTTATTTGAATTAAAGCATCACTGGTGTTCAGGGCAAGTGGAAGAGAGAAAGGAAGAAAATATAAAGGAAGGAGAAGAATTTGAGTTACTAGGATGACTGATGGGTGCAAGGTGATACTGAAACTGATAGCGATTAAATTGTGTTTGCTGGGTTTGGGGGTTGGTTGTTTAGGTTTGGTTTTCTTTGTCAAGTCAAGAGGAGCATTGAAATCATTCTTTAGTTAAATCTGTTACTGAATAATCATATAAACAATTGGGCTGCTAGATTCTCAGACATGAATAATGCTGTCTTCCACATTAGTTTATGGCATTTAAAAAGTAGGTGAGATGTATAAAACTGAAAGCATTTCACAATCATTTCTGTCCTCTGTATGACAGTTCACTGCCTTCATCAGTTGTACTAGTACAGCTGGCCCATGAGGCTGACAAAGTGTGGCACAGATATAAAGAAAAGCTACGAGCAGCCAAACACAGAAACTTCTTTGGTTCCCGCCTTCCAAAGTCAGTGTGAGCTATGGAATAGCACATATTCTGATGGTCTTAATAAAATGCAGAACTGAGTCCCAAAAAGCAATCATATGTTCAAGAAAACAGCGATTGTTTGCTGCTGTTCTCTTATCAACCAAATGGTGGATTTTCTTCTGTTGTTATGGTAATATGTACCATATAGTATGCTTTAAAATAAAAGGAAAAAAAAAAGATATTTTGGCAATATGTACTTACCTTGTTTTGCAGGTTTTCCACTGTCTCATCTCTCCCCAAGTAAAAAAGAAAAATTCTCCTTAATTTTCACTTGCGGGGTCTCCACCCTAAGCAGTGCTGGAATGCTATGCTGGAAACACTGCATAAGAATGTGCTGCCATCCAATGCAAAATGAAATCCTTGCCTTCACTTCAGTTTTTAAGATGCACATATACTTTTATTACCTGCTTCCCTCTGAGAATGTTTATTTAAGTCATATCAACTGGTTTGAATATTGGTTTAAATCTTGTTGGCTTCACTGATAACTCTGTGCACATTCACCCCTTCTTTCAAACAGGATTTCATTGATTTCACTGGAGTTCTGCACATTTCTGTTCTTGCAGATTCACACGCGAGGTCCAAGCTCTTGCAGTAATGTGATTATTGTTAAACACAATAAAGTGTAATTACAGAAAAATTCTGGTATGTCAAGTTCTTGCCAGTTACTTTTAACCTTACGTAACATGTCTGTGCTCAAAACTTACTTTCAGGTAGGTCATTCATGATTTTCCATAACACAATCTAATACGTAAAATGTCCTTAATGATTACAAGTACAAGATGGGGAAAGCTACCTTGAACAAACTTCATCCCAGAGAAGATGCAACGTAAAAACTTCTGCATGACAGCACCCTTTAGGCCTTCTATAACCCTGGGACACCGTGGCACACAGTGTTGAAAGCATTAGGAATGAGGCTGGCTCAGGGAAACTGGATGTTCTGTAACATCATTTGTTTGGACTTGCCATCCATATAGTTCAAGAGTTATTACGTGTATCACTTTCTCACAGTCATCTGAAATATGAGTCACGCAAACCGAAAGCGGAAGGCGTATGTGTGAACAAAGTAGATGCGGATGTTTGTGGGGTTTGTTATCACGTTCCCTTAGCTCATTTTCTGTCCTGCCCCATCTAGGGCAAATAACTTCATGTCTTTGGCAAGTCCAGGTTGCTGCTGCCTCAGTGACCATCTGGGATGGAGACACAATTGCTGATGGATGAAACTTCACACTGGTGAGTCTCTGGAAGCCTCCCATGATGCCAAATTCCACTCACAGCTAAAAGCCTACCCATTTTTGTTTTGTTTAACTAAGCAGGAGCAAAAATACACCACCAGCTGTGTGCTCCCCATGGTAAATACATGTAAAAATGTCTCTCGAGAATCCTGCTTGTCCGCAGGCTGCCTGCAGGACCGCCCTGCCACAGGCAGGCCAATTAATAGCTAAAAGCACATGCTGAGAAGTGGAGAGTTTCCAAACCCCGAAAGCAAACCTGCAATTGGATCCACATAGGCAGGCTTTTCGACCACAAATAGAACCTCTCCTCCTTCAGGTCTGACTGCAAACTCAGGACCACAGTCCATAATCATCTGAATTTTTTACCTGCACGAAATCTGAAATGTGGGATGAAGGGAAACTTTTAAAATAGATTTATTAAATAAATAAATAAACCAAAAGCTTATGATACATGTGTACAAAGCTATCATTCTATAACGCGACAGAATCAACCGCAGGCCACCGCCTAGACCCCACACAGAGGGCCTCGGCATCGGCTGAAGCACATGAACCAAGAGTGCAGGAGAGAAGCCGCTCAACCGCCGCCATTACCCCGCTACGCCACTTGCGCAAACCACCCCCCGACCTCGCAGCCCTACCGCCAGCCACGCGGCGCAAGTGCTTCCGTGAATACGGCTTCTGCACTGCGGCGGCGGCGCCGCGAGCCCGCCTCTCCCCACTGGCCCCGCCCCCAGCCGAGGACCCGCCCCCCGCCGGCGGTGATTGGCAGAGCGGGCAGGACCCCGCTCGACGATTGGCGGCGGCCGCGGGGAGGCGGGGTAGGTGGCGTGAAGGGCGATAAAGTTAGTGGGGCTGGCTCACGGGGCTCTAGAGGCGGCGGCGAGTCGGCTCTCTATGGAGGCGGTGGAGGGTGGCGTTGGGCCGTTGCCGCTGTTGCTGCTGTAGTGACTCGGAGACTCGCCCTGTGCCGCGCGCTCCCCCCTTCCCCTCCCCGGCCCCGGTCCCCGGCTCCCTTCCCCCCCCCTCCCTTCTCTTGCCTTTTCCCCTGCCCTTGGTAGCCGCCGGGACCCGGGGAAGCTGACAAGGCCTTAGGGAAGGTAAGAAACGCGGGAGCGGCGGCGGGAGAGCGATTCGGGGCCGGGAGGGAGCGGGTACCCTGCGGCTGCTGTTTAAAATGGCGGCTGCCCAGAGCGGCCGCCATTTTCTCGTCGTCTTGCTTCTGCACAAAATGGCGGCTCAGGGCAACGGCGGCTGCCCTCCCCCGCTCTGCGAGTCCCGCGGGAGCTAAGCGAAGGGGGCGAGGAGCTCGGCGGCTGGGTGCGGAGGGGAAGTTAAGGAGAAGTGCTTGAAGTCAGAGCCGCGTGTCTGCGGCGTGGGAGGCGGCGGGGGGATCGTCCTTGGGGGCAGCAGCCGCGGTGCGCATAGTGGGGCCCGTATCGCTCGTAGAGGGGAGAGAGGAGATATTCGTTCTCTAGAGAGGGTGGCGAGAGAGTGTTTTTCTCATTCGTTTACTCCTTTCGCGGAAATGTGAGCCGAGCGCCGCCGGTGGAGCGATACCCGGCGCCCCCTTGGGCGGAGCGGAGGCGAGGGCGCCGTTTTCCGCCGGCGGCGAAGGAGCGGAGCGCCCGCTCGCCTCGGTAGCGGAGAACAAAGAGCGGGGCTGGGCCGCGGGCGGCGCCCGGTGGGGGAAGGGGAGGCGGCTGGGCGCGGGCTCCATGCGGCAGCAGAGCGGGGGGCGCCCCCCCCCCCCACCGCGCGCCGCAGCCCTTTTGTTCGCAGCCGCCATGTTGGAGCTGCCGTGCCCGGCCGGTTTTGTTCCAAACGCCTCCCCGGGCAATCCCGTCCCCAGCTTTCTGCTAGGGGAGCGGGGCAGGGGGGTTGTTACTCTGGCGAGGCCAGGAGGGACGATGGGTTTCTGATTGTTTAGTAGGTTGGATGGCCGTTTGGACGTACTCTAACCGCATCCCTTTAACGACGTTAAGTGTGCGGTTTTTTGGTCTGGTACCTTGAAACTTGACTGCTTCATCATCTTGTGATGAATCGCGGCTTGTAAAGTGCATTAATAAAGGATTCATTTAATTATTATGGACTAGCAGGAAAAAAAGACTTTTTTTTTTTTTTTTTTTTCTTTGGGGGGTTGACAAGGTAGATTTCAGGCTTTTATGTTCCCGGTCCATGATTCTCTCTTCTCCCTCATGTGGCTATAATGATGAAATTGACCTTGCTGTGAGTGTCCCAAGTGTTGCATAAATTAGAATTATTTTCTATGAAGTCTAGTGTTTCTCTTGAGCATTTGTACTTTTATTGTAAGTTAGATACTATGGTTGCTAGTAATACAACCGTAATACAAACGCTTGATTTGTCTTTCTAGGTTTTGTTTTTCCCCCACCCCGTCAATTTAATTTTATTCTTTTGAAGATTCTTCGTTGTCAAGCCGCCAAAGTGGAGAGTGCGATTGCAGAAGGGGGTGCTTCTCGTTTCAGGTAATAGTGGTTGTGGTTTGAGGGTTCTTTTTGATAAACATTTAGCAAGGGAAACTGTCCTTTGAGAATTTAAATTTGTCTTAGATTTATACCGAAACTGCTGATCCATAACTGAAAGCATTGGGTTTTTGAACTTAACGTGAGATTATGTTGTCATTTTTAACAGTGCTTCTTCAGGCGGAGGAGGTGGTAGGGGTGCACCTCAGCACTATCCCAAGACTGCCAGCCATAGGTATGTCGTCTTGCTCTTTGACCTGGCAAAAGTTTAGAGGCAGAGTGCTTGATGGGAAATAGAGTTCAAAATAGAATATCTTTGAAGTTGTACAAGGAATAACCACTAAGTTAATAACATGGTGTTGTGCCTCAGATCGGTGGATATTGACATCTGTTGAGAGTGTCATGATACAGTTATGTGATGCACACAGACTTTTTCATGCATTTCACTTAAAGTGTAGAGGAAGGGTTTTCTGGGGTGTCTTTTTTCCTGCAAGTTAAGTGAATATTATGCAGCAGATGATGCAGTGTTGGTAGTGGTTGGTGCATGGTCTTAGCAAAGCTAGTAACAGAATCAGCCTAAGTAAGGCAGTACTGAAAGGGTAAAAGGCCAATTCTTGATACTGTTTCTGCTTAACAATCACAGCGAGTTCCTGGGGAAAACCCCAGGGCAAAACGCTCAGAAATGGATTCCTTCACGAAGCACTAGACGAGATGACGACTCCGCAAATGACAAAGAACGACATGATGCAATCTTCAGGAAAGTAAGAGGGTAAGTCTTTTGTAAAATTTCTTTTTCCTTACTGTTTTATTCAGCAATATATATGTCCAGTAAACTTGCTGTAGGGAAAGATGACATGGTGGTCTTGAGTTTAGTGTGGGATGTGAGAGTCTGATGCTCTTTGAAGGGAAGAAGGCAGAAACTGATAGGCCAGTGGCAGCAAGTACTTGAAGTAATTGAGAGGATTGGTTGGATGGAAAATTGCACTTCCATATTTTGTTTATTAGACTTAAGAAGTAAGGGTAAACTTGGGTCTAAAATCGCTTGTAGAATGCTTACTAGATCTGTAATATGGATTTTTTTTCTTTTTTTTCTCTTTAGCATACTAAATAAGCTTACTCCTGAAAAGTTTGACAAGCTATGCCTTGAGCTCCTCAATGTGGGTGTAGAATCTAAGCTCATCCTAAAAGGGGTCATACTGCTGGTAAGCTAAATTGAGTTTCTTTTAACTACAGGTTTCTTCCATGTTTAAAAGTAAGAAGTTTTGGGGATATGAAAGTAATGTGGATAATGTGTTTGATAATCCAAACACACATAAATACCATTCCTCCTTTTTGTATAAAAGGGGTGTCTGGGGAGGAAGTAGTCTTAAAGCTCCAAGTTTGTTTTAGAGTTCTCAAGGATCACTGAACGTGATCGTGGATTTTTTTCTTGATTTTCTTTAAAGTGCTAGTTAGCTATCTTACTTTCCTGGCTTTCCTATTTTCTTCTTGGTCTTCTGACAAAGCAAGCTTAATGATTTTCAAAAAGCTACTGTAAGTGACGTCTTGGTGTGCTAATTCAACTGTCATGTCACTCAGTTTAATCAGGGGTCAGATTGGTATTACTAATTCCAGTGTTCTGATAAACTTCAAATTTGTCCCACTCATTGGCTAAGAATGAAAGATGCTTTGGCAGTATAGCATTTTTAAGGCATTCCTTTGTTTCAGTGTTGACTAGTGTTGAAATAAAATCAATTACTTTTGTACGTTTGAAGTTGCAAAAAGTAGGTACTTCTGTATGTCACAGAGTGGTAATATTCCATTATCTTGCAACTCACTTTCCTAATAATGTTCACATCCTGTATATGCTGCTTGATACTCAAGACAAATTTATTTAGATCGTAGACAAAGCCCTTGAAGAGCCCAAGTATAGTTCACTGTATGCTCAACTATGTCTGCGACTGGCAGAAGATGCACCCAACTTTGATGGCCCGTCAGCAGAGAGTCATCCAGGACAGAAGCAAAGCACAGTAAGTCTCTATCCGGAATGAAAAATTTTACTACTGTGTATAGTTGCAGTGGTGATCTTAATTTTTTAATTTGTTGTCTTTTCTTAGACATTCAGACGCCTCCTAATATCTAAACTTCAAGATGAATTTGAAAACCGAACCAGAAATGTTGATAGTAAGTTTTAACACTATTTAATTCAGAATGTATTTATCATCTCTTTTCCACAACAGTATTAAACAGCCTTCTTTGTTTTCCAGTCTATGATAAGCATGATGGTCCCCTCCTCCCTGAGGAGGAGGAACAGAGAGCTATTGCAAAGATCAAGATGCTGGGGAACATCAAATTCATTGGAGAACTTGGCAAGCTTGATCTTATTCATGAATCTATCCTTCATAAGTGCATCAAAACAGTGAGTATTCAGATTAAGAGTGGGCTAAGAGCAAAATAGAACTTACAAACTAAAGAGATGTACGTGTTTATACTGCTTTGGGAAACCTGGGGCATGAAGTACCATAAGAATGTTTCCTGTCAATTATCTGCTCCCCTCACGGTTTATAATAAAGTCTTTTAGTGTGATTAAAACGTAAAGTTGACTGTTCAAAGCCATGGGCGTTGTCTCCAAGTGAGCACGTAGTTTGGCCTAGGCAGAAGTGCAACAGGTACTTCAAAGTATGTAGACTTTGAGTAGTCGGTACTTCAGTTCTTAAAATAATGACTGTCAAGTCCTTCTGTCTTCAGAACAAGGTGAATACATGTCCCTACATACAAAGTTATTACTGACTGTAAATTATTATTTATAATACACTGAAAAACTTAATTTCCCTTTTCTATTTCAGCTTTTGGAAAAGAAGAAGAGAGTCCAACTCAAAGATATGGGGGAGGATTTGGAGTGCCTCTGTCAGATAATGAGGACAGTGGGACCTAGATTAGACCATGCGAAAGCCAAGGTATGTGCATAGCCACTGTAGTCATTAAACTAGTCACATCCTATCGCTAAGGCTTAATTGTCTGAATCTTCTGTATTCAGTGTTCTTTTAATAAGTACAAAACTGAGGTCTGACTTTAGAGAAAAGTATCGATTACTGCTCCTTCATGAAATCTCTTGATAGCAGAAGGAGCCACTCTTCAAAATGGTTTTAAATGTACTTTGGAAGTGCAGTTAGGGTCATTGGGAAGTCATAAAAGCAAGAAAGTTGTTTCCGTAAATGCTGCGTGAGAAGTTGTGGTGAGGAACTCCAGTTTGAACATAATCGGGTGATCAGACAGATGCATTTTGGACTCACTTCTGAATGCAAACTTAAAATGGTGTCATAATGAGAATACTGGTAGGTTTTCATCTTTGTCTCGGATGATCTGTCATGATGCATAAGCTTTCCTTAAGCTCTACTACCGTCAAGGAGGTTGAGCTGGCAGGAAAGGGCAGTCCTGTATTATATCATCTTAGATGCCTTGAATGTGGTGATATTTACTGAAAGCATGCAAGATACTGGTTGTGACATCACTTCTGTTCCCCCAGTCCTTAATGGATCAGTACTTTGCCCGTATGCGCTCCTTGATGTCAAGTAAGGAATTGCCAGCAAGGATTCGTTTCCTGCTGCAGGTATGATGATAAAATGGCTTACTCCCTTCCCTTTCTTGCAATGTTGTCTTGAATACTTCCCTAATAATTCATTGTGTTCCAAGGATACTGTGGAGTTGAGAGAACACAACTGGGTTCCTCGCAAAGCTTTTCTTGACAATGGACCAAAGACTATCAATCAAATCCGTCAAGATGCAGTAAAAGTAGGTGTTGTCTGTAAAGTTTTGTGCTTGGCTTCTGCCTGAGTGTTAGTGTATCCTTAAGCTGTTCGCTACATGTCACAACTTGTGATTTGCACCTACAAGTAGCTCTTGGCAGAGCTACTTGTAGTAAGGGGTTAAGGGTTAAAATTGGATGGAATTTTAGTTCAGGGACTCAGAACTGACTAACATACTTGCTGGTTTACAGGATCTGGGAGTTTTTATTCCTGCTCCGATGTCCCAAGGGATGAGAAGCGACTTCTTTCTGGAGGGACCCTTTATGCCACCCAGGATGAAACTTGACAGGGACCCACTCGGAGGGCTTGCTGATATGTTTGGACAAATGCCAGGTACATTGGAACTGCCAGTCTGATGTGATGAGTGTAGCTGTACTGTATTGAACAAGAACTGCAATTGTGCTTTGTCTCCTTAACAATATAGGTAGCGGAATTGGTACTGGTCCAGGGGTTATTCAGGATAGATTTTCACCCACCATGGGACGCCATCGTTCAAACCAACTCTTCAATGGCCATGGGGGTCACCTCATGCCTTCTGCTCAATCCCAGTTTGGAGAACTAGGCAAATCTTTTCTGAAAAGTCAGGTAAGAAAGGCATTGTTCACAGGATGACTTTATTTAGCATGTTTAGAAGCTCTTCTGCAGATGCGTATGTTATGGATTATAGTCTGCTTATGTTGAAATACTTGCTCAGACTTTATTCTGATAGGAACTGATGCTCAGCTAATACAAAAATTCTGAACTACTTTTTAAATTGCGCAAGGGATGTGAGGACTACACTTTTTTTTTTTAATGCAAGAAAAGGTGCATGTGGCTTTGGTGGGTCAGAATGGTGTGAATTTTATTTAAAAGGTAGCCCTGTTTTTAGGGATAGATGCTACTCTCCCACCACCCCTGCTCCTTCTTTCTCCCTTCCTGGCGAATAGAATCTTTGTTCCTCTGGTCCCTCTGGTACTACTTGCCATATGATGTACGCCACTCCATCATCTGCACTTCTTTCTCTATATCTCCCTTTCTGAAATAGGGGCAAAGCCAGCTCTACCATAACCAGAATCAGGGACTCTTATCCCAGCAACAAGGACAGTCGAAGGATATGCCACCTCGGTTTTCTAAGAAAGGACAGCTTAATGCAGATGAGGTACATTACATGCCTACATTACTTAAAGCCTATTCTAAATATTGCCCAATGATTATAGCAAGACGCGTTATTATGAGGACTAATGCTGGAACTCTTTCTCCTCCTCCTCCTTCTTTGTCCCTTCTCTTTCACCTTACCCTTCACTTCCCTTAAGGGTATCCAGCGTCCTATGAGCAAGACTGAGATATGAGGGCAATTTTTGGGGGTGTCCCTTTCCCCACCTCCCCAAGAACACTACTCTGACATCAGTTCCCATGCATCATATTGATAATGATATATTTAAATAAAGCTTCAGAAAATCTTGATCATTAGAAACTTTAAGAAATCCTGAAGTGCTGGACCAGACTAAAACTTTTTTTTTTTCAACTGGCTAATTGGCGAAGTGTCAAATACAGAGTAAAGAGCATTGTTATTTTGAGCATTAACCAGACTTGTTTCTGAGCAATTGGTAGAGTTTTGTCTTGGCTGTAAAACACATCAGCAAACACGCTAAGTATTTTCTTGGGTCTCTAACATACTGCATCTAAAAGGAGCAATTCCAGAACCTGCTACAAATGGAACTTAGTAAATGCCAATAACTTTCAGCAAGTTGTGATTCATTGAGTTGTGCTTTTGGGGGAGTTTCAGTATGTGCATGGCCTAATTTGTATTTGAGTGGTGATATTGTAGAAACAGAAGAACCACACTCCAATGGGATGAGTTGCTGCGGGTTAGTGGCTGCCCGTTCTTGGTCACAGTACTTGAAACAGTTTGAGGGTTTTCCTTCTGACTTGTGTTTACAGATTAGCCTGAGACCTGCACAGTCTTTTCTAATGAATAAAAACCAAGTGCCAAAGCTTCAGCCCCAGATAACTATGATTCCTCCCAGTGCTCAACCACCACGCACTCAGACACCACCTCTGGGACAGGTAAATACAAAAATTTCTGCATATTGTTAGCTATATGTAACTAATTCACGCATGTTAAACTTAGGTGCGTTTCTAATATAGAAAGAGAGATGAGCCTTTCACTGCAGAGTAGGATATGTGAAAATGCCTGAAACCCCCCTTTGACTTAATCTGCCTTTGTTTTGAGTGTTCTTAAATGTGATAAGAGTATAGGTAGATGTATTGCAAAGAAACAAATTCTAGTACTCTTTTTTTCAGCCTCCTCAACTTGGTCTTAAAACAAATCCTCCACTTATACAAGAAAAGCCTGCAAAGACCACCAAGAAACCACCTCCTTCTAAAGAAGAGCTACTTAAACAAACTGTAAGTATGCAGTAGTGCTTCTTAAAAGCCTTGTTTGCTCTTTAAAATTGAATGTTTAACTACAGTAGGGTTTCTTTCTAGGAAGCTGTTGTGACGGAGTATCTGAACAATGGAAATGCTAATGATGCTGTCAATACTGTGAGAGAAATGAGAGCTCCGAAACACTTCATTCCTGAGATGCTGAGCAAAGTAATCCTTCAATCCCTAGACAGATCAGATGAAGACAAAGAGAAAGCAAGTACTTTGATCAGCTTGCTCAAGCAGGAGGGAATAGCCACAAGTGACAACTTCATGCAGGTACTGCAGCCTTATAGGCTCACAGTCCTTGTAGCTTGGCTGTTGATGACTTCTAGCTTGCATAAAGACTGTGGAAACTTTTCTGCAGTCTTGTTGATCTGAGGAGATAAAAATCATGTCTCAACTTGTAAGAGGCATAAGGTGTGATGAAAAAACAGATATGAGGTTTCAGGAACTGGATATGGATAGGGAAGTAAATACAGAAATGTGAGGCTCTTATCTAGGAGTATTGCTGTGTAGAAAGAAAGTTCTTCTGAAGGTCAGGTTTGCATTCTCTGTTTCTTAGGCTTTCCTGAATGTGTTGGACCAGTGCCCCAAACTGGAGGTGGACATCCCATTGGTAAAATCCTACTTAGCACAGTTTGCAGCCCGTGCCATTATTTCAGAACTGGTGAGCATTTCTGAACTCGCTCAACCACTGGAAAGTGGCACCCATTTCCCTCTATTCCTGCTCTGCCTTCAGCAGTTAGCTAAGTTACAAGATCGTGAATGGCTAACAGAACTGTTCCAACAAAGCAAAGTGAATATGCAGAAGATGTTACCAGGTAAGAGTTGCCACGTAGTTCTTGTGATGCTTCATGTTAGTGCATGCAAGATGTTTTTTCCTTTTGTTTTTACAGCCAGTAAAAGAACATACAAAGTTAATTCTGTGCCATCATGTGTCACGAATCTTGAGTGGTGTTTCAGTGGCAGTCAGACCAACAAACTGTTGATTGTAGGTTTTGATTAGCACCAGCATTGAAGTGTCTTTCTTATTTGCTTGTCAGAAATTGACCAGAACAAGGACCGCATGCTGGAGATCTTAGAAGGGAAGGGGCTTAGCTTCTTGTTCCCACTTCTGAAACTGGAGAAGGAACTGCTAAAGCAGATAAAATCGGATCCATCCCCTCAAGCCATCTATAAGTGGATTAAAGATAACATTTCGCCCAAACTTCATGTAGATAAGGGATTTGTGAATATATTGATGACCAGGTGAGATGCTTTGTTGATGTAGTTCAGGCACATGGGATTTTTAAGCTGCCAATAAGACATTAGTTGTGCAAAGGCTAACTTGTAGTACTGTGTGTGAAAGGATATGGTACACAGGGAGTTAAAATACTTGGGAGTAAACGTCCCCTGTTTTAAACACCTGTTGTGTTTTAGAAGAAAAGCAGATTTCCAGGTGTGAAGTGTTGCATTTGCTTGGGAAAGAAAGTCTAGACCTGTATATTCTTTTCCTAAAATGTTTCAGAGCCATAATAGAAGCACCTAGGAAAGTCAACTGCAATACTAATGTACTGCGTATGCATCTAAGTGCTGCTGGAAGCACAAATATATTTCAGTAATAGCTAGCAAAGAACTTCAGAGTACTTGTTTTACTGTTTTAGAATGTGAATTCTAGCTGCTTGATAGTTCACAAAACTTACTGGATTGTTTTGGGGTTTTCTGTTCAGTTTCTTGCAGTATATTTCTAGTGAGGTAAACCCACCTAGTGACGAATCGGATTCTTCATCTGCTCCATCTAAAGAGCAACTAGAGCAGGAGAAGCAACTGCTTCTTTCCTTCAAGCCGGTGATGCAGAAGTTCCTCCATGACCATGTTGATCTGCAAGTGAGTGCTTTGTACGCGCTCCAGGTGCACTGCTACAACAATAACTTTCCAAAAGGTAGGTACTTTAAGATCTTAACAAAATTTACCTTGTGTATGGTTTGTCTATAAATGGCTTTCAGGCTTTTCACACTACTTTTCTTAGTCAAATAAGCTGTTACACCTAACTAAGCTTGAATTTACTCTCATAGGCATGTTACTGCGCTTCTTTGTTCATTTCTATGACATGGAGATAATTGAAGAAGAAGCCTTCTTGGCATGGAAAGAAGATATTACTCAAGAGTTTCCAGGGAAAGGCAAAGCTTTATTCCAGGTAAACTCGGTAACATTAAAGTAGAAAATTATGTTCTATGATGCCTGCTGCACTGGAGTATCCTGAACATTTTCAGACAGCGTTTGACAGGTTAATATCTAGAAACTTCATAGATTGTTTCACTAGGAAGGACTGAGACAAGATCAACAAGAGCTTCCTTATTTCTTCGCTGGATACCTCCACTTAGTGTGAGGTGTGGTTGAAAGATTTTTAAGATGAGCTAGGGAGGAAGAATCAGTGATGTGCAAAAGTACTTGCAGGGAAATAATTGCTGCTGCCTTAAACCATTTTTATGTAACTGCAGGTGAACCAGTGGCTAACCTGGCTGGAAACTGCTGAAGAAGAAGAATCTGAAGAAGAAGCTGACTAAAGAACCAGCCAAAGCCTTAAATTGTGCAAACATACTGTTGCTATGATGTAACTGCATTTGACCTAACCACTGCGAAAATTCATTCCGCTGTAATGTTTCACAATATTTAAGGCAGAAGCATGTCAATAGGATGTCTTCTGCAAAAGGTTTTTGTAGTATGTCTTAATAGTCTACAATAAAAATATTTTAGAGTATCTTTAATGTTTAGGTAACGGTGTATTAGCAGCATGCAATAATTACATCATAAATTCTCAAGCAGAAGCAGTCTGTTGCAAGGGTCTTCTTTGCTGCCAGTT
The DNA here is from genome assembly GCA_033459285.1 of Clamator glandarius. Classification (NCBI taxonomy): domain Eukaryota; kingdom Metazoa; phylum Chordata; class Aves; order Cuculiformes; family Cuculidae; genus Clamator; species Clamator glandarius. Next base: position 108,441 of record JAUNZM010000138.1, read on the forward strand.
ATCATAGGCTGTTTTTAAGTTAGAAAACTGAATAGCAACACTGAATACTGTAGAAATGCACTTTGCTCAGTGTAATACTTGAGTTGTTGCAATATTTGATTATCCATTTGGTTGTTACAGAGAATCCTTAACTGTAATCGATGGTTGTTGCCGTAATAGTATATTGCCTGTATTTCTACCTCTAGTAATGGGCTTTATGTGCTAGGTTTTAATATCCTTGAGCCTGGGCAAGTGCACAAGTCTTTTAGAAAGAAGCAGTTTACTTGCACAAAAACTGATCAGCTGAAGTGGTGGTTTAATGCCCTTTGAAGAGGTTTTTCTGGGTGTGACACATGACAGAAATATGGATTGGTCCTTCAACTATTATAGTATGGAAATTGTCTGCTTAATTTATCAAGACATGTTCATGCCCTGATTTTATATACTTGTATCTATCAATAAACATTGTGATACTTGACTTGTTTCTGAATGACTCCCAGCAGAAAAGCTTTGACTGACAACTAGTTGGTTTATGGAAGGGAAATAGCAGTGGGAGTTGACTTAGACTGAGACCAGCTTTGTGTTCTGTTTCATAGTAATTATCTTAAGGTGCAATTAAATTCTAAATAAGGGCACAGACAAGATTAAACACCACAGCTTTGCTCTGACTGCAGGAAAATGAAGCTCAGCACTAGTTTGCCTTGTCCCATGTATGCTTTAGCAGTGAGCATAAGCTGAAACTCTCTAAAGCTTTGAACTCTTTCTTGGGTCCCATGCATGTTTTTAATCAAATAGTACTGACTGTTAGCTGCCTGCTTTTCAATAGGCAAAAAAAAAAAAATCCCTCCAAAACAGTCTGTTTGCATTGTACAGGATTGAAATGTCACCTATTAAATACTCAAAGTACCTTACTTCCTCTACTCTTGTCCATAGTGAAAATTTTTTCCCTCTTCGTTACTGAAGACTTAACAAATGCGTCATTTTTTAATAAATAGTCAAGGGCAAGTCAGTAGTGTTTCCTTGATTAAAGTGTGGTTTTGCCAGTGCTGGAAGCACTTCAGATTACATACTGTCTTCTGCAGTGGGGGAGATGAAAAAGTGGAGTGTGAGAAGTAATAGAGATCATAAAAGAGCAGAGGGACAAGTTTGTGTTTATGCCCCTTAAAGTGCTGTAATGGAGGAATGCGGCTAATGGTCATTTTGCTGTTAGTGTGCTGTGAGGGCCAGGCTTGTGAACCCGCAGAGACAAAACAGTTGTCTCTTGTGTGCTTGTAAGTTAGATGCCTTCAGTGAGTTTCTTCAGCTGCCTCAGTAGCTTGTACAGTGTGTAGCCCAGTAAATCAAGGTCATGTACTTCCATAAACCAAATTGCATTAATAAAGGGTAGTGAACTTGAACTGCTAACAATTAAATGACACTTAAAAGCAATGCATCTCAGAAATGTGGCATATATAGTAGTAAAGGGGCTATTCCTGTAGACTCAAATGAAAAAGGAAAGGGCTACAACAATTAAGTGGCTTGGGGTCAGGAGCTGGTTTTATTTGATGTAACTGCAATTTCTGTGTAACAGTGATGTCAGGGGGCCTCCAAAATCATTACTGGTATGTTCTTCCCAGTCATAATGCAAAGTAGTTTTCAATTTATGAAAACATCTCTTGTAGAGTCAATTCTGATGAACGAGGGCTGTGGGGTTTATCCTCACTTCCTACCCATTCTTGGGCAGATGAAGATGTTTCTTAAGTCAATGTCCTATATACTCTTAAGGTTCTGCAATTAATTATCATTTATTGGGATAAAAGAGAGTAAATACAGGTCTGCAGTTCCTCTACTACTGCAAATTCTGGTGTTTCAGAGTTGCAGTTTGTATCTTACCAGGTGTGTTGTTTCAATAACAGGCTTGTGTTTTATCTTAGTTTCATTTGTGTTTAACCTTTGCTATTAGAGCTGATGAGTTTAGGTGTATGCTACTACTTGGTGTACTCCAGCTCTAGGTTACTACATACACAATGAACTTCATCCCTGTGTCCTGCAAAGCTGAGATGGGGAAGAACAACAAATCATGGAAGACCAGGCCAACCGGTAGATTCTAACTGAATTTACTCTGAAGATGAGAGAAAAAGGCAATTATGTGACGAGGTGTGAGTAAAAACAACTAGTTGAGAGCTTAGGAGAACAGAACCAGAGCCTGCAACTGGCTTCTTTTGCCAAAGTTCTGGAGAAGGTGAAGGTGGTAGTTGTGGATTTTGAATAGCTTAACTATGCCTGTATTCTTGCCCAGTCTAAAATGTAATTACTATCATCTTAAGGTATTGTGCATGGAGGCTTTCCTTATTGGCACCCTTGTAACTAATTGCTGAGTTAAGAACTTTGCTAGAGAGTAAAACTAATAACCGCAGCCAAAAAAATGAGGAATAAATTCTACTAAACTGTAGAATTACTCTTTGTCACGAGACACTTGCAGAACTTACCTGCAGTCAGTATGGACAGATAAAGCTGCTTGAAGCTGCTATAAAAATGGCTCTGAAAACTGCAGTGTATACACCAAAATGTTCTTGCTATATATAAAGAAAGGTAACAACTTGTTAAGTTTTCCGTGTTTGATTGCAGTGCTTCTGACTTAGGGCAATCTGGAATCGGGATGGGTGTTGAGCCAGTCTAACTGGCTTTTAACTACAAGTTGCACTGTTCTTCAAATGTAAATAGAGCATTCTCCATTTCAAATAGTCAGTCAAACCAATGTAATTGATGGATGGTAATGGCTTTTATTAGTGTTAACCCTATTAAATGTTAGGTATAACATACTCTTACAGGAGGACTGGAAAACATTCTGTATTAAACATGTTTCATACCTGCTGTAGTGATGAAATTTTACTTTCTGAAATAGTGAACTGGATATCATTTGGGGAAACTTCATTTCCATGTGTTGGAATTGCCTGATGTACTTCACAGCAAAGTGCTGAAAAGCAAGTCCATTTAAATGAGCCAATTCGTTTAAATGTTCCTGCAGAAGTTAGGGATTGGTTATTGAAAATGAGCAGCGACTGCAAATTCTCACCTTTTCCAAGAAATAGGAAACATAATAGTTGGGCTGCTGTTCATTATTCTCAGTCTTTGTACCCACAGGGGACTAGATCTCTTTTTCAAGCTGTAGTTGCCCCTGGTGCTTAGTTATGTTAACTTCAATATTTTGGGGAAGCATTCTGATCAGGTTCCCAAGAACCAAAATATCTTCCTAACTGCACAGGCATCCTTTTTCTAGGGAAAAGCTACAGGAAGAACCCTTACAGGGGTGAGAGGGGAGGAGGTTGGGTACGGATGAAAATGGTTTTGAGTGTTACTTACCTGACCTGCTCTGATAAGATGTAAGCTTCCACCTGAACGCTATTTGCATTGGAGTTTTTCCAGAGGTCTGAAGAAATCCAGACAATTAAGACGTGACTTCAGTGCGTACTAACAGTTGCTGTAAAGTTTTAGAATGGATCTAAAAGATGAAGTATTACAGTTTATGTTGCAATCCAGGCTAGTGACCAGGAATGAGTTCTTTGCTAGTTCATGCTTATTCTCTAAAATCAGTTACCAGAGAGCTTGTGCAGCAAACTGAAAGGGAAAGTGAACCCTTACAGGTGCCTGAAGAAACCTATGTTTGTTAGCTTTTGCTTGCTATATGTTTGCTTCAAATACTGCTCATTTAAGGCCTTAACTGTGGCAAACAAGTATGTTTGCGTGTCCCTATCTTGTGTGCAGGGGGCTCACAGTATATGGTACCACTGATGTCGTAAGAAGTCCCCTAACTTAGAACAAATCGGGGGAGGAGGTTGATACTTGGAAGCTGATTAATAGCAGTAGCACATCCTTCCCATGAGAAGGATGTGGGGCTGTTGTAGGAGTTACCTTCAGCTGATCTGTGTCTGGCCAAGGCCGTGTACCGTACGGACCTCGGGAAGCCAGGGTGATGATGGAGGTTGTAGGGGAACAGAAGGAAGCAGCAACAAATGCTCTGCACCCTCCTGGAAGGAGGAAGCAGGCTCTAGAGGAAGGGAGTGGTAATATATGCTGCCTTGTATTTCTGAGGAGTACACTGTGGTTCCAATGGGGCCTGGGCTGATATTTTTGGAACATTCTCACTGTGTGAGACCTGTACGTTAATTCTGTAGAGTTGCTCAAGTAATCAATCAGTTGAATATGAACCAGTTCTGAAGCCAGTGATGTACAATTTGATTTGAATTGATATAGAAAATGGAAATTAGAATGTGGGACTCATGGCAGAGTGTGTCGAGATGTTACACAAAGATAGAGTACTCAATTATGAAATGCCCTTGTGTGAAGCTACCTTTTCCCTCATCTCACATAAATTGTCATATCTTCCTGTAACTTCATCGTTGCTGCTTTTCATCTTGAATGATGTTGGCCAGAGACCAGTATTCAGCAGTCATCTTGCCTCTAGCGGCAGATAATGATCTTGGTTCAGGGGGGCAAAGTCTCCTTACAGGCAGATCTATAAATGGGGACAGTTACTCATATGTTGTATCTTCAAAAGCAAACTAGAAATAACCACGTGCAGCTGAGATTTAAGCTGTTCACTGTAATGGGAAAGGAGAAAAAGAATTGTACATCTGTAGTCGCAGATAGTAGGGTTTAATAGAACTAGCAATAGTAATTTATAGGAGATGATATCAAAATGGCTTTGAGGTTTCTGTGGTTCTGCATCATCCTCCATGCCAACTAAGACCTCCAAAGAAGAAAACTTGCCCTTGCTTAAAAACCAGCTGCACAGATAAACTTTGCTCTCCAGTAAGATTCAAAGCAGTTAAAATATCTCCCTGGATCCACTCCTAGCCGGGTATTACAAGACAAGCTTCACTTCTAAATAAGAAAGAATTCTCTGGAACATCAATTCTTTACCTCTGAGGTTCAGAGACTTAAGATTCTTTAGGTAGAAGGAGTTCTTTGAATGAGGTGGGGTTTAATGCAGGGCTCATCTGGATTCATTTTATAGAGACTACATCCAGTTCCTTTAACAGATTCCATACAGTTGGAGACTAGTTGTGTTATTTCTAATGAGAGGATTAGACAGCCATGACAACAGAGTTATACTTGGCATAAACACATGGCTAGAGTGAGGAAAGCAACCGAGTGGGGATTTTTATCTTCAAATATTTTGAAGTTTATAACAACATAATCTTATTTTTAGTTTGTATTTATGTTAGCAGAGAAAGTGTCTGAAGGACCTGTTCCTTGAGGTATTACTAGAATTTTATTGTCTAAGAAGCTCTGCAAAACACAAGTTTGTGAAAAGGATCTTTAGTTGGTTTGATAAGTATGTGGAGCATGAGGAGTTTATAGAAGTTGTTCTGTTATAAAATAGATGGTTGTGGTAGGACAAAGTGAAATTTCAAAAGTGAAGGGTCAGTTAGCATTAAGCTTAGTTAGCAGTTAACATCAGAGTTAAAATTGAAGTAGAGGTGATAGTTTGCTTCGCATTTCCATGATGATTTTGTTTAACCCTTCAAGGAATGTTTGCATATTCATTCAGACTTTATAGACAGTGGAAGATGTAATCACTTCAGCATGTAGAGTACCAGGTGATGGGCCTTTCTCAAGATAGGAATCTTGCAAATTCAAATTAAATATTCAAAATAATATTAAACTACAGCAAAGTTTAGAGTTCACTGCAGTAGAGTCTTGCTTTGTTTCTTCTGTGGTCTGCAGCAGCTCAGGGAGGCACAGTATGATCAGATACTTGGAAACATTTAATTGGAATTGGTCTGTAGCATTTTTCCTATGCATTAATCAAATTATAAAACCAAAGCCTAAAACAGTTTTGTGTTGGGAATTTACATCCTGAGGAAATTAACTTTGCGGATTCCTGTGATGCTGCACTGCCATTATGAGTCAACAACAACATGACATCATACAAATGCACGTCTGAAGAAGCAGTTTGCAGCTGTTCCTTTAGAAAACAGGCGTTCTCCACAGTAAAGTAATAAAGTGCCAAGCCTGCACGTTAGGCATGCTCTGCCCTCCTTCTGAGCCAGATGCATAAAGCAGGGGAAGTACTTAAGGCCTTGGCTTTTCCTATTTCTATAAACAACACACACGTGTATTTTGTAACTCTGTAGGTTCTATACTTATTTATTTATTTTGTTCCTCATAGACAAAGGCCATGAGGCTCCTTAATTATTTTAAGCTTACAGTACTCGCTGAGTTAATATTTCAGATTCTGCTGAATAGTAGAAGCATTGATACTGATGCTCCTTTCCAGTATTGACACAACAAAACAACAGGAACTGTACTCGGGCACAGCTGACATTTTAACCTTAAATACTCTCAAAACATGTAGCACAATGACCCAGTCTAAGAAGAACAGGACACACTCAATTTCACACAAAGAAAATGGAAGTAGAGCCCTGGCCAGACTCCTGGAGGAAGTGCCAAGTATGACACAGTAATGAGAGCAATTTCATTTGGTACTTCCAGCTTGATATAAGTTTGATCAGAGTTGTGTCTATTTTCAGGAGGACGTGGATTACTGTCCTGATACAATGACTGTTTCCTTGATAACCTGCAATTTCACATAGTTTTCCATCTACAGAATCGATGCAATGACAGTACCAACTCACTTTCAAGACCGTGAAGTATTTAGGTATGACAGACTGTTCATAAATTCAATCAGATAAATAGCTTAGTAGATTTATGATGCCAGTAGGGATCATAATGCAATATAAGCAAAGAAACCCACCCTAACTGCATTTTGGCATGTAGCTTTAGTAGGTTAAATCTATGGAGGCCCATGGAAACTGGGTATAGCAGGCCACTGGCTGGAATATCTCTGGTAAAATGTGTCAGCACTATAAGCCATTTAAAGCCTACATTATTCTATCAACTGTCCTTGCTGAATCCTTGCCAGCGCAAATTCCATAGTGAACCTCATGGAAAGACTGGAAAGACAGGAAGCAGGGCAACATGCAAATAATCTAATATTTGACCTATACTAGAAGACTGCACACATAATCTGATTTATAAGAGGAAATTTCATTGATTCAAACCCTTCCTTCCCCTCTCGTTTTTATGCACAGGCTGTTCCTCAGTCAAACAATATAAATTCAGGTAATCCTGTTATTTTCTGACATTGTTTGAGCTTTGGATTTCATCTTTGAATAGGAATTGTTCAAGACAATAAAAAAGATTGAGTTGAACCCTGGTTATTTGTATTAAAAAACTCTATAATAGAATAATTATCTATGCAGTAAAATACATAACCAGCAGCTGAGAAATTGGACATTAGGCCCTGGAAACACTTATTAGACGCAGAGGTTTTTCTATGAAACCTAGTGCAGGCGTTAGGACAGGTCAGTCTTACACACCTGCGATATCAGTCCATGTGCCCATAAAGGCAGATGGACTGCAGCACTATAAATTTGGGTAAGTTACACACAGTCCTGTCTTTGTGTACTCACCACAAATCTTCTGAGCTTTCCCTCTTGATTTCTCAGGCACCAGTTTGCTAGGTGCACAGATGCACAAGAAGTGATTCTTAAGTTTAGCTGACAGTATGAGAAAAACACTTCAAAAGGTGTCGAAGTTTGTTGAGATGGCAGGCTGAGACTTAAAATGCAATTTGGAAGAAACCCTAAATGTAACAAAAAAAAAAAAACTCATAAAAGCCAAAACATGAAGGGAACTGGTAGATTGTACCACCTGCATTCATCCTGTTCACCCTATAAGTTTTAGAATGATATCAAGGCTCACATAAACTTGATCCTACCCGATCATTCTTGAGGGGAAAGAGGAAGTAAATTACTTTTCTGAAGCACAGGAAACTAATTCAAATTAGTAACACAGATAATGTCTGAGCTACTGCTTTGCTGGGCGGGATTCCTCTTTCTTAAATTTAACAATCCAAATGTTGAGCGTCTAGACATCTATGCACTCTTTCGGCAACAGGCAGAAACAGGTTTGTCAAAAAGTGATTCATTCCACTTAGATAATTATCTTAGGACAGAAGGATTTGCCTTCTGGGGATGCCAGTGCCTGGGCCTCCATGGGCCTGGGCAAGGCGTCTAGACTGCTCGTTTTTAGATGTCTGAAGATAAATGAAATTCATCTTAATCACCTGGCTGTACAACACTGAAATGAAATTTGCCATAATTCCTCATTAACACATAATTGCACCGTACTAATTGTGTGCTGTCCCAGTGCTCTGCCCTGATCAAGCACATCCATGTCCTGACACCTCATAGTTCAACTGACATTGAAAAGCATTAGCAGGAATAGGCGCCTGTCGGTTCATCAATATTTTAAAAACACAATGTAGGGCGAATGAAATACAAGAATGTAACAGGGAAAAATATACATTGAAAGCCAATTTCAAACTGTATCAGTGGAACCAGCTGGAACTCCTGTTTCTAGCAGTGTTCTAGGAATGCAAATGTCCTAGATCCCCAGAACTGCTGAGTTCAGTCTGAGTTGGTCCATTTGGACGTTTACTTTAAAGGTTGTGCCCTGGAAAACCTAAGCTCCTCTCTGCAGGCTACCGGGAAACATAGAGACTTTCATACTCTGGCAATTCCCACTGATTTTCAGTCACTTTCATTATTAAAAAATTTACACCTTATTCCCTGTTTAAATGAAATTACCTTCAATTTTTAGCCACTGAATCTTCTCTTGCTTTTGTTGGTAGAGCAAAATTTAGGAATCCAATTGCTCCAACCCTCAATTTCTCTCTCTGTCTCTTTTTTTTTGATCACAGTCACAGATTACCCTGTCTCTGGGAAAGAAACTTAGAAATTAACATGGGAATTTTTCTCCACATAGCACTTAGAGAAACCCATTTAATTAGCATTTTAAATTTAGACATGTGACCTTTAAGAAAAATGAGGTGTGATGAGGAAATACATACATCAACATGAGAAAAACAAAAGTAGCAATACACAAAGTCCATCATGTCTTTCAAGGTTTCTAAAATTAATATTTTTGAGTATGTCTTTCTTTTCAAATGCCCTTTTTATCAGATTGGGAATCATACACCATTTTGGTTTGTATTTTTTTCTTTCTTTATTTTTCTTCTTCTAGAGACTTTCGGGGAACCTAGAAAACACAGTATTTACACATCTGAAACTCACATTCCTTCACCTTCTCCTCCATGCCACACTCAAGTGTTTCTCTGTTTCAGTCTCATGTGCCAACCCCCAGCTTTCTCTACAGCCTCTTCAGCTGCTGTAGCCCTGGATCTCTGAGACAGCTCTTCAAGTCCAAGGGGGGTAATTATTATGAAATTCAGAATTGCCATAAAGGAAAAGAAATCCACATCTACTTCTACATGCATCACCCTGTATATGTGCTGTTTTTCTCTTCCTCTCTCATTTTCAGTATGTTCTTGCGGAAATTCTGAAATAGGTATGCTGGAAGTTAAAAACATCTGTCCCTGGGAAGTCAAGACCATTTTGACTAAAGTCATCAATGCGAATTTGTACATGAATTTGCTTATGTGCTGCCAACCCAAATGAGACATGATACCCTTTCCTTCTTAGTGCTAGAAAATAGCTGCTGAAAATATTTTTCCTCCCCAGCTGGTCAAGGATTCCCACAAGAAAAAAGAACGTTACCTTTTGCTTAGACAGATTCCCGTGAGAATGGGATGTGTACTAGACATAATTTAGTCCAGCATGGCAGATAGAGACAGCAGAGCAAGTTTAAAGCAGTCTGAACTCTATTGAAAGTTAGAACAAAACAGTTACCTGTCTTGAATGAGTCGCTACAAAGAGATATTTGATATTCTCTCATGCATCTTCAAAACTGGTAGTAAACTATCACCACTGCAGCATCTTGCACTGTAGCATCTTATTTCTGCTCAAAGGAGAGTGCTGCTTAAAGCAGTCTGTGGATTTAACAGTGTATGTGCAGCCAGAACCTTCAGGTGCAAAGGGGAGAAGACACAGAAGACAATTTTGTCTGTGCAGATTTGTCAGAACAACCAGAGGGAATATAGCATTGCAAGGGATTTTTCTTAAGCTATGACCTCCTCTATCCTATTGTTACAGAATGAGCAGCTAGAAAAGGTTGATTTCTCAACCACTAGCTCTGGGACCCAAATCAGAAAGTCTTATGCATTAGAAATAGGCCTAAGCCAGAACATTCCTGACTGTATCTGTCAGTGAAGGTTCCGTGTGACCTCTGTGTGACCTCCAAACTGCACGCTGCTTCCTTTTCTACTGTATTCTAGAGAAGACACGTTCACATGTGAGGAATGCAAAATGCTAAACTGCAACAGAGCTCAAAAAGAAACACTTTTCATGCAGTCATGCAACTTGTTAGTGGACGTGTGACAGAAACTAGGACAAGAACATTTCCACAGCAGTGCAGTATTGCCTTTCTAACTCTCTGTATTTTATTCTGGAATACATTACTGCTATAAATAAAGGGATTTAATAGCTGCAAGCCAGCCTTCAGAAGGCAAGGAATGCTGCCAAGAGAATGACAGCAATGTTATTGCACCACTGCACTTTCAAAAACAAGCATTAGAAAACATGAATTAAGTTAAAACACATCTTTCTTTCCAATTACAGCAACACATGACTTCATATATAACTTTAATCTTTCCATTAAACCTCCTAATAAAAGGGAAGAAAAAAGAAAATTTGACTATTTTGCCCTGCCCCCTTTCTTTTCCTGCTGACTGGCCTCTCGTATACCACACATCAAGCCCTTTCAAGTCATAACCTTTTCTTACAAGCCTCCTTTCTGACTGTGGAAAGCACAAAAAATGCACTTAGTCCTTAGACAACAGATGTAGGGAAACATCAGCCTCAGCCCATCGGTCCAGCCTGTTCAGATCCCTCTGCAGAGGCTCCCTACCCTCCAACAGATCAACACTTCCTTCTAGTTTAGTGTCGTCGCAAACCTGCTAAGGGTGCATTCAATCCCCTCATCCAGACGGTTGATAAGGATATTGAACAGGACTGGACCCAGCACTGAGCCCTGGGGACCACCACTTGCGACCAGCCTCCAGCTAGATTTAACTCCACACACCACAACTCCTGGCGTGAACGAGGAGTCAAGATTCCGTTTTGCTCTAATCCGATAAGCACAATAGCAATTGTTCTGCTCCAAACGTGACCAAACGCCTTAAGTTTTAGGTAAGATCACATATTGAAACTTGATACCAAACTGAACCATGAAAAGAAACATATCAACTGTTCTACATTCTGCTTTGTCTGCTATGGTTACCAACAGCCCATAAACACATGAGAAAACATACACAAGAACAGCTAATGCTCACAGCAAACCAGAAATAGCAGCATGGGAAACTTAACTTTTGAGTTACTGCTTGAAGTGAGCTATGAGTAGTGACAATTCAGATCTTCTAAAAACAAAGCAATATAGTTTAGGATACACGATCTATTGAAAACATTAGTAATACACTGTTCAGATCTATGTAACTCTGTCTTAGCAAATGCTTAAAATTGGACACAACAGTGAAAAAATAGGAAAAATAATTTTTTGGACTGGTGCAAAATACTGATTTCTTTTCAGAGCTGCAGGAAGACATCAGATTCACTTTAGTCTACAACACAGCATTTTTCATTGTTGTTCCCAAATACATTATGTTAAAGGAGTTAATTCCAAAAGCCACGTACTTATCCTAAAATAAAGTTAAGACTTCTTCCTTAATACATATTCCTTCAAACTTATCATTTGCAGGTTTTCTGCTTATATCTTGTAAAGGGCAAAATAAATCACTCCAAGCAAACAAGCAGGATCAGTTTATTGTGACACTGGGAGATTTACCTTTCCAAAATAATACGGAGTTGTCCAATTTTTTTTTTTAACCCATTTAAATATTTATCTACATCTGCATTGTTACTTTATAAAAGTCCTTTACTATCTGCATCTTTTGACCTGATTTAACACAAAAACAGAAGCAAAAGAACAAACTGTTGGAAACATCGTTGTATCATGGCAAATGTATTCTTTAATAGAAAGTATGAAAAACCTCCCTACTGACCTTTATTCAGAATGAGGAAAAAGATAAATATCCATAACTCTTTGTTTCATGTGGTAGGATTTTAAGATCCATCTATGCATGTATAAGCACAGAACGCAGTTTTAGCCATACTGAAACCACCTGAACAGAGATTTTATGTCTCATCATTTTTACAGGCATTCATTCCATTCTTGGTGTGTTGTTGACTATTGTACAGCCATTGTGTTCTTCATCTACAGCAGTTTCAATTTAAGAATACACCATAAACAACTTAGAGAAATATCCATTAGTTGCTAATAAAAAGAGTCACAGGAAGGTCTCACAACAGTCTACTAAAACATTAAGGGTTTGGGTTTTTTTAAATCACAGTTTTCAAATATAAAAATTGGATTTTCCCTATAATTGAAATATATTTACATGAACATTTCAAAAAGATGGTCTGTAATTTACATCTAATCACTATCATCTGAACCACCTTCAGACCCCTCATCGTTGGATCCTTCTGGTTCAGACTCGTTACCAGATCCTCTGCCAGAACCCTCATTGTCAGATCCTCCTCTCTCAGAATCTCTGTCTGAGTCAGCACTGCGAGAAGCTGGGCGAGATTCGTTTTCTGAACCACCAGAACGACTTCTCCCTGACTGCACAGACTCATTGTCAGACTGCTCTGAATCTGAACGCCTCCTTTTTCTAGCCGACCGGTCACTGTCAGAATCTTCCTCAGATGGACGGACATTCGACCTCCTTGGACTACCTACCTCACTACCAGATTTGTTTCTATTATCAGAATCACTATCAGAAACAATGCGTTTACTGTGCTGCCGTTCCCCATCATCGGAATCACTGTTGCTATTCCTAGCATGCCTGTAACAAAAGAGAAAAACAAACCCAAAACCAGTATTAAAAAGATGCTATCCCTTGGCTTAAAAAGATGAGACACCAGCATTTGGATAAAGCTATCATTATCAGAATGAGTGGAATAAATTTACAGTGGAAAGTGATGTTATAAGTGCAATGAAAAGCTTCTTGTTATCTTTGATTTATCTCATTATTATTAACACTGCAGTTTCTCTTGAAACCATGCACTGAAACTTTAGTACATATGAAGTTAATAAAGGTTCTTACCCATCATCGGCAATTTTGAGTTTATCCTCATCAGAAGAATCATCACTTGATGAAATGATGGCTTTTGATTTGATCTTTCCTTTCATTGAAGGAGGCAAACGTTCTGGTTTGGGCTGTACAGGAGAAAAACGAAGGGTTGCTTGTTCATGTCGCTCCTTAGAGCATAGCGCACAAGTGTAGAAACATATTCAGAAAACCAGACACACTTTTAACAGTTGTTCTAAAGTCAGTAAATGGAAAATTTTGATCTAGTATCACTTAATTCTAGATGGCTTTGGAAAAATCCTCTTCACGCCTGAAGCAATTATAGCAACAGGGGAGGAACAAAAATAAGCTCAAAGGCAGTTTGCTACAAGAAGTTTTGTTGTAATTTTCAATATTAATAAATCTCTCTTGACCAGGGTAATGCTTAAGTCCAAATGCATACTTAGAAAGTGATGCAGTTATTTCTGGTTTAACTTACAGCCTTCTTTTTCTCTGCTTTGGGTGGACGTCGTTTTTTAGGCCTTGGACCATTTTCATGTTCTTCATCATCACTCCCCTCATCTGCCTTCTGGGGTCTTAAAAAGAAACATATTTTATATGACAAAGAACAAAAAAAACCCACTTAACACATACAAAAATACCAGGTTCAAGAAATGTCCAGTTGATCAAGTGTTACTTGTACTTCCTTTGCAGAGTGGCTTGTAATGTGCATGTGTAACTAAAAGTTAATCATATTACCTGGTAACAGCAGTTCATTTCTTAAGCTCTTAGGAAACACTACATGACAATATACTTAAAAGCCATACTATTTCTAAGGGAAGTCTAACATTGAAGTATTGGTTACCTCCTCCTCTTCTTCTTCTTTCTCTCACCCTCCTCTTCTTCCCCATCTTGTTCACTGCCACTGCCCTTCCTCTTCTTTTTCTTTCTAGATATGGGCAGGTCTTCATCACTGTCATCGTTGACGAACTCATCAAATTCCCCTGCTCCTTTTTTGGAACGCTGTAATAAACAGAAACTCCACAATATAGCCTATTATTCACCTTCCTTTTAAAAAGCTAACAGAAAACAATCCAAAATAGAAATTTCAACTGAACACATTCTTCAATATAGAAAAATTCAGGCGTTCTTATGCCAACTTTCCTATAATCTCTAGACTGATATCACTTAGAAACTGATTCCAAGTTTTCACATAATAAAGTTACGTTCTTTTAACAATTGAATAGAACAGATTCTAGTGATGTCACTGTGCTTGGAACTCTTAAGTATTAGTTTCCAGTTTTTATATTTGAGTATTAACCTGCTCAATTTCACACATTTGAGTCTAGGAACCTGAAATTAAAAGCCTGTGGTACTGCAAGAGACCATTTATCAAAAAGGGAAAAAGAAAAAAAAAATTTTTTTCTACCCTGCCACCACCACCACCGCGTTTTTTCTCCTTTGATCCTTCTACTTCGCCAGTGAACATCAGAATATTCTTGGTTTTCTCCACATATTGAGCTCTTTGTTCCAGAAGTTTCTTCTGTTCTTCTTTTTCTCTTAGGCGCTTCTCTTCCTGAAACAGAAAGAAAACTAACCATTACTACTGTATCTGCAGCATCACAGTGATTATAATCACAGGCACAGAAATTACTTGCTGACAAGGAACTGGAAAACTGACTTTTGACAAGTAATGTCACAGCAGAAGGTCCACGTGGTGCAAAAAAAAGCCTATGCCAGACTAGACAAAGGTCCAAAAGAATTGTTGCACCAAGTGCTTCCTCATCTAACCTGTCAGTAAAGAAATTTGATGGCAGACCTTCTGGGGCACCAATTTTATTTCATTATAAAAATCCATTTCTGAGGCCATGGGGAAGAATGTATGAGTATTACCTGTTAACTATAACATTTTCTGCTAGCACTTACTACAACTAAGAAAACTAGCTAGTAGAAGATGTGAAAGTAAATACAACAGAGATTCTCAACAGCCTTTCAGAAAACAATTTGAAAAATTGCTTTGGATGTTGGCAGCATTGTATGCAGCTGTGTGTCAACTCAGAAGGGAACTATTTGGAAGGTGACTGTAGCTTATTTTCTTAATTTGTTAAATAAATTGAGTTACAGGCATGGTCTCTTTTAGACCTCGCAGTATACAGAATGTAACAGAATAAAACCTGTTCTTTAAGTAGTTTTTGGCGAAGCAGCTCCTTTTCTTGCTCTTGCTTGGCACGCAGCTCCCTCTCTTCTTCATCCTGCTTGCGTGCCCGAGCCACATGATACTGGGCTTGACTCAGTAAGTCAGAGCATTGCCTGTAACATGCAATGTTTTCAAGGAAAGGAAGGTGGCAGACACGTACTCCAAGAAGAAAGTTTTATACAGGGCATGCATCACAACACTATGTTCATATCACCAACAAAGGAAAAGCTACTTGAAATAGCACAACAGAAGAGTAGAGAAGTACACATTCCCGAGTAAACTAAAGCACTTTCTAGTATGCTAATTTATCTTGCAATATACAACTTCAGAATATAATGCTTCGCGATTCAAGTTTAGCCTATTTATATACAAAAAATCCCTCATGATCATTAAAGGAATCATCTCAACTAATGTAGACAGCTTCAGTAGTACGGTTAATAGGAACTTGTATTTAATCACAACATACTAGCAAACATAATCAGAAAGGCAGGTAGAAATTCTATCTTAAAAAAACTGGTTGTATAAGAGTCAAGGTTGCACAAAGTGTCCAAGTCTCATAAAACATTACAGCAAGGTGCTTTCAATATACTTTACCTAATGCTACAAAGACATTTTAAAAGATTAACATTTTCTTCTCTGTACTAAGTGCTTTAATGATACCCATTTAAGATGTACAGTGTATGACGGCCAACAGATGTTATTTGTATATGGCTATGAAAGTCTTAGAAGAATGTGCAATAAATGAAACTGGTTTCCTCTCAGAACGTCCTCTAAGAAAAAAGCTTACATGGAAACTGATTTGAACAGGCTCATGTATAATCTCATTACCCTGGAGAAAAAAATAGCAGACTAGACTCTGCAAAACAGAAGTTTTTCATGTTTCAATAAGAGACCCAAGCTATTCACCCATGAACTACCTTAAAAAATCTCCATGAAAGCAAACCTCATCGTAGATTATGTTTAAAAGTTAAACAGTGAGAATTAGAGATGCTTAAATTAATGTTACTGCACTCTCATTGATGAAAAGTGTCATTACAATAGCTGAAGTTTTGCAGGCTCAGCTAATAGCAGACACTACATGTTGAAATTTGAAATACAAAAAAACATTAGAAAGCAAAAAAAAAAAGAATGAAACAGTAACAGGGAGTTACTCTGTTATAATACACTTGTATTATAATTTATATATAATACACTTGTATTTCTACTGTTCTAAGAAACTATTAGTTAAAATTCTGGAATTCAGTTTTAATATGAAAAAGAAAACGAGTCAAAATTATTCCATTTGGTATCTGAATGAAGGATTTGTTTGTGGTTTCATTTGTTTTTTACCTGGCTTCTGTAGCAGCAAGTGCCAAGTCAAATCTCATCTTATCACCTACTTTACTCAAGTAGCTGAAGTACCTGGAGGGTAAAAACAACAGAACTAAATGAATATGGCATCACTTGCATATTTATTGTAATTTTATCTTAAAACAAAGCATTTACTCCTGTATTAATATAAACTTCAACAGATAAGGAAACCTCAACAGTTCTCTGCGTGCAGCCTCCTTTAATGGAACAGCATTGTAACAGATGTACATTCAGAATCCTCCAAATCTAAAACATTCTAAAACAAAACCCTAGAAAAATTCTAAGGAGAGTTCTAAGATCTTATTTAATGGCTCCTGGCAATAAGTACATTGCTGACCCCAGCAGATTTGTTCCTTATCTGTCACAACTTATGTCCCTTAAACAAGCAGAAGGAAGGAAAACTTAATTTATAAACTGGAACCTAGCTGACAAGTCCTGGCGAATACAAGAGACTTTCAAGGAGATAGGTAAGCTGTGATGATCAGCATTTTGAAAAGAGTTTCTCCAAATCATTTTAAGGAAAACTACTCCCTAACTACTGCAGCCACAGTTTCCTCCCCTATTCCATCAGAGGCATTTCAAATGAAGTGGGTTTGTGCTACACTGAACTCAAATTCTTGTGCATATGAAGAAAGTATTTCCTCACAAAAGTTTTAGATTACAATAAATAACAAGCTTCTAATTGAATGTAAGTTAGAATTTGTGTTCCAATGTTCAGATTTGCACTATGCACTAGAATTGTGAAACGCTTGTATGAAAAGGCTTGCTTTAGTTAACAGTTATTGAAAGGCAACATCTAGGCCTGAAATAACAGCAGAGCTAGAAATACATCGAGTATGCATCAGCCACACCAGCAATACCTAGGAGCAGAATAAATGGTTGAAAGCTTTCTCTTCAAATATCGTCACAATTGGATCAGATTTATCACACTGTTTTCTGCCCAGAATGATTTTTAATTAAAAAAAGGATAAAACATCTCAAATGCACTTAAACTGTTTCTGTTATTAAGCCATGAGAGTGCTTAGGTCTTACTTGCCAACAGGAGGGTGAAATTAGTTTTCAAGTACTACCACTCATTCACTAGGCTTGCCTAATATAAACAGATTCACTTTTGGGCCTTACAGGTTGTTTTCAATGCAATTGTCAAAAAAAGTATTAAAACTGCAGAATAATTTTCAACATTTTTTCTTTTTTCAATTATGCTCTTCCAGGAAGAGGTGCATCTTAGTCATAGTAACTAACACAAAACCCTTTGAGAAACACATATTGGCCACTTGGCCAAACAAAACTGGTTCTAGAGCAAAAGTCTAAATAAGAAGTTTTGTCATGCCAGTCTTCGTTTTCCTACTAGAAACTCTAGAATTACACAGTGTTTCATAGAAGAAAACTGTCTTTCTAACTATATTTGTGACCTATATAGCAAATTTACTGTAGGGGACTAGATTATAATGATTAGAAATAAATCATCTTTACCTGTGGGCTAGCTCCAGTTCTTTCACAGCATTAAGCACCTCCTTTAGATTGCTCTTTTCATCCTTCAGGACAGAGGTGGCTAGTCTTTGTAGCACTAAAGCCACATTAAACATAAGGACTGTATCACTTGGTGCTACATGTCTGGCCTGCAAATAAAAACAATGTTTTTAAGATACACTACAATGTGATATGGAGAATAAACACCATTATTTTGAACTCAGACTACTGAATTCAGAGAGATACAAACATGCATCAACACCAACAGTAATTTTATTCTGCGATATATGAAGATGTATATTTGTACCTTTAACAAAGTTTGTTTGCATTCCTGTAATTTGCCACATTTGAAGAGTGCCCGGGCCAAATATAACAATACTTCAGTATTTTGATGCTTATAGAATTTTCTGAGGCAGTTTTCATACTGAAATGGAAAAACAAAAAAAAAAAAAATCAAATTAAGAGGTGAAAATGGTTAGTTACTTTGGTTAGCTAACGTTTACATTCCCCAAAAGCATTACTGCTGTATGACTGTTGCTTTTTAAATCTGTCATGCTACGTGGATGCCTCCTTTTCACAGATCAGAAAATTCTGCTATTCCACAGCAAGTACCTGATTCTTCTGAAAACTGTCAGCTGTTCAAGACGCACTACAGTTCTTAGAATACAAGAGAATATATTGCAAGAACCATCTATTGTAACCAAGCCCAACAAACATGACTCATTTTAATAGCACTCAACCATTCTGTGCAATATGGAGGGGGAAATAGATATTTTCTTTAGTCGTAAAAGACATTATACAAATTCAAATAGTTTTAATGTAGCTAATTCCACATATCTGATGCAAGTAGTTAAAGGTGTGGATTTTTTTCAACATCAAATTTGTTTTGTCCATGTAGTTGAATAACTTGGCATGCCAAGGGATATCTAGTCATTCTAGAGGATAAAAGATGGCTTGTTACTATAGGCTTTGTAGGTCTTGAATTAAAGCAAAAAGTTGTGAAACTTAACCTTTCCAGTAAAGAATATATTTTGTTTGACATTCTCTTTTCTCAAGTAATAAATTACCTTTTCTAAACAGTCAAAATAAAAGGAAATATAAATTTATTTTTATTTCCAGCTCAAATACAGAAAGTGTGCTGAAGTGTAACACCTGAAGTCACCGCTCTTGGATCACACTGTTGCAAGTGTCTCATTTTCAACCACTTTCAGAGTAAAATATTTTGTATTTAGCTTAAGACTCCCTTGGATTTGTGTGCTTTATGGTACAGAACTCTCTAGAACTGCACTAAGCTATGCTATTAAATTCAGCTCATCTCCCTTTGAGTCCAGTACCACATATTTCAGACTGTCACTCGTACCAAGTGCGTAGGAGAACCAATAAAACACCTCAGTAAATAGACTTCTACTAACAGCTTTACTGAAATACATTAGCAAATGAGCGCAATATTTTTCTGACAAATTAAAAGGTGAAAATGAACCCAGTTTTGCGCTAATTCATTGCTTAAACGAAAAACAGATTTTCATTAGGCTTTTTGTCAATAAAAACAGATAAGGTGTTAAAAAGACAACAGACCCATTCAAACACACCAGAATTAATCTGATCACATCACCAAAGCTTTTTAACAACAGTTCACTGGAGGACAGAAACTATTGAGGTCTCGATCAGGTAGGAAAGACCCAGTATCACTTCCCTATAACCATCACAAAAAGCTTCAGAATAGCTCTGACATAAGGACTTTTAGCTTCAGTGTGGACTCAATCTTAATGAAACAAGTTTGTTCTGAGCTTCTGTCCTGTCCAACATATGTTTTTTTATGTTTTAGCTTACTTGTATGCTTTTAATCAACTAACTGAGTCAATTTAGTTAGAATAGGCTGATACTTGGAAGTCTGCTTGCTTGAGCAGGTTGAACTTGATGACCTCAACAGATCTCTTCTAACATGAATTACCTTGTAATGTCAATTATGGTGAAAGAAATCACGGCGCAATCAACTTTCCAGACAGCTCTGATTGTTATTTATGCTATCATTGGAAAGAACAAAATAGTGTTCCTCCTAAAAAAATCCCTGCAGCAAATTGCATTTACTTGCTTCAGCAACATCTGAATGTAAATTACATACAGTAACTACACTCACTGAAACTTCTGACTTAGAATTCATTCCAAGACCAAAATTCTAAATTAATTATGGTTTAACTCTACTATCAAAAAAACATGTAAAAGTTGATACATGCTTTGCTACCCCTTGCCCCCATTTGGTAACTTCTTTTACAACCTAGACTTGAAAGCCAACATAAATAACCTCTAATTTGTTAAAATATTACTCAGACTTTCACAGCTGCTATAACAGCAGAGAAACATCCAGAAGTCACCTAACCCAATGTATCACGTAGTTCAATTTAGAGATGTTACCATCTGCACAGCACTGATGTACTGTTTCTGTTCTACGTAGATATGAGCCAAATTCAGCCAGACATCACTGATATCTGCTGTTGCCTCTCTCACTTGGGCAAAAACATCACGAGCTTCACGGAAATATCCTTTATGCGCCAAGACAGCTCCTAAGGGGAAAGTAATATGTACAGCATAAGCTTCCAGGTTCATGTACTACATACTCCTACCAAAGAAAACAAAATATTGCCTGAATAAAGTTCCCCATTAAAAACTAAGTGACAGAGCTGCCATATGAAAGCTATTCTTCTGCGCTCCACTACACAGTGTTCAGGCCCTGAAAAAACAATTCTATATTAAAGCATAAAATACATCAACATCATCACCTCTGAAGGAGAATTAGAATCTAATATTCACCTATGCCATTAGCAGCATACAAATTCTTTGGATCATTTCTGAGTACTTGCTTGTAGATTGCTAATGCACGGTCTTGATGACGCTTCTCCTGCAAAAAGAAGTATCCCAGTTGATCACTCATTTCTACAATAGGGTATTAAATCCAGAAGTTTTATGGACCATAAGATGCCAAATAAGCATCAACAAAGGCTCTGAGTAGCTAAGAGCATGCATACATTAAATAAATAAAACCACACACAGGGCAGACAACAGGCTCCTGTTACCTTTTCTCTGTCTCTTGTGGGCTGATGTAGAGTCTGCAACCATACGTTGCCAAGAGCCAGCATGGAATATGTATCATTTTGTGTGGAGGGCTGTTTCAATATTCTTTCAAATTTCTTCTGTCCTGGACCCCATTCTTGTTTAGCCAAATGAAGATTGCCGATCAGAGACCAAGCATCCGGATGGTCCTAAATAAAAATTCACTGTAAGTTGCAAAAGCATAGTTCTCCCTTGCAAGGTTACTTTATCCAAGTATTAAATGCTATTTTTCTTTAACAGAATTCCATATTAAAAAACCCAAACAAAACAATAAACAAAAAGAGCAGACTATAGTATCTCTCTCTTCCTCCCCTCTTTTATCAGAGCAGACAAAATAAAAATGCAACAAAAGGAAAAATAAGTTTTAGGTTATGTTAATACTGCAAATGTTTTAACTTCAAACACTTAACAGGTTACAAACCTGATTTATCTGAAGTGCTTCTTTAAACCAATCAGAAGCCTCATAAAAATTTCCTTTATCTCTAGCCATAGCTCCCAATCGTAAGTAGCCTAAAAATAAAAATAAAAACCAGGAAGCATGTTAAAGTCACCTCAAACAAAGAAAATATTGGTCATGCATGGATTTCAAATGCAATCATTCTTGATCTGCTAAGGAGAGCAAATATTAAGACATCTTTCACACCCTATTCACAACGAAATACACCATGTGAAGAGGAACATCCATCCACAATGGTGATACAGATATTGCAGATTTAATTAAAGCAACATAAGTGGTTTTAATTGATTATATAAGCTAACTACCAAGGAATCTCAAAGAAAGAAGGATACATCAGCTACATAATTCTCCTCCCCACTTTAAACAACTCTCTCATCTCTGCAAGCTTTGGAAAGAATATATTGTTACCTGCTAACTGATAAAACAAGCAGGGAAAAGGCTACATATTAGGTCAGGGCATGCCATGTGCTGCAGCTTGCTGAGCAAGGGCTACCACCTTGCCTTCATAGCAAAAGGGTCCCAAAGGGTCTCTGTTTCCACCCACACAGGCAGATCTGCAAAGCCTGGACATATGAAGTGGATGGCCTTGATCACACCTGAGTGCTCAGGTGCTAAGGCTTTGGTGGATGTGGGGAGCAAGGAGCAAAGGCATGCGATGTTAGATAAAGTAATTTTGCTAATTTTTTAGAGTACAGTATGATTTACCAATAATTAGAAGGCTTAAAGCTGGAGATTGGAGTATAAGTAAGATGCAGGCCTTAAAAAAAAAAAAAAAAAAAAAAAAAAAAGCAGGGAAAATATTGGGGAGGTAAGCAGGCCCCAAAACCGCTATGAAAAGAAGTGACAATAGAAATAGGGAGACCAGAAGACACCGTGAAAGGTAAGATTTTTGGTACTACAAGGAGAACTGTGGAACTAAAATACCAAATGTTTCTTACAATCAACGTAATTAGGATGTTCTCTTAAGATGTTTTTATACAGCTTTTCTGCTTCATGAAATTCACACATTGCCTCATATAGTCTGGCAAGGTTATAGGACGTTGTTACAGAGATAGCATTGTAATAATGCTCATCATGTTCAGCTTCTGCTTTTGCACGATCCAGGGACGCCAGAAAGTATTTCTAAAGTATAAAAAGAAAACAGAAATTAAGAACATTCTGAAATGCTTTCAAAAAAAATTCTGGGTGATCAAGAAACTCAGTTCAAGCTCTGAGTAATGGCATACCTTCGCTTCTCCTAGGTTTCCCAGCCTGAAGTGCAGAGCACCCACATTATTCAAAATCTCTGGTGGGACATCAGCCTGCACCTTCTCTTGCAAAATGCGTGTGGCTGTACCATACGCTGACAGTGCACCCTTTATGAAGAAAGAAAAAGTGGATAAAAGAAATAAAAGAATGACCACTATGTGCTCTTATGAAAAGCTCACGCATATTTCATCAGGTACACATTAACAATACCTGTATATCAGTCTGTTCTAGAATTTGGGCTAGCTCAATCCATGCCTCTACATCATCAGGATATTGTTCTGTGACTTTCTTTAGATGTCCCTGAAAAACAGCAGAAAATAATTATTCCTCTTTACAGACACACAAACTATTTAAATAAATATAAATAAAAGAAAGAGTGATGGTATTAATCTTAACATTAGAAAGATACTGCAAAAGAAATCATCTTAAACACCTGCACAAAAGTCTTAGAGAAGCAGAAACTACCACACCAACATGAGAAGCTAGAAAATCTAATATTTTTTGCCTTTATTTACCCAGCATTAGATTCAAAAAAACACTTTCATTTAAAAAAGCATAACATTTTCTTTCCAGACAAGCTAAGACAAGTGTTTTCTGGAAATCACTAGGTAAACTGGCTGTCTTGAGCAAATCACTAAGTTACCATCTTAAGAGAATTTTAACATATATACGAAGAATTCAGCCCTTTTCATACCAGATAAAATGTGAATCTGGGGCTCCTCTAGATTTCTGGACTTGCTTTAGCCAGAGCCCATCAGGAGTTTCAGTTGTGTCAGAGGTTGTAACTCTCCACAGTTAAGAGGATCTCTCATAAGAGCCAACATTAAATATTCCATACTTAAAGCCGAATGACCCCGAGCTTTATGCAAATTAAGGTAGTCTGATTTTCAAGTTCTACTCTTGTATGTAGAAGTATGATGCTGGAAGAAGCAAAATTCACCTTCGCAATATCCCGTTTCTCTTGGTCTTCTGAGGCCGCATAAAGAGATCCAAGAATTTTCATAGTCTCGTAATTGTTAGGATAGGCTTTCAAAACTTTTTCAAAGCATTGTGATGCATTCTCTTTGTCCCCTCGATAAATGTACATTTGACCCAATCCAAAAAAAGGAAGTACAAAAGAAGATGAGGCAAACTGAGTGGCCTGGTAATAATACTGGAAAGCTTGATCATAATCTTCCTGATTAAAAAGAAGGAAATAAAGATCAGGTAGTTTTCACAAGTAAGCTTTGTATGAACTTTTATAACACAGATTAAGTGTAATCGCAAAGTAGGCTTTTAAAAGCTGCCCTACCTGTACATGAAAAGATCTCGCCAGCTGATAACAACTCTCTGCCTGCATTGCTTCAACTTCTGTATTATGGAAAGCATGAAGAGCCAAGTGTTGTACTTTACCATAGTCCTGAAAAAAATGTAAGTCAGATGAAATCTGAATCCCTGCACTGTATTTACATAAAGTGATTTATTACTTAAACAAGGACGGCTAGAAAATACAAAAAAGCTTTAGCATTGACTAAATTAATAACAACAGACTTAGTTTTAGCGGTTATTGTTCTTTTCTCTAGCTCTTATTTTAAAGCTTGGAAGGGGTGGAGAATCAAAAAAAAAAAAAAACACACCACAACCTCCAGGACATAAAGGTGACCTCAACTTAAGTAATAAGTGTACATTTTCTTTGCTTTTTTTTGAGAAAAGTTTATACAAAACTTAAATCCAAAACTCCACACTTGTCCATCTAGATTAATAGTTCCATATTAGGCACCACTTAACCTGATGAAATGACACTGAATCTAACACCGGAATCCCCGCTGTTCAGAGTTTATAAACTAGTTAACTGTAAAGTTAAATAAACCTACCTTCTTGAAGAAAAAGTGATTAGCCAAGTGATTCAACACCATTGGATTACTGGGATCAATTGTGTAAGCCCTAGAGAGGAGTTGAACACCATTCTTGATGGAATCAGCCTAAATGAAACATTGACAGTTATCAGCAGCATCTCAACAGCAGTATCTTATTAACACCTTCAAAACTACTCTTCAGTCTAGACTGCTGCAGGAACTTGAAAAAACCTTGCTGTGCTCACAGAAAAAAAGTAAATTCAGCTACTAGCTTTTCTCCCTGCAGCTTACAGAAATGGGAAACTAAGCCACCATGCAAGAACGGAAAAGAGCAGAGCAGGACTTTCTAGGAAAAGAAAACAACTCAGTCTTGGTGTCCTTTGAAGTTTCACACTCACACTCTGATAACTTTCCTCCTACTGTTCAGTGTCCCTAGTTCCCGTTTGGTTTAGTTTTCAACCCTTTACAGAATTAATTCAATCATGACATGACAATATTTCCATGTTGAAATTCTAAACAAGAACTTCAGATGTTGAAGTAAGAGCTACAAGAACTCATGTTCTAATTAAAAAAAAAAAAAAAGTTTGCCACGTTTACATGAATATATTATTGTTAACTTACTCTTTCTAAAGAAACTTTACAGTTTAAAGAAAGTTTTCCATGGGTGCAAATTTGACTTATCTACGAGTTCAAATCCATAACTGATACAATAATAGCTATTTATTTGGGACACCCATGAGATCTATATCACAAGCACATCAACTTCAATCTATATTTATTTCTGAAAAGTACCACCAAAAGGTATCTATCAATCATGTAATATCTGTGCTTTATTTTGCAATTTTTATCAGCAGAAAGCTATCTTTCTGAACAGAGTAGGTTTTATGAGGTTGAGATGCAGTCCAATAGGCAGCTAAAAACATTATTTGAAAAGGCACTATCTTTCCAAACCTAGCAGAAGAATATATCTTGATTAGAAGTTATTGAATCATTCTTGGTTTAATTTTCAAAGGCAAAAAGGTTTTATAATCGCACTACGTATATGCCCCAGTTCTTTAATAATTTCAGTCTCATGCCCAATTTCAACCAAATGCAATAGATGGTTAGAGGTCTCAAAGCTCCTAAGCTCTTTCATTACAGTAAAACAGAGATAAGATAGACCTTAATGAGAACACAGTGTAATTTCAATCCTAATTTGACACCATAACAACTTCTAGGAGGCAGAAACATTAGAAATATCTAAGCACATTAAAAAATGTCAATTAGTAGTTTGCAGCTCAGAGAGAATCCTTTCCCCAGAGAAAGTGTTCTCCCTCCCCCATGTCAGCTCTTCAATGTTATACCAACTTTGCAGTGCATGTTGTGAAAACAGAATGAAGTAAAGCACAGATGATACATTTCTTACAAAGAACAAAAATCATATTTGATTGGGTCAGCTTTTAATCACAGGTTTTTTGAAGCATAAGGTGAGGAGCCTTTAGACAAAAGACCTTCAGGAGAAAAGAAAGATACCTAATTTAATTAGTTTCTTACCCATGGAACTACTTATTAAAATTTGACTTTAAAATATTTGTTGTTTCTGTAGCTTCAGTAAAGAAAACTCTTGTGCTCATATTTTTTTGAATTCTCCATGGAAGTCTTAACAGTTGCTTTTTTTCCTCCCATAACTTAGTGAACTAAGTAATTTTTCAGACATTCTATGCTAACAATGTGGGGTTGTTTAGCCTGGAGAAGAGGAGGCTGAGGGGAGACCTTATTACTCTCTACAACTACCTCAAGGGAGGTTGTGGAGAGGAGGGAGCTGGCCTCTTCTGCCAAGTGACAGGGGACAGGATGAGAGGGAATGGCCTCAAGCTCCACCAGGAGAAATTCAGGCTTGAGATAAGGAAAAAATTCTTCATGGCAAGGGTCATTAGGCATTGGAACAGTCTGCCCAGGGAGGTGGTTGACTCGCCTTCCCTGGAGGTGTTTAAGGTGACGGTGGATGAGGTACTTAGGGGCATGGTTTAGAGACTGGTGGGAATGGTTGGACTCAACGATCCGGTGGGTCTCTTCCAACCTGGTTATTCTATGATTCTGTGAACAAAATATCTTTCTAGGGAGCTACATGTTCCACAGATAGCATAACACTAAATTTTAGTAACAGAATTATGTAACAAATCTTTTCTTTTTAGACACTTAAAGGTCCCATCCTCCACCAATAATCCTTAGCATGGGTTATTCATCTCGGATCTTACAATCCCAATTAAGCTAAATGAGTAGAGGTATTTTTCTAGGGATGCAGCACCTAGAGAGGTAGGATCACCACTTCATCATAGTTCCATCAGCCTAATTAAAATATATTTTTGCCTACTCTTTGATTTACCACGTGGCACACATACCAAGGTAGCTCAAATACAACTTTAACACTTGTTTGAAAGCTTATGTTCCTTAAAGCCCAGGACTAATCTGCTGGAACTGTGTATTTTACCTTGACCTTACTGTAGGCACGATACTCTTATGATCTAGAATACAGCTGCCATTGCAAGCAAGGTCTTCAAGTATTTGATGACTTTCAGAAGATTCCAAATACAAAATGCTTTAGTGAACCATCACAGAGGCACATATAACTAAGAAAGTCTGGCTATTATACATATGATAGCTATTGCTCATTACAGTCAGATTTTGAAATTATCAGTTTGGGTTTTTTTGAAGTGATCAGACATCCATTCACACATCTCATGTTGGATTTTTATTATTTTAATTAAAATAGTTAACCTAGCACTGGTTTTCAGCACTTAACACTTCTACCCGCAACAGAGTTGAGGATTTTTAGCAACAGAAGGAAGTTATTCAGAATGTGCTGCTCACATCACAAGTACATATTTATAGTATCATTAAATAGCAACACAGACCTAATATGATTTCCTCACAAAAGTTATTAACCCTTTTAAAAAAATGGACTAACTTTCACAGAATAAAAAGGTTACTTTTTAACACAAGAAGTAAACGATATGTGGATTCTTGTTGTGTCAGACTCACCTCTTTATTATTGAGTTCCAGAACTGCCAGTCCAACCAAAGCCCCTACACATTTTGAATTTAGCTCCAGAGCCCTGCTGAAGGCTAAACGAGCTTTTTCCAGCTTGTTCAGTTTCACGAAGCAGTGGCCCATACCTAATCGAACCTCAGCTACAGAACAAGAAGACACCATTCAGGATCTTAAATTGTCACTTTATGACTTTTTTTTATTTTTTTACATTCTGGACATCAATTAAGAGGAAAGTAGAATTTTTAATACTTCTTTACAAGCTGTAAAACCATCTAAAAACTGCTGGTTTTAAAGGCACTTGGCAACAAAACTAACTTAGTAATCAAAGATTTTATTTCTTCACACACCTGAAAATCCTGGTCTGTATCTCCAAAAGACTTATATCGAAATGTATTAAAAACAGAAACAGGAATCAAAAAATTGCCATATGGAAGGGCTGGAAATTTCTTAGGCGGTGTAAATCCACCTGAGACCAGCAGGCCTTCAGAAAATACAAACAACTAAATAAGTTAGCTAGATGTTTCTTCTCAAATGATCAACTCATTCACTGCTGACAAAGCTGTTTAATACCCTCTAGCTTCCACGATTAGGTACAGATGAGCTAATGGAGAGAATTCACATCGTATTGCCATCATTATTCTGCACTTAAGGAATTCCTTGTCCCCAAAATCAATGTAATAAAAATAGTTCTGAAAAACTTCTCTAACACTGGCATTCAAGCTTGGTCCCAAGATAATGGGAGTAGCACGGTATGTCAAAAAAACATTTTGGGTTTTGATTCCCTTCTTCCACTTACAGTTCTTTGCACCACAACTGGCTCTCTGACAAGACGTTTCAACGTACGTCCTTTCATCTTTGTGAATTACTATTTTATCTGTACTTCACAATTTTTCAGTTTAGTTTTCTCAGAAATTGTAGGTCACAAGTGTTGAATGTTTTGTTTGCAATAGTAGCTGTGTTTCTCTTAAATCTGCATGCACCCCTTTCATAGCAAAGACTGCTTTGAACCTAGTTTAAATGAGAACAAGTTGCTTTCTGCCTTTTAGCTCTACCGTCCTCTGGGAAATAAAATTTTTTTATTAAGGTGCTTGTTCATTGGTCTCACATCCTATAACCATTGTTGGTCAAATTAAATCAAAATTCCTTGAAGTAATGGAAGACTCAGAAAAATTTCAAGTTCCTAGAAACCTCAGGAAGTCAGTAGCTTGTAAAGGAGATTTAAACTACTGCCCCTGCTAGAGGGGCAATGTCTACTAACAAAGCTCTGGTTCTTTTTTGTTTGGCCCATCCACTTGCACCACATAAACAAGACCTGTGCTGTTTAGGTAGTACTTAGAGGACACAGAAGGATCCTGGAGATACTAATGAGAGAGGGAAAATGATGCTTCCATTAGTCTTAAGCGGCTGAAACAGCTTGTATATTTTTGTATCCCACAGCAAGCTCATGCTGTGACAGGCTTTGCCCAGCGATTTGTTTAACATGAGTGATCTCTGGCAAAATGCAAGTGAAACCTGTTGGCTAAAAACTAATTTTTTGAATGAGGGAATCTTAGCATCTAAAAACTAATCAATGTAACTAGATTGTTAATTTTGTATAAAGAAGGCATATGAACATGTACCATATAAGAAACATTTCATGTCTTGTTTCATTACTAATCCTAATACACTGTTTTCTTAACCCTTATTCCACGAGCTGACAGATGGGCTCCTCATGTCTTGAACAGCTCCCCCCCTTGCTATACAATTTTAACTTCTCTTACATGCAACTTCTCATTTTCTAACAGCTCTTTTTTAAAGAGCAATAATTTGCAAAAATTAAAAGTATTTTCCTAAACACAATTTCCTTCACTAACAACTGAGGAACACTTCAAGTCAACAAATACCTGAACTCCTCTAAAAGGAGGGTTGGGATTTTTTTGACAGATATAGCACACAAAAGCCCTTAGGTATTTGAATTCAGAAGACCTGAGTTAGTTTGCAAACACAACAAATACTTTGTCTCACCTGGGCAACCCGGATTGGTACGCAATGCTTTCTTGTAGTACGCAAGGGCTCCTCTATAATCCTTCTTGTTGAAAGAAATGCATGCTTTGCCTGTTATAACACACCAGTTACAAAACCTGGTAAATATTATTTGGTAAACTTGTGCCCTGTCAACTTTCAGAAGTTACAATTAAAAACTAATAGAAAATGCAGATAACTACAACTTTTATCATCTCTGAGGATGTCAAGTACACGAAAAAATCAACATGGAAACACATTTAGTGTACATTTTCATGGTTTTCTCAATTCTTTCCTGGTCCGGAGGAAAGACAGTTATTAAGACTAGATCAATTAACAAACAAATTAAAAGACAGGTGTTACAGACTGCTGACCCCTCACTACAGGTGTCTTCACCTTTGACAGATTACACCGCTTCATTGGCATCACCTGGGAAATATAAGTCGTTGGACTGGAGTTGTGCCCACAAGTCTCAGAAGATGCTAGTTAGTGTTATACTTTTTCCTAGCTTTTCTGCCTACATCTCCTTCCCAGTATATGTAGGGAGCAGTCTGTCATATGTTTCTGCTCAAAAATTCACACTTCTTTATCCCATTCTTCCTCCCTACTCACATATGCACTTTCTTCATAATTCATTCCAAAACTCAACTGTCAAGACCAGCTTTTTACACAAATACCCACGAACTCATACCAAGAAGGGCAGGGATATTATTTGGAGATTGGTTCAGCACAAAGTGAAACTGCGCATCAGCTTGGTCCATCTTATCGCCTTCAAGCAAACAAAAGCAGGCTCTTCCCAACAAGTGATTCTAGGTAAGGGAAAAAAAAAAAAAGCAACTAATTCATCTTTGTAAAATACGATGGCTAGACTATGTGAAAGATTAACTGGCTATGCTATAGCATTTTCTATGATTAGTTTATTTCTCTTGTCCCAGGAAGAAAAATAAAACAAAAAGGGTCTTTAGCACCCACTTCTAAAGTTCACATATTATAAACCAAGAGAGTGACAATCAATCCTTCCTTCCCAGACCCCAAAAGCTGACTAACACAGTTCTATCGGGTGTTTCGAGCTAGATAGAATTACACATGGTGGCACTGCACACATTTCAGACCCTTATATGTACTACACTAACAAACTTAAGACTGAACCGTTTCTGTCTTCCCTTTAGTGAATCAATACTTGTGTTCTTTATAATCACTAAATACTCTACAAATATGGATTTTTAAACAGATTTTGGGTTTACCTGATCATACATGATAATTTTGTCAGCCATAGTATACAACAAGGTAGCTTGTGTAATGAGCTCCTTCTTGTTATCTTTGTTCTTCTCCTTTCGAGCCTGCTGTACATAGTACGCTGCCAGAGTATCCAGGCACGTCATCTGATCTTTTTCGTGGTCTCTGTAGTCCAAGTTACCATCTATGCGTGCAGCTTCCAAGAGCTTCACAAAGTCTTCTGTTTTCCCTTGTTTGTAGTACTCCAGCTATAAAACATACAGTTTTAACAGACAATACTAACCCAGCGGGCAAGTAATATATCAATTTCACTCTTTAGGTGTTATACCGATTCTTTTTCCAGAATGTAGGGATAAATCAGACATAAACATAAGGATAATCAGACAAAAGCATCCTGATATCACCAAATATTTTTCTGTCATCATCTCAAACTTAATATTTACATTAAAACTCAAATCTTGCACCTATTTATAAGTGAAGATTAACCATTTTCCTCTAAACTTCTTTGACTTTTTGCACATTTCATCATACTTCCCATAGTATAGATACAGCCCCACCCTACTTTTATGAAGTGCATAATCAAAGGCACAAACCAGAAAAACTGTGGGTTGAGGAGAAAAAAAACTTAGAAAGCAGGCCCCAAATAGTATTGTTTCATGAAAAAAAAAGATGAAACCAGAATCTTAATATGCATATGTTAAATCAGAAATATCTGGCCTAGAATCAGTGAAGAAATAACCCCGTTAAGGTTCCTGTTCAAAATCCAGTTATTCCTGGTCATGAAAGTAAGGAAGTGAAAATTATTAATTGTTTATCTAAATATACTATTTAAATATACAATTTGTATATCCACTAACCGCTAAGGCAATCCATATGTGCAGTTGAGTGTGCTCCTGTTTCAGTATACTTATAACTTCATCACCCTCAGGTAGTTGATCGAAGTCAAGCTCGATAACCTAGAATCAAACAACATTTATTTTATTTTCACAAAGCAGTAACAATGTTATCTATCAATGAGCTCAAAGGAAGCCAGACATTTCAGAGTACAAAACATAAATGATTACTTGTGTTTCAACAAGTTTATGGACAAAGAAAGAAGTGATAACGTATTATAATCTGTACAAGACAAAAGTGATGGCCTCTCAGAAATACCGGAGAAAAGACAGGCCAATGTTTGGGACGCTAGCCAGGGAGAATAAGCAGAGATGCTAACAATTTCCTTTGCCATAAACTTCAGACTAAAAATTTCTACAGTTCAGCTAATAACCAACTTGTCTACACACTGCTGAATTTCTGAAGCTTTTCCTACAGGTAATACAAAGATCCAGGATATAGGCAAAAACTTACGAGTAACCAGGTATCAGAGAATCAGTACCTAAGACATATCTCAGACCCCTGAAATTTTGTAGTGTCAGCTTTGTGGCCAAGAAAACTAAGCAATTAATGAGTATCGTGAGCAAATGACATCACCAACTTTGCATCACACAATCATTATTTTGCAAATACCATTTTACCATGTTGACCCACCCTTCTGATATGGAAAATGAGAGAAAAGGAACAGGTATTCCCAAGCTGGTATGTTTGGCAATACAATTTAACTGCCTGTTAGTTCACTTGTTACTCTGTTGTGCTGCCTTTAATATTAGTCAGCTACACTCCAATGCAATTCTGTAGCAAAGAAGAGGTACAGTTGTTGTACCCAGGCTCCTACCACGATTACCTATGCAAGGACTCTTTCTCTGAAGACTAGATTAGAACAATCCAGTTTACAAAGATTTACAGTTTTGACTGTGAAAAACTTGAGAGTATCAGCAAAAATATCTCTGCTACTACTATTATGTTTAGTTTGTCTTGCACTGTTTGACAGGTAAATTTGGGCAAGCCTCACTAACAAACTAAAATACTTATTAATGAGAAATAGATGTTACCATAATAGCAAATAAATACACAAGTAAAAAAAAGGTTGCGGGGGGGTGGGGGAAGGAAGGGGATTTTATAGCAATCCTTATTAAGGATTAATTCAGAACTTCAGAATGCAAGTAGTCCTAGCCACAACTTCAACAGCAGTACCAGGATCAACTATTCATACTGACATCTCAGAAACTCCTATCAAAGAGAAAAAAAAGCCCTCCAATGTATAACCTACAAAATACCTTGTCAGATTTAAAAAACACAATGGCAGCAGTATGGGTATTTGTTAAAAATACAAACACATATATTCACAAAAAGTATTTTTCAAACTATAGGCAGTATATAATTTAGTGAAGGTGTTAATTTATTGTCTGCTATGGTTTTCTAGTTTTATAATGCCCTGCAAGTTTCCAAACACTTTTCTTTTTAACCCTAGCTTGCGACAGTATACCTTAAGTAAAGATAAGTTAAATAAATTTCTAATCCAACACTGAAATAACTTTAGAGAGTGGACTGAATGATCTGCCCATGTCTGTGCTGACTGGGGAACATGCATGTTACCTACAAACCAGTGCAGTCAGTGTCTAGCGAACCAAGTGCCGGAAACACTGGTAAAATACTGAAAAGGACAAAGCTTTCAAAGCAAAGGCAGTAATATTTTTATTTTACAGTTCAGCGCTAAGTTGGATACCCTTCTAAAGGTCATCTCATCTTACACCAGCAACAGGTATATAGGCTAGTTTTAGAGAAAGAACTGTGCAAGCCCTCAGAGAATGTTTATTTTTTGAAGTTATCCAACCATGTCCGGAGACTCCATTCGGGTTATCTCCTGAACTAAAACAGCTACGACTTATGAGACAATTAGGCACATCAATAAATTCTTGCAACTCTATGAGAACGTTTATCCTTTCAGGTGATTTACCCGCATCTGGAGATTGGCTGTATATCACCTCAATACGTGACAAGTTTATCATAGAATCATCAGGTTGGAAGAGACCCACCGGATCATCGAGTCCAACCATTCCTATCAAACACTAAACCATGTCCCTCAGCGCCTCGTCCACCCGTCCTTTAAATCACCTCAATCACCTCCCTGGGCAGCCTGTTCCAGTGCCCAACGACCCTTTCTGTGCAAAATTTCTTCCTAATGTCCAGCCTAAACCTTCCCTGGCGGGGCTTGAGGCCATTCCCTCTCGTCCTGTCCCCTGTCACCAGGGAGAAGAGGCCAGCACCCTCCTCTCCACAACCTCCTTTCAGGTGGTTGTAGAGAGCAATGAGGTCTCCCCTCAGCCTCCTCATCGACAAGATAAAGAAACAGACAAATCACCCGAGGAAGTACCAAACGCCCCTCCCCGCTGCCCCCCAGCCCTCGACTCGCCTCATCGGTGTCCCGGAGCGGGATCTCGATAGACCCCCGCGACATGATGGCGACAGCGCTGAAAGCCAGCAGCCCGCCAGCCGCCTGCCCGCACTTCCCCTACAAACACCCGCTGACCCGGACGTGCTCGGCGGGCGAAGGGCGGGACGCGCGGCTCCGCCCCCCCGGGGAGCAGCGAGCCAATCGCAGCCAAGCGTTCGCTAGAGGGGACGGTTGTCTCCGCCCCCGGGCTGCAGCGAGCCAATCGCAGTGAGGGATACGCCTCAAGGTGCAGGCAGGCTCCGCCCCCCCGGCCGCAGCGAGCCAATCGCAGCGATGGCTACGCCTCGAGGGGCAGGGAGGCTCCGCCCTCTGAGCGCAGCGAGCCAATCGCAGTGAGGGATACGCCTCAAGGTGAGGGCAGGCTCCGCCCCCACCGCGAGCCAATCGCAGTGAAGGATACGCCTGGAGGGGAAGGGAGGCTCCGCCCCCCTGCCGCTGTTATCCAGTCGCAGTGAGGGATACGCCTCGGCGGGCGGGGTGCAAACAGATCCCAGTCCCGCTGCGTTCAACCCGCGCATCTCGTGCGTACCTGGGGAAACGGATAAGCAGTAATGGGAGATAACTAAAAGTTTCCTTGTAAATGCTTTAAAATGGGTGGGGTTTTTTCTCATTTTTTGCGGTAAAATGAATAATGCGTAAATCCCAGTGCATCTTATCTGAATAGATTTGGTGGTGTCACGTGGAGTCGGTAAAAGAACTGAGGAAAGAGAAGCGTATTGTGGAGAGAGGAGACCTGGCCGGCCATGCACGGGGTGGGAGGATCTCCCACAGAACTCGCCCTCGTAATGAAACCCATAAAGGGTTATTTATACAAACCAAGCGCTTAAAGAACCTGCCTAGTTAATACAACAGTTACGCTGATCTGATACGTACTCATTATGTTACACAATTCTGAAAAAAATACTTATTCTGCTCTTTTAATTAGTTAAGAGAAAGATGATCTTCCCATTAACCCCAGGGCCATCACAAATTCGTCCCATCCGGCACTACTTTTCCTTGAGGAGACACAGGTTCCAGCCTTGAATTGATTAATTGATGAGTTTATTACTCTAACAACTTGGTGCTTTCTTCCCTTAGGAGGTGTCTAGAGTGGTCAGGGTGCCCTGACTGAAGGGCAGGATATAGAAGAAACCTCTGAGGTAAACAAGGTGTTGAATATCTTTGTTATTCTTTCAGCCTCAAAGATCAGAAGTATTCATGTAGCCTAAAAGATCAAAAACTTTCTTTTAGCTTTCCTTGGATAACAATGTAATGTTAATCGTAGAATCATAGAACAGTTTGGGTTGGAAGGGACCTTAAATATCATCTAGTTCCAAACCACCACCACCCCCCCGCCATGGGATTTTTATTTTTTTTCAAATTATCTGAGTGTTTTTAATTCCAAATAGTGAGTCCGGTAAAATTCTGAATCCTGAA
The DNA here is from genome assembly GCA_033459285.1 of Clamator glandarius. NCBI lineage: Eukaryota > Metazoa > Chordata > Aves > Cuculiformes > Cuculidae > Clamator > Clamator glandarius. The sequence continues at coordinate 144,171 of JAUNZM010000138.1, forward strand.
CTTATGCCCTGATCCTGAAAGTTATTTTCTCTGAGGCATGGAGGTGCACGAGTAAATAAGAAATTATAAAATTAGGTTCCTAAATAGTTTCTTTCTTCCAGTTGCGATGGCAGATGCAGTGGTGTGTTTGGATAAAAAAGATGGCAGATGCAGTGGTGTGTTTGGATAAAACACAGCAGATATAGTAATATATGACCAGTCTCAGTTATTTTTGCAGTTGAATTATTTTAAAAAGGGGGTAGTAACATTCAAAGATCCTCTGGCATGTTTATACTTAGAAGATTTTTAAAAAGTAATAACCTGTGCTATATTGCCTACACAGCCTATGAAACCCTAAAGCAAGCTTGCTTTTATCCTACAGTTAACGATCCACAGAATGCAGAATTTTGACTGAACTGATAGTCACAACTATAAAGCATGAAATTTCTAAATTTTATGTCAACAATTGTGAATAATCGTAGTAGTGTAATTGTAGTAGTAGCTACTAGCTTACTTGCAGTGTCATTTTTTTCTCTGATGCCAAAGCAAGTTGTTTCAAAATGTAGTAAAATTTTGAGTCTTGACTTTTGGGGTTTTTTTTTTAATTTTTGCATTAATTATTCTGAACTGAGCTACCTGGTCCAATTCAAGCTTATTTCATAGCTAACGTTTCTCCTGCTCATATCGCTCTTCGAGTAGGTATGTGCTGTAAACACCTTCTGTAGAGAAAATTTTGCGTGTGGCACAGAAGCAGAATGACATTGAAATTAATAGAAGTGAAAGAGCGTATGCTTTTTTTCATTTAAAAGTGTGCCGAAACTGATGCTATGCAGAGCAAGAAGTAGAGTTCCTAAGCCTACTTTTCTGATTTATAGGCTGATTTTTCACAAATCGACTACTCTTGAGATGCTATAATTCACTTTGAAGCAATTTGGACTGAAGATCCAGTCTGTTCCTGAAGTGAGTAGCTATAGTTAGGGGGCAACACCTTTACAGTTCGACTCAAGACAGTACTGTGGGTCCTGGACTGATCTTAAATGGGGCTTCTGGGCTGTAGGCAGGGGAGTGGCAGGCTGCACCAGGCAGGACTGGTCAAAGCCATTAGAGGTTATTAATACCCTTAGGGGCTCTGATATGGCCAATGTATCCTGAAACGATAGTTATCAGGTTTGGTAAAAGGCTGGATTTTCTTTGTTTGGTGGGGGTTTTTTTTGTAGTTTACTTTAGAAAGTACAAAAAATTGAGTTAAGAAGTAAATCAGTTATTTTGTTTGGTACTTCAATGTTGTGCTAGTTCCAGAGGCCATTGAATTAGCTGCGCATCTCAAACTTTTGTTCAGCTCATGCAGTACCCATTTGTTGAGCTTTTTTTATTTTTCCAGTCTATGGCACATTTCAAACAACTGTTGAATGGTTAATTTAATGTTTAGTTTTTCTGCAACTCCTCATGTTGTTTTGAATTAGTCTGCTTTAATACTGGTCCTTGATTGGTTGTCATCTATTGCAGAAAGATGTCTGTGACCCTCCTCATTTTCAAGGCTCTTTTGGAAACCAATGTTGAGCAATAATTGATGATTAGTTGATGCTACCCTGGCTGAATGTTTGGTTGATATTGCTAGCGGTTTCTGCTTCTTTGTGTCCCCTTCTCAATTTGTATGATAAAATTGCTTAGATTTGGTTTTTCAATCCCTAATATTTGCTTTATTTATCTAGTAAATATAATTATATCCTACGGAGTTAGGTAGATCTAAAAAACTGTTTTGCAAGCAGAAGCTTTAAGAGTAGTCTGTGAAACTTTCTGTTTTACAAGCACACACTTCATGCTTATCTGTATTACTGACTTCTTTCTCATTTTTATTTGTTAATTAACATCAGAAACACTAACAGTGAAGTAGCTTGAATTTTAGTTTCTAACATCAACACCTAGCATTAAGAACTTTTCCTGTGCCCTGTAGACCTGAAAGGTGCAAGTAGAATAACTTAACAAAGAAAATGGTGCAGCACTTGGCTTGGTCTAAATAATCTGTGTTTTGAGAGACTTAAAACTTTCACCCTGCAGATCCTGTTACCTAGAATGCCAAGTATTTCAGCTTTGTACAGGTCTACTGCTCTTTGCTGTACCATTGGTTGTCATTCACCTCGGTTGCATAAAATGTAACATCTCTGTACCCAGAAATATTGTGGAGCTGGGGCTATAGCCACACTTTTTCAATATTCTTACTGTGGGGCGTAGCAAATCATTTCCAGTTATTTTTCTGTGGATGCAGAACCTGGACTGTTTGTGGTCGGTTTTCAAAGATGGTTTTTGGAAGAGATTTGCATTCTGTCCTCAATGATGCTAATGAATAATGGCATCAAAAGTTAACAGTGCAATTTTATGAAGTATATTTTATAATGCTTAAGCTCACAGCATTTCTAAATCTAAAACCTTGTGAGTATGATATCATTATTGCCACCTTCAGGCAAAAAAATGAATGAATACTTTTCAGAGTCACTATCCAGCATTCTTTTTACAGAAAAATTGGGCTTATACTGTGGTATTGTGTAGTATTTTTTTCTTGTCACAGCCTTGAATTTTCCTGTTGGAGTAATTTTGTGTGTGTATGTGTATGTTAGTATGTTCCAACATGTCAAAATGCTTTCTTGTTCCAGGAAGCTGTGATTGATAAACACCTAATTGTTAAATCGTAAATTTTATTTGAATGATAAACAGCTCATGTACAAAGAGCTACTGGGCAAAAGCAGGTTGGTTTTTTTCCCCCCCTTCTCTTCCTGATGAAGGCTTTTTCAGGGATTATGCAATAGCATTACAGATTTGAAATGCGTGTCTGGAATTTAATAGGACAAGTGAGGATTATACTAAAAGCTGTAGAGGTATCAAATGAGAATGCAGTGCTGAAATGTAGAGAATGAAAGTATTACTAATTTTTATTATAGAATGTTTGCTAGGAAGAATTAGTGTCTTTAAGATTTTGATCAGACTTGCACCTAGAGAGAGATATGATTATTTTTCCTAACTTTCTCATGATGAACTTAAGGAACTTTCTAATTCTTTATTCTCTCTCTTTTTTAAAATATTTAGTTTTACAAAAGCTTGCACTTGAACAGAGCACAAGTTGTTTGTTTTGTTTTTTTTTTTTTTAAAGAAAAATTGCAATGGAGGCCACACTGATTATTCTTTACCAAAGCTTTCTTTTGGGAGGGCTCCTGAGGTCTGATAATGTGTTCTTCGGAATGAAATTGCTCAGCACACAGATTACAATTTATCTAATGTTTTAGCAGAGTTATTAGTAGCTAACCAAAGAACATGGAGATCTAGCATCTCCATATCCTCCAGCCTTTTTGATAAAATTATTTTTCGTAAAATGTTTTTTGGACAGGTACTTTGACATCACAGAATCACAGAATAACCAGGTTGGAAGAGACCCACTGTATCGTCGAGTCCAACCATTCCCACCAATTCCTAAACCATGCCCCTAAGTACCTCATCCACCCTCACCTTAAACACCTCCAGGGACGGTGACTCAACCACCTCCCTTGGCAGACCGTTCCAATGCCTAACCACCCTCTCCGTGAAGAATTTTTTCCTAATCTCAAGCCTAAATCTCCCCTGGTGGAGCTTGAGGCCATTCCCTCTCATCCTGTTCCCTGTCACTTGGGAGAAGAGGCCAGCACCCTCCTCTCCACAACCTCCCTTCAGGTAGTTGTAGAGAGTAATAAGGTCTCCCCTCAGCCTCCTCTTCTCCAGGCTAAACACCCCCAGCTCTCTCAGCTGCTCCTCATAAGATTTGTTCTCCAGCCCCTTCACCAGCTTCGTTGCTCTTCTCTGGACTCGCTCCAGAGCCTCAACATCCATCTTGTGGTGAGGGGCCCAGAACTGAACACAGTACTCGAGGTGTGGTCTCACCAGTGCTAAGTAGAGAGGAAGAATAACCTCTCTGGACCTGCTGGTCACGCCGTTTCTGATACAGGCCAAGATGCCATTGGCCTTCTTGGCCACCTGGGCACACTGCTGGCTCATGATCAGTCGGCTGTCAACCAACACCCCCAGGTCCTTCTCCTCCTGGCAGCTTTCCAGCCAGGCTTCTCCTAGTCTGTACCTCTGTACATAAAATAATGACATTTAATAATGACATTTTTTTTTCAGAAAATGCCTAAAAGTAACCTGCTCTCTATAGTCAAAGGAACGTTATGTGCGTACTGGAAGTCGAAAATAAGAAAAGACTACATAATGGGTACGAAGATCACTATTGTCTTCTACTAACTTGCACTTTTGAATATGTTACAAAAGCAATGCTTTGTAGCACTGTTAAAACAATATTTTTCATTCTGAAATCTGTGCATGCTCTCTTAAAACCAGGTTTTTAACAGAAAGTTTAAGGAAAGGAAAACATATTACACAAGCAAGTACTTCAGTGGAGAAGTCAGTTCCAAAAATAACAAAGAACACTTATGCTGGAATTCTCAGGAAGGATGAAGCCTGAGAATCAGCCTGAAGATGAAGAAAGCTTTTGGGAATATGTCAACAAATCTTTCTCTGTTTCCTGGGGGTGCCTGGTTGTTTTCAAGGTCCTTTTCATTAATGTCACTTATAATATAAACTGTATACTGACTAATATACATAGAAATTAAATATAAAAAGCAATTACTTTTCATGTCTCCAACATCCATAGTCTCTTCTCTGATTATTTACTTTTCTTCTATGTTTCCCTTCCTTTTTGCTTCTACGGAACCCTTTCCACTTTTGTTTAAGCACTTTAAGTGACAATGTTTCAACTGATCAATGCCCCTACTTTTTGTGGGCAGAGGTCTGTCATGCCAAATGAGTTCTGAAAGATCTGTTCAATAGCCTATGACTGCAAATACACCCTAATCTAGTTCATAGATATACAATGTTGATATAAATACCTTTTTGCAGCACAAAAAAATTCTTCTCAAAGCTTAAAGCCTGTTTCTAATGTGCTTGAAAACATGGATAGCAAAACCCCAACTCTGCATGAGAAGATTGAATGGCATGGGTGTTGCAGAAACTGAGTATGATTTATCTTTTAATTATTAAGTGTTTAAGAGTTCCTGCCTGTGTAGATGTTCTGAACATGTAATGTTTAAGATGTAAACAGGACGCCCAAGCTTGGAAGTTTGGCTCTTGTGTTTATCTTTCTAAAACTTTCATTTTAACATTTTTCTGAGGAAATACTTGAAGATGTTAAAAGCTTCTTCCACAACCTTTTAAGATAACTTTTTTTAAAAATACAGAATGTTATAAGAAAGGAATACTTGTATTTTGATATAAAATATATGTACACACAGAAATACATATTTTCACTCTCCTCACACACATATATTATACTTATTATATAATACATTTTATAATGCACTATATAATACATTATATATTCACCTAAAATAATAAACTGTAAGTAACCTATCTTTTCTATCTATTTACATATCCATGAACTTAGATTTCCTGGATGTTTCCTTTGACTTTAAAGAAACTCTGCCAGGATATGTAGCTACAGATTGAACAGTATTTATTTCTAACCTCCGCATTAATTATGAGAGTTGTTGGGACTCTATTAATATTTATTTTATGTTTTCACCAGTGTATTTTCATATAATTTAGAATCATAGAATATCTGAAGTCCTTGCAGGACTTCATTAAACTAAAATATGTCACCCAGAGCATTGTTTGGATGCTCCCTGAACTCTGACAGACCATGTAGTCTTCCATTCCTCCCCTGACCCCAATCACTAATGTTTCTTTAACATCTCTTTCTCACTTTTTAAATAGAAGCAATTTATTTTTGCTGGGCACACTAATAAATTTAGGTCCTGGGGAAGAAAAATAACTCTGTATGGGAAAAAAAATCTACAAGATGGAAACTATTATTGTACTGGATTTAATTACTAGTTGTGAAGTAGGGATATTTTCTGTAATATATTTCATCCCAAGAGGAAAATGTGAACTTTTAAAACTTGACCTTTTTGTCAATGATTCCAAATAATGTCTTAATATGCATCTTACTGATAATAAGGGAAACACTTTTTTATCATCTTGCTTTGTAGATGAAAAACTTAAAGAGGTTACTTTAAAACTCCAGTATAATAGCACAATATGTGTCTAGCTATTAATTTGAGAAATGTCTATTCTGTGTTTCTCTCTAGCACTTGATGTGTTTATTTTCACATTTTTCTTAGAAGGTCAAGGACATTTTGTTCAGTTACTTGAGAAGTAATGTGGATGGATACCATCCTTGAAGACTGTTTTTATATCTCCTATCAACATGTAACTTAAGTTTACAATTGGCTTGATCCATGCATGCAGAGCCATTGATTCTTAACTTTACCAGGCATATGCCTATCTATCTTGAACTAAGGCCTCAGATTGGAAGAGAACCAATAACTGCTATCAGCCAGAAGCAAATGTTATTTTAAGATGAGAGGAAGTATTGCAGGCACAGGTTGGCTGTATAATTTGGAAGCTATTTCCATGTTTTGGTCTGAGTATACTTTCTCGCTAAACTTACAAAGCCATGTGGCAAATTGATAATGCTGGTGTGTGAGCAGCAATGAATATCCATTTAAAAGTAATTTAACTGAACAGGTACCTTTAACTGTAACAATCCAGAAACAGGTAACATCATTTAGAAATAAAACTAATGTACAGTTTTAAGTTTTCAGGCATTTCTTTTTCCCCTTCCTAAGGCATCTTTTAAAATCAGGACTCTGTGATATGTCAGAGTGGTTCTACAAGGAGATATTTGACTTCATATTCTCAACCATTTTTTTAATGTAGTCTAGGCTACAGTTCACAGATGTAGCAAGCTATCAGGCTAGAAATGCTTTATTACAAATTGCCTGGGTGTGCATGTTAATAGAACAGTGTCTCACACTGTCAAAGCAAGTAAGACTGAATAGTGTGAGGAAGGAAACCGGCCTCTCCAGAAGCTGTGTATGGATGTCTGACTAGAGTTCAGACCTGATTTTATTTGCCAAAATAAAGTAGTGGTACTGTTACTGTCTTGCAGTTCTCCGTTGCTGGGATTGCCATCCACGATGCAGTATGTTTATAATAAAACTGTATTTCTATCTGCAAGCTCAGCCTAGGATGTGAAGTGGTGTTTTTTTCCAGCTTGCACATCACCACTAATGGAGCTGCTGCTGGAACTTAATCAAGAATTCTGTTGATTCAGAAGCCAGTAAAGAAACTCCCAGAACTATTTTGCCTCTGCAAGTATGAGTAAAAGTTTATTTATAACAGTCAAGTGACTATGCATGCATGTAGATAAGATCATTTACATGAAGGGAGATACAACTTTCCCAGGTTACTCTATCTGACTATTATCTCACCGAGTAAAGAGAGGCTCCCATTTGCACCTCAGCAGATTATTTTCATGGTGTATATACAGTAATTTATAATGTGTTGGAAAACAAAACTTGTAAGAGAAACACTTCTAACTAACTAATGGCTAAATATTGTTCAGGCATAAATCCTGTCCTTGCTTCCATTGTCTGTGCATTTCCTTCTTGCCCTTTTAGTTTGACCAGCATGTCTGTACTCAGCCATGCTCATCTCTGTCTGAAACTGTAACGTTGGAAAACCTTCAACCCTTATGGTGATTGTTTTCATTACTTGACTTTGCTGTTAGTTTTTCAGGAAGTTTAGCCTTGCTGATGTTTAATGCTGTTATGTCCTGTTCATAAGCATGTAGGAAAATGTCTTTTTATCTTTCTTTAGGGTAACTTGTATTTTAACATGGGTGTGTAAATGGAGCAATCTGGTTCTGTGTGAATTGATGCTGCTTTATGAAAGGCTTTTATAGCCTATTATAGGAGATGTGAATCCTTTGAATTCATGTATATGTGATTGTTAGCATGAATGACATTAACACTTTGTCTAATATCTTAACTCTGATATGAAAATATCTGTATTACTTCCCCTCAGAATTATTCAGTCAGTGATTTCTAACAGGCTATTGTCACATCAGCAGAGGGCAGTATTGAGGTATAAATGGAATAATCAGAGACTGAATGTAAAAAACTGCTGCCATGTGTTTTCAGTTTTCCTTCATAGAATCACTGCATAACTTCTAATGAAAGCGGCCTCTGCAGGTTGTTGAGTCAATCCCCATTTCAGAGAGCCAAATTCAACATTAGATACAATCAATATGACCATGGTAAGGTGTCTGCATTGCTGGGTATTCAATGACAATCTGCGATCAGATTAGTTTTCTCTCTAAACCACTTTTATATCCACTTTTGAGACTGGATGCAAAGCATGCCCAATGCTGAAATATGGTTATTTTCTCTAAATAATACTGGAAAACAAATGTTTAGCCATTTTTATTTACAAGGTCAGAAAATAGTATTTTTTTAACAATAGCTCTTACATGTTTTCATCAACTTTAATAACAATAGGCAAGCATCTGAAAAAAAATTAGTCCTGTGAGTATTTTGTCTGTTACTTCTGCAAGGCAAGATTGACCAGCATGGCTATATCTATGTGGCTTCTGTTGAAACAATGTTCTGTTGTTCTTTTCTTTGTGTTTACATGTAGTTTCTATACTTACAGAAAGTATAATTATAATATATGCTACTCAATAGTATGATTTTTTTTCCTGTGTCTTTGTTGGAGAGCTGGGATAGACAGTGACAGGAAGAATTTACAGAAGTGCATATTGTTCTCATGGTAAACATTTTTTTCAACATGTGTTGTATTGAATTGTGGACAGATTTATAGAGAGTGGAGACTTATCCTAATCAGTAAGTTTTATTAAGGAATTTTTTTCTTTTTTATATAAACACAGTCCTAGCCTGCCATCATTACATGAATTAATTCCAGTTCCTTTTCTTCAATCTGCCTGTTTATATTAGTTAAATTATATTGGCTAAAATAGTAAACTGTTGAATTTTGTAGGATGTACCATTTTCCTTTAGTTTATCCAATTCTGTGGTGCTTTTTAAGAGTGTATTTGAGACAAAATTGCAGGCTTCTGATCTGTGGAACAAATCTCTGTGATAAAATACAAAATGCAGTGCTATGTTAGAGAGTTTACCGACACTTGTGTCACAGAACAGCTTCTAGTGTTTTCTTAAGCCATTTAGATACATTAATAATTTGTGCATCTAAATAATAATTTTACTCTAATACATGCTTTACTGCTGTCTTAATCTGAGAAGAAATGTTGCATCTCAGTGTCTAGTTTTCAATCTTTTTGACAAACATTTACAAGGTTTATGCAGAGAAAATATTTGGGATTCTACTTATTAAACAGAACTACTAAAAAGGACTACTTCTGGTTTTTATATTCTCTTTTTTTCTTCTAGAATAGTAAATACTAAGAGTATTGTTAAGTCACTATTACGACTAACACAAACATTTGCCTACTTCTATTGATGGCAAACTGTAACAACTCATAAAGTAATTGTTGGCATCTTAAAGGCACGTTTACCTCTGAATTAAATCAACTTGGTTTTGAAAGCTGTTTGGCTAAAATTCTGGTTCTTCTCGAATGGCTAGCTACTCCTTTAACATAAGCAGTGGGGCTTAGTTAAATTGGCGGTTTAGATTCCTGGCAACTGCTCAGACAAATTAGTTTAAACTAGCTCAGGCAAATGGCCCCATGAGCCACGTGCATTTTTGAGTGTTGATGTGTGTATATCCTAGCAAGAGAAAATACCCGTTGATGTGGAATTCAGCAAAGGCTGGAAAGTGCTGTTGGGACCTTAGGTGGTTGTAGACTAGGATGGAACTATTTTCTTATCAGTACCAACAGAACTTGGGTATGGTGTGTATTTTGGTTGTGATCAGAACTTTGGCAGGGATTATATGAAGTTTTATTAGCAAAGTTACACTGCTTCAAGGCCTGCACAGCTTGGGTGGGTCCAGTTTCCATATGAGCTCTGTGCTTCTCAATATCTCCAATTCCAGATAATATATTTTGGTCACTGGTAAGAAGCCTTTGTCATGTAGGGCTAATATAAAGTCAGGGAATGTACTCCCAATTATTATGTTATTTTAAAAAGAACCAATATTATTAAAAAATCTGGAATATTCTTGATTTCAAAATGCTGAAGATATCTTTTTTTTTTTTTAGATAACTTCAGTGGAGATTTTTTTCCTATTTGATTTCAGTAAAGAAGATTTTATATTAAACCTGCTGATGAGTAATACCAGCTGTAGATCAGAGGTTAGCATAAACATCTGTGAAGGTGATGTAATAGCTGAGTGTGATGGAAGACGATGGCATGGAGCTGAGTAAGTACTTCTGCAGTGAGTTTTAAATGACATACCTTGTAGAAGACTTGGGGCCATGCAGGGCACAGAAAAGTTAAAAATCAGTTTAGGACAGATGATAATGACAAATACTGTCTTTTCTGGGTACTGACTGAGACTATAGTAGCTGAGATTTAAGAGACACAAAATTCACAATTTGGCAGTCCCGGCAGAGATTGTGGGAAGGACCCCAAACATAAACTTGTTTCTCTCTGCAGAAAATGTAGCTCAGAAGGGATATCAGGGACAACGATGAGGGACAGACCAAGCCTTAACAACATGGCAGTTATGAATGGTCTCTCTATAAATTGTTGCTCCTAGTAAACAAGTATATTTAGCATTCCTGCTGACAATCTTTCTTGCAGCAAGTGTTTGGAGTGTAGTTGGTGAAAAGGAATGCAAGGTCATGCCTTGTGTCGCACAGTAACTGAAAAGATTTGAGATACATGAATCTGTCGAAAAGTGGCTGAATTATACCTGGTAGGCTGCAAAAGGAGCATATCCCTAGTGCTTTCAGAGGTAGGTACTAAATCTACAAAAAGCAAGTAATGGTTTTAGTTATGACCTTGTGAGATCAAAGTTATTCTGATTGATTAGACTCAAGCACATAGCGCTACAAATCCTTCATGTAACATCCTGTGTTTTTCTGTTCTGCTTCCTTCCCCTAGCCCCCAAACCCTTGCACATTGTCTTCTGTACTTGCATGAGATTCTATTGCATATACTTTTTTTTATTTTTTTAATAAAGCACATCATTATCTAGTCTTGCATTACAAGCTTTACTTCAGCTTCATAGCAAATTATAGGGAGAGTTTTGTGATCTTTTCTGATGTCTAAGTATTGCAGAGTTTAGTTGTGACTCTTGATGAATTTTCCATGAGGATGACCAATTGCACTCTTGCTTAGTTTAGATTCTGTTACTATTCTAATGGATGAGTGAAGAGAAAAAGATATTGTTTATTTTTACTTTCCTTTGCAGGGCTTTGGTTTGTGACACTTCTCTGAAATTACCCGTATGTTTCCCTAGTAAGTTTCCTTAGTAGTTTTCAAGGAAGAGTTACGTTGATTATTATATTGAAATGTTATGATATCCAAGGTGCTGCTCTGATTTTGGCAACTTGAATTTTGTTCCAAAAAATTTGTTTAAAATAAAATAAGTGGGATTTACTGTCAAGATGTTTAAATGCTTTTGAATTGTGGAACAAGTTAAAGTGACTTTAAAAGCCTTCCTTTCCCCCAAAATATTCTGAACCTTATTTTTTAAAAAAAGAGAATTGTGATGAAGGGATATTTCTTATAAACACTTGTACGGACACTTATAAACATACGTTTCTTGGATTCCTGGTACTGGAAGCAGCTACATGTAGTACATCTTTCCAAATCCATGTAGCCATTACCTACAATGAACTTTCTAAAAGTAGACAGACTACATCAATACACCTCATTGGAAAAGTTTTATGTGGGTGCCTTACCTCTGATCTGTAAACAAAATTGGTAGGAATCTTCTACTTGTCTTCTACATTTTGGAAAGACTGACACTGGCAATGGTGAATTACATGTGATTTCTTCTACTAGTAAAATGTAGATGGAGCAACTTTATAAAGGAAACAATTCTTTTGTCTTTCTTTATTTTGGCTTTTTTGGGGGGGTAGCGGAAAATAGTAAAGTACTTTCATAGCTGTATTTCCAAAAGAGAAGATGTATCTGTACTTGGCTCGGTACAATGCCTGTCCTAATGGGCTTCTCAGCTTGGTTAAGGTCTGTAAATTCTATTATATTCTTTGCTTAAATTTCTTAACCAATAACTCGGCTCACAGATATTTAATGACATTTTTTGCAACACTCCAAGTAGGAATGGGGGCTTAGTACAAGCAGATGGTACAGCACTGAGGAATAATTGGCAAGTTGATATTATTTAAGTAATCTATTTTTAACGTTTTATTATTTTTCTTATTCCTGAGATTCTGTAAAAAGGAAAGAAATTAACTTGAATTCTGTAGCAGTTGAATGTCTGGGTACTTTGTGCGTAACCAGAGCAGTAAGCAATGGTTACCTTGCCTTGCAGTGTGGAAGTAAGCTTGACTCTTACAGACTATTCATAGCCAAATCAGTTATGGGGTTTTTCTAGCATTTTCCTCGTGCCTGTGTTTGAAGACTTAGAAAGAACACCAAGTATGCTGTATGTTGACTTGGCAGTTCAAAACCATAAGCCTTCAAAGGCCAATGCTAGCCCTGCTCACTTCTGAAGAAGACAGAACCATGCTCAGGCAGTAGCTCAGCCTGCTGACTCATTTGGAATGTGTTTTCTACTCATGCACTTAGTATGTTCTATGCAGTGTGTGTTCTGTTTGACATCAGAACAACTAAAATGTTATGTGTAATGGAAAGGAACAATATTTTGGAGGCAAGATTAGGAATACAAAATGCTTTACAGCTTGAGTAAGAAAAAGACTAACATGGGAGTCAAGTATTGTGAACTGTAGGGCAACTTACTGCAGTTCCCAAAACCTAAATGCCTATATGAGCTAAGCTGGATGCCCCGTGAGCAACTGTATCAATGTTGCATTGCTACATCTGCAAAAATAAGATTTTTATTAGCATCTTCACAACCTTTTGTCAACTTTGCAGAGTTATTGCTAACACTGTTTGCTTTGCAGCACTGTATATAGTGTTGTATTTCTTTGAACAATGCAGATCTGCTACTGAGCATCTGTAAATGCATGGAATTGTGTGCTGGATATTTAAATATCACACCTTCTTGTTGTGCTTATGAAATGCTAACCAGTTTTTTAAATCTGTTTTAAAAAATAAACACTTTTATATGAAGGTGTCTTTAAGCCAGTGCCCATGCTGGAGGGTAGGAAGCAACAGGCAGCTGCTTCTACAGGCAAGAAGCATGAAGCAGCAGCACGGAATTATAGAGCAGTGGCATCTGTTGTATTGTTTGTCTGGACCATGTTTACTGCCTTGTATTAGATCAGCTCTGAGGAATGAGACTGACTGTGGTTTAAGAAATACTACTTCTCTTCTTAAAATGGCTTTGTTTTCCAGATGCAGAAATCTTGGAAGAAGGGGACAATGAAGCAGCAGCATAGATAGACTTTTCTAAATAGGAATGACAGTGTGAATCTGGTTTCTTGTGGACAGGCAAAAGAGGAGAAATCCTACCTTGTATGTACAAGTGATGTAGTGAGGGGAAAAGTCTCCTGTGCAGGGAGGTGGTATGGCATGATAGAGCTGATTTTGTTGTTATTCTGGGAGATTGGATCCCTATTCTTTTATAGTGGTCAGATGTTTTCAGGGAGGTGAACAGCTGAGATTGAGAATTTTAGGTCTTGAAATTTAAGTCTGTTCTCAGATGGGATCTGCCATACCCAGTTTTGTTCTCCTTTTGTCTTCCTGTCTGCATGAAAATATGTGGACACGTGTTATATGTGTGCTTTTGTTAGACTATGCCTTGCCCCATTTAACATCTTAATAAATAGGAGAAGTATATCTGAGGGCCGTTGGTTTGACTAGGTTTTGTAGTGGTGTCTTTTGGGGCTTTTATTTCTGGAATGAATTGTGGAAGCTGAATTTTCAGTTCTGTTATGAACTGAACTGCCAACTGCATGGCATGGCCTTAGCCTCTCTTCTCATTCTGCAATTTTTGTTCACATCATTCATGTCGTGAGAATGCTCCTATGAAAGCTTAAAGCCTGGCAAAATTATTCTAACCTTTTTTTAAAAAAAAAAGTTTATAGCAATTATCTCTTATTAGACTGATATGTGTAAAAAGATAAGGCTTTCGGAGACCAAGACCTTTCTGTGTTCCTCTAGCTTATCAGTTAATGTAATAACATATCTCTCGTCTAGGAAATGGAGTAGTAACTGAAGCAGCCACAAGTCCAAAATACCAGGAAGGCTACTAAAGCTGACTGTATTCTCTAGAGGGGAAAAGGTCCAGAATTGTCACTGAGTGATATTTCTCAGAGAAGGATTTCGAGGCGATGAGACCAAACACTCAAATACGTTGTAGCATAGATATAACAATATCTGCAGGCAGTTGGTGTGGATGAAGAAGCAGTTGTTTCAGATGGCAATTACAATAGCAACTTGTGAAGTATGTAGAGAAATGTACGAATAGTAGAAGTACAACTAAAAAGTTATGAAGATTGTTACTTTCCAAGTACCAAATGGCACATGAAACACATCAGTTTATCCAATCATAATCTTCTATGACTCTCTCTCTTGGCCTTATATGACCTAGGCACTGTAATTAAGATGCAAGTTTGATCCTCTGACTGTTGTATTAATTACCCTCCTCCTTTTACTGGGTATTAATGAGAGGCTTCATTCTCAATACTAGTTTTTTCATTCTCAAAACTTAGTGCAATAAATTAAGTTTTGAGAATTAAATTCCAAACTTTTCCCTGTTTTTTTTGTCAAGATCATTTTTAAAGCTTTCACATTGAACTCAATGGTTTGAAATTATAACTAAATTTCTGTAAACTAAGGATTTGTAAATGGAAGTATCTTAGTAATATAATGTTTAGATGTCTTCCATGACACTGCTGCCTCCCCCCCCACCTCCTGGGTGTAGTCTTCCTGACATTACCACTTAGCAGAATGAGCCAAAACACCTTTGCCTCAGCACTTTTCCATTGACTTAACTTGGATTTCAATGATGAAAGCCAGAGATTAAATAGAACCATGACAGTTCAACAGTCTTGTAAGTGAAAGTAAAACAGCAGTGCTAGGATTTGTCTATATATCAAACGAGTAGACAAAGGCAGAAATTATTATTAAATAAGAATTTAGAAATCACGTGCTACTAGTTTAAAGTAAAGAGGGTGTTTCATTTAGTTGGTTTGGGTTGGGTTTTGTTGTTGGATAGATATTTTTGTTGCTTTTGTTTTCCCATGAGGGAATTATACTTGTTTTCTTGCAGTTTTGCAGACTAATATTTCTCCTGTTCCTAACTATCATGGGATGAATTTTTTATAGAAATACAATCATGTTACAGCAAGTATAACACAATCCTAGAGTGATGACAATGCTAATATGTACTACAGCCTGCTTATTTGTAGCTGATAAAACACTTCCACACTTGTGTTTTAGTTGTCCTGTCACGCTTGTTAACATGACATATATGTGCTTGTATTTTTCTGAAGTCAGGGATTTGATAGATAGTAACCATCTCAAGCAGAAAAAGGAGAAACTTAATCCACTGTTTAACTGCTCTTACTTTTTTTTTACAAGGGGAGAAAATGAGTCATAACTAAGGCAGGGGAAGAATAAGATAAATAAAGGCTGCTCACACTAGCTAATAATAAGAACAGTACAGTACTTTGTGTAATTAGGACCTGACTGTTGAGAAAAATTCATTTAATAGCAACATTCCTTGTGATAGCACGTATCAAAATGTTTAATAGGGAATGCAGGCATTCCTTCTTGCAACAAGTGTCTTAAAAGGCTTTTTTCTTTTTTTTTCTTTTCAGTGGACTGTGAGTAAGGCTGTGAACAGGACTGTTGTTTTCATGTAATCGCTCATCTAAGCCTCTATTCAACTCTCACTAAATCAATGGCAAAATTCTTGCTGACTTCACTGAACTGGATGGCACTTCAGGTGGATGCATCTTCTCTGTAATGGGGAACAATGCTTGCTTTCTTTTTCTCTGTAAAGACTGAGTAGCCTTACCTACATATGAATGTGTAAACTGAAATTACTAAATTCTAAACACCGTGATGCTTTTTCTCCTCTTTTGCTTCAGCTGCAAAAGGCCTACATCCAGTTGGAATATCCATCTCTGTGTGTCTAAATTCCTGGAATGAATTTGCATCGATTTCATATCAATGTAGGATTACCACCATAATGTGTAATTACATGTAAAATTTGGACTTCCCACTGCATAGATTTCATCCTACCTTCATTTTGTAGAATGTGTAAGGTAGTGCTTAATAGTGAAAACAGGATGTTAACTTTCAAAGAGCAGTATCAAAAGGAAAAATTTTATTAAGACGTACTCACCCTTTCCTGTCTTTACTGTTTTGGCGTAGAAGATAATCATAATGAAGCATTTGATTAAAGACTATCGTTAGGACAGTTAGACATAAAATAAATTATATGATCTGAATTTTAGTGGAGATGGCTTTTTATTCTCATCGTCTTTGCTTCTATTTAAGGTAAAGAGAAGCTACACAAGCTTGTTCTTCAGTCATTTTCAGAAAAAAAAATAGTTTTTGTTATTGCTTTTTTAAAACAAATCCAGAGAACTTAAATAAATAATGGAGGGAGAAGAAGAAGCAGGCAGAGTGGTAACGTTTGATCATCCTTATCCATCTTCTGCAATGGAGTTCTTTATTTAATTAACAGTAGGGCAAAAAGATCCTAACACCGTTGTTCTGACATTGTAAAAATAATAGTCTCCCTGTCCCAAAGAGGCTGCAGTCTAAACATGCTCCCTCTTGATATATTTAGTCAGTAAGAATAAGTTGAGGGAAATTGACTTAAATAATCTTACCAAGCGGATAGCTTTGCCAAGTAAAACTGCTTTAAATATTTAAAAGTATGAAGATGCATTATCAAAGGGACAGTGACGGCACTTATTTGCTTCAGTCTCCAGCAGTCTCTTTATACAAGAGTTGGTGGAGATCGCGCAAAAATACCTAGAGTTTGTAGAAGAACTTCAATATGATTAAGTCTAATCAACTACAATGTAGCAGCTAAGCCACTGGAAAAACACTAAGCTAGCAAAGGTGTCATTCTAGGTGCAAAATAAACATCTGTGCTCAGGGGGCTCAGTTTTGTATTTTAAGGCAAAAGAAAATTTTTTAATAAAATATTTTTAATGAAAGTAAATATTAATAAATAATTTTGTTCTACTTATACAGCAGCAAAGATCTCAAAATACAACCTCTACTCCTGGAAAAAAATCAAACGAAACAAAGAATTTTTCAGAACAGTGTAGAAGAAAAGCAGAAAATCCACCAGTGGCTGAGACTGTAATAAGAGTCATTTATTTCTGCTATCTTCCCAGGCCATGTGAACTTGAGTTTTCAGAATAAAACCAAAATCCAAGATCAAGCATCAACTTTATTTCACATCAAGTAAAAACATTTAGGAAGAGTGTTTAAAACAGAAGAGTGAAAATTGTAGACTTGGGTGCAAATGCTTCAAGCAGCTCTGTTGCAGCTTTTTAAGAGTGAAAAACTTAAAGGTTTTGACAATGCCTGATAAACATCAAAATCCCTTTCAAAATGACGAGGAAGGAGAGCATGTATTCAGGAAGCAGAATGTAGAAATAAGTCTTCCACAAAAGCATTACCAGGTAAAAATATAAATTTGTTGGACTTTACCTAATAGTATATTAAAATTATGCATCTAGTGGAATGGAAAATAATTTAAATCAATTTAATTGATCTCATTGAAGCCATACTATCTTAAGGATACAAAAAATTTAATGAATAAATTTAGAAATTACTAATGTGTTGATGAGTGTTCTACTTGAAACATTTCAAATTTAAATAATTTAAAATCTGTAAAAATTTTATATAAAACTTTGCAAATAGAGGAAAAGATTATTTGAGTGGGAATACTTTATTACTAACTTGAATTAGATACCACTACTTCTTACCTGCATAATGACATGTCATGCTAAAATTGTTATGAAACTTGATTTTCTCAGGTGACAAATGCTATAACAATTTTCCTTTGGCAATGGTTCCTTCAACTATAAGCATGCAAAAGGGTTGTCACAGATATTGCATGCTGTTAGTAAAAATTGTATCCCCCTAAAACCTTAAAGCTAATCTGTTTTTAAAGAATTCACAGACTGTAAAGTTAGGCCCTCCATTACAAAGTGATATTTAGAAAGCTTTTTGTGCTTGAAGCCCCTTAAGATGATGTTAACGGGTACAGCTGTAAACTTGTGTATGTGTTATGTAGTTTATATCAGTGTCCTCAATTTTATAAAGAATTACTATTAAAAGACATTCTTCTGGCATCATGCTGCCACCATTCTCAAACATACTTTTATTCTCAGTGGGTTTGAATTAGTTAGTGTTCCATTTTAAAAAAAAAAAGTATTTAACTTCTGTAAGTCTTCAAAAATCTCTGTTAATGTCCCACAGGGCACTCACTGAGTCTGTACCCCTGCTGCTCCCAAAGTTTTCCAGCCTGATCTGACCTTGGGAACCTTGAATTTTTAAGTCTTGTAGGAAACAATTGAAATAATCACCTGAGACTTTATGGGTTCGGTTTTGCTTAGTTTTTCTTGCATTATGCCAAAAGAGGAGTTCTGTTAATCACAGATTTGCCTTCCAAAATTTCACAGCCCAACATTTTTCTTCTTCATCTGAAAAGGATTTATACAGCTGACCTTCATAACTTTTAAATGAAAATCTTTATCTGGCACAAAAATGAAGTATTTTAATGACTGCTTGTATTACTTTGAGATCATTGTTCTCCAAAACACAAATGAACCTGGAGAGCAATGTCAATAGAATGCAGTAGCACTTAATATCAGAAATTTAAAAAAAAAAAAAAACAAAAAACCAACCAACCCCAAAATAACTGATAGACAGGTCTTATAATTGTGTTCTTAGTAGGTGTATTATTGGCAATTATGCTTGCGGTTGTTAAATTTAGCTTTCTTCACTGCATTAAGTTTCGCTTGAGTTAAAGGCACTGACCGGCTCCTGGCTTCATGCTGTAAACAAAGGGCATGTTTATTTGCACTTGCATATTGCAGATAGAATTTTCAATGCACTTAATAATGCAAAACTGCCCATGTTGAAGGAAGAGATCTAGCAATAACTGATTATGCTGGTGGAGGCATTAATGTGGTGCCAAGTAAATGTCATACGACATCCTTATTATTTTTCTGAATATCTTTTAGGTAAAAATCAGTTTGCAACAATTGTAGATTAGTTGTATAATCTCTTACTGCCTTGCAGAAGCAATTTTAGCAATATGGTCCAGTTTTCATTTGTGAAGAAAAGTAAACCAACAATTTAGCAAACACTTTAGAATTCTGATATTATCTTTCCATCTTGCGCTCAGGTGTTCGGTTTCTCCTGTCACAAGAATCAATACAACATTTTACTGAACATGTATGTGAATAATATTCTCCTAAGAATATGTTGGGCTAAATTTTGAACCCATTCTCAGATTACTTTGTCATTCATGTGATGTGATGACTGTCCAATTTCCTTATTCAGTCATTTCCTACATTAATGCATTTTATTGCTCTGTTCTAAAAAGCACATTAAGTTATCTGTTGCTGCCTTTTATAGTCTCAAAAGAATGCCAAACTTGCTATGAGAAATGCAAGCATTACAAGGAGTCTTCTCTCCTAAAGAATCAGCTCTATTTTCAATCTTTTCTCAGGCTTGCTTTTGGAAGTGCTCACTACAGAGCAACGTGTGGAATCATCAGGTGAATGTGCCTCTGTTTCAAGTGTATGCAGAGGCAATAACTGGTTGCTGGTAGTTTCTGCTGTGTAGCTGTTGTCAAAGTGAGGGTTTAGTAGAGTGTTTTGGCAGCAAAAGGCTCTGGTTCACCCCGTTGGGAATTACTGCTAAGAGCTTAAATGTTTGTGTTTCTCCTTCTGAGAACCTCTTTTATTTTTTTTTTTCATGGAGTAGAGGGAAAATAGTATTTGCATCTTGAATTTGCTATTCAAGTCAAAGTTATTGAATATGCTCTCAGCTTTAATAATAACAGCAGCTGACATTTTTAGCAGCATAGATACTACCAGCAATCTCCTGGCGCTACTCTTGTGGTGCTTCCCTCTTATCCATTGTTCTCTTCTGAATAGCAATGCCACCAATATACTTATTCTGTATTACAACACTTGTTTTAAGAGAGCCTGATAAAAGTTAGCTTTTATCAAGTTTAAAACATGATCGTTGATCATTGTGACTTTGATAAGTGAGTCTAACAGCTGACAGAGTTTTCAGTGGTGTTTTCCTGGCCTTTGAAATGCTACAGAAAATTAATGTTTCCCAGACTAGAATTTTATGCTGCTCTCCCAATGAAAGGTCAGCTGAAAAATCCAGTAAGTATAGCTCAGGGGATTTTATACACAGCAGGAGCTGCTGTGTAGATTCAGCTAAATTTAGTTACAGAATTGCAATTCTTAGTGCATAATCAACATACACTTTTCTAATACATTCATGTTAATACAAGTTTGTTAACTTCACTTTTTTAACATATTAATTACAATGCATGCTGTATTTTTTTATATATATATATATACACACACACACACACATATATGGTGTCTAAGAAGATAAATTTTAGACCCATCTTCTCCACTGGACTTTGCAAATGTGCTGCTTCTCTTTTTCCCCCTTTTATTTCACTGATCTCTGTATGGGATGGGTGGCTGCAACCCATTTGTTGTCACATCAGTGCAGTTCATTTTCCATGTCAAGAATTGTTTGAACACTGTAGAACAAATGACAGTAACTCTCAAAACACCAGTTTCTGTAAAGATATGAGGCATATAGATGAAATCAAAAAGAGTCTATTCAAAAGGATAAAATCTTAAGGTGTTTAAACAGCTGAAAAAAAAAAAAAAGTAGCCTTGTGGAAGTATAAAATGAATCCTTCGGCTTCCATGTATTCCTTCTTGCCAGGCCATTGTGGTTTCCTTAGGTGAGATATCCCCAGCCATTTTAATGAAACTTTGCAATTGCAGAGATAAAATGGGGAAAGTGTGAGATATTTGTTCGGAGTCTATAAGAGTGCTCTATTTAATGATTTCTGGTGAAAATAGGCTTTCCCTTATCAAACATTATAAGGGCATCCTCTCTGGAGAAGCTAATAGCAATGAATTTTTTTCCAGTTGGCATGTTGTGCTTTGTCCACTTGGGTGGCAGGGGATGTTGTGTGTGTTTTTTCTCTTTTGTTATAAGTTTGAAAAATACTATCAGATTTTCCTGATCTCATATTCTAACTTTCATCAAGTAACTGGGCAGTAGAATGTGAGCTGGTAGTGACTGAGCATATAATCAAACAAGGGAAAATATTTTTGCTTTATTGGCAAGGTAAACTTTGAGGAAAAAGGAGAAAATATCTGTGTGGACAGATGTGGCCAGACTATTCCAAAGCTGTGTTTTGTCTGTGATTACATAAGAAAAACTGGCAATGTGCATATGTATATATTTGGAGGGCTATGGTTTGTGCGTAATTCAAACCAAATTTATTCGTACTTAAGCCCTGTTGTGTTAGGCTAGTCTCTTAATCAGACGAAATATAGATAAGGGAATCTGTCTACTTCGCATTGTGCATTTAAACCTATTTTAATGTGGTAGTTCGTAATGTAAAGGTAAGCTTGAAAAAAGGAATGATGAGTCAGCCTTCTTGAAAAAGGGAATGACTGCTGAAGTCTCCAGATGTCAACACAGAGGACATAGCAGTTACTTACAGTAACACCAAAAGAAAGTGAATCCAAAAGCTCTTTATTACTGAATTCACGATCCATAGTTTGATTTAGTAGAAGTTTGGCTTCCAAGGTGGGATATAGCTGTGCAGTTGCAGAGGTGTGGAAGCCAAGGTTTTGACTAATGAATTGGGAATATAGTGAAATGTTTGAGTGAGCATGATGCATTAACACCCCGCATCAAGTGATTTGTCAGTGAGTTTAATCCTTTTAGCTTTTATACAGAAAATACAAATCTTCACAGGATTATTAGGAAGGTATTAATGAAATCCACCAAACTATGCACATGTCTAAAAAATATCACATGTACCAAACAGTAAAGTTCATTTCTTAAGTTCTCAGAAAGATAGTGCTGTGAAAGAGACAGTTAAATGGGTAAAACAAACAAAAATAAAGGTCCTATTAGCTCAGAGAAAGGTAATGTCTTACTTAACTGTATGTAGCATATTTTTGACCATCACCTACCAATTTAAGTAAATCTGGCCTATCAAGTGGGATGATAAAAAGAGATCGATGCTAGATCTAGTTATTCTAATTACCTGGATTTGTTCCATTGAAATGTGGTTGCCAGGATATTATTGCCTCAGTTATATAGAAGAGAAATGCAGATGCGGCATCCTTGCTTGCACAGAGTATAAGGATGAAGACATTTTTGCAAAGTTTTTCCATTTGAGCATTTCTCATGCATTTCAAAAATACTGTTTAATAATAGTCATACCTGCCTATTGCGTTATCTCTGCTTCGTAACGTGAAGAGATAAGTTATACAGTACATGAAGAATCCATCTTAGAGAAAAGAAACATGAGAGACCTCAGCAAGGTAAGCAATTAAATTTGAGTACAATATTTTCATTTAATTTCTGATTTTATACTAGTATAAGTCAACGTATTTAGATCATTAACTGAGCTTACTCCTCCACCAAATCTTGGAGTTTTATACAGGATTATACAGGGGCTAAATTGAAGTAGGATAACTCAGGCTGCTTCTTCAGGTGACTAGCCTGGCTATAATTTTAAGTGTGGCCCCTGTGCACTGTAGGCTGCAGTGTGACATACTGGGACTAAGGCAGCACAAACAAGCTAGTTTAAGTACTTGCCCAGCAATGGCAGCACAAAGATAATTATGTTATCTCAATGCCCAGGCTGTTTTCAATATCTCCTTTAAAGCTGGCTTAGCTGTATTTGACCTGGACTGTTAGGATTTTACAGATTCAGAAGTGGATTTCTTAGGAGTCAATAACACTGAGTTCCTGCAGAAAAGAATACAGTTACTCCTGCAGGAAAAACATGCAGTTGTCCCGTTGTAGATAAGGCAGCACATGTATTCAAAATCTAATAGGCATTAAAAAGAACATCTTTAGTTTATTTCTTCCATTCCTTTCTTAAATTTGCATACTTGCAATATATAGATTGTTTGAATGTAAAGCATGTGTAGTTTTCTTTAATCGTCTCTGAGTGATTTTAAAAAGAGAGCATAAAATGTATCTTCAGGACAGAAAATGTTGAACTGTCTTTCAGCAGTTTGGTTTAGGGGCTACATATTTGTATCCAACTTCACTGGTTTTTTTGATTTTTCGTCTTCTCTTTAATAATTCTTATGTTGCTGAAGGGTGTTTTTCTTTCTCTGAATGTTTCATCAGTAAAACATTCCATAACCCTGGGTTTTTTAAATATGTTAAGTTGTGGTCAGGGCTTTTAATAACTGGAGGTTATTTCCTGGGAGTGATGCCTGCTTAATACTCCTTCATTCTCTCATGCATACATAAACAACCCTTCTTTCCCCATTCCTTATTCCTGTTCCTGGGCAAGAGTTAAATTCCTCTAACGGTGAGAAGAATGGTCCAAAGTTCCTGTGATTTGGCTAAGAGGTGGCGTCATCTTAGCATAAGGCTTTTCTCATAATACATTAAAAGAAGTTGTTTGTTTTTTTAAAAATAATATTCCTTTTAACAAAATTATTAAAGAGCTCATTTTATCATTAATGTGCTTGGTACATGCTTGTATGTATGTTTATATATTTCAACAGCAACAAAAATTCTTTCATGCAGAATCTAGGAAACAGAGGGGTTTCATTTTGGAGACTCTCTGTGGATGTTTCTCTATGTTGGTGAGGGATTCGCAGCTTCCTGTTGGAAGCCTGGGATTTCAAAGTGATGTTAGGGGGTTGTACAGTTTGCTCTGTCTTTAGCACACCAAGAAGTCCAAGTCTGAAGTGGCATGAAGAACAAAGAGGAATCTTGCAATCTGGACCAGAGAGAGTGTTACAAAGCATAGTGGTAAGTTTTAAGACAAGTTAATTTTTTCACCCAGGTTTCCAACTGTTGTGTTGAACTGTTAATCCATCCTTGAAAGAGAAAGGGATGGCAAACAATAGCAAAATGAAGCCTTCTAAGTTAATGCCAGTGATAAGAAAATGTGCTTCGTTATTGTAAAGCATCAGGAAAAAGTCATTTATAATAGGCATCCACAATCTATCCTCGGTGTTACAGCATGTCAGAAGAATTCACCTTGTGATATAAGAGATCCCACCCAGTGTATGGGTCAGCACAAAGGCTGACAACTCTGCTGGCAGAAAATGTTTTGTGAAGAGTGCTGTGGAAACTGAAGTTTGGGGAAGAAGACAGAGATGAAATTTTCACTAGGCAAATAAGAAAGTTGCTAAATGTAGCTGAAAAAATTAAATATATTGATCGAAAAAGCAATTAAGGGAAGAGAGGGAAGAGGAGGGGAATTAGCTTCAAATCCAGGAAACTTCAAAAAACCTCAAAACCAAGCTCACCAACCAGAAAAAAAAACATTACTTTTGGATATGAGGGAGAAATTACCCCACCTTATCTAAAATAATCTCAAGCCAAAAAATCAAATGTAAATGCAAAATTATATGCTTTTTTTTATGGTTGGCTATATGAGGAGGTTGACATTCTCTTGCTGCAAGCACACACAAGCTCTGCATTCCCTGAAATTATTGCTTGACAGCCCTGATCCTTTATATATTTCAGTCTTTCCAATGTTGTGCTTTCTTATTTTTCTTTGTTTCCCCACATCTACAGTACTCTACATGCAAGCTTATTTTTCCTGTGTATTTGTTTATGCATGTATATCAATATTTCACATTTCTGTCTCTGCTGCAATTTTGTAAATGGGTAGTTTTTTTCTTGTCTCATGGTATCCTCTCTCCAACAACACCGGGAAATCTGTGTGCCAAAAGGTATGTTTTGCCATTCCCAGTAGCAGCAAGGTGGGATGAGGCTTTTCATAAAATCACTTTACTGTATGGGTAGTGGAGAACAGGTGACTGTCCTTGGAGCCACTTTCTGTCCTCGAGACAGCATGGGAAACAGCTACCAGTTTCCTGAGTGCTTCTGATTAAGATTTGCTGAAGATTTTATGCACGCACTTTTAACAAGCTGTTTAGCAAAGAAATATATATTTTTAAATATTTATCTGTTGCATCAATCACATCTTTCTTGATTTATAAGAACAGTGATGATGACAAAATGTTAGAGTACTTCCTCTTAAGAACACAGCATATGAAATCCAGTGGATCTTACAACGGATTTCATTGCTGGTGGATGGAGACCCAGTCATCATTTAATACTAAACTTACTTGTCATAACATGTGTTACCAAAAGATACAAGCAAATCAGGGTGAGCCAAAGGCAAGGCAGTATTACCATACTAAAAAAGGGACATGCAATGGTCTCTGGCAGCCAGACCTGATATACAAGAATAGTATTTTGTACAAAGGCATCTTTAGACTTCTGACCTAAGTGTTTAAAAAGTGGATGGTAAAATGACAAATAACTGTAAAGTAACTTTTAAAAGGGGAATAATCCTAAGCTTTCTTTGAAGAAATCCTGGAACTTTTCAAATAGCACTTCCATTTTATCAAATTTTCTTCTGTTTAAGTGGCACTGTTCTGATAAGTGGATCATTTTGGTTTTCTGTACTGCAAGCATAGTTTGGCTTTGATTGTACTGACACGTATGGCTTTTTAATTCTGGGAAACCAGAGAAATAAACTGGATTTCACTGCCCGTTTTAGCAAACAATAGATACTTGGATGAAGTACCTCATGACTTATTGGTTATAAGGCTTTAAACATATGCTCTTTTCTCAAATTGTATCACAAATGTGGTCATGTTCTCCTTGTTCAGACTTTTGTTAGACTGCTGTAGTGTGACTCTCCAGGGCCTGCATGCAGTCACCTTCTCAGGATCTCAGTATGTGCTGACATGATTTCTTCCCTTGGCTCTGGTATTTTTCCTCTGCTGCTTCTTCACAGTAGTGGGAGTCTAAATCCCAGATGTTTCAAAAACATCCTGAATGTTTTGTTTTCTGTTTTGTTTTCTGTTTTGTTTGTCTCTGAGGGCAAGTAAGTGACGAACAGATTCCTCGCATTACTCCATAGATATGTTGTCTAAAGGCTATAGTTCAACTCTTCAAAAAATGATAGAAGCAATAAAAGAAACAATAGTTTTGAGAGAGTCCTAAGACAACATAATGTTTTATTTAATGTCATGAAAAATACCCAATTTCAACAAAAGAAATAAAGCGTTTTGCTTTTGTCTTCTCTCATCTGGCGAAAACAGTTTGGGGAATACAAGACATTCAGGATTTCTGTCATCGTATTTGTCCTCTAAACCATGATGTTCATCCAGCTTAGTACATATTATCCTGGCTAGCTTCTTGTGACTTACCTTGCCTGTTTCTTTATATCTTCTTTTCCTAGCTTTATGAAGATTATACTAGTCATACTTAGTGCATTACTTCTTCCCAAGAGACAACTCCTTTTTTTTTTTTCTTTCCTCCTGTTTAAGGAAGGGTGATTCCCAAACTCTGTCCCTGAGAAAGATAAAAGCAGTAGTTCTTTCTTACTCTAGGCAATATCCTTAACATTCTACTTTTTTAGTCAGAGCAGAGGGGAAATTTCAGCCTTCTCCATTGTTCCTAACTTGGTGAACTCTACTAGCAGAAATAAACTTCTGTGGATATGTCAATTTTTATAGCAGTAATGTTGTATGATTTGTTATTTCTCTTTGATATATATCAAACATTTCCCCAAGTCATTGCAGATGTTCCACTGACTTCCACTTATTATAAGTTAAAAGTAAGGGGAACATATATGTCAAATAAGTGGAGTTATAAGTCCATTTGTACAGCCCAGAGCAACAGCTCCTAGGAGGGTGAATTGTGTTTAAATCTCAGGCTTCCCCGAATGCTGTAATTCTATGTTAATATAATTCCCTTACAGTGTTATACAACTCAGCACTTTTGCTGTGGAATTGGCTACTTTACAAATGATACCACTCCTTGGTTTATTTTTCTTCCCGCAGCTGCCTGTTACTTTCCAGCTCTTCCCACAAAGAACATGTAATTGAACTGTATTGCACAGTAGCCAGACTTCAGAGGGAAGGAAAACCAGAAATGTTTTGCAGCTCATACGTGAGGCGGAAGGGTAGTCTTACGCTTCGACTGACAAGCTGCTTTTGAGAATGATGCAGGCACATATGCCAGGTATGTGGCCTTTCTGGAAAGTAGAGATAGCCCCTAAAATGTCATGCAGTTAACTCAAGAAACAGTGGGAGCCTTTCCATGGAAAATGAGTGCTGATAGTAATTTTTCCTCACTGAAGCAATCCTCCACAAATACAACTAATGCTGTCAGTCAAGAGAGAATGATGAAGCCACACAGAATAGTTTTCTTCTTTCCCCTGGTAAAAGTTATGCAGCTTATTCTAGGGAAAACATCAAGCTGTCAAGGCTTATGCCACCAACATCTCCATCACTATGTGGAGGACTGGAGCACGTTTTTGTCCATGCTGTGTTTACATTCTTTCTAGTGCACTCTTTGGGGGATTTGAGCAAGTGTCTGTGTTTGAATCCCATTCAGGGTGTAAGAAGGGGGCTTTAGATGCCAAGCTGCTGCCAGCTGTTATCAGTGTTCTGATAAAAGCTCTGATGTTTTGATAAACGTCTGTGGGCTAGGAAGTAAAAAAGTGACATGGCTTTCAACCTGCCCTGTTTGATCTTTATTATAATAATAGAAAAGCTTTTTCCACTTAGTTTCAACCCAACTGGAGGGAGAAGGAAGTAATGTGAACTTTGAATCCCCTTTCTGCAAAACATCAAGTAACTTCTTTATTTTTTTTTAAACGCCCTTACATATATTCAGCATATTTAGTAAATTTTGCCTTGGTTTTGGGAAACAGTTGAACCATTCTGGCTGAAAAGCAGTGTTTACAATCACTTTAAGACAGACTATCACAATTCTGCAATTTTGTCATGTCTCGAATAACTGAAACTGCAAAACTTAAGTGCTACAATTGAAAGTGATAGACAATTTTATCTATAGGCATTCAATTTATACTTTCTTTTTTGGTTTTCTTTTTTTTGAGGGGGGTGGAGGTATTATTACTGCTACTACTATTATTTAAGTGTACTAAATTAACCTTCCCTAGAAAAAAGTACAAAGACAAAAACCATCTGGTGAACCCTACAACAGTCTGGCAACAGCAGTAATCAAATCAACAAAAATGTGAGTTAACAAAGCTTTTCTCTGGAATTTTACTGGTAGCGGTGGAATATGTTTTCTATTCTTATTTTTTTCCACAAGCTGCTTGAAAATTTTAGAATAAATGATGACTAAAAGCATTGAAAAATGTATTGACCAAAATCAGTCTCTCATCATGATTTGTACTTATTTTTACTTTCTGCTGTAGGAATGGAGATCAGTTACTGTGTCCCTGATAAAAGCTTCCCATATTACTTCCTGGTAAGTTTATTTTTACAATGTGGTAGATGTACTATTCACCCTGAGATTAATTCTTGAAACCGTAGGCTGTTAATTGAATCTGGAGGCACTCTCAATCAACATGAGTGTGATATATGCTGATATCAAGTTTCACATGTGTTTAAGGACTATTATTTAGGATTAATTCAGCAAGGAAATGTAAGCTTAAAACCTAAAAAAAAGTATGTCTTACATCCTTTTCCTAAGAAAAAGCAAAGTCACTCTTTTCTTTCCATTGATTAAAGTATCTTCTTGCAATATTTTTATTTCCCTTTTCTACTGTTTTGGCCTGATCAGTACTAGTTTACTTCACCCATAATTTACAGTACAGTAGTATGCTATTGTATGTATGTATGTACCTCCATGTGGAAGGAGGAACCTGTCATTCTCTGGATTTTTTTTTTTAATTCTTAAGTTCTACCTTACTTTTCACAGACAAGGTAAGAGAGAGCCTAGCCTCTTCAGGTTTCTAAAAATGGACTCTTGATGTTGTAGATCCCTTTTCACTGCCACCACCCCTTATACCACTCAAATGAAAATAGAAAAGTCACTCTGATGGGAGGTGTTCCCTATGGATAATTATCCAGTGACGGTGTTATGTCTTCTGGAATATTTTCTTTGATTGAAAAGCAAGCCCCCTCCTCAGAAAAAAAATTTATTGAAAATATGAGTGCAGCTTTTTTTATTTGGATCATCTTTCCACAAGGTTATTGCATAGAACACCAGGCAATCATTTAACAATCTATTAAACATGCTACTTATTTGTGTGCTACGGTTTCAACTACTATTAGCAGAAATAAAAGCTGAAGCTCAGAAAACAGTTTATTAGACTAAGTGAAATCTGTCAATGACTTTGTAAGACTGTGTGTGCTAAAAAGTATTTGATATATCTAGCTTCTCGGTGGACTGGATTTTAAGGGTATGGAACAGAATAACTTCCTCGCCCACAAGGGTTTAGATTTCTGATACTGTTTTGCTTTCTCTGTAAATGTCTTAATATGGTACTATTGGACCTTCATTTTTAAAAGCACTTTCTTAAAGGGAGAATTAAAAACTGAAGACAAAACATGAATACGAGATAAGAAAAAAATAATGGATTCTGTAAATACTTTGTGTAACATTTGCCCAGAAAGACTTGGCCATTTAAACTGTGTTTGTCAGTTTGAATCATCTTATTGATTATCTGGCAATGAATGCTAGTAAACAGATCGACATTTGGGGTTTTGGACTCTGTCTATTTCTCATCTAGAGATTATTAGCTGGCTATTTTGAGACGGAGAAAAATGTTACCTTTATAAATAAAAAGTCCCATTATGGCTTCATTAGTAGGTTTGTTGCAAGCCCTTTGAGTACTTCTCTCTAAGGTCTCAAATCTTTCCACATACATGGACTAGTTTATAGAATCATTTGCATGACCTCAAGGCAAACATGATTTACATTGTTGTTAATATAAATGTTTTCTTTAAGATGGGCTCTAGCATATGTCTCCTTACCTTGGTCTGCAGCCTCTTATTTTATTCTGCAATTGCCTGTTCTTTTAACTTTACATTTCTGATTCATATGAAATGTCTCTCTCTTGCTGTAGAAAGTTGGAAGCAAAACTCTTGCCTTCCTGAGGACTCTTCTAGAAAAGTTGCTGCATAAACATTAATAAAAGTATCATAAAGCTGTGTTAGATTTTGCAGAAATAATCTAGCATAGCTGCTCAGCTGACTGGCAGAGTGAATATTAACTAATACCATCCTGTTGAACCAACATACATTTTAGTTCAAGAATTCTAGATTCCAATTTGGATTTAGTATTCAGCAGAATGAATTAATTTTCAGATGTGGAAAACTTATTGCATGTTTTGCCTGTTTCATTTGGTTTTTTTCCAATGGATTTACTTATATCAGAACTGTTCTTGTTTTGTTTTTTTCACCTATCTGGATGAAGCTGGTGGATATGGTTGCCACGCAGTGTTAGAGTTGCCTATGTAAATGAGATCTGCAGAGTGGATACAAACATTTGTGACCCCAATTGTAGCAACATACAACTAGAAAAAACACAGAAAACACAAATCTGATGGCAAATTAAATATTTTAATTACCAAATAATTCTGTGCAAGAAAACAAAGGCACACAGGAAACACCAGGCATAAACTTGAAACTCAGCTACCTAGTTTTTCCATACAGCTGAGGAGAAAAAAAAAAAAAATTGAGGATGGCTAATACAACTGATTCATAGAAGCATAGAATTATTTGGGTTGGAAGGGACCTTAAAGATCATACAGTTTCAACCCCCCTACCATGGGCAGGGACACCTCCCACTAGATCAGATTGCCCCAAGCCTCATCCAACTTGTCCTTCAACAGGAATTTTCTTGGAACTTGAAAAATTTTTGAGACCTCCATTACTTTAATGAATCATGGCTCATTTCGACCTATGGCAATAGGATTCTAGACCAATGAATGAGCAACCTAATAAAAAAGTTTTATTTCCTAGAGAATGGTAGCGCTAAAAGGCAGAAAGCGATTTGTTCTCACCCAAACTGGGCTCAAAGCAGTCTTTGCTACAGAAGGGATGCATGCAAATTTAAGAGAAACACAGCTGCTATTGCAAACAAAACATTTGACACTTGTGGCCTAGAATTTCTGAGAAAACAGAACTGAAAAATCCTAATACAAGATCAAGCCTTTGTGATGTGACACAAATGAAATGTCCAGGCTTTTATTTCCTTACATTACAAGGACTGTTATGTTGCATTAAACTCAACTTTGCCCGTTTCTGCTACAGGCATCCTCATTTTTCCATCTGTCACTCCCCTATGGAGTATGCTTTCCAAGTCAAATCATCAAATTTTTGCTTTCTTTTGTCTGATCTATTTTTGCCTTGTGTCACAGTTTAGCTCCAACTCTCAGCTTGATCTGCAGCTAAATGCAAGCAGTTGTGATCCCAGTCCTCACCACACACACAGGGAAAGGGAAATGAGAGACAGACTTGTGGGCTGGAAATTAAAACTAAATGAAACAATAATAATAAGGAAAACACTATTAATAAGAAAACAATAAAATATGTACAGATATGTACAAAATCAAACCCCTCTTGATGACTACATCACAACTGATGCGGCAGAGCAGTCACAGGGAAAAGGTCCTGGAATGGATTTAGTGGCAAATGGGACCTGGACTCAGGAACTGGATTCAGGAACATAAAAATCTGGCATTAGGGGCAGAAAGACAGAGTTCTTACTGGACGCCAGCCATTGAAGAAAAGGGACTGACCCTCGTGATCCCTCAGGTTTTTATACATAGTATGACATATGTGGAATGGAATACTCTATTGGCCACCTTTGGGTCACCTTTCCTGTCCACTCGTCCCTGCAGGTACAGCCCTTTTTCACCTCAAAGCATTTCATCAACTTGCTTATGACTGTATTCTCCATAGGGATGGATGTAAGCAACAGCTTTTCTGCATACTCATGCTCTGTTACTTTGGTGATAATCATAAATTTTAATGATTATCACTTTTGAAGACAGATACTGCCTGAAAACATGTAGTTAACTTTCAGAAAATTAAGTTACCTGGACAGAGCTTGGCTGAAAAGCTAAAAAATTGCTTCTGTTTTAGCTCAAAGCAGAACACAAGACTTGATGCTCTTATTAGCCATTATCAAAAGGAAGTTAATTTATTATCATAGTTTATTCTACTCTATTAAAGCAGCCCTAACATGTCCCCTCCAAACTCACTATCTAATAATTTTACATACATTCTAGTGCAATTTTTTGACATCTCCTATCCTCAGCTCTCTTGTCTCTACTTGACTTGTGAAAGCTTTTTTTTGGACATGAGTTGGCTTGCTTAATAACTTTACAGCATCTGGCATAAGAAGGATTCAGGATCTGTGGATGTAATTGTAGTACTTACAAATCAATAATCTGAATTAAGGGCTGGGCTGAGATCTATGAGCTCAGCTCTGGAATGAACACGTGCATTTCTCCTACAGGTACCTGAACAGTGTGGTAAAAGTTTTGGAGGGTTTTTTTCCTCTTCATGCCCTATTTGTAACTACGTTCTCTCATGGGATATAAGAAACTTCTTTGGACTTCAATGGGAATTATTCATTTTCTGCAAGTGGAGAGCAGAGCCCATGACTGGACAGAAGCCAACGTTCTTTAAAAGTTCACATGCCTTATATTTGCTCTCTAATTTGGACTGCTTCTGACCAAAGCTGGAGGGGAGCAATGAAAAGTAGTAGCAGCTGTATCAGTAAAAAATTCTAAGAGTTAACATAACATGATGTAAATAATTTCATCTGATCTTCCTGCTTGCCTGTTTTAACCAGAAATAAGAAGAGCCTTATATGCAGTGAACTTGAAGAATGCTAATGGGATGTCTGCATCGCGTGGTACTCGGTGTGCTTATACCAGAATAGGAAAGCCTTTTATTCTGTAATTCTCTGAGGCAAGAAAGAGGCTTTCTGAAGAGTTACTTTAAATTTAAACTCTCATTCTAATGTTAGACAGCCTGTTGGATCTCTGAGTTAAAAATTGCTTCAGCTTTGGTTACTAGAGCCAGATGTAACGTTGACCTTAAATGGTAAAAGCTCCCAAGAGTGTAAGAGAGGCTGGCCTGAGGGGAAAAAGAGGAATAACTGAAGTTTTAGGTAAGTAATCTCTATAACTGAGAATAAGCTCTTTTTCAGCTGTGAAACGGAACGGAACCATATTTCCTCCTTAAAGGTACAGTACCTTGTTGTTATGATACTGAGTAGCTGGTTCTTCCTACCCTCCCCCCCCCGCCTCACCCCTTCAATTTTTGTTTTTTCAAATTTTAGCTGCTTAAAAAGTGGGTGTAGTTAATGAAACCTAGCTCTTCTTGCATACTGTTTGGGAATATATAAGAATGAGAAAGAAAAAGCTGTGTTAATTATACTGAGACTTGAGTAATAAAGGTACGTAGTCAGTAATTCAAGGCAACCCAATTCACAGATACTGTTATCTGTATTGTGCTAACCATTAAAGAGTCTTGGTTAGCAGTGATCCATGATCTAGACAAACATATTTAAGAGATTTCTTTTTTCTTGCTTTAAATTATATGGCTCTCTTTCCCGCATGCTTGCTTTTAACAGTGCTGGAGTTGTTCATTTTGATGGATTACCTACTTGTGTCTGGAACCTATCTTTTGAAAAGACATTTCCAGAGCCATTTCTTTATACAGTATGTGTTTGGGTTTAATCTTATTAGAGGTAAATTAACACCATGAAGTTCTGTCTAACTGGAATGCTGTACAGAAATAAAACCCACCAACTTCAAGTGTTAAAACATGTTTGCTTTATTATGGAAAATCACAATATTTACATGTTCTGGTATTTTGAACTTCAGTTTTATCTGTGCTGTTTGGCAGGTACTCTGCACTGAAATGCATTTTATTTTCTTGGCAAATTAAAAACCTTTTTTTTCATCTTACTAACGCATATGTTAAGCTCTCTTTTTCAGGCAGCTGTATGTAAACAACGTGAAAGAATGAGGTCAGTACAGGGAAATTCTAGCTGAAATTGAAGACAGTTTTCTGTTACTAACAGATATTAGGAACAACACATGTTAGTGAGCTGGTTTTTCAAATCATATATAGTATGGTTTCATCTGGTGAAAAATTTTCTGCAATCATCAGCCAGTTTCTAGTTTTGCATAGTGATTAGATGGTAGTTGTTAGTTTATGCTGTGCAACAAGCAGAGAATTCTGAGGGGTTTGAACACAGACAGTGTTCCTGCAAGTGCTAACAGTTACTGCATTTATATTTTATATGGTGAGTGCTGTGTATACTTTAATGAAAGTTCACTTCATCCAGCTTCAAAAGAGTGTCACGAATAAATCTTACTTGTTACAACATTTCAGATCTGGTTGCATACTTGTAAATAACTTTTGGTTTATTTTTCTATGGACTATCATTAGTGAACAGCTTAGTAGTTTGAAGTTAATCTCCTAGCTGACCTTTCTGTTTTAAGTCAACCCTGCCAAATTAACAATTATACCCAACTCAGATTATAGTAATCTGATGATACAACACATAGAAATGTAAGTTTATTAGAATTAACAGTAGAAATTAAGGAAAAGTCCAATATATTAAATGCTGAATACTAGAGAGTTGTTGCCTTTTTATTCTTGTATTTTCTAGACTCTAAAGGCCCTCATTCTGATGTGCTGATGTGTGTGTTACTTCATTTATGACGTTTTATACACCCCTTCAACTTGCGCAAAAATATGCACTTAAGATGGTAGAAGGCATTTAAGTTTTAATAAGTTATATTTAACTTCAGGCATGGACTGGAATAACTACTTTGTGTCTAACTATTCCATGTCTGAACTAAGTATATATTTCGCATATATGTTGCCTTGTAGTATTTCAGCAACTATTGTTACTGTTCAATAGAAACCTATTTTATTTTTAACTTAGAATATATTGTGTAGTGCCTATGTGTAAATTTGTTTTCAGTAAAGATGTTATGATCATGCTAAATGTAATTTAATACAATAAGTACAATTTGCTTATTTGTACATAGTGAAAATTGTGTGTCAACATCAGCACTATGATAAACTACCTAAGATTATCAATGTATTTAACTTACAGAAATCCATCCTCTTAACAACCCTCTGGCTTAAGCTCTAAATTGACTGTGGACGTGACACATGTATACTTCCCTATCTCTTATCTTTTTATATGTTTGAGTCAATTTTAATAACTATAGTCCTATTTATCTGAGATGAAAGCAGCGGAAGTTAAGACTTATCTTGCAGCCAGATTCATATTTCCAGTCTCTAGCACTAGCATCTTCTATCCTCCTTTGGATCAATCTGCTTTCTAACAGCTTTTAATGACAGTATGCTGTCAAATCACTTTTTGA
The DNA here is from genome assembly GCA_033459285.1 of Clamator glandarius. NCBI lineage: Eukaryota > Metazoa > Chordata > Aves > Cuculiformes > Cuculidae > Clamator > Clamator glandarius. The sequence goes on from JAUNZM010000138.1 coordinate 179,526, forward strand.
AAAGCTGGGCAATACAGAGCATAGCAACTGGGAGAAGGGACAGATGTGAAAGCTTCTCATTTCAAGGGTCATATGTATAGTTTCCTTACACATCATGGAGTTCTTCCTTTGTCTAGTTGCTGTTCTTAGAGAAGTGTATAAATCTAAGAAAAAAGAAGCATCAAATGGCTTGTGAATGGAAGGGAAAATTCTTGCTGTTTCAAGGTTTGTGGGCTATTTAAAGATCTAGGGGATTTGTGGGCAGAGAGAGATCTCTTTTCTGTCCTAAGTTGCAGCCTTCCTGTAAACTAAGCAGAAGAATTTCCTTGTGATGTGTTCGTTCTCCACTTGTACTTCCTTTGAAAAGTGGGTCAAAGATGTTTTGAATCTCACTATCACTGACAGAAAGGAAAACTGAGTGGGTGATTGATTTTGAGTCACTAGTTTATCAGTTTGCAAAGACATGAATTATTGCTTATGTACACGTGTAGTGGTATGTTGTGGAGAACTAAGAATGTGGGTATTATGGTAGCACTTTGAAATAACTCTGTTTCTGTCCCTGGAAAGCAGGTCCTAAGAATTCTGAAAAGAAGAGAGGTATTTGATACTTAGAGCAGTTGGACTTAGGAGCCATAGGTTTTGTTGGAGAGCTTGGGCTCTTAACAGCATTCTCGGAATTAATCCACTTCAGGATCAGTAGAGAGATGTAATAAGCTTTTTCTTGATTTTTTTTTTACTTTGTTTATTTCAATATGTCTATTGTTAATTCCACATTCTGAAAAATAATTTGAAAAATTTGATTTTACATAGGATTACCCTATGTGTTAAGTATCTGAAATATTTAAACAACAAAACCAACAACCACCACTCTCCAACTAATAGCTGAAATAAAGAATACCTTACCATCTGCCCTTAAAATATGCAAAACTCAAAGTCTTTAGGTATCACAAGTCGTCAGAGACCTATAATATTGTAGATAAGGTCACCTGTGTGTTTGGACAAGTAGGGCCTGTAGAATAAGGGTTTTTTTTAATGCTAACATGAATTGCTTGGAGGTGGAGAGTGAAAGGGACAGAGAGGGAAACATGCAGACTTTGCAGGAAATGTATGTCAAGTGTGTCTGTTAATGTGAATGTTTCTTTTCCCAATTAATACTAAAGCATATTCTGTTGTGGCTTTTTCATGATCATAGAATAGTTTGGGTTGGAAGGGACCTTAAAGATCATCTAGTTCCAAACCTCCTGCCATGGCCAGGGACATCCCACTAGATCAGGCTAGTAGAACAAAGTTATACTTTAGAATTACTGTGCTGTCCTTTAATTTGCATGCAAATACACTTAGTTTGGTGATTGTTCAGAGTCCCTATCTCATGGCTATAAAATGGGGTGCAGTGGGTTTATTCCTGCAAATTCTACCAAGAGGAAAGTTATTGAAAAGTTGACACATCAAACGGGCTGGGGGAGGCATTTTATGCAGGTCTTGCACATTTTTTTTCTTATAGTTGTAAGGGTTTGAATTCTTTGATACACAGTAGAAATTCCGTACTGCTGGGTCAAGCACAGCAATTGCTTTGGGCTAGAGGCTTGTATTTGGAGTAAAATTATTACTGTTTATGTAATTCTGCGGAATGTTTTGTAATGCTGAAGTTATACGTGGGGAATTTGGCCCTGAGCCTTTGCTTTTAGAATTATCAGCAAAGTTTCCATTTACTTCAGTGGTGCCAGATCAGGCTCTTCATGAATACCCCAAAGGTAACAGCTATATTAGTTAGCAGGAAATAAAGAGTCTGGAACCTAGGAGAATTTGAGTAGGAGCAGTGTGTCTATTTTCACCTATGTTATTTTGGACTTAGAGGGATGCATTAACAAAGGGTGGGATGTGTAGAATGAGATCGGGTTCTGAAATTTTGGAAAAGAAAATTCATTATTTCGTTTTCAAATGTGCCCCCAGTTTCTTTGAAATGTCTCTGAAACAGGTTTTTTAGAAGAGTTGTATGTGTGCAGGTGTAATAACACACAATATGTCGATTGACATTTCCTGTTGAAACTTCCACAGTTGTGCTGAAATGTGCTCTACCCACTGAACAGAGAAACTAGAAAGAAAATACCATAATTTGAAGGAGAGCTTGTGCAGGGAAATAGTTCAACAACATATAAAAATGCACACATGCTTTGCAATTTCAGCGACTCAATTTCCCATATTTTTCTTTTAAATAGTGAATGAATGTAACTGACCTCTGGGCTCATGAAAATACCATGATATAATTAGAGGCCTAGTTGGAATGGAGGGTGGAGTTTGCCTGAGGAGGAGGTACTAAGTGAGGTTGATGTTCTGCACTTCATCTCAGGCTGGAAAAATCTTGTAAACAAATTGAAATATTGTGTTTATTTCCCTATGAAAATACAGTTGTGACTGTCATCTTGACTTCCCTGAGGGCTGTTGCAGTTAATAAACCTGTCTATTCCTATTCTTTTAGAGAAATGCTGGTAATTATACCCATCAAAGTTGGTGTAGTAGTCAGTGGAGCAGATTGTAGAAAACCAAGCAGAGATATCAGAATTCCCAAATTATCTTAGACACTTAGAGCAAGATCGGAAGACTTGAAAACTGTTCTTTGTTTACTCACTGCATTAAGTGAAAATATCTGTGAGGGACAGGGAACAAGAATTTGTGGGATATATTCTAAAACCTCAACATATAAAGATTTTTATCTCTGTGCTGAGCTTTTGGGACCTGTTTAAATTTGTTCTGTATAAAACACAGCATTAAAATGTCCCTTCCAAAACTCATCTATTGTGTGCTAGTGGAATAGACTCACTGGAATATTAACATCTTTGTACCCATATAAGAAGCTCTGACGTTTCCTGTTGGCTTCACTTCTTAAAAGTCTTTGACATTTCCTGTATAACAGATTTCAAATGGAGTTTTTGGTAAAATGGCAAACATCAAGCATCCCACTCTATACAACGCTGACATATAACCATAACAGAATGGTGAATAATACCTAAAGATCTCCTGGGAAATCTCTCCTGTTGCTGCTTGGTATTTCCATGTCTACAAATGTGTTCAAAAATTGTATTAGTACCAAGTGGTGGTTTGCACTTATCACTTGCAAAAAATATATAGGACACAGAGAAAAATTCTATCCCACAGAAAAGTAGCCTTTCTTATGAAAATGATTAATTGAATTTCCTTAAACCACACAGCAGGTCAAGGTTTCACTTCTTGTAAAATGCGGTTGCTGTGTTTGGAATGTGTGGAGCTTTGCCTGTGTCATGAACTAAAGGTCAGTCTCAGTGGATTTTGATCCTTCCTGAGAATCTGACTCCACTTAATACAAAGACAATTTCCCTTTTGCTTAACAGGTAAAGAGCAGAGTTGATGGAATTTTTTTCTTTCGGAGTAGGAACTTATAAATATCTTGCACATCTTTTTACAAAATGGGCAGAAATTTATGAAGTTTGTCACCTAATCTTATTCTCAGGTAGTAGTTAGTGATATGCTTTATTAGAACAAAATTCTTTAAATTCATAATATGTCTTGCACTTATCTGTCTATATGATTCAGAGGTTGTGAAGTTGGGAGGTTTTTTCTTCCTTTTGAAGGTGGGTAAAGTACAATCATCTTGTGTACTTATCTCCTGAGCATCTGCTTAGAAAATAAAACAACATGCCATTTTGACATCCAAGAAAGTGCTATAAAAAGTCTGTTGCTATGTTTAAATGCCTACACTCAGTTGCTATAGCAATAAAAATCTCAAAAATGATGTATGAATTGCCATAGTGCATTACCAGCCCTTTCTGGGACAGGAGATTGTGGGACTGAGACTATGGCAAAGATGCTCAATATATCAAAGACCAGAGCTGCCACATAGTTGCAGGTGCCCTGCGCTGTTATTTGTCAGCAAAATGTGGCGTAGCTGAATAAATCCTGAATTGGCTGCATCAAAAGGACAGTTGGATCCCTGCTTAATTCATTTGCTTCTTCCTGACTTATTTGACAGAGTACAATGCTTGGCACAACTTCCCGTTTCCATGCAAGAGAAGCTGGTGAAAACATTGACCTTTCTCTAAATTCCTCCAGTCTCATGTTATCAAGTGTAAAAATCAGTATACAGAGAGCATCACACTGTAGATTTCCTCTCTGTAACATTGCAATAGTCAGTCTGAAATGCCCTTGCTCTTGACACAGCTGTGGGAATCCTATTATCAGAAAAAGAAAAGAAATGAAATGGTAGCTAAGGGAATCCTCAGCATCTCTCATCTCTCTGGGGCTCAAAGCCTTGAACATTCAGTTGCTTCTTGAAGAGATCAGGAAACTCAACTTCCTTCATAAAACAGAGCAAGTAAAAGGCATGTTATTTTGGCAACTATAGGTTCAGTTGTGGAATTAAATTGTTACTTCAGGCATTTCTATGCCTTGTTCTCTCTTCTACTGAGGGGATAATTAAGGAAAAAAGCTTGGAAAAACTGGAACCTTGTTTGAAAGCAATATAATCATTCTGTTCTCTTTATTCCCAGTTGCTTAAAGAATCCTTGAGGTTCAAATGAGACTGGCTCAAACTGCACACAAGTGTGTTGTTCAGTTTGAATGTGATAATCCACAGCAGTCACATAACTGTTACAAGTGTTTTCCTTAGCATATGCTTTGAAGTCCATTTAAGAGGTCTGATATCAAGAATGTATCAGTGGTAGAAATAATTTTTGTTTCAGTTGTTAGATAGTGATTAATGTTCTTGTTCAAGGGTCGCTATGCTTGTAAACATATAGATGAAGACACTATGGTATTCAGTAGTTTGAGGGCACATCTAAATAAATCCTCTCATACTTCTAAGTACATTTGGACTACTACTATATTCTTTGTAAAAAGTCTATATAAACTACTACCATGTATCTGGCTTATAGTTTTTCTCAAAATAAGAGCTACAATGTTACATAGATAGTGGCATCTCTCTCATTTTTACCAGAGAATAGCTTGTACTTGCAACATAATTACAGTATTTTTCTGTATTTCATTTTGAGTGTCTCTGGGATTTAATTTTAATATCTCAGTTTTGGTTTTAACTTTTAAGAAATTATGTAGCTTTAAGCTGCACAAAATTCCATGTGCATGGAAGCATGCATCTTTCTCAGCCTCCATGCAGATTCTTTGTTTACTTTTCTTCTCAACCATCCTGTATGGGCTATTGGACAATCACCTTACAAATGGGTTTATTCTTAAATAAAAATGCCAATGGGACTGATAGTGGGGTTAGTTTGGTGTGGTTTTTTTTTTACAGATCCCAGAGGAGTCCAAATGTGACATCCATAAATATCTATTGATGCTTGTTCATTAAATTTTGCTTAGTATTCCAGCGATTATCTTTTACATCAAGCTTGGGAGAGGCTTCTGCAGTTACACATAATGTGCCTGTAAAATTCACACATCTAAGTAAAGCTTCCTTTACAATAATGTGACTTTCACTGTTGTTAATATGTGGTCATATGAATAACATAGCTGGGCAGGGGAAAAGACAAGGAGAGGAGGAGATTTGTGAAACTTATAAACTGTAGCTTTTGTGTTTCATGAAACTGTCAAATACTTGAAATACAGAAATTTGATTTTCCTTAAACTGTGCCCTACACATATAGCACCACCAACATGGCTGTTACAACATCAGTTTATTCTATATTTATATAGTCTGTGTTTCAGAAGCTGTACCTCTGAACTTGCGTCTGCCATGGAAATGCAAACTGCCCAATACTTGTCATTCCCTGGGTTAGCTCTAGTTGAAACTGATCACCAGCTTCAAAAGTTTTTGCAGCACAGAGGGAAAAAGGGGGTGTCAAACAGACAGCGTGGCTACATAAACTTCTTTCAAGGAAAAAAGACTCTTGGCTATTAGTTAGAGACCCATTTCTCATTATATATTGCCCACTAGCCTTCTTTAAGCATTAGCTATGCATTTATTTTTTCCATAATCTATTTTTGGTCTTGTTTTCCTTGGAATAAATTTTGTGCTGTTATTCTGATTGCCAGCCAATTATCCTTCCCCCTTCTTCTCTGCTCTCCCTTCTTCCCTCTCAGTGGCCTTTGAACTTGTCCAACTTGTTGAATTTGGCAAGAGAGAATCTCAAAAGTATTATGTTCCTACAAGTGAAAATCAGTACTGAGAGAGAAGAGACACGACTTAGTGCTGCTAAGGGGGCAAGGCTCCACTGTGAGCTGAAATCATCACTGATTCTGTTCAATCTGCCAGCTGGCAACCTGGCAAGTGTGAAGCTCAAAACCAGGCACAGCAAATGCTGTCTCTTGTTCCTCCAGGCTGGCAGGACACAAGGAGAAAAGTGTGCTTATTGTGATGAGGGAAATAAGATGCAAAATCATTAAAATAAAATGACTGAAGAACAGGTTTTCTTAACTCAGCTACTGAGAAACAGCTTGTTTCCTAATGTAGAGCAAAGGGCGTCACGAAACTGTCTGTGCACTGTTGTCTCAACTTTTTAATGGAAAACTTTTGCTAACGTGTGTAAAATGATCATGAAAACTACATGCTGATAACTCTCCTGTCATTTCACATGAAGTTCTAATAGTTGGAGACAGATGTCCCTATGTTTATCTTCAGTCTAAAGCAATGCAGAGCATGGTTAGATTGTAAAATAGAGCCTAATCTATCTTGCAGATTTTTCCATCAAGGCTGCAATGCCTAAAGGGAAAAGACCTGAGGCTTTTGCCTTCATTGGGAATAGGCTATAGACTCTACTCAGTGTGCTCTTCAGGCATGTCAGTCAGGCTCATGGGAATGTTTTTCGTGGACAGGTTCTTCCCATGGTGGATAAATGTCAGCCAGCCGGGTAACGGCAGCCTTTCTAATTAGACTTTCTTTATGTAACAGATGTTTTGAAGCTCAGCCAGGGAGAATAAACTAATATCCAGAAGCAGTGACCCCTGTCTGCTTTCTGTTCATTTGAAGAAGGTAGCTGAGGCTCCAGAACTTGTTCCCTGAACATTTCCTTGCATCTGAAGTGGTTTCTCCACTAATGGTGTCCCTTTGTTTATGCATATATAAGGACAGCATGCAAGCTCTAAGGCTGACAAAACTCCATGAGTTCCTTATCACGGACACTGCTCACTTGTACCTGTTCCTTTAGGAACCCTTTTAATCACCTACCCTAGATTTAGGTGGTTTTTGCCTTGAAAATATACAGAAAAATTCTGACCCTTTCTCTGAAGATTGCACGTGTTTGGTTTATGGATCAGATCATCGGAGGTTTGTTATTTCTCCCCCTCATCTTGATTTCATGGGGCTGAAATAACATTAGGAAAACCAGCAACACTAAACAGATACTCACAAAAATCAAAAAGAGATAGTGATCCTGTTAAAGAACTTCCCCTCTGGCTTCCTTCAGGTCACTTTAGAAATTTCTAAAGGTCCTTTTTGTTCAAGTTAACTTGGGTAAAATATAACAGAATAACATCTCAGTTGCTCTCAAGCAAACTGACTGCATACTCAGTTTCTGTTAGTTGCTGATTAGTTATTCTGTGATTATTTGAATGAATTTAACCCGTGCTAATATCCTGTTTTCTTTCTTTGCTTGATCATCTGTTTGGGAGGATTTCTTTGTTTTGCTTAAACTAACAAAAAACCCCCAACCCCTTTTCTGACCAGATAATATTAAATGTGTTTAAAACAAGGAGCTTCTGCCTACAGTATTCCAGCCGCCTGCCTGCTGAATTTTCACTATCCTTTCTTCACCTACACTGTGAGGTACTATGCTGACAATGACTGTTCCAGACCTTAAATTCCTCAGAGAGGTAATGTCTAGCTCTCTGGTTGCATCTTAAATTTTATTTCTGTTATTTGCAACAGTAGGGCAAATTTCTCATTTGTGAGTCTCATCCAGTGAAGTGAAAAGGAGTCTAGTGCATAGAAGAGTTATGTAGGGCAGCTACTTGCTAGTCTGATAATTTTTTAAATATTTGAATTATTTTGGTTAATTAACATGTATGTTGACCATTTGCTAGTTTTTAAAGTAAGTACTGCTTCGTTAACCAATTATAATTAAATTGTTCATAAAGATAGTATGAAGTTATAGATTAAAAGATACACAAGGCTAAGAAAACATTTATATAACACCAGTTTCTTTGTTCATACACTCTTCTATCAAGGCCACTGGTGGTAGCTCACTGTCTGTGAAAATGTTAATCCTTTGATCCCCAATCAGAAACTGAAATCAGTGAACTAGAAGATAAAAATTATTGTTGTATCGCCTAACTAATATTCAAAAGCTGTGGGTTTGTCCACAACTATCAAGCTTAATTCCCAGGGAGTTCAATGCTCTGCCTAGATGGATGCTCAGGAATGGAAGCTGTGTTGTAAGATGCAGTACGTAGCTGTTTATTCTTGCTAGATGGAAGTGCAGTAGGGTTTGGATATGTGACAAAAGTGCGGTTTAGTTCAGAAGTGCAGAAGACCAGGCAGCTGCTGTTAGATAATATGATAAGTTTATTGATAGTGAATTTAATAATTAGGACTTACCTTGAAGCAGCATTATTCATCTGATAAACAGTTCAGGAGAAGTAGTAAAATACAGTGGCCAGTTTCACTTAAGTGCACTGGGGAATGGTTGTTTCTTCTTCAGAGTTGTAAATGTTAGCTATATTAGCAAGAGTTTATTTGAAAAAGCTGAAGAATTATGTTGCTAGTATTTTGAACATTCTGAGATTCTTAAATACATCTTTTGAAAAACAAACACACACCCCCAACCCAAACCCCAGCTTTCCCAAAACATTTGCAGGATATAGTGAAAGATGTGCCATTATATACTGAGAATGAAGAACCAGATCTCTTGAATAGTTCAAAACTGAACTGTTCCATCCCTTGCTCTCTTAAATACATGATTCTGGTGTTTCCTGCTGCATTTTGTTATGAAATAATGGCTTAAATTGGTGAATTTTGAATGTTCTGCTCAGTTATAAAAATTGAGTAATGTACGAATGTAAAGCATGTTCAGAATGTTTCAATATACAGACCTCCCTAAGGAATATTAACCCATCATAATAAGGGTTACAACTGACTGGTTTTGTGAAAGTCAGTTGAGCAAATAACTTCTGCATGACTTTGCCGAGTAAATTGTCTAGAAAAGTTATTTGACTTATTAATGCTTGCTTTTTGGCTTGGTATAGTTGCAGAAATACAAATGAAGACAGGGTATGAACCTGATGAAGGCACCAAATAAAATTCCATGTAACTGGTTACTTTGTCATTGAATAGTCATAGAGCTCTACAGTACAATATTCAGTTAATGTATTGGTTGTAATTAAAACAAGCTCTGTAATTGAAACACTTTTTGCTTCAACTTATTTCAAAAGCATTCTTAATATTCCCTTAGAATTGAAGCGTTTTTGATTTCGCATGGGTGATAGAAAAGTGTGGTACTATTCACTTAGGCTGGCAACTCAATTCTTGTGGAAAGTATTGTAATTGTTCTGTCTGTTCATCTTTTATATTCTATTGTTCCTTCAGAAAATAATTTGAGTTAACTGGATAATGAAAATTTGGGGGGAGAAATAATAGTTACTCTGGCTTTAAATATAAATATTTTCTTTTAAAAAAAACACAAAGTGGTGTGTTTAGTTGGTATCTTTATCCTCTTTTTTCTGTGAAAATACACTTTTTTCTCCAGGAGGGTTAAAACCAAAACACTTGGAGGGAACACTTAGAAAATTAATTTGTTGGTTGTCTTTAAGCACCATGGAAATTAAAATAAACAGTGCTCTAACAAAGAAACATGAACAACAACAAAAAATTTGTGTTGGAAAAAGTTTTTACATGCCTTAGAAACACATTCAACACAATTTGACATCATCTTATTTACACAGATCAAACAGTATCATTGGTATTAATTGATCTTTAGGTAGTTTTAACTTTTTTTACATACATATAGATGTATGTCATGTTTATTAAGCTGGCCTGGCAAGTGTTACTCATTCATAGTCAATTGTTATGTATTATAAAGAAGAAAGAAAGGAGGGCTATGAAAAAAGATGAATTGTTTATAGAAAATGTAGTAACTCTAATTCTAGCTTTCTTAGATTAGATTTTTGTTTATCTTTCTTAGATTTTAATTCTTAAGAATTTTATTTCTTAGCCAATAAAATTAGGAATAAAGAGAAGGATAGATGCTATCTCTATTTAGCCCACTATTCCGTCCCCTGCCTCAAGCAATTTATTTGGAAGGTAATCTGAGGTAAGTCACTTCAGGAAGGGGGAATATATTTTAAAAAAGACCTATTGAATATTGTTTCCCCCAGCTTCCCCTGTAGTCAGCTGAGAAAAGAAAGGTTCCTCTGGGATGCAAATTCAGAGAGTCTAAATTAAGTTCCTGATTTTAGGGCAAGAACTTAACTTGACCTAAAACCAAACAAAAACCCAAACCAACAACCAAACAGAAAGCAGAGAGACAAATAGCCGCAGGCTAACATGAGTCTCCATGAAAGGTCTCCATGAAAGGTCTCGCCAAACTAACCTTATCACCTTCTGTGACAAAGAAACTCACTTAATGGATGAAGGAAAGGCTTTTAAAGAGCATTACAGAACTTCCCATGTGCCACAGCAAAATGAGTTAAAATCCCTCTTCTCTTTCCTTGAAGAAATTGTCATCATAGTCATGGAACAAAAAAGTCATATTTTGCTCCTACTTTGTAGCAAATTTACATAAATATATTTTGTTTAGATTAAATTCTCGATCTCAATGATTATTAATTGGAAGAAAATATACCATTTTAAATGCTTGATACAAAAGCGTTGTGTTTGTGTCACAGAAGTTTTGAACTTGGAACACATACATGCTAAAGATGATGACTAATGTTTCATAACAATTCCTTACTGGGCCAATGACAAGAATATCTTTAAAATAAGAAAAGGCATACCTGTAAAAATGACCATGGGAGCATTCATACAAAGTAGACTGAAATTACACATATTATATAATAAATGTATAAAAATATTTTGTAGTTTAATTGAATGAAATTATTCTGAAGGCAATTTCTCTTTATGGCCAAGAAAGAGGAGATATGGAAAAATCCTAATAGAAGCAAATAATTATTAATAAATTACTGACATAAGACTATTTTCTATCCTCAGACATCAATTTGCAGCTTGTATTTTAAGAATGCATGTGCAAAAAAGGTCAACAAACCCAGTCTTAGCTCATTTATCAGCATTGCATAAGGAGTTTTGTAGGACAGATTCTCACTACTGAGAAATGTATACTTTGTGTGCCAGAAGTGTATAGTTCAACCTGTGTTTGACCCACCTCAATTAAAGAGGCAATGAACTAGAAGAGCGTATTCCAGTCCAAACCGATGTTTTATATACAGAATGTGACATACATGGAATGGAATACTCTGCTAGCCAGTTTGGGGTCACCTCTCCTGTCCACTCCTCCCTGCAGGTGCAACCCTTTTTCACCCCTCTGACTTATGGCATTCCACCAACTCAACTGAGACCATGGTCTCCATAGGGATGGATGTAAGCAATGGCCTTTCTGCATGCCAGTGCTCTGTTACTTTGGTGATAACCATAAATTCTAAGCATTAACACTTCTGAAATAGACACCATCTGAAAACATTTACTTAACTTCCAGAAAATTAAGTTGATTAGATGAGGCTTAGCTGAAAAGTTAGAAAATTTATTCTACTTTAGCTCAAACCAGAACGAAAGATTTGATGTTGGTAAGCTTTCCTTGCTTAGTCTTGTCCTGCAGGCCTTACAACAAAAGCACAAGACATGACCCCTTAAAGTTAAAAGCATGATTTTTAACACGTTACAGCATACCAGCACCAGGAAAAGTTGGAATTTTCGGAGCAAACAAAAGGTACAGTCTGTCTCTTCACAGACTTTCTGTAGAGAGGGGAAGCTTTGATTGCGCTTTTCATTACTGGAAAAAAAAGAAGGTTGCTTACAAAGTTTGGTAGGGAAGGATTAAATACAGTTTGCCTGCTTTCATCTTGTGCAGGGACTGCTAGTTGTCTGTGTACAGTTAGCTTGCGATGTAGCAACAGGGCGTGGAAAGTTATAATGATATTTACCATCTCTTCATTTTAAAGCTGTCTCATTGTGGAATTTCTCTTATAGGTACAGCTTACTAGGTATACAAGGGAAATATTACTTACAGTGGGAAATAACATTTAAAAGTTGTAAAATCATGTGGCTGATATAGTATTTCTAATTTTCTTTTCAAAATTTGAATACTTCAGAGGGGAAGCCCAGCCATTGTACTTGAGAATATCTTTGGGGTTTTGTTAGATTTTTACATTTCCCTGTGTACTGAGACATGATTTTATACTGGCTGAACTAGGAATAAATATTGATTAGAGAAAGAGAAGGGATACTTCAGCCTCTATATGAGAAAGTTTGGTTTATCGCTTTGCACCCAGCTGGTATAGATACTGTAGGAGAAAAGCAGTGGGAGTTGTAAGAGCATCTTAAAACATTCCCGCAGTTTGTACTGCTGATTTGATAAGAGATCATTTTCATGTTTTTTCTGACTCAGCCACATGTGAGGCATTGGGAGCAGGAGCGTAGGCAGCTGTGTGCAACTGAATACATGTGGTAGGTAAGGGGATAGCAGAGGAAGAAAACTGGTAGGCTAAGATAGTAAGAAGGAAAAAAACAGAGAAAGACAATTGTCTTCTGTAGTTAAAGGGTGTGCAAAGCTTCTTGCCAGTCTCAGTTTCTTGATCTTCTGGGCTAAGAAGGAGAGGAAGAAGATTCCATAGTGGTTTGCACCTGTCTTCTATTAAATATTAGTGCAGCCAAATGGAATTTTCCTCAAACAGCTATAAAATTGGAAATGTCATTTAGTGTATGTGCAAGCAAGTCTCTGTGTGTTTGTGTATATATATGTGCATATTTATATGTAAGATTGCAAAGTTTGAAAAGCACTGGCTTACTGTCTTTTCTCCTGTGAAATCAAGTACTTGTTGTATGATGGTTCTCAAAGAATGAAAATACTTTCAGTGGCCTACCACCCAAATAGTCTCTTGAAAACATCTCAAGTTTTTTCATATTCAATAATCTAAAATGTGACAAAACAGGGAGGTGCCAGACATTCTTCAGACAGACGTGTTTACTTCTTCAAGACTACTACTTAGGAATCCAGCACGACACCATCACATGGCAGCAGGATCTTAGTCCAGGCTGTGGTCTTAGCATCTACTGTCTTGTATTGACTAGAAAAATGAAAGGAAAAAAGTCTTTTTCTTCCATTGCTTTCTTCTCTCTATTGTTCTGTCCATCCCTTCCTTCAGCATTGCTGAGTACTTAGAATGCACTTTTCCTTTGTTCACTTTCTTAAAATCAGTTTCTTTCAGAAACTGAACCTGCTTTCACCAGTGAACATAAGAACTGCAAATCCAGGTCATGCAAACCTTTCACCTAATCCTACATGAGGATTGTGTTTATGTTAAACCAAAAGGAGGAACATTTGTTAATCCTCACTGTTTTCAACTATCTGAAAGTTAGGGCTTTCCGGATCCAGAGGCTGTGTAACTACCACTCATCTCAATGCACTTAGTCCCTTTTTGAACTCACTCACATATGCTCCAATTCTTTTACATCTTCCTGTGATAACAAATTCAATTATTTAATTATATACTGTTGTGAAGAAGCTTCTTTTGTACTTAAACAATTTCCTAATAACTGCTTTTGGCACGCTCATCCTTGTGTACTGTGAGAAAATAATTAATAGGCTACTGTTTCCAGTCTGTTCATTTTTTTTTTTAAATTTCTAACTTGCTTCTGTCCAGAAGTGTCCCTTTTCCAAGTTGAAATGTTCTAATTCTTTTTGCCTGGAAACCAGTTACAATTTCTGACCATTCTTTCGCTTATGTACCATTTGTATTGATGTTGCTTTTTATTTATTTTGAGATATGACTAGAACTGTTTTGAAAATTTGGGCACAATATGACCGTAACCTATGTTCTTATTTCTTTCCTACTAATTCTGAACATGTTTGCCTTTTTGGCTGCTGCTGCATGCTGTTTTCAGAGAACTATCCAGAATGACTCAGATCTTCTTCCTGACTGGTAAAACATAATGATGGACTCTGATTTAGCTAAGTGTATCTTATGGTTATTTTCCCTCATGTGCATTGATGCATTTTTCAGCAGTGTATTTCACCCACCATTTTATCATACAGGTGCTTGCTCTCCCGTAAACTGCTTTGGCTGACTTCAGATCTGATTATCCCATATCATCTTTAATTAGCTGTACATGCCCTCTTTTCCAGGTGCTTCGTGGCTATGTTGAACGCTGTAGGCCCTTTGGGAGTGCAATCTCTGCAGCAGAAAGGCAGACCTGTAGCTCTTACCCTTTATTTTCTTCCTTAAATTACAGGAGGTCTTACCCTCTGGTCCTTAAAAGTAAAGTTTCCTTAAGATACTTGTGGGGAACTTTGTTAAAACTTCTCTTTGAAGACACATGACTGTATTAAAAAGCTTGTCAGCTCTGTAAAGAAATCTAATGAAATAGAAAAGTTTGGAATGCTATACAGCCTTATATTAATTTATCATTCCTATATCTGCATCTCTTTAGTAATAAAACATTACAATAACTTCTTATGTAGGACAGTTGTTATCTGAAAGTTGGGAACTAGGATGAAAGCCTTAAATGATAATAAAATTATAAAGCAATCAGTCCTCAAACAAGAGATTTGTTTTGTTTTGGCAGAATAGCAAAGCACTTCAAGGTCAACATCAAAATATTGAAGGAATTGTTTGGCAAGAATATCATCATTCATTGCTTTTGCTGTTTGTCTTTATCTCAGTCTCTTTAAGATTTTTCGTTTGCCCTCCATTACGTCAGGTAGATAATCTGCAGCTTTTTTGTCTCAGCATTTGCCAGAATGTTTTTCAAAGGCATTCTAAAACCTCAAAACTTTGATTATTAATAAAACTTTTGAAGCATTGACATTTCAACACTGCTTCTATTCTAGTTTAGTTGGTTCTGAGTAGTTCTATCGTACTGTTAAAATTACAATCACTTTGTAGATGTTCTTTTAAGGCATGCTTCCTAATCTTTTTGCCTGGTTTTGTATTTTTTATTTCATAATATATTATAATCTTTGAAGGATTTTGATTCCATAACTTTCTACAAAAGTTTTAAATTTAAAATAAGGTAACCACATTCCATTACTTTAGTAGAATTTTGTTCAGTTTATTCTATATAAGGGAAGAAGAAAAAATGGTAACATGATAAATCTCAATGTATACACTATATGCATGTACACACATTGTTTGTAAGTGGGCAAATACAGAATATCATTTTGTCATGGGAGTTATAAAATGAGCATAATCAGACATCACAATTTCTTAAAACAGTAGGACAACAGCAATGTTCAGTTCTAGCATAGCTGATAAAGCACTATGAAACAGGGTTAAGAAAGATGAGTTTTGGTAGATTTAACTCAATATCAAGATGTGAATTCTGCTCCTTCCCCACATTGCCACCTTACTTCTCTGCCAGAAGTTATCGAACTTTTAGCAGCTGCAGTGGAACAGGACATATAGAATCATGGAATCACCCCGTTGGAAGAGACCCACGGGATCATCGAGTCCAACCATTCCCACCAGTCTCTAAACCATGCCCCTCAGTACCTCATCCACCCACACCTTAAACACCCCCAGGGAAGGTGAATCAACCACCTCCCTGGGCAGACCGTTCCATTGCCTAATGACCCTTTCTGTGAAAAACGCAGTATTTGAGGTGCGGTCTCACCAGTGCTGAGTACAGAGGGAGAATAACCTCCCTGGACCTGCTGGTCACGCCATTTCTGATACAAGCCAAGATGCCGTTGGCCTTCTTGGCCACCTGGGCCATGTCATACAACCTCAGTCATTAGCAGTTTGTGGTGAACTGCTGGTTGCAAACAGATGACTAAAAGGCAAGTATGAGCCTTATTTACCTGCTCTTACTGTAGAGATGGTGCACTCTAGAAGAGACGCAGAGAACAACTGGCATGGGATCTTATATTTCTATTGCAAATTTTGACACATGATACAATCTGTTTCTCTTTTAAAGACTCTTTCATGAGCAGCTCTGTTCCTTTTGCCCTCTCCTTAGCTCCCATATTTGGATTTTAGGCTCTGAGGCCAAAATTTTAAAACCTAGTATATAAAATATAAACCCCAAAGTCTGTAATTCTCTTTCCCTGTAGAAGTAATTCTCTGGTTTAAGCTCACCTCTTTGCTAGGGGCTCCCTGTGTGCAACACTGATAAAACTGTAACAAATGCTTTTGAGGGTTTTTTTAGATGTTGATGAGACGAGATTGTGCATAAAGCTGGTACATTATTTTTGGATCAACTCCTGGATATAATCAGGGATGGAATGGTGTTGGCTAAATAATTTTATCAGGGAAAGATTTTGACAACCAGGACATTTTGCTACATTAGGCTTGTGCTATTCCAGAAGAGTAGAGTGGTTGTTGGCCTCAAAGCTTTGTTCTAAACTGCCTAATTACCCCTTTTTGGTACAGTACATGCCAGTCAGTCCATAAAAATGCCTTTCTTGTTATTATAGCTTTGATCTTTATTTTTAATGTTCTTGGTTCTGGGATTTGGAAGACAAACATTGAAAACCACAAAAATAAGCTTAGCAAACCATCTCTTCTCAAAGATTTAGAGGTTTGTATTTGGTGCCTTTCTAAAGAAAATGAGAAGTTGTTGTTTTTCTCACCACACTTTCTAGCAGATGCAAGCCAGTGAGGATAGTTTCCGAATTAGAGTTTTCCACATTTTGAAGCTGCTGAATCTAGAACTTTAACGAGTAACCAAAATGGGCCTCATTTCATCTTTCATACGAATACCTGTGAATCCTGCTGAGAAGGAATTACATGCTTCATTCATTTAAATCTGTTTTTAGGAGATTAGCTTTGATGTCACATACTTGAAAATGCTGACATCAGTGTAGTCCATGTTCAGTAGACATCTGTGTTTCCTCAGAGTGAGTAAACCAGCAGCAGATGGTTAAATTCTTCTTTGAGTCCTTGGTGTCACTATCTTGAAGGTGAAGTAGCAAGAATGATCGAGCTGCTATTGACGTGAATGGTCTTTATTTTTAAGGACACCTTCAAAATAGCATGTTGTATTGTCAATTTTTTGCATTACCATGCTTTCCCAATCCTGGGATTCTGTAGGTAAAGAATTAGATGATAGACATAGTGAAAAGGCAGCTCGTGAATATTGGGGTTTTGGTTTTGGTTTTTTTTTTTTTTTTTGGTATCAGCAATAATCTCTCATCCCTCATGTTGGATTCTGATGAAGCTTAAGGGCAGAACTTTGAGAACACAGGAAATGGGAAGTTGCTTTTCTCACAAAGTGCTGGCTTTCACTTTCTGACCATCCCTTCTGTAAGTCAGCAAATCTTTTCTTTCCGAAATGATAAGTGGTATGCTTTCTCCCTTTTCCCCACGTTAAAATAAAAATTTCACATTTATTTTACTTGAAGCTACCTTATCTGCATATCAAGTAAGGATAAAACAAGGGCAAGTTATTTCTCCTGTAGTTTTGGCTGTGGGTGCTAGACTACAGCCACTGGAAAATATTCTTCTAGTAGAATTTCTGTTCCTTGATCAGGCCACGTATACTTCAGGCCAAGTAGCTGAATTTGGCATCTAAGAGCAGAAGTCATGACACAACTCCTCAAGTCAGAGATACAGCCAGAGATTACACAAGAGGCTTGCAAGCGCTACCTGAGATAAAGACTCTCTCCTGGGATACTGATGTTTTCAAGCTAGGGAGAGTGAGCAGAACCTTACTTTTAAGTAATCAGTTGAAGTATCTGTGTAGTTAGCCAGCTGTAATGCTAGCATGACACACTACTCTATTAAAAAAATTCAGTCAGAATTCAGCTACCCTCAATCTTTTTATTTCAAGGACTAATTTGCACTGGTTCAGGTTGAAACCAGAACAAAGTATGCAAAGCCATAATGTTAGCTGCTTGCAAAAGGGTTCATCTCACAAAGCTTATCAAATGTTATTTATGAGTGAGGTTTAAATTGATGCTGTAGCTGCATTATGAAATTCCCTTCTAAAGAATGCAAATTAGTATTTTATTGTATAGGAACAGCTGTGTTGTAAGCATGCCTAGTGGAACAGTTTCTGTGCTAATACACTATTTCTGCATGTTTGGTGGAGTTTGGAGTATTTATTTTACCTCTATCTTAATTACTACATCATCCTGTCTGATAGAATATCTGTGCAGTCCTGAGGTTGTTAAATCAAATCCTCTTTGTTGGTTTCACCCTGAAATTTGGAACTGTCTTAATTAGCTCAGATAACTGAAGAGGAAACAAAACTCTGAGGAATTTGTTGCTGTTTCGGCTAACGTTATGTACCTCATTGGAGAGCCATCCTATCCATTGCTACCGTGGCCAGCAAAATGTGCATTGAAATTCTTTGCAAAGTTCATCAATAAGAGGGTGTTTTTTCTGTCGCCATATATTGTAGGTCTTTGCTTTTAAATCCCAGTGCAAAAAATCCCCACTTCCTCCAAACTATTAAAAGTCTGACTTCATATAGTACATAAGTTGAACTGTCCAGTAAATAGATGTCTCTTTGCATCACAACTTTTAAAAATTAAATTTAAATTAAAATCTAATCAGTCAGGGAATGCTTATTGTAAGAACTTCATACTCTGAAAATAATACTATGTGCCTACATCTGAAATATGCTCTTCAGTATTTTTTTAATACGGTCTCAGAAACGTGCTTTCAGTAGCAAGGAATAACATAGCCCACAGAAAACAGCAGGTAATTCAGCCGTACAGGCAAAAGACCTTGACAAAGTATGCTTGCAAAATCTTGTATTGCTTTAATAGATCTTCTGAGCAAGAACAGGTCTTTTACCCTCAATTCTGCATTGACATCATACTTGAATGATATGCTTCCCTCTTTGGATAATACTGAAATGAATTATTGTCCTTTGTATAATTGATCTTTTAATATTATGACCCGTTTCCGAAGCTAGTTATTGATAAATAAGTGTAATTGGTGGCTGTCAAGTTTTTTCTATTTCAAGCAAAAGTGCCTAACAGATGGTACTATTAAATGTTATTGCTTATTCACAATTCTATATCATATATTAGCAGGACAGAAGAGGTCCATATGTTGGGTTTTGCTTCTTCATAGATCACAGAATCACAGAATAACCAGGTTGGAAGAGACCCAGCGGATCATTGAGTCCAACCATTCCTATCAAACACTAAACCATGACCCTCAGCACCTCATCCACCTGTGCCTTAAAGTCACTTCCAGGGAAGGCGACTCAACCACCTCCCTGGGCAGACTGTTCCAGTGCCCAATGACCCTTTCTGTGAAAAATTTTTTCCTGATGTCCAGCCTAAATCTCCCCTGGGGGAGCTTGAGGCCATTCCCTCTTGTCCTGTCCCCTGTCACTTGGGAGAAGAGGCCAGCACCCTCCTCTCTACAACCTCCCCTCAGGTAGTTATAGAGAGCAATTAAGTCTCCTCTCAGCCTCAGTCTCCTCTCAGATGTCTGGGCCTAAAGAGTCAATGTGTAATCTAGTGATAAAATTGAACTGTTTCTAGCAAAAGCAACAATTCTTGTGATCTAACATATAACATCTCTGTATCCAAGTTGGGACATTACAATCTAGGTGAGTGAACTACCAGATCAGTGCAAAAAGCAGCTGAATAATTGGATTCAGATAATGTGGTTAGTTCATTGGCATTACATGTCACCTGGCATTACAAGTGAAGTTCCTTGAGGTTTTATCCATTTATTAAATGCGGAGGAGGAGTAGGAATACTTTCTCATCAGATGTGGTTTACCACATCTGGTTTGGAGCCCCCAGGATGTTGATAAACTTGAGCAAATACAGGGAAAGCCACTATGGCAGTCAGTGAGGCGCACATCCCGTGAGGGGAAATTGAGGGAACAAATTCATATTGCTTAGCCTGAAAAAGAAACTAGTTGTAGTGTCACAATATGAGGAGCGGCTGAGAGAGCTGGGGTTGTTTAGCCTGGAGGAGGCTGAGAGGAGACCTCATTGCTCTCTGTAACTACCTGAATGGAGGTTGTAGAGAGGAGGGTGCTGGCCTCTTCTCCCACGTGACAGGAGACAGGACAAGAGGGAATGGCCTCAAGCTCCACCAGGGGAGATTTAGGCTGGACATTAGGAAAAAATTCTTCACAGAAAGGGTCATTGGGCACTGGAACAGGCTACCCAGGGAAGCAGTTGATTCACCTTCCCTGGAGGTGTTTAAGGCACAGGTGGACAAGGTGCTAAGGGGCATGGTTTAGTGTTTGATAGGAATGGTTGGACTCGATGATCTGATGGGTCTCTTTCCAACCTGGTTATTCTATGATTCTAATACTTAAGAAGAGGTTACTAAAAAGATGGACTCAGAGTCTTTACAGAGGTGCATAGCAGGAGAATGAGAGACAATGGTCATGAAGTACAACAAGGGATGTTCTGACTGAATGTAAGGACAGGGCAGGGGGAATTACTGTGGGGGTAATTAAACACTGGATCAAATCTAACAGAAATGCCACAATTTCTGTCCTTGGAAAACTTCAAGTTCCAATTGGACAAAGTCCAAAGAAACTTAGTTCAGCTGCTTTAGTGCTGACCTTGCTTCAAGGAGGAGGTTAGTCTCAATGACCTTCCAGCCTGAAGAACTTCTTGGTTCTGGGAACTGATTCTACAATCTGGCCATAAAAAAGGCACGTATAAGCTATTTGTTGTCAAAAAAGCAGCCAGTAGTTCAAGTCCATGCGATGGCTTATTGTTTGAATAAGTTGATACTACAGTTACTCCTTTCCTGGTGTACAGCAATATTTAAAAAACCTTAGAGGAATTTGCATCTTAATCCTTCTCTCATAAAAAGGAAGTGAGATACCTTCATGACCTTTTGGGTGCTTTGATTTTTGCAATGCAAACACGAACATCTACATGTGTCACCATAGTAAGCAATTGTGAATCTGATTTTGTCCAGTAAGCATAAAAGGAAAATAAAATACTTGTCTTGCTTCTTTGCCATTTATCTATGCAAGATGAAGAGCTGAGTGTCATCTCCCTGCCTGAAGGCCACAATTGCATTTTAGGCTCCCAAAGAAATCTATCTATTGTAAATGTGCCCTCTGGGATTACCCTTTGTAATAGGCAAAGAATTTTGCATGATTTCTTCATTTAGAAATTTTTTTGCTTGACTAGCAACAAGACTCTTGGGTCGCTCTGCAAGAGTGTTCTGCCATAATTGCCTAATTGCCTTCAACTTATTTGTGTTTCTAAGTTAGGCCTTTGATAGTCATTTTTTCCAAATTATATAAAGATGATATCCAGCTGTCCTGCAAAATAGAATAGTTCATAGAATATTTATATGTAAAAATTGAATTTGAAAATATTACTTCAAGAAACAATCTTGAGATTTTTCTGAAACAAGAATGTATTGGCATCACAGGACAGGATTTTTTCCCCCGATCTTATCTGTCTCCCCTTACCACAAGCAAATTTGTTCTCTTTTTACACTAGCAAAGAATACAGTTGAGTGGCAATTTGAGGTAATATCATCTCAAGCTCCCAACTCTGCCTACATCGCAGACAAAAATAAATGTGTAGCTAGAATGTGATGTATAATACATGCAGTCCAGACAGTAGAAACATATCTAGGTTTCTCCAAATCTTTGAGAATGCGAAAGAAACCCAAATGACTCTGTGTTACTTGAGTTCATGATGCTCATTTAGGCAAAAGTATGTTTAGTGATAATATTATCTCCTAGTATTCTTAGTACAACTGTCATTAGCAATTTCTATTGGGTGATTTAGCAATGCACAGTTCCTGCATCAGAGGGATCTTTTGGGAGCATAGGAAAAAGATTGATGCTGCCTCCTAAACAAATTTGCATGTTTCTTTCAAATAGTAAGTTGTTTAGGAGAAGGAAGAGAGCAACATTTTTTACCTGCATATAATTTTCAAAGTTTTTGGATTCTCTCATATTTTAGGTGGCTGCCTTTATGTTGTAAAGCAAAAGTGTTTTCTCTAGATACTTCCAAGCTCTAGATGCCTTTTAACTCCCTCCTGAATGACACTTAATGTACTGTTCTCCCACTCTTATTTTCACACTTTCTTATATACTGTTCCCTATGCTTAGAAATCCTTATTCTTGATGCCAAATACCCACCCACTCCATGTTCACATTCTTCCTTTAAATTGCATTTCCTTGAAGTCTATCAAAAGTAATCTGCAAATTAAGAAATGTTTCAATTCTGCCTTTAGATCTGACAGTCTTCTGATCATCAGATTTGCAGGCTGAGCTCTTTAACTTGTGTATAACAATAGTATATCAGGGCCTAATTTTTTCCTTAATATCACATACGCTATCTTTTTCACCAAATACGTATTTCAAAGTAGCCCAAATTTCAGCCCAGCTGTTTTCCTAGTGGCCATATGGCTGTGCTCTGCTGCTTGTTTTCTTGTTCTCATTCTAGCTGAAAGCCCGCTGATGGATGAAAAGTGAGGTCAGTAAGAAGTAGGATGAGGTAAAAATTTTGTTTGCAAGTTAGCAAAACTTATGGCAACAGCTCTCTGAATTGTGCAGTGGTGGGATTTTTTGCATTGAGGTGGATTGTTTGTGGGTTTTTTTGTTTGTGTGTGGGTTTTTATATGCAAAACAAAGGAAAGAATTTTTGAAATTATAGAAGCAAATTTGTTCAGGGGTGATGAGTTAAAATTTAAAATGCAGGAGACGTGTCTGAAAACTTCTGGCTAGTAAGATCTGTTAGGCTGTTACAACTATTTCATGACCTAGTCTGACATCTGGCGTGCCTGTGCACATTGTTCTTCCCATGTAGCAAAGGTTTGTTCTGTGGCTTTGGAAGACAATTTCCTGTGAGGTAAGGGATCTGCCATAATTAAAATCTTAAATCACTCATGGGTACACAGCTGGAATGCTCTCTCTAAATAAAGATTTGAGCAGAAACCTTTAGTTAGCTCGGTGAAATATATAGATGGCTTTCATTATTATGTTTTGAAAGGTTGAACATATGTCTTCATATTCACTTCAATTTCTTCTGCTTTCTTCCTTGCTTTTCTTGCTGCATCTTCCTTGCTTTTGGCTAAGAAATATGCATGAGTAATGAAAGAGCAAAGAAAAAGACCATTTGATAGCAAAAAAAAAAAAAAAAAGGAAAGAGGATACATGCATTGTTTTCTATTTCTCTGACTTAAAAATAACCGTGGAAACAGCTACCAGTTAAGTTACTGTAACTGTAGTTCATGCTGAAAGCAAGCATTTGAATGAGGGGGAACAGATGGGTAAAAACTTTCAAGTCTGGAATCTCTGAGGAAGTGCCACCTTCCTTTGGTTCTCCAGCCACAGTTGTCCTGTTTTCTCCAGCACAGGGAGTGGGGAGTGCCAGATTCTTGCTATGGCATGGCTGGGGAGAAGCCTCTGCGCTAAGAATCTTGTAGATCTGTTCTTTCCCATAACTCCTCTGACTGTCCTTTCCACACAAGAACTGGGTCCAGTATCTTAGGCACATTAACCAGATAAAATTACATTATTGATTCATTCAAAGAAACCCCCAGAATGAACAAAAACTACAAATGAACCCGAAGATATTTTTTGAGAACTTGTATGCCAATCTTGCAACCATTTGTTTCCATGGAGAGGTGATGCTACATAAAACCTTGTTTCCTTCACTTCTTTTTCATGCCGAATAAAAACAAAAAATGAAAGACTTTGTATCTAAGCTAAAGTAATTTATAAAAGTGTGATTTGTGCAATATTAACTCCTAATTGCTCTTAAGAGAAGCTGAATGAGGAATCAGGCTGCCTAAAATACACTTACTAAATATAAAAAATATATATATATTTTTTTTATCTGCACCTAGTAGTCTAAAAAGTTAGAGAAATACTGCTCCTTGGTAGTTCTAAAACATGTACATTCTGCAGTTGTTTGCTGATTGTCTGCAGCATAAAATTTGTCCTAGGATTCTTGCAAAAAAAAAGTTGTAAGCCACTCCTCCAATTGCTCTGCTGCAAGAGAAATAAACCTAAACACTGACTGCTAGCAAAACCAAACTGTAATTATTACTGATACAAATGAAGTTGGCTGATAGCATTTCACAGCAAAAAAATGCTGTTTTCATATACCATTTCAATCTTTTAGTAAGTCTTAGATATCTTTTTAGCTATGTCAAAATAACCGTGAGTGAAACTGAGTCCAATTCATTTTTCTCTTAATGTATCAGGGAAAAGCCTAAAGCTGGGACTAGAATGGATGCTGTTGGTGTTAACTACACAACTCCCAGAAAACATTATCCATTAAACTGTGGGAGTTAGCTATCAGACTTCTTTAAACTCTGGTACTAAATTTTAAATACATAACCCAGCCAAGAGCCTTGTTGGTCTTGTTAGTAACAGGCCAGCATCACCTCTTGCCCCCAGACTTCTTGTTTTTCAATCTCAGCAGAGTGTCATTACTAGCCGCTACTACAGAAATTCTCCTGAGTGCTCCCAGTCAGATCAAGCTGGACATGCATCAAAGAAGCATTTTCCTTTCTGCCTGGCCTAACTTTTCCTTTCTCTCATTCAAGCAGATTATTGAAAACCATAACGTTTTATATGTTCCTGAGCTATGAGGAAAACAGGAAGCAGAGAAAGGAATTCTTTCCTGTCCTGCTGCTCTCTACAGGCAGCTTGGAGTCCTGAGGAAGACTGTACCCACTGAGTCCAAGAGACAGAAATTTTTTAGAAGCTGGGGCACATTCACTGTATTCTTCTTACACTATATTCTTCCTTTAAAATACTTTCATGACACAATTATTCATACTTGTCCCTTGTCTCTGAGATTATAACCTGGAGTTTTTCTGATTGTCAAGAAGTATTATGTAAGTTGCTCAGGAATTAGTGTTCAGAAATTAATTTCAATACTTCTCAGAATGGAAACAGATGCTTTGAATTCACATTGTTGCATGAATTCATGTAGTTGCATACATTTTGCATGCCCCAGTGGTACTGTTCTGTATCTTATAAACAGAAACACTGCTCTGTCTTCCAGACTCTACCTTGTACAGTTGTATGGATATTAAGTTGGGTGGAACTTAGATCATTACAGTTATCACAGAGGCACCTTATATTAGTTCTCGGGCTGTGACCTTGTGTTTTGGTAAACTGACTAATGCAGCATCTTTATATCTTGCAAACTTAACTATTTAATATGAGAAACCATTCTCTTGTCATAAACATCAGTTGCAGTAGGACATAATCCATTTGTTTCCTGTGTTGCAGACAATAAAGGAAGTGTTTTCCAGCTTCCATGTAGTATCTTTTGTCATCTAGGATAAGTGTAAACAAGTCAGCTTTAGTTGTGAGGGTTTTGTGTTTTTTTTTTAACTTTTCCAGTAAATGTTTCTCTTATACAAAAATTTTGAACTCACGGTGCAAAATATGAAAGATTTTCTATTAAGATACTCTGAGTTTGATTTTATAGGGTTTGGTTCTTTCAGTTTATACTGTTGGGGTGTTTCCAAATATTTTGGGATAGCTAATATATGCCAACAAACTTTATTTCTGTATCTTAAAAAAGTATAATCTTGCTTTGTGTTTGAAAACTTATTCTGCAGTATAAACATAAGAAAACCACCCTGTTTTGCTCATGCTTGGTTTAAATTAAATAAGTTTAGTGTTTGTAAAGTACTTCAAAGCTGCAAAACCTGATTAAAAATGCTGCATCAATTCCATATGGTTTTGCAGTTATACAAAAGAAGCGCCAAGAGATATCTCTCTGCTATGCTAATGTTCTACAACCACTTTGCAGGACAACAAAGAAAAAAGTTACACAAAGCAGGTCAATTGTGCAGTTCAGCTGTGTTCCTGAGTATGAAACTCCCAGTGTTGACAAATGAGAAATGTTTGTCTTGACTGCGGGCAGTATGAGGTCAAGAAATATTAATAAAATGCTTTCTTAACTGTTTATTTCTGCTTTTTTTTTTAATTCATCCTTGTTGTGACGTGACAGAGCATTTGAGGTCAACTGCCAAGCTATCAGTGGAGATGGAGTAAGGCACCTTCATCTAAGCCTTCGTTAACACAGTATTCAGCCGTGACTCAGAGAGGGTAAGTTAACTGATTATACTTAGCTTTCTCTGCTATGGTAAAATGAGTTGCAGAGAGAACACACTGAAAGCCAAGGGCCTCTAAATACTTTTCCCTTTTATGGAATAGAGCTCCCAGATCACCATTTCCTGGAGATTGTACTCTAAGCCTACACAGTGGTAAAAGAAGGTTCTCTGCATTCACTGATCTATATCTGACTACAATTTTGAGCTCAGGGGATCATTTTTTTCCTAACTATTTTAAGCAGTAAGTTTACAATAACAGACCAAACAGTAACAAATCTTCCATCCTCAATTCTTTCTTTCTTTTTCTTATTTTTTTCTTTACATTGTCTCATCTTAGTGTGGGCATAAGCAGAATCTGCTAAATAGGATACGTTTGGGGTTTTTTAAACTCATTTTGTAGGTGCAAAAGGCTTGTGCAAGCTAAGGTTGTAGATCTTTGCCTACATCCACTCTTCTTGTGACATGTGGGTTAATCTCTACAAGCATTCAATTTGATAAGGTAATTTTGAAGCTTTTGCAGTTTCTGAAAGACTGGAACTTTGAGAGGGATCTTCTACTCTGATAAAACACTACAGTAGTAATCTCATGGCATCCCTTCATAGGATAGAGGTAGGCCAGATAGAGTTTGATCAATGCCTAACAAAAGAAGTAAGAGTCTTAAAATGGTATTTGTGACTAGGATGCCAATGTGAGTTTATGCACCTAGACTGTTTTTAAAGTACAGATATATTATTTTATCTATCCTTTCAGTATCTTCTGGGGCAATAACTACAGTTGTTTCAGTTGGTACCTCACTGTATTGGATATATTGTTAACATATTGTTTCCTCTTTGACCGAGATACGTTTATGCTTGTGGAAAGGAGATAAAGCTGGCACTGGCAGCACAATTCCAAATGCCGTCCAACTGGCAGATTAGCCAGGCTCACAACCAGGATAGTCATGCTCTCCGTGCTTTGGCTCAGGGTTCAATAAGGTTGTAAGGTGTTTTTGTAGATATAGGTGCGAATTTCTGTAGGTTCTGAGACTGCACTCCTCCCTAATGCTCTACTGAAGAATTAAAAATGTACCTTCCAGGGAAATAAGTTTTCCAAAGACATCTCTTTTATTTTATTCCTACATTTGTGAGATGCAGATAAGCTCCTCTAATTCTTGTAAAGAGTTTTCTCATGAGGGTCCTATTTTCTGTATGATTTCATAGAATCATAGAATCATAGAATAACCCGGTTGGAAGAGACTCACCGGATCATCGAGTCCAACCATTCCTATCAAACACTAAACCATGCTCCTTAGCACCTCGTCCACCCGTGCCTTAAACACCTCCAGGGAAGGTGAATCAACCACTTCCCTGGGTAGCCTGTTCCAGTGCCTGATTCTCATTGACATATGCTTGGGCTATTTTCATTGCCTAATCAAATAGTCATAAGGTCACAAAATATTCTAAGTTGGAAGGGACCCACAAGGACCATTGAGTCCAATCCTGTCCCTGCCTAGGAGAATCCCAAAATTCACACCACATGTCTGAGGGCTTTGTCCAAACACTTCTTGAATATTTTTAGGCTCGGCATCATGACTGCTTCCTTGGGGAGCCTCTTCCAGTGCTGCACCACCCTCTGAGTGAAGAACCTTTTCCTAATATCAAACCTGAGGTAACTTCAGCAGTGATGGAAGAACTAGTATATTAGTCACTATCTTAAGGTTCCGTCACTTCTACACCTTTGCCTTTACAACTGGTAACAGAAGGCAGTGACTGATACAGAAAACGACAGAATGCCTTGTATGGAGCAAATGGTGGCTCCATTGTACTGATTAAGCATCATAAAGTCTTTAAAGGACTGGACTGTTGATTTTAAGAACACTGCACAGGTTAAAAAAAATATTTTAGGTTGAAAAATAATAATTCACGAGTATTAAAAGTATTAACTAAATGAGTAAGAATAGAACTGTCCTTGTGCATTTTGTTGAAATGCCAGTAAGTAGCAGCCCTTACTTTGGCACCCTAGAGGCCTGCAGCAGTACAGTTAAGTTTTGCAAAGATGGCATTTGTTTTCAGAAGCCTCAGAATAATTATATGCAAGCTTTCACTGTTCTGATACAATACTTAGCACTGAGGTTTTCAGGAGAGTTATTGGGGAAAAATTGAATGTCAGAAGAAGAAATTTTCCTACTCATCAGCATCTTAAAAACTTGGAGCTTTTTCCTATTTGCAAGATAGCTCTGTAAGGAAGTCAGAGTAAGGTTCTAATTGTGTCAGAGATGCACTGGACTCAGTTCGCTCCAAATCCAGGTGTTAAGGTAGCATAAATTCAACTCAATTACCCTCTGTTCTCCCTTGGCTGTGTTTGAGATTTATCCCTTTCTATTCTTAGAAAGACAGCTGATTTTTCTTTCCTTTTAAAGATTTTTGCTTTTTAAATCTGAAAAATGAAGTGTAACTTGATGTGCTTAATAGCTCTTTCTTGTTTCAATATGACTTGCATTGCTTTTTTAAGTTTAGTATGTACTAGGAACTCAGCTAAGACCAGGAATAAACCACTTTGATGCAATAGCTTATACAGCTCCACACAGGACTGCAAATTCACTTTGGCCATGACTTGAAACATTCCTGACTTTTCAGGCCAAGCATTCTGTTAAGTTGAGCTTATCAGAACCACTATAAATTCATAAAGCAAATACTAAGAGGGATTAGATAAACAGCCAAATTTATATCTTCTCTTTTTTGTTTGTGTTTGCATTCTTTCAAACTCAGAAAGTACGTAGGATGCCAGGATTTTGTTACAGAGATGAAAAGCAAGTCCATGTCACTTTTTTG
Organism: Clamator glandarius; assembly: GCA_033459285.1. Classification (NCBI taxonomy): domain Eukaryota; kingdom Metazoa; phylum Chordata; class Aves; order Cuculiformes; family Cuculidae; genus Clamator; species Clamator glandarius. The sequence continues at coordinate 208,444 of JAUNZM010000138.1, forward strand.
GGTTACCTCGCTTTTATATCATTCTTGTCTGTTGTTAATAGTTGGTGACTGATACAAAAATACTTAAATGTTGAAACACACAAATGTTTAATGCTACTGCTATCTCCCTAATTTCTGTGGGCTTATTAAAATATATAGAATCATAAATGTCTAACTTACACCATATTAAGGACTTTAAAGATATTTTGAGTTAATAAACCTTTTTTAATCTTTTCTTATAGAAATCTTCCTCTGCTCTTATTTGTAATGAGAAGTGGGTAAAATCATGATACAAATATCAACCTCAACTTATTGCAGGAGAGAGAGTAGTTTACTTGTAACAGATTCAGAATGTCTACAAAAGCTTGAAACATGCTGTTCCTGCAGCACGTATTGCTCTGAAAAAATTAGTGATCATTTTTAATCTATTAGTTCTGCATTAAATTTTATGTGGAGTGGCCTTTTATCCCTCTTCTAAGTAAAGAGAAAATTCCAGTTTCAAATGTAACATGAAATAAATCTAATAAAATTATGGGTCTTAGGTGATTCTCTAATCCAACATTTTTACACATTCTGTAGGTTTTGCAGCATAGAAAAGTTTTGCTCCATGAAAGCTGAAGTGAGGAACTCATCACTACTGAGGCTGCTTCAGTGCTTCCTGTGAATGGTTTTGTCATGCTCTATCTTTTTTTATTTTTCCAATCAACACAAGTATTTTGACAATCCCAATAGTCAGCCTCAATAACTGACATATTTCTGAATATATGTTTGCCTTTCCCTGAGAGAGAAGGGAAAACTGTAGAATCTAAATCTTGCAACACTGAGAAGTGCTTTGAACTGCAAATCATCTCCCCACCCATCATATTCTGTCTATCTTGATTTCCAAAAGAGTAAAAGAATTGAGAGGACATTAGTAATTCAGGCTTGCAAGAAGAAGATGTGTTTTGAAGGCTGAACCTGTGCTTGTTGGGTGTATATATCTCCTAGCTCACTACGGAAGTTGTTACGTTACTGTTTGAGTGCATAGCTCCATTCTACACACAGCTGCGAATTAACTGTAAAGGGAATATAGTTAGATCTTTCGAGTCCAGACAGAAACCGTGTATTAGATTGTCTCTGATAACTGCACTGTCTGTCATCTGCAGGCACCACCGAGGAGCCAAATGATTTATTTATGAGGACTGTTCCTTAACTATCCGGTAGGTGTCGCAGTAAGTCTTGTAACACAAACACTGCAGCTATAAAGATTAGTGCTTAACATTTCTCACCTTCAAACTACTGTACAGGCTTCAATGCTAATAATATCTCGTGAAGGCAGTAGCTCTCATTGATACTAATAACAAGAACTTTCTCAGCTAATGAGCAGTGCTTTGGGATTTATTTTTCCCATTTGGGCATTGCTGTTATTTTGCCTCGGCAGTGCCTTGCACAGTGTTGTCTTGTGCAGATGTACGCCAGGTCTTTGCACAATTCGCCTAGGCCTTGCTCTTGTTCTTGCTCAGAGGAAGAGTGCCACCTTCTGAGTTAACAGTTTTAATTCTTTCTTTGAGATCCGAGATCACACTCCGTAGCATTAGGACCTCACTAGTTACTAAAGACATGTTATGCATATCCAGGATGCTGTTTCCTTCTTGGAAAAGGGTGGTTTGGTCATAGCCAAAACAGTCATAGGAATGAAAAAGAATCTGTAAAATGGAGGGAAGAGACGCAAATAGCAACAAGAATGAAGGTTGTCTGTTTTGAATGCATTTACTGTTATACTTGACCTTAAAAGCTTTAGTTAATAAAACAAAAGATAGCATTTTTAATTTTAAACTTTAAAACTGTTTGTTGTTGTAAAGTGATCTCAGCGTTAGAGCATAGCATTTTAAATGGATTTGATTTGTATTTTTGGCATCTAACACAGCCTGCAGATCACAAGGCCTCTCAGCGCTTATGCCTTCAGGCTAACTTGAAACAGATATTCTCAGCAGTGCATGGTCCTGTTAGTCCACATTGCAGTTCCACGTGCTTCACACTACCCACCATGCCAACCTTACCCGAAGACAAGGGACAATCAAAAGAGGTACAACACTACAGTTCTCCTCCAGCCAAAGTAAGCACTCTCACAAAGGTGTTTTCTGACACTTGTTGGAAACCTGAGGATGAATCTGTTTGTGTATATTCAGGAGTTTATAAAATAACATATAATCATTGCTATGTATTAGCATGTTTTGATTAATTGTTGAAGCTATGAATGATCTTTCAGTTGATATTCTTAGAATTCTTCAAATAGTTTAGAGACTAAGGAATGAGAACTGAAGTTGCTCAAGCATTTGTTTATCAATTTGATCTGGAGGCTTATATGTCTCTTTGTCCTGACCTATTTATATGAGAGCTGTCCAAAAATTTCCTTTGTGATGTTATTACAGAGAACTTTAACCTCTGAGAAAAGAATTTAGGTTTGTACTTCACAGTAGTCTTGAAACACCTAGTATTGCCTTTACAGATATGGGAGATGCAATGCAATTCATGTGTGTGTGAAAGGAGATTGGCTTTTTGGTTTGTAGTCTTTCTCAATGCTTTAATTGCCACAGTAGTAGCTGAACATATAGTGAAACTATACAGAGAGCAGCTGGGCGCTCCCCGTACATATTCATTATCTTGCTACTCAAATCTGTGGCATCTACATATTTTTAGATGTTTTACTTGCAGCTAACTTTAAAAAATCAGTAACAGATTGTAATTCTCCCTTTTGAATAATTTATTCCACTGATAAAAAGTAATTTTGTATTCTAATAAACTGGGGATTTGGCTTTTTTTTTAATTGTTAGTTTAGCTGAAGTAAAGAACCTTAATGTGATTAGAAAGTCATGGGTTATTTGGTCATCCCAGTTTATGCAAACTGGTGTAAAGAAAGAGAGGATTTAAAATCTGGCACATCCTCAGTTAAAATTGTATCACTGTCTCTTGAATTGACGACACTATATTCTACCCTTTAGGTCAAAACATCCGCTACTTTAGCATTGTTGGAAAATATTGTCAGCAGTGAGCCCTGCACTGCATTTGTCATGCATTCCATCTAAATTGCACATTGTGCTGAGTGTTAGTTTCCTGGCTTAAGATAAACACCCCAGATGGATGCAAGTTCATCAGCCTGTTAGCGGAGCACATATATTAGGTCAAGGTGATTTTTATATTTTTAAACTCACCCATGTGAATAGTATTTTAGCACAAAAGACTTGTTGGGTAAAACATACTCAAAGAGAAAAAAAAAACAAACCATAAAAAGCTAGCAGACATCAATTAAACTATGTGCTTGTCCAATGGGAGAAATGAAAGATTCCAACCATCCAATCTATAACAAAATTCTGAAAAATACGTTTTGAATACATTATGCAGGCCTTTCAGAGGTAGGCCTTAAATGAAGTATGGTAATGTGATAGATCATGAATCAATTAACTGTGATAAAACCTTTGTTTTAGATAAATTGTTATTTTCAGGCATAAAGTACCAGTGGAAGGATTTTAAACAACACGTTGCCCATGAGCCTACAAGGATAGGAACTAGCCAATGTTGTGAGAATTTGATCTTATTCATACCTCTTACGGTATGGGCTTTGGGTCTTGCTGCAGTCCAGTTCTACAACATGACTATGTAATAACTGAAATAGCTTATTGTTGTGAGATAACGACTTGCAAGCAAGGAGAGGGCATCAGGAGGAACTAACAAATGGTGGACTCGTTTTCTGCCACTTTCGAAGTCTGGAATCTCATCTTATCTTAAGTGCTGTCTGGTGTCTAACAGTTTCTTCATTCTGTTTCTGGAGATGCTTCCTCACATTCCCTGCATGCACAAATGCACACACGTTCACTAAACTGTTCTGAGAAAAAGAAAATGAACCTTATATCACACATAGTTTCTTCCTTACTTCAAGTATCTTTTACATGATGAGAAAACCTGGGCTGTATTTCTCAAATTCATTTTGAGGAAACAACTATGGTTTTCCGTTTCCATATTTCTTACAGCAGCCTGTGTTCAGCATTCTGACTAACCTTAAACAACATTCATCAAAGTATTCATCATCTCTGTGTTCCTGAGAGAAGCAGATGTGAAATTACCACTAAAACAAATTCAAAGAACTTTAGCCCCTTATTTGAAATATTATCTGAATTGAGAGTATGAAGTTTAACTTGATTTCAGTTTTTCAGTATAAAAAATATAATTTCTACATATGTAATGTATACTTGCAGTAAGAAAATTAGACCCTTACCAGTTATGTTAAAAGATTTATACTGGCCTATAAATCTCCACACACTTTTAGGATTGCTTGTGAACTGCCATCTTTCCCTCTTTTTAAATTAAAAATCTGTATTTTTATTTCCAGCTTTCTCCTCTCATTGTTTCCCAAGCACTATTTTACTGGCTCTCCTGGCTGCTGAGAAAAAGTCTGTCTCAGATGTTCGTAATATTTCTCATATACTGATTATTCCATCATTTAAGCTTCTGAATTTCATTTTTATTATTATTGTTATTTAAAATTGCCTTATCAAATCACTGCATGTTACTACTGAATTTCATTACTTTACTTGTTTAACTTTTAGCTCAGTATATCACTTAAACATTCAAAATTAAGCTGGTTTAAAACCCCATCTCACTCAAAAATCTGCTCTTTGAGATTCATACATTTTCTGAGGCCTTCCACATAAGAGTCTTTTTCAGGCTACATTTGTTCTGAAATTCAGTCCAGGTCTTTAATTAATTTATGAGAAAAAGGCTAGGTGTCAGAGGAATATTTTTTTACCAATGCTTTTAAGAATTCAAGTAGTGTACAGTAAAGCTTTCTCATCTGACTATCCTGGCAGGGTAGTCTTTTAGCAGAGATATTCTTTTAATCCCACTCCCCCTTCAAATCCATCTGAATTCAACTGGATTATAAAACCTCTTAAAGCACATTTTCAGTTTGCTTTGTGAAGGCTTGATAGAGCTTAACAGCCAGAATCTCTTCATATCTCATCCACGCTGAGCATCCCTGGGCCTCTCGGATCTTCTGTTATGGACCAATCTGCACGTGCAATCCTCTCAGTCCTACACAAGCCTCCTTGCAAGACTAGGTAGCACGTGGTCCTCCTTGTAAAGCACGTGGATCAGTTCCCACTTGAGCCATAGAGGTGGAATCATTTTTACCTTATATTTTTATGGAAGGAGGGCTCAGGCCAAAAAGGAATCAAAGACTTGGTAGCAGGCAGTCACTGGGACTAGGAGATGAGGCAGCTGTTGGGAATGGCTGAAGAGCAGATGTGTCTGGAAGCTAACACAGAGAGGGAAATTACAGGCAGCCAGTGAGAGGGCCATGGAAAACTTCCATATCATCTTTGTGCAGATGTACAACTGTGACACCGCTTAAGCTTCCCATTAAAGTTTCTCTTCCAAGCTCTCCACATAGGAGCTTGAGTTCTCTTCAGAGTGTAAAGATTTATTTTGTCTCAAGCCAGCTGGCCCTGCAAAAGGCTCCGTGCTCTGGCTCTTCCTGTCTCTTTCTCTTATACAAATGTACCACTACAGCAGGCAAGAGCGTGTAGAAATTCCACCTGTGTAGAAGTTGAATTGCTATAGATGCTGACCACAATTAATGTATTCTACCTGAATAGCTAACCTAGCTAGCCTTGGCTATGGCCTTTATCTTTTTGTTTTCTTTTTTTTTTTTCTTTTAACGAGATGGTTTTAGAGGCCTAATATAGACTTGAGTGACTCCAAGGTACATGTTACATCATTCAAAAGCTTTTGCACTTTGGCAGTAGCGAGATAAGTATAAAGAACATGCATGTGTACTCAGCTCCTTTGCCCTGTAAACAGGGCAGTCACAAGAATTTTTATCATTGGCTGTTAGACAAAATACTTAACATTTTCAAGAATACTACTAAGAAATGCTTTCAAACTCTTATCATACAACGTCAGTTGTGCACTTGTATCACATAATAGGTCATGCTTTGACATTCTAACATTTCCAGTATCACAAGGATCTTTTCCTTACACTTGTATCTTCACATTATTTTCTTGGTTTGTTTCTTGTCCTGCTGTCCTCTGGCTGACAAAGTGAACTTGATGAGGAATATTACATGAGACTTATGAGTACAGAGTGTGGAGCTGCATGGAATGTATTTATTTTAGTTAAAAAAAAAAAAAAAGATGTTTATGACAGAATCAAGAATCAGATGTTGAAACAAAAGCATGTTTTATTGCCTTTGAAAGGAAGAAGGTTTACTTTAATATTATACCATTTTCAAAATGCTTCTACAATTCTTTTAATTGATCAGAAAATATATTATTTCAATAAGAGTAAAATGCAGCACTGGGAGAGATGTTGAAATGAGTTCTATTGTATCTAATAGATATTAGCAGTCATGTGACTGTTAGCTTTCTGGATGTATATAATTCCATTTCATTTTATACTCTTTTATACTTTTTTATTGTAACAAACTTTATGAATACACCAATTTTTCCACTTCATGGTAGATGACTGAAAAAATTATTCATTGATGGCCTTTATTTCACAGAACTGAAATTATTTAATTTTTTCTGCTCTAAAATGTTGATTTGTTTAAACTGTGAGCTGTTATATGCTTCATTCTGTAAATGCTATAATAGCTTTTGCTACCTGCCTATTTAATGAATATTAGTAAAATAAATATTAATCTGAATTCATTACACTGGTATGAACCTGGAGGAGGTAAATATTCTTAAAAGGACTAAGCAAAATTAGCAACAAATGCTATTTCAGTAAAAGTAAAATGATTTTGAATGTAATTGGCTTTGTGCCATGGACTACAAATATGCTCAGAAGCATTGCTTGCTAGAAAGGTGGTCAATAGCCCAGCCTCGTCAGTGTTTGAGACACGTTTAAACAATGCTTTTAACACCACACTTTAACTTTTGGTCAGCCCTGAAGTGGTCAGGCAGTTGGACGAGATAATTGTTGTAAGCCCCTAGCAACTGAAAATTCTATGCTGTGCTACTCAATGCAATGTAATGCTGTGCTACTCAACGCTGTGCTGCACTGTGCTGTTCTGTTCTATTCTCTGGTCCAATGACAAACGCAGTAAAAATTTCTTATGAAACTTTGTGACGTAGTTTAAAAAAAAAACCTAAACTCCAAATAACTAAATGAAATAAAATAATCTTACATACTGTTACCCAGCAAAAACAACTAGAATTTGAGAATTTACAAATTATTCTTTAAATACCTCATGATTGTACTTTAAAATAAAAATTGCAACTACTAACAGGTGCCTACACTTTTCCCCCTCCTGCATGATTTTGTGTGAATCACTTTTTTCAACTTCTTGACTAACTGTAAACACCAGATTGCTTTCTCAACAATACCAGAGTTTACTTTTTTTCTGTTATATATTTAGATCCTTGTGTGTGCAAATCTGAAGGTAGTACATGGGGTAGAAGTAATCACTTTTTGACTACATATGAGAAATCGGTAGTTCTTTATCCCAACTTGATGCATCTCCATTTGGGATATTTCACAGGAAACCGATTCCTTCTCTTTGGCTGATTGGCATCATTCTTGTAGAAGGTGCAGGGTTAAGTTCTAGGGAAAGCATGTGTTGATATTCAGCGCCAGTTTCTTTTTTCACTTGAAAATTATATTGTGTTTTATTAAATTTTGCAGTTTGTTCTTTTATGAAATCCAGTTAATGAGAGGAAAATCCAAGTAGGACACTTGCAAGATAATCTTATAGCAATGGGGGGGGGGGGTGGATAGCATGTGTACACTTAATACTGCATTTATTCAAGCCTTCATTGTCCTGTAGTACTGTTTGGAGGTTTTGTGTGTAATTTAGCCCTGTTATACAGCATTGCTATACAGCCCTTGCATTCAGCACTTACGTTCTCTAACTGTTGTACATGTACTTCAGTAAAGAAATGGTTTACTGTGTGAAAAATCAGTTTGTCTAATATTTTAAATCTTTGTCATTAGTTCCATGCTCATTGAATGTAGCTTGTGTGCATTAAAAAAATGTAAAGAAAACAGATATTCCAGGTGTCCATCATCTCTTTTTAGCAATTTAAGTATACGCCTCTAATTCACATTTGGTTTGTCGAATAAGAGCGATTTCTTACTTAGTTCAGTCATTTTACCTTTTAGCTAAATTGAGCAATACACATTATTTTCCACACAGAGCATCAGTATTTAGTGTTTTGAATTTCTGTTTAACTACATTTTTATATTTGTCACAAACCATTCAGGACACTACTGTTGAAGGGACAACATGCAGTACACCTTCTATTGTTCTTCCAGAGAATGCTGTTACGCCAGATGTAGAAATTGATAAAAATCTGGTTAACAGGTACTATATAATACATTACCAATCTATGCATAAATTGTACAGTAATTCCAGGATCTGTGTTTCTAAAATATTGCTTTGAATGTATATTGTATTAAAATATTGCTGTATCTCTATTTGTATTTGATCATATTGTCTTTGTATTTTAGTGATGATTTTTGGATGCAGGGAAGTGAACAGGAATATAATTGATCCTAAAAGAGTAGAGTTTCATATAATACTAAACCAAATGATGTGACTTACTATACTTTAAATGTACATGAAACTTCATATCTTTCAGAACAGCATAATTTGAAACTAAAGCAAAAATGTAAATTAAAGTTTTGCCTAATTTGGACTAAAATCGGTAACTTTTAAAGTTCATCCTTTTGCTAGCAAATAAAATATGGCCTGGTGAGGAAAAATTGCTCGGTCAAATATTGTTATAGACATATAGTGGTGTGCATGTATGCGCTACAATCCTACACCTGCTGCAAGGATGACTGACAGTTGGATTCCTCATGTTCTGTGCACGGGAATGCTCAATATTGTCCTTCTGTCCAAAGTTTAACCTTTACTAAGACCCAGTCAAGAAGCAACTGAGTTTAAAAAAATGCAATTGAGCATTTTTTGTGTTTCCTAAATTATTCCCCCCGTGGAAATTTTTCAGTTCAGTAGACAAATTCCTAATTCTGGTCTACTAATTCTATATGTACAGTAGTAGTGTTGCCTTTAATCATATAAATATTTCCACAGAACCAATAAGGATTTTGTAGACTGATGTCAAGTTAGGAAGTTAATCTAAGACTTAAAAAGATTAGCGTTTTTTAAAAGATGTAAGTTCCTCCCATCCATTCATCAGTGCTGGCTCTTGCAAATGAGTGTGTCTTAGGTACAAAGCCTGTGTTGTCTGCTCTCTTCTTGAATTAATTGCAATCTTATTACAATATTCTTAGTATTGTCCTGAAAAAGTAGACGTTGTGGCAATAATATTTGCAATTTGTTGTAATTGTTTTGTCTATGGAAAGGAAAATGCAGCAACAAGTCATGGTGTTCCTAAACCAATCTGTTTGCATGATCCTTAATTTACTGGAGTGTGTTTTAATGAAGGAAGGGGTTTTGAAAAATATGGATTTGCGATGTATGACAGTGTATAATAAGGCTTACTTGTCAGAGCAGGATATTTCCAAGGAAGGCTTATGATTGTAAAAATACTTAGCAATTTTTACTAACAGTTCTTGCAAGCATTTTATTTATTTATATACGTATCATTTTATAGTTCTGTGAACTGCTGAAAATGCTTCTTATCTTTGACAGATTTAGCAAATTAATATATCCTGCAAAATAAATATACCTTCCAGTCTTGTGCATCTTATCTTGGTATTGACTTGAAATACGTACTGTATTTTGTGTCTTAAGGTGATGCTGGTGAAGCTACTGTTATTGTATATGGTTTCTTTCCTTACATAAATTGTTGCTACCCTAGAATTGCTGTCTACCTTTTTTTCATAGGGCAAAATTCTGAGATATTAAAGTATCATGATATTAATTGCCAGCATCTTTAAAATTTTCTTCTAAAGCCAATTAAGATATGCTCAATTCTTTTAACATCTTGAGTTGAAAGTATTGAAAACTGATTTACTGGATGTTTTTTTCTATCTAAAAAACAGATGCAACAAGCGTAGGCTATATCAGCTCTCTTCTTTCCCTTCCTCGCGTCTGTCTGTTCAGTCCTCCTTATTGTTTTGATGAAACTGCAAAAGAAACTTCTGTAGCACCTGGAAACAGGGATAGGACCACATTCCTGATCTTGTGAAATAAAATATCAGTTGAAAATTCAAATAGGTAATGTTTCTAAGCTAGACAGTTGGGAGAAATTAAAGGTCTAGCTTGAATACCTTAGTACAGCAAGTTTCAAAGCAAATGTTCGGGCCTGTTCAGGTAGGTAGGGCAAGAACATGACCTTGAGGTTAGGCATATGTGACAGTAAGTTGTTGATGTAATTGATATATATTGATATAATAATCCTGTTTGAAGCTGAAAACTTCAATTGAATTTTGAGTTGGATTAAGATTATTTTCAGTCTTCTGATAAAGTGTAAACTTGACCGGGGATTTTTAATCTATTAACTTGCCATTAGTCTTCAAGTATGGGAAAAAACTATCCAGAAAATAATGATCATAAATCTATACTATAATTTGCTTGTGCTTTTTAAGTGTACTTTTCCAAATGTAAAGATTTTTTAAGAGTCAGAATTAGAATGCAGCTCATTAAAAGCAGCATTATTTGCCGGATCAGCATTTAATTTTCTGCAGTCATATAAGACTTTCACATGGTTTTCAATCTAGAAAGTTCCCATATTGCTGTATGGGAGTGTCAATGTGGAAGTCTATGAAATTATTTCAGTTTAGGAAGTGCAAACAATTTACAAAGACTAACATTTTGGTGTGTTTTTCATGGTATTTTTGCAATTACCATATCTACACGAGTTTTAATTCATTGTAATGAGTTAAAGAAATATTGAATTTCTGAGAAATAGAAAGTTCACAGTATATGAGGTTATCAGCAAATGTCAGAACTACTTTGTGAGAGAAATTTCTGCAATTCTCCTTTCTGCAATCTTGATCCATTTTTCAGTTGTTTGGAAATGAGAGGAATTGTAATAAAACCTTTTTGGTTTCTTTTTTTTTGTTTTAATAGAAGAAAAGTGCTTCCTAGTGTTAATTTTTTTATAGAGAAGCAGAGCCTTTTTTGTTACTAGCATATTCAAATAACTTTTCTTCATTCATTTTTCTCTCTAGGCCTCGCAGTCCTCATAGGAGACACTCGAACCGTGCCACTAGGAATCCAACAAATTCATTGACTTCTGTTGGTAAGAAGTGATTATTCATTTAAGCGAGGATGTTTTCTCAGAAAATGTAACATGCACTAAAGACCTAAATATAGAGTCTGATTATATTGATTACAGTTTTTTTCATGTGCATGCTGTCTGTAATGCATGCACAGGGAATCATAGAATCATAGAATAACCCAGTTGGAAGAGACCCATCAGATCATCAAGTCCAACCAGTCCTATCAAACACTAAACCATGCACTTTAGCACCTTGACCACCCGTGTCTTAAACACCTTCAGGGAAGGTGAATCAACCACTTCCCTGGGCAGCCTGTTCCAGTGCCCAGTGACCCTTTCTGTGAAAATTCTTTTCCTAATGTTCAGCCTAAATCTCCCCTGGTGGAGCTTGAGGCCATTCCCTCTTGTTCTGTTCCCTGTCACTTGGGAGAAGAGGCCAGCATCCTCCTCTCCACAACCTCCTTTCAGGTAGTTGTAGAGAGCAGTGAGGTCTCCCGTCAGCCTCCTCTTCTCCAGGCTGAACAACCCCAGCTCTCTCAGCCGCTCCTCATAAGATTTGTTCTCCAGCCCCTTCACCAGCTTCCTTGCTCTTCTCTGGACTCACTCCAGAGCCACAACATCCTTCTTGTGGTGAGGGGCCCAGAACTGAACACAGTACTCGAGGTGCGGTCTTACCAGTGCCGAGTACAGAGGGAGAATAACCTCCCTGGACCTGCTGGTCACGCCATTTCTGATACAAGCCAAGATGCCATTGTCCTTCTTGGCCACCTGGGCACACTGCTGGCTCATGTTCAGTCAGCTGTCAACCAACACCCCCAGGTCCTTCTCCTCCAGGCAGCTTTCTAGACAGACTTCTCCTAGTCTGTATCTGCACAGGGTTGTTGTGCCTCAAGTGCAGGACCCGGCACTTGGCCTTGTTAAACCTCATGCCATTGGTCTCAGCCCAGCAGTCCAGCCTGTTCAGATCCCTTTGCAGAGCCTCCCGACCCTCCAGCAGATCCACACTTCCACCCAGGTTAGTGACATCCGCAAACTTGCTAAGGGAGCACTCGATGCCTTCATCCAGGTCATTGATAAAGACATTGAACAGAGCTGGACCCAGCACTGAGCCCTGGGGAACCCCACTTGTAACTGGCCTCCAGCTGGATTTAACTCCATTAAGCACCATTCTCTGGGCCCGGCCAGCCAACCAGTTTTCCACCCAGGAGAGTGTGCGCCTGTCCAGGCCAGAGGCCGACAGTTTCTGTAGCAGAATGCTGTAAGAAACTGTGCCAAAGGCTTTACTGAAGTCCAGGAAGATACATCCACAGCTTTCCCTCATCCAGCAGCTGAGTCGCTTTGTCATAGAAGGCGTATTGAATTGTGATCATGAGTTTATGATCAGAAGTCGATTGCATGCAGACAGACCCACAGATATAGATGTATTATTACTTTCATAAAGTTGTTAGATTAGCATGTTAGCTTAATGTTTTTAGAAGGCTGGAGATATACATGCTTAAAATTCTTATTGTATGCAAAATACTGTTCTCTAATACTGTTAGTGTTACTTATGAACAACTGAGGTTTTTTTAGTAAGCAGCTTAACAAACACTTGTTATTTAGTTTGGCTCTCATATCAGAATAAACCTTAGATGAAACCAAGCTACCCAAGGGAAGAGTTTCTTCATTTTTTCTCTTGCTAATGAGTCTTCCACTACATAATTAGTTCTACTAATTTTCCAGTAGCTACCTGTAGAGTAAATTGCTATTCAAGGGGACTAATGATGTGGATGCAGATTTGTGGCTACTACAAAATGAGACAAATGCTCATCCTATTATGTCAGTGGCAATGCTCCATCAGTTCTCAGTCTTGGTATGTTTGCATTTGGATTGTTACTTGTGTCCCTTTATGTATTTCCTGTAAAGTGAAAGTTGAATGGAGATTTTTAAGTTTAGACCAACATCCTCAACATTGCCTTTTCATTAGCAGATAATAAAATATTTTATTTAAGTATTATTTCCATTCTTCTACTAGAGTTAGTTTCATGCAGAGAGAAGGTGCTAACTATCCACGTCAATAACAGAATTAATCCTTACTACTTTGTGATTCTGATGCTTTTGCAAATGGGGACTGAGTTGCATTATTATGCCTATAAAAATACAGTTGAGAGAAAGCCCACTGAAATACAGTTGAGAAAAAGCCCACTGAAAGACAGCAAGGAGGCTTGAGAGAGTTGTAACTTCTCGTGCATTTGCTCAGTTTCATGGTTCATCCTTTAAATTAATGACCGAAATGTGTTTTTTTGGCTGCTTGGAATTGAAAGGAAACTTCCTTTATACATCATGTAAAACTAAGATGGAAATAAGACCCATGTTAATCAGTTCATGTCACTTAAGGGGACTTGGAACATTTAAAATCTATCCTGCTTGCCAGCAGCCAGTTTTAGAGGTAACTAAACTTACAGAAACTAAATTAATTTATGGAACCATACTTATAAAAATCAGATTTATATAAAATAATTATTATCCCTCCATATTCAGAGATGCAGCAGCAAGAGCTGCTCCCCCTTCCCTGCTTCCCCCCAAATCTGGTATCCAAATTAGGACTTTACTCTTTGGAAGGGTTGACAACTGGACAGGTAAAATGTTAGTTGGATAGTTTGTCTTTGAGGGTAGTGATTGGCTGGCTGGTCATATGCTCCCGAGATGTTAGCAAAGGAGAGGATTCTTTGAAAGAAACAAACCTTTCCAGATATCATTTTGCTGATGACAGAGCTTTGCTTCGAGCCTGCCTTCTGTTCTAGGTGCTGTGGCCGACCTTTGGCTGTGCCTTGGAACTCACTCAAGAAAACAAGCTGTGCTTTCTGTCTTTATCAATGACCTGGAGGAGAATGGAGTACGCTCTCATCAAATTAGCAGTTGAAATCAAATTGGGGAGGTTAATTAATACATGTTTGAGGGCAGTGCTGCAATTCAGAGACACCTAGACAGGTTGAAGTAATGAGCCAACAGGAACTTTAGGAATTTCAACAAAGAAAATTTAGAGTCTTACATCTGGGAAGGTATAACCCCTCGCAGTAAGTGCAGGCTGGGGGTTGGCTGGCTGGGAAACTGCTGAAAAAGGCCTGGAGGCCTTGGTAGACAGCAGGTTGAACATGAACCAGCAGTGCGCCCTTGCAGCAATATTGTCAATGTACTAATAAAAGCTGAGCCAGCAGATCAAGGAAAGTGTTCATTCTCCTTTACCTAGCACTCATTAGACTGTGTCTAGAAAGCTGTGTTCAATTTTTGGATCTCCAATAAAAGAAGGGTATTGATAAAGGGGAGCGAGTCCAATGGAGGGCCACAAAGATGGTCCCAGGGCTGAAAAACTTCCTCTTTGAAGGAGGACTGAAGGAGCTAGCCTAATTTAGCCTGGAGAAAAGATGGCTTTAGGGAAAACCTAGCACACCCTTTCCATAGCAGGGAGAAGATTATCAATAAAACAGAGCCAGGCCTGTGGCCAGAGGCCAAGAGATAATGGTCATCATTTGAAACAAATGAAGCTCTAAGTGGGCATAGAGAACTTTTCACTCACTATTGAGTCAAGTGTCAGAACAATCTGCCCAAAGAGGATTTGCATTCTCCATCCTTTAAGATTCTTCAAGACCAGATTGCCTTGAAAGGCTAGTAACCTGGTCTGATTTCACCACTCATTCTGCTTAGAACAGGTTGGACTAAATGACCTCCAATACTCCTTTCCAACATAAATTACTGTATGACTCTAGAACGTTGCTTTTCTAAGTCTCTCGTTGGAGGTCTGACTTCCCTGAAAGAAATGTAACTTCATGGACCTGTACATAATCAAAAGCTTGTAAACCTGAAATAAGTAACAAGCGATTCTTTTCACACTTGTTTGTAAGGAAGTGCCAAGATGGGACACAGCAGGAGAAACTAAAGGAAATTCCTGGGAAAAGAGAAAATAGCAGGAAAGGGGAACAGAAATGGTGAAGAGACAGAAGGCAAGGCAAATAAAAAGAGGGAAATATTTTGAGTATGGTGAGGAAAACTTAACCACCTGAGGAAGACAGAAATTGCTGTGCCCTGCAGCTCTCTTCTTTTGCTGGCCCAAGGGAAGTGCCATGGGAGGGACTTCTCTCAAACTTTCAACATGCAAATCTTAGAGTAAAATAAAAGTTATTTTGTTTAAAATATATTGCTTTAAGACTATACAGTCTGTGGGCATGCTTTTTGACAGCCTTGACAGTGAACTAAATTTATGGAAATTAAAAACAAAAAAACCCACCACCATCCAAGAAAACCACTGTAAACAGACAACCCCATGCTCGCAAACCAAAAACCCTTGAGCTTTTGCTGCTTGCTTATGTCCTTGGCTTTTCTGAAAACTGATTGTTCTGTAACATCTCTTGTCAAATTTAAAAATATTTTTCTCTGGTTACCTGATGACTTCCCTCCCCCTCACCCAAGCTGTTCTTTACTAAGTTGTTCATTATAAATTCCCTTTTGCCTAACAGAAACATCAAGCTGGGGAGAGAAACAGGCACAAATGTTATTTCATAGAACACATTGTATTCACTAAGGTGCTGTTAATGTGATCAAGTTGTTATGTACACTAGATAACTCTTGTCACTTATTCATGCAGGTAGTTAGTTCACTCACACAGTCACAAATTTTCTCAAAGTTACCTGAGACTAAATGTCTGATTTACAGTCTTTTGTTGATGCTAGCGTGTGCCGGTGGCCTTGAACAGATTAAGCAGACTCTTGGTCTTCTGTTTACCCTTTCCTGTCAATCCAACAAGCTCACTAACCTGTGAAGTTTATCAACCCACAAGAAACTTGCACACACTACCTTGTCAGTGTATATGTTTCATTTATTTGGCCTGTTGTCTTGAGGTAACTCTTTTTTTTATACAAGCGTAGATGCTTTTAGAAGCCATTCACATCAACTCATGCAGAAAGGGCCTTTCTGGAAATAGACTACATTCTTTGTTTAATCATAGCTTGGAGAATTGTAGAAATCAGTGCTCAGAGGTTAGTTCTTGATCAATTTGGAAGCCAGGAATTAATGTGTTCTTTCTACAAGTGTATTTAAAACAAAAAGAAATTACAAAACAATGCATCGACTTAAAGGTCTAAATATAGGGAAGGGGCTTTCAGTTTGTGGACCATGCATTCTCCCAGGTCACATAGCTAGCATCATCAACACAAGTGGGCATGAGGAACATGCCACTGCATGAGGAACATGCCTCTAACAACTCCTTCTTTAACCACTGGATATTCTAATGAGATTTGCAATTCCTTTGGAAAATTCTTGCAGGTCTACCACATTGTAGAGGTTAATTTGCTTTTTTGAAATAGCTTCATAATTCTGAGGCATTAGCTATTCAGCTTCTGCCTTCAACATGGCCAGATACCACTTTACTATTGCTTCTGCATTTGTGGGAAAACATCTTGTATGTGCATAGAATAAAATATTTATATTTCCAAACTCTGTACTTTATTCAATAGATTATTTAATGGAATCACCTGTAAGTTAAAAGCAGCGTGCATAAGTCTTTGCCAGATGAGTTTGTGGGACCTTAGCACTGAAAAAATGGAAATATAAAATCCATGGAAAAACTATGTTTACAACAGATGTGCCGCAACTGCTAGTTGAAATGGATTTAATGCCACTTTTACTGATAAATTACAAAAACTGCCTTGGAAATACAGTGGAAAAGCCAATTTCACATATCAGAGCATCTTTGGTCATAATGACTTAATCTTAGTGGCTTGTCTGTGTTTTTGAGGACTTGTTCTGTACTTGAGAATATGACATCATTACAAAGGTACAGATATGAATGTTAAATGCAAGCTCAAAGCTAAATTTAAAGATATGTTTTGTGCTTGTTAGTCTGAAATGCCACAGCCTATCTGGAAGTGTGAGGTACAGTTCTAATTCTGATGTTTTCTACCCAGATAACAGTGGCCATGTGATTGATCTGGTAAATGATCAGCTACCAGATGTCAAAATATCAGAAGAAGACAAAAAGAAGAACCTTGAATTACTAGAAGAAGCAAAGAAAGTAAGTGAGAGGTTTCTAATGCGCAGAGGCAGGAAGTCAAGAAGCAGCCTGCCAGAGTCACCGACGGGTAGGTACAGATTCTGAAGACAGGATTTTATATTCTACTTCAAAGATCTGCAGAGGCACATACAAGTGTCTGCTGTAACACATGCATCACTACTGTAACGTAGACTTTGATAATTTGTAGGTCAGAATACCTCTGCCCCTCCTCACAATTACGTATAAAACAGAAATGGCCAGTGTCTATATTCAGATGTAACAGTGGAAGATGGAGTAAAGTTTAAGTGCCTGAATGATGCACAGCAAACACTCTAACAGGAAAGAAAGAAGTATTTCTATCGGAATCAAAGAAATGGTCACAAATTTCTGCTTGTAAAGAAACTCTTCCTAAAGTTCATATTGTATATAAAATGAAATTTTAATGGCGATATTCATACTGCTGAAAGACCAATCCCCCCAGACATAAATAAATAGACTTGTATTCTGAACACAGTCATGATCTAAACTAAAGGGACCAGATTCTCCTTTAAAAAAAACCCAACAACTATATATTTTAAATTTAAATTTTCCTTTTCTTTTTCCTGAATTCCTTGTCAATCCTTCTCTTGGGTCTACTTTTCTGCACTGCTTACAGTATCAGAAAACTGAGAGGACTAAAGATTCTTTATATCAAAAGAACTGTATTAGTTTGGGGCAGATATATGAGATAAAACCTGCTTAGTACAACTTGGCAATTAAAATGATTTGTCAGGATCTGGATAAACACGACTGATGACTATGAGATTCATGTTTTAATCTTATCTGAATTTTAAAATTTCAGAAGGTATAAGCCTAGAAAGTAAAATTACCTTTTTTTTAATTTGTTTGGTTTGTTTGTCTCTGTTTTAATGAAGCAGTTTCCCCAACACTTAGTCCTAAAGTTTCACCAGTAGCATCTCGGAGCAACTCTCTCACTCTTCCAGTTCCATCAGGTAAATTGATCTATGCAGGTTCGAACTCTAACTTGTAAAAGCAAAGCAAAAATGTATTTTGTGGTATCTTTTGAGGAGAAGAAAAAGTCTGTAGATTCAAGGATTTATCCTCCTCATTATGACCAAGCTCATGAATGCCCACAACATATATTTTTAATTATATTTTTATACCTGTGGTGCTGCTAGGTTACATGTTCTATTTTTTTATTATTTTCAATGGCATGTTGTGAATCTTTAATGATCTTTAACTTACTGCATTTTAGATAATCGTTTTCCCCATTCAAATAGTATTTTCCACATTTAAAATGTATGGAACTGTGCATATATGTGTTTGCTAACGCTGTAGTAGTAAAAATTTTGAGGAAAACCTCCGGATATGCCCTAATTATGCGTGTGTCTTCCTAGGGCCCGATGTATGCACAACCACTGCTATCGAGTCAGTATCTCCAGGGCAGGTAAGAAAGAACTAAATAGTCTGCACTGTAACCTCATTATTACAGTACTACATTACACTATGCTGTCTGGTAAGTCCCTAAGGAAAACAGGATGTTTTGAATATCATTTTATATACCACGATTTGGTTATTGATAAGTCTTTTTCTCCAGAATGGGGGGCTAAAAAATGTTAACTCTCAAGAAAAACATCCATGCAGTAACAAGTGCCAAAGAATCATAGAGATCTGTTTAGTGTAGAAAATGGAAAACGATCCAATATTACCCTAATCTATGGAAAAAACTAATCCCTACATTTTCCTCAGAAATAAATGTGGCAAGCATTGTAAAATTTAAGAGATTCAAAGTTCTAACATTTACAGCATAGATGTGAAAGGTAAGTTTATAAGGCAATTTTTTTCTTCTTTGTTTTGCTAGAATAACAGAACTGTGAAAGAGGATGATAGGCAAACTGCGGAGGTAAGTTTTTGTCTTAGCACACATATGACTGCTATTTATGTGACTAAAAAAGGTAAAACACTGCTCACTGAGTGAAAAGAAAAATGTTAATGCTCTAAGAAATTGTGAAGCACTTGCAAATGTAGTGGAGCGCAATGGACTATACAGCTAGCGTTTACCTCCTATCATAAACCCTGCTCAGTTAAATATACTATACTAAACACCTTTATACCTAAAGAAAAAATATCTACTTGGGCCACTTTGGTGTATGTTGGTATTTCTAGCAGACATTCTCTTCCATACCCCTTGGTGGAAGAGATTACTGTACCTAGCGTGCTAAAATACCAACAGGATGTTACCACTCGACACAACTGTTGGTGGAGTAGTTTGTATGAATGCTTCCTAATTCATTTAAAGTAATATCAGATGGCCCCTAAAAGAGATTTTGCTATAAGTGGACTAGGCAATACTTACAAAAAAAATATAGCAGCAGAATTTTGGAGCAGTAACTATAAAGGAGAGGAGTAGCAACATATCTAAGGCAGAGCCCACAGTTAGACTGTATATTGGTTGCTTTAGATTGCTGACATAAGTGCTATTAGAAAAAATATCGTTTCTGCACCAAAGTAGCCAAGATAGAAGCACACATTCTTTTCCTAGTTCTCCTAGAGATTGCAAACAAATTATAGTCTATGATACTGAACACAAAGTAAGAAGAGAGAAAATCACAATATGCCCTTTAACCATGTACAAGCCCATAGTATTTTCCCTTGGGACATTATGGACTAACAGAAAACAATCAAATGAAAGGATTTGGAAACAGAACGGAAAACAATCAAAAGAGAGGATTGGCACCTTGAATACTGTGTTCGCACCTCAAATCCTGTGTTCAGTTCTGGGCCCCTCACTACAAGAAGGATGTTGAGGCTCTTCAGCGGGTCCAGAGAAGAGTGACAAAGCTGGTGAAGGGGCTGGAGAGCAAATCTTATGAGAAAAGCCTGAGGGAGCTGGGGTTGTTTAGCCTTGAGAAGAGGAGGCTGAGTGAAGACCTCATTGCTCTCTACAACTACCTGAAAGGAGGTTGTAGAGAGGAGGGTGCTGGCCTCTTCTCCCAGTTGACAGGGGAAAGGACAAGGGGGAATGGCCTCAAGCTGCACCAGGGGAGGTTCAGACTGGATATCAGAAATAAAGTTTTCACAGAGTCACTGGGCACTGGCAGAGGCTGCCCAGGGAGGTGGTTCAGTCACCATCCCTGGAGGGGTTTAAAAGATGGGTGTATGAGTGTTCAGGGACATGGTTTAGTGGTTGATGGGAATGGCTGGACTCGATGATCCTAGAGATCTTTTCCAACCTAGTGATTTGATGATTCTATGAAAGTAAGTATAAGATACAGACAAACACTTAATTAACATGAGAAATTTGGCTATATGAGGATTACTATAACAGACTCTGGAAGAGGAGAAGAGTATCTCAAAAGTTCAGAGAAGATATTCCCAATTCAGTGTTCTTTCAAGTGCCTTTAAAACATTAGTTTGCTTGTCAAGAGCATATGTTTAAAAGCAAATGTCTCTGAAAAGGAAATGGCTTTTTACAGTAAAAACCTGTTCTTGGGCAGGAGAAAAGAGGTCTTGTTTCTCTGTTTTATGTGTGTCCCTCTACTTGCAGAATGCTGCAAAAGGATTAATTGATCGAAGGCAGAATGATCAAAGAAAGATTTCTCAGGGAAGGTTGGTTCCTCGTTCTGCTGGGTTTGAAAACTCCAAAGAGAAGCTCTCAGAACAAAAAGAAAACTTTGATCCACGTAAACATATGGATACTTTACCTAAATGCAACCCTTCGGGTGGTGATGGTGGCAGAATGTCTCTTAATACTTGTGTGAATGTTTGCGAAAATGAACTTGGAAAATCATCCCTCAAGAAAACAAAAGAAAATGACGTTACTTTAAGAACCCATCTACCAGGACCAGGGATAGGAAAAACAGACTCAAAGCTAAAATTTCCTGTTCCAGAAATGAGGGACCATAAAGTTTCATGCAAACCAGAATTTAAACTGTGTGGACTGCGTCCTCCTCTACTACGGGCTGTATCATGGGATAGCTTGGAGCCTGGACAGGAGAAAGCACCTTTAAAATTAGCTTCTGAAGAGGATAAAAGCCTTGTGGCTGGTAATAAATCCAGCAATCAATTCAAACCATTCAAAGACCTTCAAATCCAAGTTCAACCAGTCCGAATGCAGAAATTGACAAAGCTCAGAGAGGTTCGTCTTAGTCATCAGTTGTATTCTGTTTTAAATTTATTTTCATATCTTACTAAATTTTCAACTTGCTTAGCAATTTTTGTCATTGCAAGAAATATACAGTAAAATCATGGGAAAGAGTTTCAGCAACAGAATTGTAACATGTTTTTCCTTTGTAACTTTGGTAAATTGTGACCTGTAACTGAATTCCATGGAATTATTCAGTTTCTTAGTTTTCTTCAAATATGCATCAACTGCACCATTGCATCTTCAAGGTGCACGTATGCGTATGCTCATACACCCGCAGGCGTTGGCTGGTGTCACGAAAGTAGTAATTGCTTTCATTGTGACAAGTGAGTCTAAAACACAATATATCTTGGTTTTGCATTGTTTATATGACCTATAAAGAGGAAGCAGTTAATTAACTATCGTGTCGTTTGTAAAACATACTTGGGCCTACAGTGATCTGTTCAGGTTTCCAAAGAGGATTCTAGATCTGAAGGATCTTTCCTATCTCAGGATTTAACTACATTCTCTTTAAAAGGGTCACTTATGCTGTTTTACTTCCTTTGTTTCCTTGTGTTATGCTTTTTCTGGTCTTTCAGAATTTACCTCAGATCCACAGGCTCTCACAATATATATGGACTAATTGATTTCTGTATGAGTGGGCTGAGACCTGCATATAAACAGAAATCTTTAGTGGAAGTTTGGAGCCATGTAATTTTGAAAGTCCTAGAAGCTGTTAAGCACAAATAGAAACTAAACTCAGACAATTAATACAGTAGGGTATATAATTCCAGTTAGATGAGATTTGAATGCTCCCTCCAGTAGGAATTGTCTACTTATAAACACAAGCAGGTTTCTGTTAATTTTGAACATATTTGAGAATATGGAAGTAGAAAATGAGGAGATAATAGAAGGAGAACTATGATAATAAGGTTTAATCCTTGAGCACATTCTTTCCTGCCTGTAAGGAACAAAGGCAGTATACAGTAGCAGTCAGGTAGCTGTAGCGTAATAAGCTTTGGTGTGAATAAATTCTACTGAATATGTCAAAGCGGCAAAGTCTCACATATCTGATTTTCTGAATTTTCCTTCCTTTCTGAGATACTTATTACTAATGCTATATCCAGAATTGGTTTTTTGCTTTCATTTACTAAAACTAATGTTTTTCTACTTGATTTGTAACATGTGTCTCCTACTCTGTTTGCATGACTAAGAATGTTTCTAAATAATACATTAATGAAATTTGAAATATGTAATATTTAAGAGTGTGTATGTGAATGTATATGTATCCATGCAATGTAGCATCTGACTATAACTTCATATAAATATTTTTATTATGTTTATTAACTAAAGTAAATGTTATATTCAGTTTTCACATGGCAGGGATATTTAAACTGAGAGTTTAGTTAAGTTACTTAGAAATGTTACTGTTTTTTCTTAACAGGAGCATATTATGATGAGAAATCAAAATTTAGTTGGACTTAAACTTCCTGAACTTAGTGAAGCAGCTGAACAGGAAAAAGGTGCAGTATCATAGAAACTGGAAGGAGTGTTTGTTTGTTATAAACTGATTTTTATAATTGACTAATATATAGAGGGGAAAAAAGTCTCTCTTCAATTGCAATGTTAATTGTAATGGAGCAGTCATGGAGGAGGGTAGTAAATTATGAATAAGAGAGACCAGTAATGGGAGAGCCTGAATTTCTTGATGATTTGAGCTAAGAAAGTAGTGTGAGTTTTACTCCAACCAAATGAAGAGATGCACACTTGGAACAGAGTCTGGCTTGTATGCAATAGATGGAGGCTATCACCAGGTTTCAATGACTTTCTGAAAGTTTCAGCAGCAATAGATTGAATGGATATGACCTCTGCAAGATATTGCGGCCACAAGGGTGAATGTGATCCTTGAAAATATAAATAAGAGATGGATTGCTTTATACCTTTTTTTTTAAGTGGCAAATATTGAAATAGCACGTTCACTTCTAGTCCACAACTCTACATCAATGTGGATAAGTAAGAGTAAGGCCAGAGAAGAGACGTAAATGTGATTGAAGGACTTGAAAATTATGCCTTGGAATAACTGTGTGGTGATTTAGTTTAATTTGTGTGATTTTTAATAAGGAAAATGCTTAAAACTCGATATAAATCAGAAAACAGACATCTGGCAACAGGAATTTTTTTTCAATCTAACTAAAGCAAATGAGATTTGATGCCAGTAGCTGCATTTAAAAAGATTCAGAATAGACATAAAGGTCAGAGATATACTCCTATGGACAATTCAGCCAC
Organism: Clamator glandarius; assembly: GCA_033459285.1. NCBI lineage: Eukaryota > Metazoa > Chordata > Aves > Cuculiformes > Cuculidae > Clamator > Clamator glandarius. The sequence goes on from JAUNZM010000138.1 coordinate 232,023, forward strand.
TGGAAGAGTTAAGTAGCAGTGCTGAGCAATCCATTGAAAAATGTAAAACAAATATATTTCTCTGAAAGTAGTTAAGTTAGAACTTGTTCAAGTGTTTTTAAGGCCACATTAACTGCGATGGAGATAGTCAATATGAAAGGAGCTGAAACCAATTGTCCAAGATGTGATCCAAAGACAACTTCCATTTCTCCTAACACTGTCCATTCTATTAATTCAAAGATTTGCTTTGGGACTGTTTCGTAAACCCTTAAAGTTTCTGTTACACAGAGGGATGGCTGAGATATTACAATTCATGTTATCTCTAGAAACAGACTCCTCCTCAGTCTGAATGAAACAAGATTAAAAGAGATTCATCCTTTTCCTATAATTAGTAATTATATCTTTTGATTCTTAGATATGGTAATATTATTCCTGTCACTCTCCTAATTGTCATTTCCCAGAAGTTATTTAGCAGGTGGCTTCTGAAACTGTAGAATAGTTTCTACTATTTTACTTCTACATAATTCTGACAGATTTGAAACTTTCAAGGAAAAAAATTATTAAAAGTGAAGCATTATTTTATCCAGCTTTTCAACCAAGATCTCATGACTATCATGAGCTTTTTAAAGTTTGGTAACTTATCTAAATCATAGCCAGATCACTAAGGGTCAGCTCCTTGTCCTCAGTGGGGAAAACAAGCTAGAGGTCAAATTCCTAGATCATTTGTTAGGGAGACTTACTTCCTTACATTGTCATAAAAGCCACCTTGTGCTTTTTAACTGAAGTAGTAATTTTGATTAAATTATAGAATATGGGCAGATAGTTCATTATTAATGGTATGAATCAAATATACTAGCTCCATTATGTTTTGCTATCAATGCCAAGTTATTGTGATCATTTGAGTAAACACAACTTTGTATTTACAGAAGTCTAGATAAGTGGGAAATATTAGATCTGGAGATATTGTGGTGTCAGGCTGATATTTTAAGGGCACTCACATGACTGTTCTTAAGTAAATACTGGAATTTTTAAATATAGAGGAAATGCACAGAACTAAAATGTAGCTAGAGAGAATCTCCCTTCTTTTGTGTCTTTCATATTAAAGCTCTACAGGTTTACAAAAGTTTAACTTTCTCACACTGCTTGTTTTGCAAGTCTAAGAATCTCTCTGTTATGCCAAATGAACAAGAGAGATGTACAAAGAAATCTGCCCACCTCTAAAATTCAGATTGGGAAACCTGACTTTCCTATAGGAGAGTCCTTCATTAAATTCTGGCATGACAGAAGGAGATAAAGGAATTATTATATATGAAATTGAATAAAATTAAAATGAAAAAGTTAAGAAACTACTAATAAAAAGGGACAGAAATAGAGTATAATTAAACCTTTATGTCCTGTTTCAATGAACATGCAATACAAACAAGCACATGTTGTAGATACATCACCATGAATGGTCCACAGGATCTGTAGGATAATACATTATACTACATGTCATCTTGGTTGGTGGCAAAATATTCCAGAAATGATGTAACTGTATTGGTAAAGCACAAATGCAAAATGTTATGTTAGATGTTCAAGTAACGAGTTCAGGTTCAGTTTGAATTCTAGAATAAATACTAATACAATAATTATTTTTTCAGTGAATTAGAGACTGTCAGAGAGTATTTAACATCAGTCTTTCAACACAGAGGTTGACAATTGTACCAATTACTTTTGTTGTCACTGTTTGACAGGAAGACAGGGGATCTTTACTTCAGCAGTAACAAGACTGATGAGAGATGTATCACCATATGCAATAAAGGAAGCCATATCCTGCACGAAGGGATGGATCTTTGTTGGGGTTGGGGTAAAAGCCTCACTGACCTTAAAAAGAACACAGTTAGGCTAAAAGATCCTATTTGGTTCTGAGATGCTGACTGTTAGTAGTTAATGCATGACTTTTCAAATAACATAAATTTTTTTTTATTTGAAAATGTCTTTAGGCCCTTCACCTCTCCCTTCCCCCACTGAAGAGGAAGAGACAAAGAATAGCTGTGATGTCATGCCCAGCATTCCTGATGTATTGCTGCGAAAACTACGAGTGCACAAATCACTTCCAGGAAGGTAAAAACTCATTAGAAGTAGAAAGACATCTTCCAGGGGAAATCACACTAATGGTGTCCAGTGAACCCGCTTTATGGAGTTCCATTCGTAAGGGATCCATCAAAGCAGGGAAATTGCTGCATCTGAAGATGTGCAATGCAAATTTTCTGAAAAATTCTGGGGAATGCACCAGCTTCCAGTAACTGGCCAATTTGTAAAATTAATTTGTAAGTTCTACATAAAAAGTCTGAAACCTGACTTGCAAGCTGCAAGTACATTTTTATGCAGAATTTTTTTTTCCATGGGTCTATCCTGGTTTTCAGGATTGCTGCTGCAGACATAAATTCAAGTTGAAAATGTTAGAATTTCTTTCCCCTAGAAAAATAATCAGTACAGATAATGCTTTCCAATGGTAAAATTTGGGCATGTAAGAATTCTGTGGGTTTTTGCAGGTGGCAATTTTTCAGGGAAAAGGAGTTTATTTTGCAAATGCAGTTGAAGGATTCACTTGCCAACCCCCTGATCTTGGGGCATAGGCACTTATCAACAGATTGCTTAACACCTGTCATGGCTCAGGAGTTTGTCCTTTCCCTCTTATGCAATCTGAAAAAGCACATCTGCATTATATATGTGTAGGGAAGCCCCATACAAGAGATCATTTGAAAGCAGGGCTCTTGTGCATGATGCAATGTAGCTACAGCAAGGGAATCCTCTGGTCTCTACACTTAGAGGTGGAGTCTTAATAGAATATCCCTGCCAGGTGTTTGTCCAGACCTTCAGAAACACACATTTTCATTCTGATTCAAGTTTACAACTATTCAAACTTAACAATTTCTTGACAGAATTTAACTTGCTTAGTTTTAATTTAGTTTGCAATTTTCCTTTTTCGGGGGAGGTTTGTATTTAAAATCACACATAAGTCCATAACTTCACAAAACTTTTTTGCTGTGGCCAAAGAAATAAAGGGAGAAAGCTCAAATTAAGCATTTACCACCACATACCTTGCCCACCTTGCACCACTTATAGCTTTAGAGACTATTTTATTTTGCATGAGAATAAAGCTAAGCTTCTTTCATATCTCTGCATAAGCCTGTTCGTCAATAGAAATAAAATCATTACAAAAAATGTTTATTAGATGTTTAAAACATACACATAATCAAAGAATTGTTTGGCCAAAACTATTCTTAAATTCACCCACATTTTTATACAATAAATGCTAGACGCTTTCAGTCATTTGAAGCAGTCAATAAGTTTAGATGAAATAAATATTTAACATTTGTTCTGAAGGAACTTTTATGTACAGCATTTTATATAAATGAATGCAAGAAGTAAATAAGTTCTAAGAGGCCACTGAAAAGAAAAGTAATTTCATAGCTAAGTACAAAGTAGGTAAATGCTGAACAGGCTTTGAGGATCAGATAATACACAGATCTTCTGTTTTTCAGGTACTCTTTCATTGTTTAGCTGAATCTACTGAATAAATAGGCACATAAATTTTCATTACTATTATAAATATTTCTGATTGTTCCCAGCCAAAGGAAAGACATGAAATATATCACTCTGTGCTGTGTTATATAATACATACACATGCTCAAACGTTCTTCTAAAAGGGCTATTGCTTCTGGCAGGCTTTCTCCTAGAATAACCGTAAGAGGAATACTAATACTTTAGGCACAAAACAGTTTTCCAACACAAAGGACGTGCTGTCCTCCATTTTTCTAGTCACTATTCTAAGTACCAATATTTTTCTACCCAACAAGAAAAATCTGCTGCTCATTGATGCCAGATGCATTAATTTCTGTATTCGGGATTAATGGTTCAATGAATATTACAATAATATTTGAGATTTCTGAAAGTATCATGTCTGCAGAGTGCATTAGAGGTAGGTAAACCACAATTTCTATCACTGGCATTGACTAGAATTTGTATATACAGCTTCCGTCATGCCTTTCAGTGTTTCCCTTCTCTGTTCACTTGCATAAAACCCAATAGCTCTCTGATGTTTTGGAACAATTGCAGGGAATAAGAACCTGTAAATTCAAACACGTAGAATGACAAGTGAGATCTTGCAATATAATGTCTATCTGATTTCTTTTATAGCATTTGATGTAACTGCATTTTGGTAACTTTTTTTTTAAGATTTTGTATAGTCAGTAATCATTCTTGTGGTGGAACACTCATATAATCAAACAGATATTTTTTCGGTATCAGAATCAGGGTCAGGATCATTGTTAGCTAACTTCTAACAAAGCTAGGAGCCAAAACAGGAGTGAGCTGTAACTAGCTGTGATCATCATCACAAGGTTTCAACAGTCAACTAAAGGAAAGCAGGTAAAGATATCAAGTATAGTGTTCTAAGTCACCTGCAACTCCAAAACGGTTAACTTCTGTCTTGCTCTTGTACTCAGATTTATCACAACTTAGTGCAGATTGCAGTATTTGCAGTTGCTAGAAGCTTTGGTATGTTTTTGACACTACTCAGGTGGTACTTTGCTGCTGCTTTAAAAAAAAAATCACGGAGTTTAGCCACAATAAATACAATTTAATTAATTAAATACTGGTTTCACCAAAAGCAACCATAACATGTTTAAGATGAGGATGTCTTTTTTGTTGTTCCTTTCAATAAAATATGGCAATAGCTTTGTTTTTAGAGACAGAACTAATTAAAATGTGATTTTTTTTTTTTTTACTTTTCTATCTAGTTCCCCTCCACTTACTGAAAGAGAAGTTGAGGTAAGTATGTTTCCAAATTTATTGTTTTCACTATATGCCACAATATACAGTGGTTACTGTATGCATAAGGGTGGTTATTGGAAACAGGTAGTGGGATTTTTTTTTCCAAAAAATGTTTCTCAGAAGCAAACTGTATTGAGCTCAATCAAAATAACAAGATCATGAAATATGATTAATTGTTCCAGGTAATATAAATTGTAAAAAGGCTAAGTACAAAGAAGTAAAACACTTGTTTGTGCATTCTTTGTGATAAAATACACATTCATTTTGGAAATTATTATAATATATTTCAAGCAGTAAAAAAATTTAGATTTAATGAGACAAGAAGCCAAATGAGTTCAACTGCATTTTCATACTGGCCACTAGGAGCTTTGGGACAGTTTTTGATGATACCTTATAGTTTACATAACTTTTACTTTTTCAATTTAAGCCACTAGTTTTTTGTTTTCAGCGTTTTTTGGGGGTTTTTTTTGTTTTGGTTTTTTTTTTGTAGGCTGCTCTTTAGCTTGCTGGCTTTGTTTCTTCCTTTATTTTTCCACATACCACTCAAGAAAAAGGTCGTTATTTACACAGCTACAGTCCAATGTAACTGTTAGTACCTTATGCTTTGCAAAGCATTAATCCTAAGAAATAACGCATCTGGTTAAGAAAGAAACAATCTTTCAAATACAAGCAGAGTGCAAGAGAATAAAAACATTCACACTTAATCTTTTGCTGGCTTCAGTGGTAGGTGTTTATCCCTTAGGTAAAACAATGCTAATGGTGAGCTCATCCCTGGACTTCCTCTGCACGGGCTATCTGTTTAAAAACCTTGGGGACCCTTGGAGGAAGTCCAGCTAGAAACCAGATCCATTGTGCTTCTGATACTTTTGGTAGGCTGCTTCCTTCATTGTGTCTCTGCTCTACTGATCTCGCAGGAAAACATTCAGGAAAAGAGGCAGCAACACATTTATTCATATTTTAGAGGAAATAAAGAAAAGTAGTTTTTAAACCAATCTAAATTAAAAAATCTTTCCATTTTTTTTTGTTGCCATACTTATTTAAACACTGAAGTTTGTTAACCACATATCTTATTCATAAGTTGTAATTGGAAATTACATTACTGTGACGCATTTAAAAATGTCTTTTTTTTTAAATCCAAACAGAACGTATTTGTACAACTTTCCTTGGCCTTTAGAAATGATAGTTATACATTGGAATCCAGAATTAACCAAGCAGAGAGAGAGAGAAATCTTACTGAAGAGAACACTGAGAAGGAACTGGAAAACTTTAAAGCAGCCATTACGGTAAGAAAACAACAATAATTCTTTTTCTGAACTATACACATGGAAGTGCATGCGTTTGAAATATGTGTGGCTATGCTTGCTTATACTTACAGCAAATTCAGCCCCAAAATTTCATTTTCTGCTGCTGAAGCTCCTTACTGTAAGCTGTCTACCACTCTACACAAAAGACAGCATTTTCTGTAAGAGTGGGCCACCATTGTTAGAAGTGCATAGAGGATGTTGCCCTGCATTTAGCAAACTTCAGGAGTAAATACTATGAATTTGCTGTTCAGTTATTGGAATAAGCCTGTGACAAAGCTAAGAGCATTCAGAAGTGCAGCCTGAGCACTGCTTCAGTGCTTTCCTGGGCACACCTTCTTTGGCAGTAAATGGAGGTGTCTGGTTAAGTGACACAATGAAATCACCTGAAGCCTGCATCCTGAAAGATCTTAACTGCACATAATAGAAGGCAGTATGGGAAAGGTAACAGCAAAGATTTCTTAGGGAATTCAAGCAATTTCAGGATCACGTTATTGGCCTGAATACACTTTTATTCCAGCTGTCCTTGATGTTCTTTTATTAGAAATAGTTTTCAGTCCTTCTGACAACTCTCTCTGGCCTTTCCAACTGAAATGTCGATTCTATCTGAGATGTGTCAACTTATGTGGTGCACATGCTTTTGTGCAAAAAATAGGAAGGCATTAGATACCATGACCCTAAATGTTCTCTCTTTAAAAAGCGAACAGAAGCAACTTATTAGATCTAAGGCATTTATTCGTTATAATATTTTACATGCATACATGTGTTTACAATGAGTGTATAAGGGCTCTAAAAACTGAAAACAACTAGTTTCCTAAATTTTATAGGTATTTCTGTTAAGAATCTCTAATTAGGCACCAAGGACCACGTTGCCAGCATGGGACAGATGTGATTAGCTTTTTCCTCCTTTATGAAGTTCACACGGTACAGTCCAGCTTTTACAAGCTTTTTAAAGTAATTTATAACAAAGTGGAAACTGCCATTCATAAGAAAGCTTTTGTTCTATACAATGGAATAAACAAACAAGCAATTAAATGAAGAGATTGGTTCTGTATGATCCATATCATATTAGACCCAGACTTGTTCCAATCTCCATGGGACATTAGCTTCATTTCTGTAGGGCAGGCACATGTTATACAGCTCAATGACAGTTTTACTAGTCTTTAGGATTTTTTAATCACTCTTGTGATAACTGATGTTTTATTGAAAAACCCAACTTCAAAAGAAAGCTGATCTACATGAACTTCAGATTTGTTTGAGAAAATAACCAGGTTATAGTTGCCAAGAAAAGCTTGAAAATCTGTTGTTCCATATGTGTTTTTCTCAAACAGATACCCTAATGCCTTCTTGGGTCTTGCAGTCAAATTTCAGCTGCAATTTGTTGTACCACTAACTTCAGTGATAAATAAGTTTCAGATTTTTTGTTGTTGTTGCAATTTTTGTCATTGTGCCAAATTCACTAGGATCTTGGCTTTTTTTTTCTAAGCCAAAGGTTTGCACTACAAGTGTGATTTCTCAAATGTCTCTACCTAAAAAGTTGCTGCAGATCACTCCCTTCTCTTGAAGTAGGAGAAGAGAAGAGGAGGAGGAGAAGGTATTCTTTTCACACAAATCATCTCAATGCATTGACTTACTTTTGTAGCAATATAAGTGTGGGATTGCAGAGAACTAGTGCACTACACAACTGGTAAGAAGGAGAATTGCATGACCAGAAACACAGTGATTAATTATTTAAGATATCTCAATGCCAAAACTGGTGCATTCTGAAATTGCATTTAAAAATATAGAAATCATTGAAGATCACAAAATCTGAACTAAAATGTACTGAGCTTTTTCATACTAAACTTTTCTGTAAACAGAAAATTCATTCAATGAAGAGGTGTTCACTAAGACTTTGGCTAGTAAGACATCTACGTTTATCCTTGCTTTTGGTAACTATTCCCAAGGATTAGTGCTTCAGTGCTTTTCAGTAATAATCTGAGTTATCAAAGTGACAATATTAAACAAGTGCATAAACGTGTACATTGAATGACAAAAGATGGTTAGGAAATTGCAATTGCTGTTTGATTTACAGGCCATATGATTTTTCATTACTCTTTTACATTTGAAATTCTTGGGAATATAATGTCTTATTTTCCAAATAAGTGAAGTATCATGGAACTGTAAAAACATAAATGGCCTTCGTAACACCTTGTGCCCAGCAAATTAAAACCTTCCTTGTGTTTTGGCAATCATTTGTAAGTACTAGTTCAAATAAGCTTGGCATTTATAAAGTTCATAGGTAGCTAAGCAAGATTCAACATTACTTTTAAAAGGAAAAGTATTGCAAATGTGCTTAGCCCTTTTCAACTCCTCAAAAAGTATGCCTGCAGTATGCAGTGAAGCAACATTCCAAAAGAGAGGAGCAGCACTCTCCAAGTTATCTCTGGTGGCAGTGATGGCACTTCCTGGGGCTGATTTGTTCATGTGTAGTTTGGCCCAGACATATCTACCCACTTCTGTGTCCTAAGCTACTTCATCTGAACTAAAAGTGGAAAAACATGACATAAAGCTTACATATTTTCTCTTCAGTCTTCAGCTCACTTATGGCATCACTATGAACACAGAGAAGCTTACCAGAAGCTATTGGAGGATATTGCTGTTCTGCGGCGTTTAGCTGCTAGACTGTCTAGTCGTGCTGAGATGGTTGGAGCTGTTCGTCAGGTAAGAACATCCTGCTGTCTGACACACATCCTGACTGCAAGTGTTCTCTTTTCCAGCCATAGCTGGAGGTTATACTAGCCCTTTGAGTTTTATTTCCCATTTTGACAGATTAAGGACATTTATTGTAGTGTCAATTAAGATACCATTTCAGTCTGGAAATGGAATTCAAACAGAAGAAGATTATCCATGAAGCTATTCAACACCTGTACGACAGGAGCATATACATTGTTCAGAACTATAGCTGCATCACAAGAAATTTAAAATCAGTGCAGAATGAATAAGAAAGCTTTTCTGGGTCAAAAAGCTCATGTAGTTCAGCCTCTTGCCTTTGGCTATAGCTTAGTCAAACAACTACAAAGAGCAGAAGAACAGAGCAAGCATAAATGAGAACACAGCCACACCCTCCCAGATTCGACTGTTGTGTCCGTCCACTAAAGTAACTAGACTGATGCCAGTGACTAGGACCATCAAGGGATTGAAAACAAATGTACATATACCACAAAAGTAATAACACAGGCACGCAGGTAGACTGTGTAAATACACGATTAAATAAATTGTGATGTTTTGTGGTATATGAATGTATGTGCATTTGTGTTCAATTTAGCTTAGGAATTTTCACTCACTGAGGTACCAATATTTCTTTAGGAACCGCTATTCCGGCGTTAGCCCTGATGGGAAACATAAACATAGAAACAAATGATTTGTTTTAGAAGCATGGAGGTTACCCGAGTATTCCCTTTTTCTTCCTCAGGAGAAGCGTATGTCAAAGGCAACGGAAGTAATGATGCAGTATGTGGAAAATCTGAAAAGAACATATGAAAAGGATCATGCTGAACTAATGGAGTTCAAGAAACTTGCCAATCAGAATTCTAGCAGAAGCTATGGTTCATCTGGTAAATAAAAATAAAATCTAAGGGTTTGTCTTGCCTCTGTTCAGGGAGGTGTTGGTGCTATTAAAAGTGAAGTATTGTGAAGCCTGTTAATGAAGTTCTGATCTACAGTAGACTTCATAGCAGGTAATATATTTCACATAAGCCATGTTTAATGCTATAGTAGAGCATTTAATTTACCAAATTCTAATGAGTTCCAAAGACGTTTTCAGTGGCATCTTGCACAGACAGGTAGTTTGCAAGTTTTAACACAACTACCTCTGAAATGACAGATAATAGCAGAGTTTAATTACTAGAAAACATTTTTTTTCCTTTGCAACCTTTTCTTTCCTTGATTGCTCAAAACCAAAATACTCATGTTTTCTTTCGCAAAAACTTGTACATGGATGTAAATAGTGGGCTTTTGCCTAATCTCAGTAAAGATATTAATGGTTCAGGTTTTTGCAATTCTTTGTAATTGAGACCAGAACTGTATGAGAGATAAACATGCAGTCACTACAGGCGTTGTACAAATACATGATATCTGACTTTGAAATGCAAGCAAGGGTTCTATTAATATTATTTATACTCATATAATCTAAGACTGTTCTTTATCTATTATTTTTATGCAGAAGATGGAGTACCTCGTTCATCTAGATCCATGTCTCTCACTGTTGGAAAGGTATTTCTACAATATAAAAAAAAATCAAGTGAACATTTTATGTAGTGACATTTCTTTGTCTACATATGTTCAGTTTTATAGGCTGCATTCAAAACATAGTACTGGTAAATTCTCGATATTGTTCCTTTAATTTAGTGCAAATACTTTGTAAGTTTGCATACATGAGTAAGAACAACTTTGTGCAATAATGATAATGTTTGCTCTGAAGGTATAAATAGTGAAGGGACCTATTTATTCAAGAAAAGTTGTATTTCAGGCCACATACCTGTGCTCCAGAGGCTGGCTTAGTTACTGTGCTTTATAATAGTTCTTCCATGAAGAAGCTGAAGCTGGAATCAAAACTTACTATGTGATCAGGGATTCCATGATCATATCACTACATTTCTTAAGAATTATATCCTGTTCAGAGTACCTTAGATTTAAACAGCTCTTTTAAACAAGGGCTTTTTTATCAGTTAGCATCAGAATATCTTGTTTGGTTTGACAGAGCATTCAGGGTGAGAGATTTTCCCAGACTGTTTTGGCTTGACCAATTAATGACTTTAACATTGCCAGTGTTCCATTTCTGCAAAAATTCCAAGAATTGGAGATCCAAGTTTACTATAAAACTTCCTAAAACAACTAGTGATTTGAGAGAGCCAAGTCCCAGTGTGACCACTGTGAAGTTTGGTGGTCAGAGCCATTATATTCAGTCTACTATTTCTTTTCATATTTTCATTTGTCTGGGTTGTGATTCTTTAGGTTTAGTTTATTTCTGTCACCTATCAACTATGAGGGCTGAACAGAAAGAATGTGAGCATGGAGCATGCTGAGGGCAAGACTGGATTTCTGAATGAGAATCAGATAAGTAGAAAATAAAGTCCCCCCCAAAAGATTAAATTTTAAAAGGACAAGTACAAGCCCAAATACTAGAGAGGGGGGGATGAAAAAAAAAACCCAAACAATCAAACAGGCTACCTGATACGGCTGCAGACTCTTCAGTACAGTTTTGGGGTTTTTTCCCAGAGCACATTAGATAAAACTCTGCTATTGATGAATAGCTGTAGTTGTTTTTTTTTCCTAGAACAACCAGGTTGGAAGAGACCCACTGGATTGTCGAGTCCAACCATTCCCACCAATCCCTAAATCATGCCCCTAAGTACCTCATCCACCCTAACCTTAAACACCTCCAGGGACGGCGACTCAACCACCTCCCTTGGCAGACCGTTCCAATGCCTAACCACCCTCTCCGTGGAGAATTTTTTCCTAATCTCAAGCCTAAATCTCCCCTGGTGGGGCTTGGGAGATTTAGGCGCTATATTTGCTTGGATTGTTTACTCAGTGGGAAGCGTAGATTTCAGTAGGTGTATGTCACAGGATGAAGTACTTTCCTACTTACCTAATGACAGCCATATGACCTATAGTTGAATTAGAATATTTTGTCTAACACTGGCATGTGTTTACCATATAATAATTTCTATGCTTTTTGGGAAATGTAAGCAATCTCACATGAAGCTAGATAGATAACTAACAAGTCAAGGGTGGGGGAGAAAGCACTGTTCCTTTGTGGAGGGAACAGATGTTATTGTTTCTCTAAGTTATAATTTGTAGGTTTAGAAATAATTAATATATCATAATGGGTACAATAGATTGTAACGAGTACATAGCAAGAGAAGAGTTTTGTGCATAACTTCATTATTTTCCTGCCATTGTGACACTGGCACAATTCCCAGTATCAATATACATCTGATTTAACCAAAGAGAACACCCTCTGGTAAGAACTGACGATAGCAGCTCAGAACGTATCTGCTGTGTGACTTCCACTATTGGGCTTTCAGTGTGGAGGGAAAAAAGTAGAATCCCTGTACAACACCTCATTTCACACTAATCTCTTGCCATACCAGGCAGCACTAGAGGAAGTTTTTGGGGAAACCACAACCCTAACAGACACTTATATTAATTCTGCTCTCCTCTCCTCCAATGGACATTAACCTACATCTTTGCCACACCTATTAACTTTTAGAATTATTCTTCAGCCTGTCTTGTTTTATAATAGAAAAAAAAAATATTCTTTGTCACAGAATATGCCTCGGAGGAGAGTCAGTGTTGCTGTTGTTCCTAAATTTAACTCCTTAAACATTCCTGGCCAGTCACCAACAGCTTCACCTATACCTTCAATGCCATCCCTGGTAAGTAAAACCCACAGTTTAAAGCTAATTCTTTTTGTCTAAACTAATTTTGCATAGGGGCAAGCCATAGTTACTAAAAAATGTAAGCCCTTTCCTTGGTTTAATTTGTTTTGACTAGTGGACGGGGAAAGGTAATTCCTGTTGCATAAGGGGCATGTGCCTTCAGAATCTACCTCCGTAAGCAAGCACTTTGGGCACAGAGCTGAATAGTGCCAGCTGGTGATTCCGTGGCTTTAGACATTAGCTGAGGCAATTTGCCTTTTAATCCGTAGAAACATACCGGAAAGAAGTAGTAAAAACAGCTATCCGCTGTAGGTTAGAAGTTTTAACTGGAGCCCATTTAAGATGGTTCGACTGCTTCTCTTCATTGCCTAAAAAGTCCACTAAAAAGAAAAGCATATAATTAGTGTACAGAAACATATGTGGTACAAATCTAGAAGTTCTGTGATGCTCTGGGATTAGCAGAGCTATCAGCCTTTGCCTTGGCTTTTTGTTTATAAAATTTTAATAAATTAAGAATCTAATCTGAGTTAAATAAATCCATATAAATGCTTTGGAGGAAAACTGAAATGCATAAGGACTGGTCAGAGATGAACTAAAATGACATATTTCCTGAAAATTATGCAGTTTTTTGTTAAAAAATGTAAGGCTATTTAAATTGGAGATGTTGCTGAGAAGCTAAACCAATTTTACTTTTAAGAAAACCATCTGTTTGTGTAATTTAGTTATTATGTACTCAGAATCATTGTTTCAGGATGAACCAAGTGTGTTTGTTTATTATGATTTCTTATGATTTATTTTTGTTCAAAATTTTCTGCTGAAAACTTAGCTAACAAATTAACGTTTTTAGGATAGTATGGAGAGAAGCAGTAGAATAATTATACTGTTCATGGATCAATATATGAACAAGAAAGACTTTTCTTGGAAAATATAAGTGGAGTAGAAGGCAATGTTGGAGAAAATTCTTCTCAGCATACAAGTTCGTTATTCATTGTGGTTGCTAGGATTAATTTGGAAGCTCCATATTAAAGATACATTGCTCAAGGGGGAGGGGGAAGAAAATCTAAGCAGCACATTGGCTTTGTCATTCTACTTAAGACTGATTTGAAATTAGTTTATGGCTGTAACATTTATTGCTGTTTTTCACTTACAGTCTGAATCACCTAGTAATGGAAGGAGCAATCTAACGTCTACTCCTGTTCTGCCAGCACTTTTAGAAAAGTGAGTTTTCTCTAGTTCATCTTGTTACTTATTAAATCCTTGTATGAAATGAAAATTATAGAGTTTCTGTCTTTCCTAACAAAAGTTATACCAAGGCATAAGGTATTGAAATCAGTGACACATATTGGCTTAGGTTGATTCATAATCTGATAACTGTATTTTACTATGTCACCGTATCATCATTCTTTTCTTGTTCAAAGTGTTTACAAGCAATATTTCAGAACTAAATTGAGCCTGCTGCATTCATTAGAACCCATCAAGTTAAAAATGCAGCAGAAAATTATACATTTAAACATTTGAGTAGGCTTGCCTTCAGAACTTCACAAAGCTAAGAGTATTACAGACAATGCATGTGGTTTTCAAAAAAATATATTTCCTGGAACACATTAATGCTGTATCTAAAGTAGCCATGAGTAACCCTGGGTATGAATGTTCCTGAACTTGACTATTCCTGTCACAGAACTTTGTGTTCTGCCCTTGCCTTTTCAAGATGTGGTCAGGTGATAAGAATTATACTTTGAATTACTCTGATATCCAGCATTATGTAGGTTTTTAAATTTATATGAATAAACTTAAGCATATAGAAATCAAAAATATGATTTACCATAACAGTAGATCATCAAAATTAAATTGCATAGGGTTTTTTTCTAGTATAAAATGAATTGAACATTCAGCTAAATTAAAGTACTAGGTTTAAGATTTTAGTTTTAAGAACCTGAAATCATAATAGCCAGAAAAGTTTGCATTTTACAATGAATATGGTAGAGGACGTTTTTTTTCAGCCTGGTAACAAAGCATAAAGGTACTGTTGCATTTGCAAAACTGTGTGTGCATATACTTTATACATATGCATAATCAGCCTAGAAAGCAAAAATAAATAATTAGGAGGCACTTTTCCAAATATTTAGCTCTTTCAGGAAACATTGCGCATTCTAAGGAAGCTGCTTGCTGATGCTTCAGAAGTAAAACTTAGTAAAACATCACATTGATTTTTTTTCTTTTTTTGTTATTCTTCCTACTATGGGTACTCCTACGACTACTTTGGTTGCTTAGACTTTTTGCAATTTCACCGTAAAATATTTGCAATATTAATTTAAATTAAAGCTTATAAGGATACTTTAAAGGTGCAAATTAAAAGCTTTAAAATATGTAGGTACATCAGTACAGAATATTGGTTTGAGGCAGGACAAAATTTATCTTATGTTTGTGTTTTATCTCTGTGCTTTACCATGAATGAAAATACACAACAACCGGGAAACAAAACCGGAGAACTCTGGCAATAGTTGCTATGATTCAACAGCATTCTGCAAGATTTAGACCATCTTTTGAAAGTGTACAGAAAAGAAATCATGTTATCAAGTTACAGAAGTAGAACTTGAAATTCAAGTTTAAGCATAAGCACGTAGGCTATGGTAGTGTAAAATTGCATACTTGAGCAGTTTTGTATATTTAAGAACTTCAAGCTTATATTCATGATTTGTTTAAAGTGCAAGTGAAAATAATGTCTACTGTTAACTGACTTCTTGAGAGAAAATCTATTGCCCACCGATGGTGTTATTCAGTATGAATTATTCTGCCATTGATTTTGTGCCAGAAAAATGAGGCCTAAAAACGGTTTAGATTCTAAAAGTTGAAATGGGATCCACTGTTGAGCTTATTAACCCTTAGCTTTTATGAATTTGCTCAGTTGTGTCTGAATAACTTGAACTCTTTCTCCCAGGCTTAAATAAATAAAGACGGGTGAGCACTGCAGAAAGAGAACAATGTATAATGGCTTGTCTTTATGCTCAAAACTTTTGCTTGAGAAAAGTTTCGCTAACAAAACCTACGTATGTGTTTGCATTTTTTAACCTGTGTATCAGTTCAGCTTATAAAGTCAGGACAGAGCTCCTAAAGACAAATATGAAAAATATTTTCTTAAATAAAGAATTAGTATTATTTCTGTTACTTTCCTCTGATGTAGCAGGCTACAATTACTAAGAAGACTTTTGGAAAGCTGAGGGGAATATTTTAAAAAATAGCAAATAAATGCTACAGGTAAATCAGGAAACCAGTGCTTTTTTTAAAAAAAAAAAGAATAAATATGCAAGTGTTAGTTTCTTAGAAGCTTATTAATTACTGTCCTTTAATTACAATACTTTGAAACTAAAATTTTGCTTAGTGTTTGATTTTTTTCTTTTGAAAGACATATTCTTTTCCTGATGATAATTAAAGAAGAAAAATCAGGAGTGAAAAATTGCCCATGATTGTCCTTGTTCAGCAGTACACTCCAAATACATTTCAGTTGAGTTGTTTTCTGTTTGTCTGTTTCTTTTGTCTTGGCAGTGGTAAGTCGAATGGGGAGCCTGACTGTGAAACCTCTACGACTGTGCTGACACAGAGTGGACTGGAAGAAATCAGTCCTGAAACTAAAGCCAAGATAGAAGAGGAAGCATATAATAAAGGGTGGGAATATTTTATGTAAACTAAATCTGTAAATACGTGCTACCAGATGAGGATGTATGTTTTTATAATGTAATTTTAAATGCTAAGTGAATGGTGTCATTGATATTAGCTCTTAGATGTTCATAATCGAAGCAATGTGGGACACAATGTGAGTGAGCTTCACTCATTATGTTTCATCGTAGCTGTTCGCGTTCATCCTTTATTAATGTTAGCCAAACTGTGGGAGCCATTATATCGGACATTCTGAGGTGTGTGGGTGTTCTTATCTCAACAGTGGTCAGCTTCATGACAGGATAATCCAAAACAAATTTCTAAAATGTTTATTCTAAAAAGTGTACATAGAAATGAGTAAAGACTAAGTATCAACTTTTGCAGTAAACTCGTGTTGTTTGTGTTGCACAAAGTGCTTTACACAACATGTTCAGAGACAATTAACAGCTTTGGGGACTCTTTCTACATGTGAGGCAAAGAACCATGTGCTATGCAAAGAGTGAGACAAAAATTTTGATCCTCACCTGCAGAATCCAATGAGCCACCTACCTTTAGCATTGATTTGCACATATTGCCATGATAAAAAAAATATCTAGAGTGTGTTGATGACTGAAAATAAGAGAGAAATACCAACTCCTTCACCACAGAAAAAATAGCTGTGCTCTGCTGAGAAATTTAATCTCTTTTTCAAGATGATTAATTTGTTAACAGAGATCATATAATCCTCTCTTAAGAAACAGTGTCTGTCTGTGTCCCATGCTCATGGCCTTTAGCTAGTTTTTACTCTTGTCTGAATGCTGTAACACTGCTACTTGTGTTTTATTGCATGTAACATAAAGCTAGTTTTTCGTTACATAGGAACAGGCTTTATAGCATGCTAGACTAAGAAAAATGTTCTCTGTGTTAAAGCTATCAGGAAGGCTTGAAGAAAACCAAAGAACTTCAACAGCTGAAGGAAGAAGATGAAGAAATAACAAAAGAAAGTCATGATGAACATGAAGAAAGTGAAAACGAAGATGAGATAAGAAAACTGAAAAGCAGGTGAGACAGTGGTGTAATATGTCCATGAAGGAGGAGCCACTTCTACTGTTTGTGGTACCCAACCAAGTGTTTTGTGCTATTATCTTGACATAATTTCTTCCAGTCTAAGGAAGTGCATTTGAAATAACACTATTTTCACACGAAGGCATATTCCAAGATGGCCTAGTTGCAAAATGCAAAACTTCCCATTAATATTTCAACTAAAACTGTATGTTGACATCAAGGAGCTTCACCTTTATGGGGTTTGGTTTTGGTTCGAGGCAAAAAATACTCCACAAAAGTCCTCTAGGTGCCAGAATGTATCTCTCTGTAGGCATGCTTTGTTCCAGGAAAGTTGTAATTCAAGAAATTGAAGCCCGTGTTTGTGCCATATCTCATTCCCAAAGAGTCTTCACAGATGAGTCTTTCAGTACATCTAAAAAGGTGGATGCAGACTAAGACAAGCTCCTCAGCTACGTTGGCCTAGCTTTGACCTGGACAGGCAGATGCCTGCTCCTTCTGGAAGCTGTGCAAATGCAGCAGAACAGCATTGTGCTGGAACCTTCTGCCTTTCAGCAGTGACCTGTTTATTGCATTCATCTGTACCCAGTATTCTTCGTCTGTACTGGGAACTTTTGAATCCTTTGCTTATTGGCTTATCTGAAGCATATGATGCCTAACTGGAAAACTATTCTGAAAATTTCAGCTTGTCTTAGAGTTAATTATTGAGTTTCCTTGATGGTTCCACCACCCAATACAATATACCTGCAATTTCCTGCATTTTAAAAGCAAAGAGACTTTTGCATTAGAGAGGAATTGACTACTAGCCAAAGCAAGTAATATGTCCGGTTCCAGGCTAAGGTAGGGATGCTTACTTTATCTAGAAGAATCTATTTCCATTCCATAACCATTATGGTTATAAACATCTGTTAGTTTGAGATTTCAGCTATGTTCATAAGGACAGCAATCTGTTTCCAACATATTCTAACATTTACCTTAGTTGACCAGGCTATGAACAGTGCAGAATTTTACACCACATCAAGCTCTGAGATTTGCCAGCTGGCAAGAGGGAGAAACAAAAGCCACACTTAGTCTTCAGCTGTCTTGCAAACGTCACCCATATCTGAGTGCACAGCTCTTAAAAGAACTTAACAGTCTGAGTCTTCTTTGACAAGGTCCTTGTATTTGGAATATAGATCTGTGGTGCACCATACAACTATTAAACTTCTCAATTTGAATAGCTTAAGATAATAAATTTGCATATGATTAATATGTAACAGTTTTCTTTTAATTTTACAGCAGACTTGAAGTCATCATTAATTATTTAAATATACTGTACCCCAAACTGTGTAAACACTGGAATGTGGTATGGCTTGTAGTGGCTGCCATAATCATTTTTGCTGTGGTGTTGGGAATCTACCATTCATACAACTCCTGTGATGAAAAATCAGAGGGACCTGAAGGGAAGGCCAGCTGTTCTGCTGCCCATCAACATTCCTGGTGGAACTCAGGATTTCAACATGAACAACGCACTGAATAATAAAGATAATAAAGGAACATCTACGTATTTATGGTACCTGAGCAAGTAGGCATATTAAAGCACAGTTGTTAAAGGTAGTGCTTAGTCATCCTTATGGTTGTTAAATGTTATCTGTTAGACAAATGAGTTACTCCACACCATCAGGTTTAGGGATACATTGTGAACATACCTTGCCTAAATGACAATATGATAAGTAATCCTGTCTGTCCTCTTATTGTAAATTACTGATACAATAAAGTAATATTTAATCATGATGAGGGCTGTGGTAGTAATCAGGTAATCAGCAACCAGCAAGATATTTAAAAGAATAATTTGCACAGGACACTGACACCTCTGCTATGGTTTTGGAGCAAGTCACAAAACCTGTATTTGCAGTTAGTGCTTTACTTTGGATTTCCTGAATTTATTGGTGATTGTTGAAGTACTAACCGCATTTAAGGCCTCTGGTTTTTAAGAGTCTAATTAATTTTCTTTTTCATGATTATTGGGTAGAGAAGAAGCTCTAGGTGTGTCTAGGTGGCACAGTTTATATCATCAAATCTGAGAACTTCTGATATATCAAAGGGACATGCTACACAGCTGACCCCACTAAGTAGACTCTGCCCTGTTGATAATACTGGAAACGGATATCCTCTGACATCTGCACGGGGAACAGTTCTGCGTGCAGCCAAAACCCTACAAGTGCCTGATGAATCAGGACATGAAAGCAGTGAGGACTTTAAAGAAGTCACTGCATGTTTGTTTAGTAGTTCATTTTCAGAATCTGATGCCAGCTATGTAAATGTTCTAATATGCTTTCAAAGCCAAACTATCAAGTCATGATAGATTAATCTTTTGCCCAAATATTTTAACGGTCCTGCTATTTGGGAGTTGTGATTTCTTACACAAGAATGTGGAATCCTGAAGTCTTTAGATAAGCAATTTCAAAACGGTGAAGCCATTGTTTGTAAAAAACCCACACCACCTAGGACTGAGACCAAAATACACATCACTTAAGGTAGTACCATGTGTATCTGCTGAACATCACTTCTGAATGAAGATGGACTATGTTTGTCTTTCAATGGCTATATGCTTGAATCTAACCACAATATCAAAACCAGTGTGACACTTGATTGTAGCTGTCTTGCATTCTTCTGGCATCTTCTGATTATCAGGTCTGCTTACCAACTGAGGAACAAGTATATTATGAAGTACTGTAATTTCAGTTAAGATGCGGTTAGCATTGTCTTGTTTTCTTTGAGTGTAAACACTGAATGTCAATTTAACTGTCAAAGAAAACAGGTTTCCTAACTCAGTCAGAAATTTCATTCACATATCTGGTTCTAGTAACAAATATCCTGCTGGTGAATTTTGTTTGTCATATCTTTGGCTGTATGTTTCTTGGGAGAGTTTTATATGGAGAAACAAAAGAAAAATTTAAGATAAATTTTAAAAAAGCAGAATACTACAACTTTCAGGCAGGAGGGAAAGTCTATAAGCAGTAGGGAGGCTTGGTTTTTATTTTAAAGTACATATTGTTAGGAATAGTGTGCTTAAGGAAGTACAAAAAGGATAATGGGAAAGTGTCATTTGGCCTAAAATGGTAATTGGTAAAGAATAAGACAGAAGGTTTCTCGCAAATTACTCTGTTATCTGTTTGATTCAGCTAGAATATCTGACTATGAAGAACTACTCTAACATTTCACATATTTTCAGTATTCAAATAATCTTGCTGGTTGTTCTTTGAATACTTATTAAAATCAGTTTCTTTAACTTATTATTCTTTACAAATAGTGTTGAAAATTTAATAAGGCAATAAAAATTGAAGGTAAATAATCCTTAAGATTCAGAATGCTCTATGCTGAAAATTACAGCACATACTTGATTACGTGATTGTGGAAATGTTGCACTGCACTGAGGCAAAATAATTAACAATGCCTATAATCAAATTAATTAGTTTTTATTTACATCTCACTGATGTGAATCCAACACTTTATTTTAATACATGTAGAAAGTTATTGATATCAACTCATAAATGTTAAACATGTGCTAGGTTATTTTTTGGTCAGTGGGAAAATTAGGTCTCCATCCTCTCTCAAACTTCAGCCCAGTGGCTTTTGTGAACTTAGTGCATAAGGGCAGATTTCCATCAGCAGTTGTACTGATTTAAGCTGAACTACTTGCATGTCTAACACAAGTATAATTTAGCCACCAAGCTGTTAATTGTTAAATGGATTTAAACCGGTAAGAGGTTTTAATGGGGACAGAAAGATTAAGATACAGTTTATTTTTTTAAAAAATATTCTTTTTATAACTACTTTGAACAAACTGTCCACTAAAAATAATGAACCACAATGACTAACAGCACATTAAATATTTTTGCTTATGTTTTGCAGTTAGTTAATGATTACACATTTTTTAATAGGAAACTAGAATGAGCTCAAAAAACTATTCTAAATGTAATGTTATCCATTGGATATTAGTTTGCTTTATCTGGAAAAAAAACAACCTCTTCTACGTTCAAAGATCAAATCTAATTACAAGAAATAGCTCTGTTATTTATGCTTTTAACACTGAAATAGTTTTCTTGAGGTGCAATATTTATTTTTCTGCTTTAACAAGACACGTTTATTGTTTTTCCTGCACAGCACAGATGTTTCTAGTAAAAGGAATTTTAAAAGGGCACTATTTTTGTGTATCATATTTAAATTTGTAATATTGTAAGATTTTGCACAAGCGTGCTTGTATTGTACTGTATAGTATCACATACTTGAGTTTTGAAATAAAAGTATGGTTTCAAAGTCCTCAGTGTTGCTGCCTTCATGGCTTGTTTTTCACATGCGCTCTGTCTGCATATTAATGGTTATGTTCTTATGAAATACACGCTGTCTGTGCTGCGTGATATAGTGCCGCGTTACACATACCAAAGACCTTCTTAGTCTTTCGATTCTTCAGGAAAATGGTGTAGAAGAAGCAAGCAAACTCCTGTTTCAACAGAGAAAGTGTCTGTAAGCAGGGTCACCCTAGAAGCAAGATGAGAGAGGAAACTGAAGTATCCTGGAGAGAGTTTAACCTCTGCTTCCGAAGGAGGCTGCGTGTCACAGAGGAGGTGGAACATGGGAAGCCAGGTAGGAGATCTGTAACCAAAGGAGTCTCAGTGGAAGGTTAGGATTCTTTATTTGTTTTTTCGTTCTTGTAGGCTTGGGAGGTCAGGGAAGCCTGGTCTTTGTG
The DNA here is from genome assembly GCA_033459285.1 of Clamator glandarius. NCBI lineage: Eukaryota > Metazoa > Chordata > Aves > Cuculiformes > Cuculidae > Clamator > Clamator glandarius. Next base: position 253,970 of record JAUNZM010000138.1, read on the forward strand.
GAGAGCTGAACTGCCAGGCCAGAGGCAAGGAGGCAACGCTCAATTGTCACAAAGGATAGAAATGTCACTTCTGAATCTCTGATGGTCTATGTCAGGGAGAAAAAATCGCAGGGCAGCGACGACTTTGAAAGGAATGACTTTTACCAGGAAAAGACCTTGATATTTGTATTTCATATGTATGTTTATAAACATTTTTAAAGCTTGTTTTCTTTCCTGTTGTTCAGGTTTCAAGGTTTCTTTAGAAATTATTGTAGAGAACAATTAAGTCTGTTCTTTTATACAGAAAGTTTTCTCTTTAACAATCCTCATCAATATTTTAAAACATTCTGGCATGAGATGCTGGGAATTTTCCTCTTAGGTTGCCCAATTTTAATTTCTTTACTGCTAATAAAGCCATCATTTTACTAATCCACAAGATTGTCCCCTTGGCCCTGTAAACGCCTGCCTGTGTTAGAGCACCCGGACCGGTGTTTAGGTGCTGCTGCAAGAGGACCTTGAAAACAGCCTGGGGAAGCAGGACATCTAAAAGGCTACGGAATCACAAACTGATCCTGTTGCAGTAAAAAGGGCTTTGTCATTCTGAACGGTATAAACAGGTAAAGTAATTCACGAATCAGCACTTGGCATTGGCAAAGCCTCAGCTAGAGAGAAAGTGAGCAAGCTGGGGTTTCTTGGCTGAAAGAAAAGCAGGAGCAGAGGCATAACTCTTTACATAAGATTGTTGCAAACATGTAAGGAAATAAACTGTTTTCCATATCCATTTCTAACAGGAAAAGAAGTGATCGGTTTACACCATGGTATGGGTAAGTCAGGTTAGACTAGGGAATACCTTTTAACAGTAAAGGATGACGAAGCGGTGGAATAGAACATTTGAGGAAATGTTAGGAATTTGTCACTGGAAGTCTTTAAGAACAGGTTAGACAAACATCTGTCAGGAAGAATATAAATACCGCTTATCCTACTGACAGTAAAGGGAACTAGCTGATCTCTTGAATTCCATGTTTGTTAGAATCAGGGGAAAAAAAAATTTTTTTGCTAAAACTTCCTGAAGGTTTTCTAACTTACAGCTATCGGGATCATCTGTGATTTGAATCAGTCTGTTGGCATCACTGTTTGTTGGAACTTCACATAAGGCAGCAGTGGAGCGACTGTCTCCCACCTCTGTCCCTATAGTTTCACAAGGAACCCCATTGACAGTACCATATCTCCAAATATGTTCAAAACTAGGTATAACATTATCTCTGTGTTATGCTACCTATTTTTGCATTGGAACTCTAGGGCAAAGAAATGTAGAAGTACTACAGCGAGACAAATAGTTTAGTGGGGAAGGGATGTCCTTCCAAATCCAAAAGAAAAATCCTGTCTTGAATGCCATGATATAATAGAGAATTCATTTTATTTACTAGATGAATAGACAACATGAGTAATGAGCTGTTAATCAGTAAAACAGGAAAAAACAGCAAAAGAAAAACTTCTTTCAAAGTGTTTACTGACTTAGCAGTCTAACAGTCTTATCTCCCTTCCTCAGCTGTGATTTCTGAGTCAGCAGTAGTTAAATTTTCCAGCAAGCCCTACATGAAAGAAAATGTAAAGGGTGATTAGGGATTTCCAGTCACTGACCTCACCTCTGAGTGGGACAGTCAACACGTTTGCTCTGACATTCTATGCAGTGCACTGACAGCTGAAGGTGCTTTCAACAAGCCATCTCAAAGGTGGTCTGACAGTATCTAATACCTTAAATTCTCTTAGCACGGGAAACAAATCATCTTCAATTTCTTTATTTTCCCAGCTGGTGACAATGGGAACATTTTCTGGAGTTACCTCAGCAGTGTTTTTCTTCTGGGTTATGACATTCATGGCTCAAAATTACTTTATAACAGGTATGTAAACTTCCACTTTTTAAAAGTCTCCTGGTTAAACAGTAAAATACTTGAAAAAAGGTAGATAGAATGGCAAACAAAAAGGCGAGGGTGGAGGTGCGGGTGGATGTGTTTCTGGCATAGGAAACCACAGGGATTTGAGAATACAGTGCAACAAAGACTACTCTAGCCTGTAGGAGAACTCATTCATTGTTAGTCTAATCCAATTATTGTCTAAGCATTGTAGCATTATTGTGTAAATGTTACAGAACTCCTTGTGTTAAAGATTTTGTATTGCATTTAGGATTAAGTTCAGACCTATTGAATTCTGATTTTATGTTTTTATCACTTAAAATACCACAACAAACAGTTCTGTACAATCCCCAGAAAGCAAAACATGCGTGACAAGAGTTTGGTGTGCCTGTGATAAAATCTTACCTCTAATGCAAAGCCTTTTGCTCTGACTTTGCAATATCCTGACACTGTCTTGATTTGCACCATTGAAGGAAATGTGTGGCATTTCATGCCTGTCTCTGGTTAATACAGTGCAAAATTTTTTATGTTTGACAAAAAACTGAAAAAATCAGCATGGGGAATTTCCAGCATCAACTTTATCACATGCTTCGGAGATAATCCTTCACTCTCAAATATTATTATATGAAACTATTTTTTCTCTCAGGGTCATACAATACCCCTTTCTATACATTAGTTACATTTTAATGTCTTCTCCAAATTCCAAAAGCAACTTGAAGCAACCTATTCTTACAGTTGTAGCTACCAGCCTATCTGCAGATAGGCGATGTACACCAGATGTTTCACTGTAATTTGTAAGGAGTACATGCTTGTTCTACCTATGTAAAAGAACATACACCATTGTTGTAGGCAACTGATTTTCTTATCTACTGAAAGGCTTCTGAAGGAAACCTGGACTGAGTGAAGTAGGTGCTCAGTACAAGTCCTGTTGAAGTTCCACAGATCTGGAGTACCTAAAACAGTAGTCTCCTCCAGCAATTCCAACCACTGAATAATTTTCACTGGGGAAATAGAGAGCTTGAGACTTAAGACTATTCCTCCATGCTGTTAGGTCACCCCTTAGTTCCTCTCCAAGCCTTCCTTAGGGTACCTCCTTCTACACTCTCTGGCCATTGGTCCAAGAGTTCCAGTTAAGCTTGGGACTGATCTCCAACTCTATCTTCAAGCATGCCCAGCCCCCTTTTGTAGTGACTTACTGACTGGGCTTCACGGAGGGACTCTGAACTTAGGTTGAAGGCAGATGTGTCTCCAGGATGGAATTCAGGCATGTGTGATAGTAGCACCGCATTTTGCTGTTCCCAAATTGACTTTCTCGATGAACCCTGCATCTGACTCACTGTCTTGCTCTCTCTGGGGCTGCCAGTGAAACCTGCTCCTGTCACCACTGTGTCCCTGTTCAGGTGCTGTGGGACTGTGCCCTGGTCAGTGAGGGCACTGTCCTGCCTGTGCTGTGGTCACCCTTGGCTCCTGGCTCCTTTTCCTTGTGGAACAGCTTCACTCTTGCTGCTCCCTGACATCAGAGGCCAAAGGAAACTCTCTTTAATAAATCAGAGTGAAGGCTTGGTGAAAGGTAAAGAGAAAGTAACAAGAGCTTCCCCCCAAAACCAAGAGAACTAATGCACTATAAAGCCAATACCTATAGACTATGAAAATTAAACAATTTTCTTTCTTCCTGTCCTATGACAACTCTTTCTCTTTGTGAGATTCTTCTCTCTAAGTCCTCCCATGTTTCTCTGTGAAACAGATTTTTCACACACCACCAAAATACCAAGGAGTATATCCCTTTATTAGTAGGTTAGCTAAATAGAGTAAACCTTGAAGTACAGCTACATGCAGCTTGTGGACCAAAGTGAATAACACGCTTCTAAAGGATTAGTCTGTCTCCTGTGGAAACTCAGTCATCTTTAGAAACAGATGTCAGAGGTGATATGAAAAGATCTGAAGAGGCTGCTAGTCTCTTTCTGGATTTCTCCCTTCTATTGTAAAACAATCTCAAATTTAGATTGAAGGTGATAACTTTCCAAAACATTGCTTTTACTTCACCATTTTGTCTTAAAAGTCTCAGCGAATTCTAAGGTACAACTTTGATCCTTGTCCTTCAGTCACTTTTCTTATCACTTAAGACTTAATCTTCTGGAACTGAATTTTTATATTATGCTATTTATCTATCATACCATTCTTATATACAAATATTTGTCCTGTAATTGAATGGCTACAGACTGTAACAGTTTACAAGTATCTAGGTTGCTTTCAGAAATTTCAGAAAATTCCATTCAGTCAGCTGTTCAGCGTTATTTTAAATTTGTAAAGTTGGTCATGGAGAAACTCATTGCCAACACTGCATTTTTTAAAAGTTGTATTAGATCAAATCTAAAGATAAGAAAATAATTGACTAATTAAGAAATAAGAGTAGGAGTGAAGCCTGAACACAAAAAGTAGTAAGGGGAGAAGGGAATTGAGGATAACCCCTAGAGGAGTGGTGTCTTGAAAACTAAAAAGGGGAAGTGTGGGATGTGTCTCAGCAGCTAAGGCAGGGAGTTATTCAGGAAACCAGAAACAGTTCTCAGAAGGACCAAGAGAACTGCCGATTAGCAAAAAGGAATCAAGAAAATTTACTTCTGGAACACCTAGAATGGGATAGAATACTTCAGTTGGAAAGTACTAGTCCAACTAGTCCATCTAGTCCAAATGCCTGACCATTTCAGGGCTGAACAAAAGTTAAAACAGGCTGTTAAGGGCATTGTCCAAATGCCTCTTAAACACTGCCAGGCTTAGGGCATCAACCACTCTAGGAAGCCTGTTCCAGTGTTTGACATCTCTTACACAGAAATACTTTGGCCAAAATGAAGACATATAAGAGGACATTCATGAAGAGAGGCTGGTTGAAAGGAAGAAATACAACAGTGTGAATCATCTTTACACTGGGACTACCTGGATAGACTTGAAGTCCTTGATATCTACACACAGATCTTCACCAACAGGGCTTCTAGGCAATATGTTTGGGCTTGACTTATGTTCAAGTCAATGCTGAATGCAGCCACGATTGGTTGTGGGGACTGCTTGAGCATTCAATGGCTCACCTGCCATGTGCCTGGGTCTACACCATACCCAGAAGTGTTAATGGGAGGTCATAGCCTCCATCACTGCCTAGGCAAATCCACCTAATACAATGATTGCTCTACCAAACATTTAAGTCCAACAAAACTAAACATAAGGACAGCAGGATGTATCTTTTACCAGAAGCCACTTCCAACCCTACCACATGCACTGGGTGCAGTAGTGAAAAGCCTGCCTTTCTTTTAGCACTCCTCACAAGCTTACCTATCTTTTTAGCCCTTTCTTATCATAGGATTGGCTTGGCTGCTAGTTCTATCTTTCCATTCACAAAATTCAATTTAACCTCTCTTACTAAGAAATCACGTGGTGGATCTGCAGGCATCACTTCATCCTGCCATGACAGTTTGTGAATTGCCTGTATTGTGATGCACAGTTTTTATGAAGCGTTCATTAGTGTAAATACCTGGTGGTTGCAGAGTCTGAAGAGCATATTGAGCAAGGAAGTAACACCTGTGGCTGCTGGCTTTCTGAAATGTTTGCAAAGAAATGTTGAAATGTTTCACTTCCTACAGCAATTACTGTATGTAACTCAAAAAGAAAACTATCTTTTCCCCAGTGTACGCCTCCAGTGAAATATGGAGGCTAAAGAGTAATATCCTTTATCCTTGTCTGTGTCAAACCCTGCATTCTGTCCTATGTCCTTAACACACAGTGAAAACGTAGACCACAGCTACGCATTTCCTCTGCAGGTGTCATAAATAGTGTGCCAGCTGTGGCTTTCCAAAAAAGCTGGATGAACTGCCTATGGAGAAGGATGGGAATAAGTATCACAAATTCACCTGGTCTATCCCCTCTTTTCCTGCTGCCACTTGACAGTGGCTGGGAGGCTGAAGCATCACACCAGCTATGAGGAAAAAAATATAAGTTCAGAAGGAATAAGGAACATTAGGAATGATAAAATCTTCATAGGCATATTTTCTTATTGCTATACTAATTCCATTTAAAATTATGTATAATACCTTCGATAGAACCCATACTGCTAAGAGCGGTGTGCTGACAGAATCAGTGCTTCAGTGCAACTCTGGGTATTATAATTTTAATTTAAAACAAGGAAATATCTGTCTGATTTCTCTTCATATTTAGCATGAATAAGTACAACAAATAAGACTATCTTTAATAAGATATTGACTCCAGGTAATGACTCAGATGCCAACCATATATGCATTTAGTCTAATCACAGCCAAACCGCTTGAAATTCTAGACTATTGTGTTAAGAAAAAAAGTGCTATTTTTAAAATATGTCCTCTTTTGATAGAAATTAGTTTTCTACTATCATCAAATTCGAAACTTTTAACAATGTTCAATTTAGTTAAACATGACTTTAAATTCTTTGTGAGGAATAAATATTAATATTCAAATACTAACCTTGAATATTTATGTCTAAATTACAGGTTCCATTCTTTCACCTTGCAGGATCACAGGTGTAGGAATCTATCTTGAGGAGAAAGTGAATTTCTCAGAAGCAAGTAATGCATGTAATCAGCTGAATCTACAGTTGGCAAGTAAAGCCCAAGTTGAAAAGGCTTTGAAAAATGGCTTTGAAACATGCAGGTATATGACATCAGTTAGAGCCTCATTACCTTTAGTGAATGCCTTTACACACATCTGAGACTGGTGATATATCTAATATTAAAAGGATTGATGCTTTTTATTGTAGCTATGGATGGGTGAAAGATGGATTGGTTGTCATTCCTCGGATAACATCCAACAACAAATGTGGTAAAGGCAACGTTGGACTAGTGCTATGGCATGCTGAACTCTTTAAAACATTTAAGGTTTACTGCTTCAATTCTTCAGGTGTGTAAGCATGACAATCACGTTATTTTGGGGGGTTGAGGGGATTTTATTACTTTTTAACACCTGCATGAAAAAATCATAACGAGTGAGTTCTTATAATTTGTTGGCCCTTTCCCTCCAGTCTTAAATGTTGTCAAGCTGTACATAGCTCTGCAGGGGGAAAAAAGCCTCCAAGAAATACAAAAGGTCAATTCAGTTGATCCAGATTAATCATTTGGCCATGAAAGTTCTTGAAGAAGAGTTGCTTTTACCATTCTGTAATGTCAACACAATCTTCTTAATACGTTTTGATTATTTAGGCACATTAATCTGAAAGAGTGAATTGAATCTTCAGCCAGGGTATCCGTGTGTGATGTGGGTTTTCCTGTAAAAAGACCAAGAGTGGGGTATTTCAGGAAAAGCTGAATGTTTTTTGATAAAAGGAAATATATCTGTTCAACTAAATTAAAACATAAACTAGAACAGCTGAGAGACCATAATATTAACTAGATTCCCAATCAATTAACAGTAAAATCAAACAGCTTCCTTTAATGTGCATCATCCTATATGTGAATAGACTCATCCTTTTACTCATTCTTGAATGTCTGTTCCTAGATTGAAGAAACAACAGTGGAACTTGGGCCCTGCTATAAATTAGACCTTCTCAGCACAACAGATCAGTATTGTTTCCTAATGACTTCTGTGGCATTAACTAAAAATAGGTACTTAACTAGAGGCATTGTGTTCCTGCTAGTGTCCTATATCCATGGTTGTTATGTAACAACTACACCAATAATTAGATGATATACAGGATCAATAGTTTATTCCTTATCAGTCCCTAGACCTTGCCAATGAGTTTTAGATAACAAGAGCAGGAGATTATGTACAAAATAGAATTTTCAGGAAAGATGTGTGAACAAGAGTTGGAAAGAGAAGGAGAAAGATGGATATGCAAGATATGCCCATGCAAAGGTATAAAGACCTAAGATCGTGTTTGGCGACTGTGAACACTGGAGCTTACAAAGAGACTGAGGATAAAGCTGTTAGGGAGCAGGCCATGCCTTCACCACTGGGACTTTGTTGATAATCATGGGCTACTTTAGCGAAGGAGGGTGGCTAATATGAGGAGTCAGCCTGCAAAGGCTGTGATAAAAAAGCACTGCAGAAGGAAAGCATCGTTAGAAATTGACTTATCACCTAACCTGTAAAGTTAAAGCTGACATGATTGAGCTAACTTAGTTCTTCTCTACAAGCTTCTATTGATAAATACATAGGGGAATTAGTACCTGGGCAACATGTTCTAAAACAAGTGGCTCCTATTAGTACTGTTATTTCTTCTGTTCCTATGCAATATGGTATTTCAGTGCATGAAATATGTGTCATTCTGCATCAGAAATGTTGTGTATGTTGGGCAATGCTAAGGAGGTAGCAAGTAGTTCCAAATTACTTGTTTTGCTTAGCTCTAATTAAAAAAAAATTATACTGTTTCGTAGGATGTGAATAAAGTTAAGCTTGCTGAATGGCTAGAAAATAACATAATGTATATTTAACATTGGGATGATTTTGCATTGTTTCATCTTAATTAACTTCTGCCTTTTCTAGTAATTTGTTACCCAAAATATCTGCTAGAAGTTTATTCTGTCAATTTTAATCGTGCCAAGGAAATGCCAAAATCACTTGAAAACTATAGTGAAAAAAGTAAAAAGCCCTTGCCATTCAACTTTTTATTCTGTGAATGAAACTGCGTCATCACACTTCCCACAGGGATTCATTTGGAGAACAGTACATACGTCGTTTCCCTGTTATTTATGTTGTAATCTGCTTGTTACTTTAGTGAAATTTTTATAGCTTTACAGAAAGTAGAGCTAGAAAAGAATTTTCACATTTTCATGAGCCTGATTCAAAACTCAGCTTTTCCTTTCACATATAAAAGTTCCCTTGCACTTACATCTTAATATAGATAACACATTCACATTTTTAAAATTACTTAATTTCTGACTGTGCCTGAAGTTTGTTTCTTTCTAGCCCCCATTAGAATCATGTCATTTTTTAACCTTGCACCACTACCTGGTTTACCTGAAAGTTTTATGGATTACTTCTGTTTCCAGAAAATCATAATTTTGGATCTTGGTTCTGCATTGAAGTCTTCTGCTCTGCAGGAAGTCACATTATTGGTTTTTATATGCATTACTATTCTAAGAACTTTTCAGGAGGAGTCTTGTCATGCGATTATAAAATGAGTGCCATGCTTGCTCAAAAAAATGTTTAACTATATGAGTAACAATAAAAGGTGTGGGATCTGGGTTGTAGCCACATGTTGGAAACAGGCGTGCCTGGTTTGGGTAAGACTTTCATGAATAAACCAACTATAATTTCCAGAAGGCAATGACCGGGCAACAATTTCAATGAATGTGTGTACAGTAAGTACAAAACTAACATCCAACACAACTCTTACATGTTTCCTTTCCTGGCTGCAGATGTTCAGATTAACTCATGTAAACCGGATCCAACTACAGCCATAGTACCTTCATCAAGTGCACTAACAGACTTCACTGCATATTCAAGCACTGATGTGACTGAGAACATCACAGCAGTGCCCAATGTGACCGAGTCAGAACAACCCCTGAAAAATATAAAATTTCGTGTAATATGTGTAACTGAAACTATAGCGCCAACAGAGGGGACCACTACAAAAATGCCGGAGGAATACTCGCCCAGCTACACTTCCCGTGCTGCCTTTAAGAATGATGCCATTGTGTTTGGAGGTAAAGGCCATACATAGCAGCTACTTAATCAGAACGATGGGTCACATAGATATTCCTTCCAGTACTTTAAGGGGGCCTACAGGAAAGCTGGGGAGGGTCTTTTCATCAGGGAGTGCAGGAGTGGGATGAGGGGGAATGATCTTAAGCTGAAAGAAGGGAGATAGAGATTAGATATTAGGAAGAATTTTTTTTTTACTTTGTCCAGAGAACTCATGGCTGTCCCATCACTGGAGGTGTTCAAGGCCAGGTTGGATGAGGCTTTGAGGAATCTGATCTAGCAGAAGGTGTCCCTGCCCACAGCAGGAGGGTGGAACTGGATGATCTTTAAGGTTCCTTCCAACCATTTTATGATTCTATGGTGGTAGTAAAACTGTCTGCTGCTATTTTTGTTTGCTACTCCAGCATTTGCAGTGATACAGTTGAACCTGGAGGCAGCACACAAGAGCTGTGGCTTTGCAAAAGCAAAGCGTATAAGGCAGAGGATTTTGAAATATTTTTAAACAGAAGATCTTATTTTATAGATTTTGATAATATTTTAATATGAAACAGTGGATGTTCAATCTGGTTAATGCGATTTGGGGTAAATACATTTCTGAGAAAGTCTTAGCAATCATCATGTGCTCAGAGTAATGAAAAACTCAGCAGGCTCTTAAAAACAAAGCCAAGAAAGTTTTGAGAATTATTGTTCTCCATATATGGAGGTATTTTCCAGATAGAAAGCGCAAGTAAGTAATCCTCATATACAGCAACCAAGAAATAGACTAAAAATGGTGGAAAACATTCTGACTCTAAGGACAGTTAATCACAAAAATTTGTTCTCTAGGGTGGTTGTAAAAGCCCTCCAGTGAGATGATTAGACAAGCACCTGTAAGGTACCTAAACACCTAGTTCAGTCTCTCTTGAAAACAATGAGCAGGACTAACTAACCTTTCGAGATTCCCAACACCTCTGTTTTTGAGTTGATGTGTATGTACTGCATACAACAGGCTATTTTTACAAGAATCTGGATTTATGCTCATGAGCCTTTAGAAAGCAAAAATTAAGTACACATAAATATCCTATGCTTACCTCCTTTTTATCTCCAGGTATCCCTACTGCACTTCTTGTACTGGCAGTCATCTTCTTCATTATTTCAGTTGTTCTAGCAGTCTGCTATATCAAAAAGTAAGTTTTTTCTTTCTTGTTTTCTCTTGGACTGAGTTAACTCTTGGAGTACAACCACTGAATAATCTGAAGGTTAAGAGTAGAGAAATAACAGTAATGACATAACAGCATAGAATGAAGAACAAAATCTCAAACCCTGTTGTTATGCAGGTAAAATTTGCTGTTGCCATTCCCTGCTTTAGACAAGGAACCACGGGCAAATGTTGTCTATTTTTGATTAGTTAATCATGCCTCATGTGAAACATTTCCAACTGTGCCAAAACAGCAACACTGAAGTGTGCCCCTGTTTGTATATAAGCCTGTTTATTCAGTTTTATTCTTTTTTTTCATTCTATTACAGACTCAAGGTAAAAGCTTTTGTTCTTGGACTATGATTGGTTCAGAAAAAAATAATTGTTGAACTCTTTTGTCATGCATAAAGGTCTTCAACGCAGTGGATGATTAAAGCATATCCAAAAGCTGTAGGCGTTGCTCACATCCTAGCCCAGACAGCTTTGTCATTATGTACCATGAATCCTGAATAAACATTGTCTGTTTTAAAACAAAGCAATAAACAAAAATGTTTATTTAAAAAGCACACTGCTTGAAAAAGCACAGTGATCTAGCATGCTACTGTTCTCTGTGAGACGTTTGCTTGAGTAAAGCAAAGAAAGTTTTCCAGGTATTTTCTCTTAATTTCCTGAGCGATACTACCAAACTATGCCAGTGTTTCTGCTTTACTATCCTTTTTTTCTATTTAAAGGTACAAGAAAACCTTCCCATTTTCGAACAAGGATCAGCAAAAAGAAACGGTTGAAACAACTGCTCTCAAAGAGGCCAAGTCAAATGACAAAACACCTGAGAAGGAAACAAAGAATAATGGAAAAAAGGCAGAAGAGTCTAAAACCATGCCTGAGGCCACAGTGAAATGTTTGGAAGCAGAAGTCTAAGGGGAAGAATGTACACATCTTGACAGAAACATGAAACAAAGCGCACAGAACCTAGCAATGTTTTTAAACATGGGTGATTGTACATACTCATGAATGTTTTCTCTGTCTTAACATACAAAAACTTTACTTCAAATAGTTACATCTTTAGCTATAAATGCTCTTGCAGAAGAATACGGTATCTAATTTTCTTCCAATGACAAAAAAAAATCCATATTACAGCTCATCAGCTCATTTTTCATCTTCAATAAAGAAATAATTAGGAATATGCTATTAACGATGTGCAGTGTGTTAACTCTGCACAGAATGCAGATCAATATATAACAAAAAGGGGTTTTTAATATGGCTGGAGGATGTCTGCTAACTTAATGTCTAAAATAAAATGATGATACTGTATCTCTTCCTCATGTAGATAAGCTTATGTCCATTAAGTAGTTGCATACTATTCTTAAAAAGTTTGATTACAAACAGAAGAAATAAGCCTGTTTACATGTGAGTAAAAAATCAAAGGAACAACCCTCTGTCATTCAAATACCGAAAGAAGGGTACAAATATGCTGATGCTTTTATATATATAGACAGCAATTAATAACTTCCTTAGATATCTTCATCATATCATAATTTACTGTTTTATTTATTAAAATCTGTATCATTCTTCTGCATCAAATATTTGACAGGGGAAAGAAAGCTCGAACTGTAACTCAACAGTTATATTTAATATCTTTTGTGTGTATTTAAGTGTGGCTTTCATAATAAAGATCTCAAGTGGTATGGGATGTTTACGGAACTTCATAAAAAATAAAGTATGGTAGATCCGTTTGTCTGGACTATTTATTCTCATGAAAACTCTCACAGTAAAAAGAGCTTATATAACTCTAATATTATAGAAGTAATTAGTTGTTATAAAAGAACAATAGCAATTTAACAAATATTTTCTTTTATAAACTGTTTGGATAACTAATTTTTATATGTGAAGGAGTTTATTATGGCAAAGGAAGTTTCTTTTTTGATCAAGCAGCTTGAAAGTTGTAGTCTTAAATAAAATTCTAATAGAATTGCTCATCAATATTGTGTTTTCTACAGTATAGGACACTGGGTTATGAACTTTCACATTTTTAATTCACCAAAGTTTAAAAATTCCCCAGTGGTTATAAGTTCCACTAGATAGTGAGTTACAGTGTATTGCTAACAGCATGCTTAGAGATTCCCTGTGTTGTTTTTTGTTTTCTCTTTATTCTCAGAAATACTTCATGGCTCCAGAAGTCTGGACTGTGTTGATATGCAGCGCACTGCTGCCATTAAAGCTATACTGCTGCAGAAAGACTCTGATTCAGTACAGCTCTAAAACCCAGTAATTTCAGATGTCCAACAACAGAATTTCAGCAGAATAAAAGTGTAGCGGAGGAAAGCACTAAATACATCTTTCCCACTCACTTAGATAACTCCTCTCCTTGCAAAACACTGCAGTAATGCCATGTACCTCTCCTGGCAACCTGAATGAAAGTTATTAAGGCACAGGTGGACGAGGTGCAGAGGGGCATGGTTTAGTGTTTGATAGGAATGGTTAGACTCGATGATCCAGTGGGTCTCTTCCAACCTCGTTATTCTGCGATTCTGTGAAAGAACTCAATGCCATGTGAGCAGTGAGAGTAGACAGAAAAAATAAGGCCACAGCCAACATTTGTCATGACGATGTCAGAACAGCAAATACACTAACGGACATAGGCAACACTAGTGGATTCCAGGTAATGTTGGGCTTCTTTCGTGACATATTACAATTTCCCTTCCAACTCTCTTTTCCATATCTTAAAGATCAGAAATTACCTGTTTCTCTATCCTTTTCCCCAGCACCAAGAGATAATTACCTATCACTTCTCTTACTCTTCTCTAATATTACCTCTGTTCCACAGGTACTGACTTCGTTTTTTTCTCTCAGACTGTCTCATTCACACCTAAAGAAAATAGGGAAATGGTTCTCTAGTTCCATGTGATCCAAAGTTTGTTGCCTCTGTTTTACATCTAAATAAGGGTGCTTTTTTTCCCTGAAGTGTTTACTTTCTTTAAAAACCTATACTACCTGATAGAATAAGATATTGCCTTAATCTATACATGTCTTCTTTTTTTTCATATACCTTAAACTCAAGATAGCTTTCATTCAGACCTTCACACTGACACCTTGCCAACGCACATGGTTTGGTCTACCTCTCCTGTCCATTGCACAACTTATGCCAACACGACAAAGGCAAAAAGGAGTGTTAGATTCATATGTAATAAAAGCTAGCTGTAAACACAAATCAACAAGTACTGTATTTGACATTGTCTCTACACAAAGAGTACTACTAAGCCACATTTGAATTGGAAAGTACAAAATGTTCTTGTTCATTGTTTAACAAAATTGCAAGGGATGTACCACTACAAAGCAAACAGGAAACATTTATTATAAGTTCTAGACAGAAAGTGTCAAAACCTCAACCCCTTAGCTGCTACTAGCAGAAACCTAAGAGAAACTCTTCATTATGTTTCTGCCTTCTCTCGTGTCATGCTCTTTTTTACAAGACATTCTCAACAGCAACAAAGCTCCTTGATGTCTCAGAAACTATATTATGCTCAAGTACCTTGGACAAATAATTTGTTCCACCTCACAGAAGATCACAGATTGTATTAGTCATTTGACAGTAGCACTGCTCAGATTCCCACACTGAGGCTACAGATGTTTGCTGACCTTAGCTGAAAGGGGTGTTTGGCCTGCAGGAAACACAGTGAGATTCCCAGTTCAGCCCAATCCCTGCCTGGAATACAGGAGTGCCTTTATCGTGGGAAGTACGTGTGTCTATGTGTGAACAGAAGCAGGCAGGAAGGGGAAGTACTACTCCTTTTCTCCTCTTTAAATTGAAAATTAAAAAAAAAAAAAAATCAACTTGTGAATTAAACCTTGAAGCATCAGGATGTGGATAATCCAGAGGATGTTCTAGGATTTCTGTTCCTAAATGGCTTGTTATCACTTATGGATGCTGGGAGGTTTTTGCCTGACCTTTGCCAGGTGCATCCACCTCCCACATCCTTCATGCTGGCCAGGGTGCTTGCTCCCCAGGCTGTGATGGATGGCAGGGCGGGAGGTGTTTTGCACCAGCCACTGCTGGCCGGCGACAATCCCACCATTGCAGGCACGCAGGTTCCATGAAGTATCATTTCAATTGCTGGTTTTTAGAGCAGATGGATTGGACTGGCTCATCTTAAAGGTCTTTCCCAGCCTCAATGATTCTATGATAGAAAAGAGAGAACAGTTTTGGTGGTCTTATATCCCTGCAGAGTCTGGGAACCCCGAGCTGTGCAGCACTGAGCAGGCAGCAGCTGAGAGTGCAGCAAGGCCTGCCTGTGGAACAGTTACCCCATTTGGGTCACACAAGCCACTACAGGAATTTTCCTCAAAGAAAACCTCCCTATACATAAAATCATAGAATGCCCTCAGTTGGAAGAGATCCACAAGGATCATTGAGTCTAACTCCTGTCTCTGCATAGGACAACCCCAAAATTCACACCACGTGTTTGAGGGCGTTGCCTACATGCTTCTTGAATATTGTCAGGCTTGGCACCATGACTGCTTCCCTAGGCAGCTGTTCCAGTGCTCAACCACCCTCTGAGTGAAGAACCTCTTCCTAATATCCAACCTAAACCTCCCCTGGCAAGTCTTCCTGCCATCCCCTTGGGTCCTATCACTGGTCACTAGAGAGAAGGGATCAGCGCCTGCTCCTCCTCCTCCCTTTGTAAGGAAGCTGGTTTATGGCCCTCCCCTGGACATTTCTCCAGTAGCTTGATGTCCTTTCTACATCGTGGTGCCCAAACCTGCACGCAGTGCTCAAGCTGGGGCCACACCAGTGTGGAACAGAGTGGGACAATCCCCTCCCTCAACTGGCTACCCATGCTGTGCTTGATGCATCCTAAGACACAGAGCTGGCCTTCTTTGCTGCCCGGGCACGCTGTCAGCTCATGTTCAACTTGCTGTCGACCAGACCCCCCAGGAGGCTGCTCTCCAGCCTGTCACTCCCCAGTCTATACGGACATTCAAGGCTCCCCTCGGTTTTGTGTTGTGCACAAGCTTGGTTATTAAGCCTTCAAGTCCAGGTCACTTATGAAGACATTTGAGTGTACTGGCCGTGCTGCCTTCTACCACAGAACAGAACGGACGCTCAGGCAAGGCATGTTCTGCCCAGCTATAACGTGGTTGCTGACTCCTGTGTGCAAAGATCTTCCTGCCCGCATCACCACTGGCAGCCAAGAGTACCCAGCACTGGCCCCACTGATACCAAAAATGCTGGCAAATAAACTCTCGAAGTCTCACTCTGGAGTTTTAGAAAGCAAATATCTTTTATCAGGCCTGGGCAACACGTGAGAGCGACCTCCATCGATCGCATGCCGTGAGACAAGAACTGGGGACAGAATCTATTTCCCACTGACATGTACGTGTATAAATTTTCCCAGAAACCTTATGCAGACTCTATTGCTTTCCAAGGACTTATTTCAATGTTATCGTGAACTTCACAACAGTCAAATCTCCTGCCAACTTGGAGCTTTGGAGCCAGCTCTGCCTGACCTTTGAGGAAGGCTGCGAACAGAGGTGATTACAGAAGACACTTCAGTTTGGCACAGATCGCATGAGGTCGTTATCATCTCCAAAGAATGAACAGTGCCTGGAAAACACCGCTTGACTTTTTACAAGGGCGTCCAGTAATAGGATGAGGGGGAACGGCTTTGAACTGGAAGGGGCAGATTTAGATTAGACATTAGGAAGAACTTCTTCATGATGAGGGCCGTGAGGCACCTGGAACAGGTTGCCCAGGGAAGCTGTGGCTGCCCTAGCCCTTGGGGTGTTCCAGGCCAGGTTCATAGAATCACAGAACTGTAGAATAACCAGGCTGGAAGAGACCCATCAGATCATCGAGCCCAACCATTCCTATCAAACACTAAACCATGCCCCTCAGCACCTCATCCACCCATCCCTTAAACACCTCCAGGGAAGGTGACTCAACCACCTCCCTGGGCAGCCTCTGCCAGTGTCCAAAGACCCTCTCTGTGAAAAATGTTTTCCTAATGTCCCTGGCGGTGCTTGAGGCCATGTCCTCTTGTCCTGTCCCCTGTCACTTGGGAGAAGAGGCCAGCACCCTCCTCTCCACAACCTCCTTCAGGTAGTTGTAGAGCGCAATGAGATCTCCCCTCAGCCTCCTCTTCTCCAGGCTAAACAACTGGATGGGCCTCGGGCAGCCGGGGCCGCTGGTGTCCCTGCCCACGGCGGGGGTGGAACCGGATGGGTTTTGGGGTCCCTTCCAGCCCAACCCTGCCGAACCTCCCAGGAGCGCGGCAGCACCAACGCCGCTCACCCCGGCAGGCAGCTCCCAGCCTCCCGCGCCCCCTTTCCGCCCCGCCCCGCGCCTGCGCCGCCGCCACTGCCGGGCCGCCTCGCTGCGCTCCGGGGCGGCGGCGAGGAGGATGCCGGGGCGGCGCGGGGTGAGGCGGCGGCGAGCCCGGGGGGTGGGAGGGAGGAGCCCGGGCGGTGGCTCCGCGCGCCGGGGGGGGGGCGGAGGGCTGAGAGCGGAGAGCGGGGGCGGGACCGGGGGGGGGTCGCGGTTGGATGTCCGGGGGCGGGGCCAGCGCGCGCTGTCTGAAGGGGCGGGGCCGGCGCGCGTGCGCTCCCGCTGGGGCGGGGCGCGTCCCTGCGGCAGCGGCTCCGCGGGGCGTCGCAGCGGGCGCTTGGCCGCGGGTGTTCGCAGCCCGGCAGGGCTCCTCTCGGCCAGAGGGAGCGCAGGAGAGCGGGCGGTGTGTGCGGGGAGGGGCTGCGCCGCCGGGAGGGCCGGGAGCGCCGCTGCTGCGCGCTCGGTACGGGCGAGGCCTGGATGGCGGGAGGGAAGTGATTGGGTGAGGGGAGGAAGGTGGCTTGAGCGGGAACGCAGCTATCTGGGAGTAGGAATTGGTCAAAATTCCCCAGCATACGAACTGTATGGGGCTGTTGGAACGGGTCCGGAGTAGGCTGTGAAGTTTCTCAGAGGGCTGGAGCATCTCCCATACGAGGACAGGCTGAAAAGGTTGAGCTTGTTCTGCCTGGAGAATAGAAGGCTCCAGGGAGACCTTATAGCAGCATCCCGGTACCTGAAGGGGCTGCAGGAAAGCTGGGGAGGAACTGTGTACAAAGCTTTGTAGGGTTAGGCCGAGGGGGAGTGGCTTTAAATTGGAGAGGGGCAGATTCAGAGTAGTCATAAGGAGGAAATTCTTCACGGTGAGGGTGGTGAGGCGCTCGTTGCCCAGGGAAGCTGTGGCTGCCCCATCCCTGGAGGGGTTCAAGGCCAGGTTGGATGGGGCCTTGAGCAGCCTGGTCTGGTGGGAGGCGGAGGTGTCCTTGACAATGGCAGGGGGGCATGGAACTGGATGATCTTTAAGGTCCCTTCCAACCCAAACTATTATTCGTTCTGAATTCAGATATTAAACTGGAGTGAAGTACCAGAATAGTCCATGAAGACCTCTGATACAAATTCACTTTGTGTGCTGTGTTTTTCTTACACCATGGTAAGAAAAATTTCTTTACCAAAATGGTTATCGGGCACTGGAACAGACTGCTCAGGGAGGTGGTTGAGTCCCCATCCTCGGAAGGATTTAAAAGATTAGTAGATGAGGTGGTTAGGGATATGGTTTAGTAGTGGAGAGCTACAGTTGGACTCGATGATGTCAAAGGTCTTTTCCTACCCAACAGTTCTATGGTTCTGTAAGATCTTGACAGCTGTAGCCTACCTTCCTGGACAGTTTTATGCCCAGATGCACCCGTACCTATATACAGGATGAAGTTCTTTGTAATGTGTTTCGTAAGGTGTCTGTAGCGCACCTCGTATCAGATGATTCCATGTTTGAGTTAAGGTTCTGCAGCACACTTGCCATTGCATACCTCTATCTGTAGAAGTCTTAAAAAGGTGTGAAACTACTGGGGTTTGTGTTACAAGTGACAAACTCTGTATAGGCGGAATTAATTTGCACACCTCTGCAAAAGGGCAAAGAGAAATTTTGGAGGAATGTCAAGTGAGAAGGATCAAGAGGAGGAAATGGATAAAGACTGAATCAGAAGGCACAGGGTAGATCCTCATACAGACTCTCAGGGGAAAAGTAGGAGTGCAAAGGAAAGGTGAAATAAGTTGAAGTTTGAGATGCTTGAGCAAGTCGATTCTTTAGTATGTCCTAAAGTTCTTTGCCAATAGGGAGGTTTCTAAATTGGTTTATACTGATGTGGATTCCTTGGCTTACCCGTTTAAGAATGCTGTGAGAGTTCTTCTGATCTGCCAGTGTCAGTCTGAAGTAAGGAAACTAATTCCTAATGCAATGTCTGTGTATAGAAATAGATAGGTTTATTTGTAGACATTCTGACTTTTGCATACACAATATTTAGGGGAGACAAAGATTGTCACAGATTACTATCATCATCTCAAGATTTTCTTTTCCATTCCATTGGATGTATTTGTATGTATGTGTTGGAGTTACTGAAAAATTTGTGTGAAAAAATATCTCTAATACAAGTATGCTGTAAGCAAAATATTACGTAAATTAATGCTGCGTTCCGGTCTCTTCTCCTTTGTTTGTGATTTGACTGTTCCAGTTGTGTTATTGTAGAATAATTAAACTGGTTGGTGGGTAGTAGAACTGTTACACTAAAAGAAAATGAGGGAGTAGCCATTCGTAAAACACACAAATGTAACTCTAAAATATTTTTAGCAGAGACTCTACAAGTGAATGAGAGCTTCTTTCTACGGAACTGAGGTGAAGAACTTCACCATGGGTCAACAAATTTCAAACCATACACAAACTGTAATTAGCAAGTTGCCAGAAAAAGTAGCAAAGCATGCTGCTCTGGTTCAAGAAAGTGGTTTCCTAACATATGAAGAGTTTCTGGGAAGAGTAGCTGAACTTAATGATATGTAAGCCTTACTTTGTTTCCTTGGGTTTTTTTCATGTTTTACAGAGCTTGTACGCAATGTGTTCTTCTGTGCTGGCTATGCCAGAACCGGCCATCTGGTTAGAAATGTTTTCTTCAGTTCTTCAGGTTTCTATAATGGCTGTAATTACACTTAAAAAATTAATTTCTTCTTAAATTCACTTTTCTCCAGTGCTCTCCTTCTAGCAAGTGTTGCTTCTCTCTTAGGAGCTCACAAGAGGTAGATATTTACCACTATCTTTTTGTCAGCGTTACCAGTCTCCCTTACTCTTTTCCCCCTCCACCAACCACCTAAAGATGCAATGCAGCTTCCTCTCTGCCTATCGCTTTTGGTAGTAAGTAGCAATATAAGCCCTATAAAGACAGCACAGCTACCCTGGGAAGGTAGAACCTGAAATGGAACTGTTTGTGTCAATCTCCCACCTCTGTGGACAGGCAGTGCTCTTCCTCATTAAAGATGAGACGTGCCTTTCTGTCTGAAACCAGTGACCAAAGTGATCCCGAACATAAGTAAGATTTTTCATAGCCTGCGTTTTGTTTGACTGATATCCTCATGGTAAAAAGAAATTAGCAGAAAAGCACAGTTGTCATTTTTACCCAATATTTATTGTATAAAATTATATAAAAGTGGAAGCATATGTGCTGAAAAGGGACTTTGTAGCATGTGGGGTTTGGTAGTGTTTGATGTTTAACTGTAATGTGAATTTGTATCCCATTTAGAAATTGTCTTGTGCAGTGTCATACTTTTATGAATGACCTTCAAGAACAGAAAGCTGTCTTCTAGGTAGACACATAGATTTTGAAAAACATTACTTTATGTTTTGCCTGAGAATCTAAGCATCTCTCTGTATAATTAACTGCAAAATATCATTATTATTCAAGGGAGGGTTTATTTCTTTAGCGGGTTTACTTCAGCCTGAATGTAACATAACTTGTTCTGATTCTTGTGGAGTAGACCTTTGTGTCTGTATACCATTAAAAAAAAAAAGCAAATACAAAACTCCTGAAATCTCAGGGTCACCCAGAGCTTTCACCTGACTGCTTCATTTTTAATTTATACTAACAAAAGTCCAGCTGGTGCTGGATTGCACATCATTTTCTGAAATCTAATGTGCAATTTAAAGTGAAGTGAACTGTGTATTTTATATTTAATGATATGCTAAGAAGATCGTTACTCTTGGCAGTATTGATAAAATCTCTGTAGAGATAAGGAACACATAGGTGAACAGTAAATACCAGAGTTGCTGAGGTTGCTGATCTGTGCACGTCTAGCATGTGATACAAAACTGATGTTTCTTTATTTCAGTACTGCAAAATTAGCTTCTGGACAAGACAAGCACCTGTTATTTGAAGTGCAGCCTGGTTCTGATTCTTCTGCTTTCTGGAAGGTGATCGTTCGGATAATATGTACTAAAGTAAGATTGTAGAAAAATTTTAATTTGGGGGTGTGTGTGTGTACAAATACTTGGGGACTGTCACTTTCACTGTAAAATGCAACACCCACTACATATATTTTGAGTATATATTTTTGTACAGATGATGTATTCAGGGATACCTGTTTGCGGTAAGTTAAGCCTAAATTCTAAGTTTCTGGAAGAAACAGGTTAACAACGATGTTTCCGTAACTAAGCTTAAAGGGGAGCATTTACAGCCCATTAGTCACAAACTCAGATGATTTGTGAGGTCAAATCATGGTAATCAAATAGTACAACAAACTGGGAATTATATGGTTTGATAGTAGCATAAGTTAGTCAGCAATTGCAAGCATTATTAGTTGAGCTAGTGTAACTTTGTATTCTGATTCTTTAGAAAACTAATCTAAAAGTTGGATGTTTAACTTAGTTTGAAGGCTATGGCAAAGCTAAGTTTGCTCTTTCTAATGGAAGAGTTTTTTTCTATTTTGGATCCAATCAAGTAACATTCTTAAATGGTTGTGAATCCACTGAGCAATTTTAACATGCAGTTTCAACCAAACCAGCTCTCAAACTTTGTTCAAAACTAAGTTTGTAATTTTCTGTTTGCTCTTAGTTTTCATTAAGAAGCCATCATTGTAGGCTATTGTAAGTTGCATTATGAAATAACTGGTTATTCTGTTCTTCTAGGTCTGGCCCAGTTTTTTAGGCATTGGGTCCCTACTCAGAACTTTATGCATTTAAGTAGTGATGGTAATTGTCTTGCCCTAAAAGTCTTAACTGTGGTGTTCCTCATGATGGAACAGCTGTGTTACCACGTGTTAACTCTTACTGAAGCAGACTGCAATTTGCTAACCTAGCGATGCACGCTTGGGAAGGTGGCTACTGCTGTGAGAATTGCAGTGTGTTTGAGCAATGTCAAGTAAAAGTCTGATCTGTGATTGTAAACAATTTTTATGTCTTAAGATAAATAAAACGAGTGGCATCGTGGAAGCTTCCAGAATCTTGAACTTGTATCAGTTCATTCACCTTTACAAAGACATCACCAGCCAAGCAGCAGGAGTTCTTGCAGAGGGTGGTGCTTCTGGAGAAGCTGCTGAGAGTTTGATGTCTGTGTCATCTTGTCAGGCCAGCTTGTGGATGGGAAGGTATTTTAATATCCTCTAGCTTCTGACTAGAGTTACAAAGTAAATATTTTGGAAATTGTATGTAAAAACTGAACTATAAACACCTGATGATCAAACCTGCACGCTCTTGGCAGATGCAGTCTTTGTATCATTGCAAACATGAATAGCGCAACTTTTCTTTACCAAGAGAGCTCTAGCATACTTGGCTTGTTTAATTTTTGGTTTGTTTAATTGTTTTAGTGATCTATCGTAATATAAACATGGTATATGTTGAATCTCCTGAATAAGGAAACAGGAGGAAATGGAATCGGCTGCAGCTACAAATCTAGGGGGGTTGACAGTGTTTGTTTAAAAGGATTTTGTTATTGTTCCACTTAAACTTTCTCTTCCTTTTTTACGTTTTGGACTGTGAAAGTTCCCATCTGTTGCCACTAGAAACTCATCAATTATAGTAATAATTTAACTTGCAAGACTGGAAAAATGTGAACTCTCTCACTCGTGTTGACATCCTGCTTTGCTAACTAGAGGAAAAGCAAAAGACTGAGGTCAACACCTGCAGTAACTTCAATTCAAGCTGAATGTAACAGAAAGAAACTTGTCACCCTTTCCCTATGTGTAGATGTTGCTACCAGTAATTCCTTACATTTAACTTTGTGAATTAGTTCAGAGTTCTAACTCATTTTTAAGTGAGGTAGAAGTAGGTTTTACAAGATAAAGTAATAAATGGTATCGTTCTCTGTATGAACCACTGAAGAACTGGTAGCCAAGTATTTTTAACAGAACAAGTTTCTGAGCTAGTTACTTGTCATTAGAATGTCACTCTCCAGCTGTTAGAATGAGAAAGGAGTCAGCTATGTTGTCATTCTACAGAGAGCACCCACTGTTTTTTCTAGTCTGTTAATTGTGGAATCTGTTATTTTCATTGAACTTCCTGCTTGTTTTCCATTATATCCTCCCATTTGCTTGAATTCTTCTCACCTTTAGACTTTTTTCAGCTCTATAAGAGCTAGCCGTCACTGTCCAAAAATAGCAAATATTATGTGTTCAGTTGTTCTTATCTTAACTTCTTCCACTGTAACAGTATCCCATTTCTCTAGAACATCCGTTTCCTATTTGGAGTATTGTAAAATATCCATAAGTGGTTTATGCTTTCTGATAAGAAAGACAAGCATTTCCTTAGTTTATCATTCTTTTTATTTTACCATTTCTTCACAAGCTTAGACCTATGGCCAATCTTAGGTTCCAGAAACTTTATAAATAGGTCATGCGTTCTACGTATAATTGCATGTGTATATGTCAGCAAATCTCAAAAATTGAAGTGTTACCAAAGGTCAGTGCTCAGAGTTGCACAGGAGTAGGGAAACAAAAGGGAGCAATTCCAAGGAACGTTGTGAGCTACTCAAAAGAAAAGTTTTTTTGGCAACTGTTGTCCTCGCTATATGTGAATCACCATCTGTACAAAAAATCTCCTAGCATTTTAAAGTAATTTCTCAAAAAGCAAATTGAAAAGGAAACCCCAAGAGCCTACTGAAGAATAAAACAAAAGCATGTTAATTGCTATCCAGTAGATGGCTTGTCTGTACAGTTAAAAATTACTCTGTATTTGACAAGCTCCTGAGATACCTATGCAAAAGAAGTCTGGTCAATACTCATTAAGGTGTTCTGTCTCTCCTTAAATGCCATTCTTCTAACTCTGTTCTTCAAGTCAGAGAAGGCATTGCCAAATTTGGATTTTTTATTTTTTTTTTTAAACCTAAGTGTTTCAGAACTCTTACTTGGCTGTCTTGGAAGTGAGCCGTGACTGTAAAATTACAGAACTTTACATGTCTAGTTAGGGCAGTGAAAGCTGAGGATTCTCTGCACATTTTCTCATTTGCAATGTCTTCACAATGCAGGTATTTGATATACTACTGTTTGGAACTTTAGCTACAGATAGCTATTATTTGGGGAAAAAATGGGATGGATAAAATGCAAATGTCTGGCCTGGAAACTGATGTACTTTTCAAACTACTTTTTTGTTTTCTCCAACAAGAACATCTAGGAGCTTGACTGGAAAACCTGTGCTAACAGTCAACTTGAGATACAGTCCTAATTTGAAGGAATGAGGAATGCATTGTGAGCTAAAACCAGTCTTCTCAGTCTAATGAGCAGTTTAACTCTTGGCATTTTGATGGCATGTGAAATTAGTGAACATGCATTCTAGTAGTGATCCTCTCGGCATGCATGTTTTTATCCAGGATATGAGCCTGTACACAGAAATTTGATAAAGTTCCTTATAAAATATTTCAGCCCAACACTGTGAAAGGAAGGAAGGCTCTTCTCTTGCTTTACCCTACCTAAACAGGGCGTCTACTCTGTTTCCCAGTCAGGTCATGCATAACAGATGAACCTTTTCACTCCTGCTGGATAGAGGAAAGGATTTGCATAACCCTTGCAACACCAAGGGAACCACATGACACAGAAAATAAATGTGTACTCTTCACTTGAAGCTGTTTGTTGGTAGCTTGAGGCTATGTCTGCTGGTGTAGGCTGGGATGATGTAACTAGTCCAGTCACGGAATTAGGTGTTCCTTGTGGATAACCACAGGTGTTTCTTTCTGTCCATAACTAATTATTATTAAAAATTTAGTAACTAATGCAGTTATGAGGGCATAAGTATAAAACTTATTTCTTACCTGGGAGAAAACACTGTTTTTAATCCTGCAGAGTTAAACAGTTGACAGATGAAGAGGAATGTTGCATCTGCATGGATGGGCGTGCTGATTTAATCTTGCCTTGTGCTCACAGTTTCTGCCAGAAGTGCATTGATAAATGGTAATATATATTTAAGGATATTCATTATTTTATAGTATGTACTGGTTATGTGACATGCTTCAGTTTGGTCTGACAGGTTCCTTAGTTCCCATATAATTAAATATCTGAAGGTATTGCAAGCTAGTGTACCTATGATACATAAGAAGCTTGAGGACAGTCAGACTGCAGCAAAAGGAAAGAAGGATATCAGAATTTGTAAACAATGTATGAAGAATTTAATTTTGGGAAAAGGGATATGAAAATACTTTTCAGCATTTGTTTTGTAATTTCTTTACCTTTTCTGTTCTTGTTAAATTATATTCTTGCTCAAAACCTAGAGAAGACGGTATGTGCTGGTGCTGGCGTTACGCTTCACAAAATCTTAAAAACTTTTTAAGTTAAAAATCAGTAGTTTATAAGACTGCGAATATGAAGGCAAGTTGCATGGTCTTATCACTTATTTGGGAAATAACTGTCAGATAGATTTTTTTTTTTTCCCTCCATGTATTATGCTCTCCAGGAAAAAAATTCTTCTCTGTAGTAGTGCCTTCACATTTATGTATAATGTGTTCACCTTCATAGTAAACTGAACAGCTTTTCTTTTAACAGCAAAGTTCCTTTTCCTCTTTATGTAGGTGGCTTATGTGGATTGATTTCTGAAGTACCTCAGCTGAATATCTAAAGATAGGAAGAATTAATTTAGACTGTGGATTTCCATTTGAACTTTCTGGACAGATAGCTAGATGCATTCCATTTAACCTTAGCAAGCTTTATTATCAGGAACATGACTCCAAATGTATCACTCAAAGAACGGAGCTACATACAGAATTGTTGGTCACAAAGGAAAATTTATTAAAAAATACGTAGGTAGACTAATCCACTGAAAGGGTCATTAGGCAATGGAACGGTCTGCCCAGGGAGGTGGTTGACTTACATTCCCTGGAGATGTTTAAGGGATGGGTGGGCGAGGTGCTAAGGGGCATGGTTTAGAGTTTAGTGGGAATGGTTGGACTGGATGATCTGGTGGGTCTCTTCCAACCTGGTGATTCTATGATTCTTGAAGTTCTCACTGTATTGTTTGGGTCTGGGTTGCTTTTTTTTCATCTGAGGGCTCTTGTAGCTTTTTTTTTTTTTTTGTCCAGAAAGAGATCATCAATGAAAAATAGTCATTTCTCTGGCTTTCTAACAGGAGTGACCGTCACAGAAGCTGCCCTGTCTGCCGTCGGCAGGTGACTGGAGCAGGTGATTCTTGGGTGGTCTCAGATGCACCTACAGAAGATGATATCGCTACTTATATACTTAACATGGTAGATGAGGCGGGTCAGCCTCACAGACCCTGACACCGGCCAACAAGCTGGTAATAGCAGCAGCACTTGAAGCTTTTGTTTTCATTTACCTCTTCTTGCCGTTCTTCCACAGTCTTTCTACTTCTCTTCTTGGCTGCTGTGAATCTACGCTGCTCTTTTAAAGCGCTGGATATGTGATCCAGTGCATGTGTGTGCAGTCTTAATTATTAATCTGTACTTTCAGTAAACTAATAGATCACTAATGAAGTTTATTTTAACAATAACTTTTGATATTAATTAAGTTTTTGACAAGTAGAAAAAGCAATTTATAACAGCACAACTACTGCTAACTGCTATTTGAACATCACCGTGTACTGTTACAGAAGTTGAACCGTGTCAGATGGCTTGACCTCACAGTTCTTATCACTAAGAGCAGTCGATTTTAGTTTCATGACAAGTGTGAATAAAGATGAATTAGCACTAGTGATTATTAATTTGAAATATTACTGCTGAAACTTGAAGATGTCCCAATACCTGTTCTTCAATAGTTAGTTATTGCTGCTTTTAGTGTTTACAGATAATGATAGGCAGCTCTGTAAATGTACTTGTGCACTTCCCTTTATTCTTCTAATACGTCTATCTCTTAGAATTTTTTTTTAAATATTATATTTATCATAGTTTTATTAGCTTGGAAACATTAAACAGTTTCATACAAAATCCTAAAAAGAATAAATCAGTTTATTTGTAGTTTTTCAATTAAGAGCAGCCAAAATTATATTTAAACATTAGGCATATCTGAAGAAATAACTTTATTTGAATTAGCAGTTAAGGTGTAGTTTAGTCTGATACTGTGGTTTTATCTGCTTCCCTTGAGTTTTTGAAGCGAGTTATAAGGTATACTGAGAGTTGCAAGGTGATAATCTAAGTAAGGGTGCTGTGCTTTATATCTACAAGTGCAATATGCTTTTATGTAGCAGAGAGAAACTTCTACTTTAATAATACTGTTGCTTGCAGTGAGATGTGCATGTGACAACTTGGAAAATCACAACTGGAGTGCAAGTGTGTTTCTGTGTCTAGATGAGTAAAATCTTTAAAGATGCAAGTTTAGACAGTCTAAAATAAATGCTTAGTATTCAGGAAACACATTTTAAGCCTCTTTTGCATAAGTAGTGTTATGGAAATCACCTGCTGTTGTACAGAATTAAATAATGGGGTTTTTTTAAATAGATTAACAAATACCACTTTTAACTTGAGGCTATTTTCAAGTGTAGCATTTGAGGAAATATCAGCATAAATCTTGCTTACTATAAGACTGCTTTTTTAATTACCTCCCCTTGTTAAAATTCGATGATGCCATAAGGCTAAGTAAGGCCTTTTATCACAGACAGGTTCGGAATTAAAAGGCGTATACACATGTAGATAGGCACATTTTGGGTTATTTTTCTTAGTTGACTACAAAATAATTACATCGTGGGAATTTTTCTATTATATTTCTGTTTGTTAATGAACATGCATAGTGTGTGGCACCTATTTGAGCTTGGCTTATGGCACAGTTGTCAAATTTATCATAGACATTAAGATAGATAAGCAATGTACTCAACTTGTGTGCATCATCTAAAAGCCATTATGGCTTGCTGTGTAAATCTGTATTTAACTATTGAAAAATCCATTTATGAATGTATATAGCTTAGAAATATTTTTTTCCTTTTGTTAATTCTTTGATATCAATGAAGTGTTCTTCAGAAAGTGTATGGATTGTTTGTATAAAGGCAATTATTACTGGAGCTGGAAATCGTAAATAGTCAGGGCTTTTCCACTAGAGTATTTGCAAATATTCCTAATCACACACAGGTTTGGCTTCATTTTGCTTTACGAGCCTGCATTAATCCATGTTCAGAACTTTAAAATAACCTTCGGATTTTTTAAACTTTTTATATCACTGGAACAGAAAGAGCATCTAAATTAAAGCTTCGGGCTAACTTTATTTTTCAAGTATTTCAGGAATTATGAACAGAGTTTTTATAAGTTGACTTTCTGCTGAGAACTTACACAAACTTCTTAAAAAGTAATTTTGTAATGGTGCAAACAGGTTAATTGCAGCATAATGATACTTGCAATATAAACTAATGAAAAAATTATTTAAATAGAGAAAAAGAAAACTTTGTATTCTATACAGCTTTTTTAAATTAAGTTGCTGTGATTCACACTGCTGTGATGTAGGTACTGTAATGTGTGCCTTGTAAAAAATATGTACTGTATGTTATATGGGATAGTTAACCTTATAACCTAAAAACCTAATAATTTGATACTGGTTGGTATTACCTAGTCTGAAGTGCTACATTTAGCAAGCGATTTTGGAAAAGCGAAGGGGATCCCATTGGCAGGGGCATGGCTGTGGGTTCCAGAAGGTGGACCTTGAAAATGTGAATTATGGCAAATAGCTGGTTGGTGAGGGCATTAGAACAAACTAAAATTTCTTGTGTTAAGTGAATATTTCTTACAGATCTACTGTGAAATTGTAATTTAAACATAATAGAGTGTATTAATAGGTAGGGACATTCGAGTATATTAAACTTTGTGTATGAATTGTGCAATAAAGTTACTTTGGAAGAAATGTCAAAGTTCTTTTAAGCTTAAAAGCATTCCTTTTTAATACCACAGAAGTCTGAAAACTGAATTTGAACCTAAACACTGCTCCATTCTACAGGTGGTGGGGTTGAAAGTTTGCCATTATGAGCCAGGTGTCTCAGACTTTGAAGTGTGCTATTAACAAGGTAGTGCAGCTGCAGCTCTGCAGAAAAAAAAGATGTTCTGATTCCTCTGTTTTTCTTTTGTCAAAAGAAATAAATTGGAACATTCTGCAGTGATGTGAAAAAAAGTAACTCTGCTTCTTAAAAGAACAATATTGAGAAGCAGATTCTTTGGGAAAGGATTTTTTTTCCATATAATTGTGATTTACTTTTTCTCCCAAGTTATTCTGTCATATTTCTGGCAGTGTTTTAAAGCATAGGAATGCTGAGGTTTGGACTACTCTTTTTTCTCAGATTTTGCCTGGTTTTTTAGTAAAAATTGAAGTATATAATTAATGTAACTGTTCCTTCTGTCTAGTTACTTGGTTTATCTCTTCGGATCTTTCAAAGCCAAGTTTGAAATGGGAGAGGAATTAATTAAGAGATTTGGAAATTAAAATTGGAAAACTTGCCAGTTGCCAGACACATCAGGAGGTAGGTGCAGTGTCCCTGAGGAACTAACAAGTGTTTACTAGGTTTCCAGTTTAGACACCATACTAAGGTAACAGGCATGTTTCTTATTCTGGTGGCAACTTTAACTTGGATTTCTTTGCTTTAAAGGGAATTCTGTATATAGTTGTAAAGGGTTTTTTTAATTCATTCTCATTCCAGTTCTGAAAACACAAGGCAATGAGTGAGATCTCTGTGCCTTAGTTCTGAACTGAACTGTTAAATCCCACCCCATGTAGTGGTATGTGCCAAATGCATTATTTTTAGAAGGAACATTTTAGTTATGGTTCTTTGTGTCCCGCTAAGTCTTGGAGCAGCAGACCCCTCAGGGAGCCTTAAAGATGCCTGATTTAAGTGGGAGCTGTATGTTACCCTGTCTGGCCTTAATTCTTGACACTGCATATACGTAATTCTTTAATTCTGTATTCACTGGATACATACACTTTGTAACGTAATTACTTATTTTCTTTGGTTTTCTGTTGTTAAACCATTCTTGAAGATAACTTATAGTGATTAAGGCATGGACCCCGTGGATGAGGCAACAAGCGAGATTACCTTTATTGAGTGGATGCAAACCTTATATAGTGTTTCTGTATCCAGTCAACAGCTACTCCAGTAAATTTCCACCTGTGAGGAAACCTGTAGTTACAGCAATAGAGTGCAACCCACTATTTAACACAGATGTGGCCCTTATCTTCATGATTTCCATCTAATGCATTTTTTTCTTACTAACTCGCAGGTCTTAGTAAAAATTCCAAGGTCTCAACAAGCTAGCAAGCATGAGAACACCAGCCGTTCGCTCTGTGCTTGCTGCTAATATCACGGTATGCCAGGGCATCATCCGCTTGTCCCAGCATATACACCACGGTGAAATCTTTCATGCCTGCAATAACTTACCATTAGATTTTATCCTTGCATGTTCTAAGTGGTTGAATTTCTCATGGTGAGTTTCTTCACCATGAGTGTGGTGTGAGGCACTGGCACAGGTTGCCCAGGGAAGATGTGGCAGCCCCATCCCTGGAGGTGTTCAAGGCCAGGTTGGATGGGGCCTTGGGCAGCCTGGTCTGGTGGGAGGTGTCCCTGCCCATGGCAGGGAGGTTGGAACTAGAGTGATCTTTAATGTCCCTTCCAACCCAAACGATTCTGTGAATGGAATTCTCCTTTCTTATTAATGTGGCTTAACAATCAGTAATTTTAAAATGAGTTTTTATCAATTGTTATTTCTTCAGATGTTTGGTTCTGAGGCCTAGAATTTATCACATGGCAACATACTGTAAAGACAGAACATTCTTTTCTGGTATCCACAGTGTATAATCACCAGATACACCTTTTGATATGAACTGTCCTGGAAGACTGGGGAAGTTCCACTGGACTGGAGACTGGCTGATGTTGTGCCCATCTACAAGAAGGGTCACAGGGAGGATCCAGGGAACTACAGGCCTGTCAGTCTGACCTCAGTGCCAGGGAAAGTCATGGAACAGGTGGTCTTGAGTGCTATCATGAAGCACATGCAAGAGAAGGAGGTGATCAGACCCAATCAACATGGTCTTGCCAAACTAACCTGATCGCCTTCTAAGACAAAGTGACTTGGCTGTTGGACGAGGGAAAGGCTGTGGATGTATCTTCCTGGACTTAAGTAAAGCCTTTGACACAGTTTCTCACAGCATTCTGCTACAGAAACTGTCGGCCTCCGGCCTGGACGGGTGCACACTCTCCTGGGTGGAAAACTGGTTAGATGGCCGGGCCCAGAGAGTGGTGGGAAATGGCATTAAATCCAGCTGGAGGCCAGTTACAAGTGGGGTTCCCCAGGGCTCAGTGCTGGTTCCAACCCTGTTCAATGTCTTTATCAATGACCTGGATGAAAGCATCGAGTGCACCCTTAGCAAGTTTGCAGATGACACCAAGCTGGGTGGAAGTGTGGATCTGCTGGAGGGTCGGGAGGCTCTGCAAAGGGATCTGAGCAGGCTGGACCGCTGGGAAGAGTCCAATGGCATGAGGTTTAACAAGGCCAAATGCTGGGTCCTGTACTTGGGACACAACAACCCTATGCAGTGTTACAGACTTAGGAGAAGTCTGTCTAGAAAGCTGCCAGGAGGAGAGGGACCTGGGGGTGTTGGTTGACAGCGACTGAACATGAGCCAGCAGTGTGCCCAAGTGGCCAAGAAGGACAATGGCATCCTGGCTTGTATCAGAAATGGTGTGACCAGCAGGTCCAGGGAGGTTATTCTCCCTCCTTGAATCCTGTGTTCAGTTCTGGGCCCCTCACCACAAGAGGGGTGTTTAAGGGATGGGTGGGTGAGGTGCTAAGGGGCATGGTTTAGTGCTTGATAGGAATGGTTGGAAATGATGATCCAGTGGGTCTCTTCCAACCTGGTTATTCTATGATTCTGTGAATCTGACAACACATGCTGCTTTTGTCTGAGCTGGCAGGATATAACTGGCAGATGACTGCTTACCTCACTAACTGTTCAGGCTGAAATGTTAAACACTGGCCATGGGTTTTGTAGGACTGAAATTAAACAAAACATAATCTGTTTTGTGGCCTTGGATGGGACTTCCCCCAACCTTAGTCTGGTCGAAAACTATCCAACAGGTAACTAAGCACTCTTTGCTTCAAAGTGCTATTTAAAAATACAAAGTGTTTTTATGAATTAAATTAGTCAGAAACCTGCCCTTTGGGAATTCAATTGTATGTGGAACGCAGCAGGGTTTTCATACAACAGTCTGTGCTTCCACGCTAATGTGGTTCCAACCCACTTTAACCAACCTTCCAAACATATTTTTAATGTGAGATGGTAGCCATCAGTCAGTAAATACTATTCTCTATGCTGCTTAATATTGATACTTAGTGCTTAGGAGATGTGTGGGAGAGATGTACCCATCCTTCTGTTACAGGTGAATCCGTACTCTTGTGTTTTGTGAGTGCTGCAGGTACATGGAAATAAAGGGTTTGTGTACAGAATAGGACACAAATCTCTAATCTTCATCTAAAAATCTTTATTACATTTCCTACAGAAGAAAGTAATTTGTATTAAACTTTTTTTTTCCTCAAAAGTCCTCTGGACTGTAACAGGATGTCTATCTTGATATCAACTGTGTATTTCAATTTGTCATTTGTTGGCTTCTTAGTTGTGTTGGCTTTGTCACATAAAGCTGTTCTGTATATTGCTTAAATTGTTTCAACTGTGTCAGAACTGCTTTCCTGCACCCTAATTCAGGCATTTTGACTGTTTAATACCAAGCTGCGGCTCCAGGATCAAGAAGAGGTACCGCATGGCCTGATGCTCAGTTTGGATGAGCAGGGAACCAGGGCACTGAGAGACACTGGGGGTAGCCCTGCAATACAATTTCACTTCAGTACTTTAATGCCAGGTCTTCTGTTAGCACAAAGGGGAAGAGTTGTTTTTTGTTAACACTGAATTTTTTTTTAAGCTAAGCCTTTAGCTCCTTCTAAATATTGCTTAGTATCTTCTTTATCATTTCTACAGTGGGGTGGGTTTTTTCAATTTTCACACTGTGGTAGACCTTAATTTTGGTTTAGTCTTCTGTACTGCTAACAGTTCAATTGCTTAGAGTTTTAGTTCCGCTTAAATACAGAGATTTTGAGCAGCTAGTATTTAATCGAGAGGTGTATACACACACAAAACCCCTAACCATAGTCTTTTATAATTTATTTATTAGTGTAATGTTGAATGCTTCCACAAGAGGCAAAAGATAAACATCATTTAACCCAGGCACAGAAAGAAAAAGCAGTTTTTACAGACATCCCTTCCCCCACCCAACTTCCTTCAGACTTTAATTTTAGCAAGGCAAATAGAACAGAAAGGTTCAGCCACAAGTAAAGAACAATGCTAGAACGTAAGGTAGCTCTGGGGTGAGAAGAAGTAGTAGCAGAGCAAATGGCTTAAGTTTGCTGAAGTAACAGAATGGAAGAGCATCACTGGAAACTGTTCGGATATGTCGTGAGCATCAAATAACCATGATTGACCATTCCAGGTCAAAGTCTAGAATGCTCTGAGCTAACAGATTTAAAGAAGTCTTGAATAATGTTTGAACCTTAACACCAATGAAGTGGTGACAGATTAGGATATTCTCCTGTTCTGAAGCAACACCCGCCCCAATCACCACCTACAATGATGTTCTTGTCCCATTCTGGCTGAGTAAACGTAAACTGTGGTGTAAGGTTAGATCTCAGCATTTTCACAGCAGGAGTCAGCAACTGTTCTTTCTTGTGTTTAAGTAGATGTTTACAACAGTAACTGAGATGTCACTAACCCTTCTGCCCTGCATCTGCCCCGCATTACATTCATAGCCAAGATTGCAAGGTTACGTCAAACAGCTGTGCATTAGAACAAAACTGCAACTTCAAAAAAGAAAAGAAGCTGAAGTTCTAGGACTGAACTTGAGAATCAATAACTTATTAACTTAAAAAAAAATGACCAAAAGATATGTAGTTGTGGAAGCTTGGAAGGATGTGTCTGTGTTTCTCTAACTATAACTATTGGCTCAATGTATCCTTAAAAGCAGCACCTAAGGAAGCACAGAAAACAGAACATGTGGTTGTGGCCACTTGTGTGTTGCTGTTACTGGAGTCAGAATCCTGATTACTGTCCACTAACTGAATATGCAAATCCAGTTTGGATTTTTTCTTTAATAAGTGCTACAGCCATTTTAGAACCTGATGTGTTTGAGGTAAGGAAAGCTGAGAAGGTATTAAATGTACACAAATTTAGCATAATATAAAGAAAACTAAGAAATCTAATTAAGTGACACCAAAAGCAGCACTAAAAGCAATCTTCAGGTGAAACAACCCAAGTAAAGCACTGTTTATTAGATGACAACACTTAAAATTTAAATTCTTTAACTAAGCATGTTAGCTTGGTTGTTTAGCCTGGATGCAGAAGCTTTTCTCAGGTAAATCACGCTGTGTTGATAATTTATTACTAAGTTTTACTAATGAAAACAAGATGCCTGCATTTTATGCAGTGAAAATACTTGAGCCACTGTTTTCAGATTTCTTCCTAAGAAAATTACACTCGCCAATCCCAGTAACACGTTATATGAGCTGCTAGAGTTTCTAACAGTGAGGCCAATAGGCATTGTTGACTACAAACTTTGGACAATTTTACTATCGTACAGTTGAGCAGCGTAGCACAAGGTATACAAAATCTGGCACTAGTTGACCACTGCAGACATTAGGCCAGGTCACTGAAGAGCTAAAGGCAAGTGTCCTGTTTGCAACCATATTTTGGATGAACAACGACTGCAGTCACTACAGCTCCGTACATGTGACACGGGCTCACTGTAATGCTGACTAGATGGCCCGACTCTGCTCCTGTGCCTTGGTCTCCTTCAGCCTTGCTTCCAGGCTGCTTCCTAAGGGTCTTTTGGTTTTACCACTCTCATGGGGCTCTTGTAGGGCCGCACAGCTATAGGAGATACTAGGGAATTCCTCCTTCCCTTACTTTGGTGCCATTTCCCTGCAATCACCGTTCAGGACAGCAGGTACATTAAAAAAAGTGTCCTTGTAGGTATTGCTTTGAACTGCCACAGCCTGAGGAGAGCGTGTATGTCACTAATAAGTTGTTTGGTACTGGCGATGTCACCACTGCTACTTCTGGCTCTATTTACAAGGGGAAATGAGACCTGATGAGCTCTTGCAAGGAAGGATGTAGGTGCCCAAACCCTAGGAGAAGGGCCTGGCCTAAGAAATACAAGTGGCACAAGATGTCTGATGCAGTAAAACATGCAGGGTTCCAGGTTTAGTGAAGCCTAATTAGCTAGTATTCATTTGCTTTTTGTGCATTCATTCTGTATTACTGTTCTAAGGTGCCTAACCTCCCTATGCATAGGCTCAAGATCCCAGCATGGGGATCCCAGCTTACTTAATTTGAATTAAGTAGTGAAATGTTGGACTTGCAGGCATCAACATCCTCTGCCGGCCCTAGCCTGGAGTCTTTGTTGGTGTGAAACTGCATGCAGCTTCTACAATAATACATAGGTGCTATCACATTATTACCTTTACTCTTTTCTGAATGAGTAGTACTGTGCCTTAAAAAGGATGATCAGATAGAGAAAAGATTGAAAGGGATACATATTCCAGTAGGTGTATTTCACTAGCCATTCCTTCATAAATAAAAGGTTTAAGATAACATGATTTGAAATTACATATTTCAAGTGGGCTTGCTTCTGTATAAATAGACATTTTGACTTCTTATTCAACTCTGACTAAAATACAAACTAACACAAATGTGTAAAAAGGTGTCAGAAGTAGGACCAGAATCCACGTCTGGAGTTTCTACCACTGATTTATAAGAACACTTCCTTTGCTGGAGTAAAAAATATCTCTTTACATGCAACCAAAATTATCTGCATAAATTTCCAAATAGTTTGAACTGGCATAGCCACATATTCCCATTACAAAGCAATAAAAAAGTGTTCTCAGCTTCCAAGGCAAAGTTTTCATGATGTAATTAGACTCACTACGTACAATAGTGATGATTTTGACACCATGTTTTCTACTTACTATATTAAAAAGCATTGATCTGCTGTTCTTCACAGACATCCTATGTGACAACAGGAAGTAATTAGCCATTAAACAAGACAACCAGGTTTTGTTTTTTCTTGTTTTCTAGTATAACAGTGGAAACATTAAGATAAAAACTGTGTCAGAACACCTTCCAGAATGAAAGAGTAGGCTCAAAATTATGCACCCCACACAAACCGCTAAAGGGTTAAATTTGCAAGTGCTAAAGGCCATGATTGCTAGAGACTGGCGGGACAAAACCAGGTAGTAGTAGGGGTAGTGTCTGCATCTGCAGAATGCTAAGGTGCATATCACAGGTGTCTGCTTTTCCAAGCTACAACACAGCACACAGTTAAGACAGTAGGAAACATATATTACATGATTCTGAGTTTGCATTTAATATTTACAGCGAGTTTACAAAGCCTAATGTCTGTAGAAACTCAAATTTTTGCCATGAGAATAATGCAGTAAAAGATAACAGCGAACGCTGTTTACCTCCCATAGAGATTCTATTTTTCTCTGTACTGTTCAGTTATGTCATCGAAGACAGATGATTCCATGTTAATTAGCATCTTATCCTGCTTAGGAGTGAAACGCTCCAGTTTCTTTGAGTTTGTAGCTACTTTGACAGAGTAGAAATCTCGTCTGTTCTCATAGCATCAGACAGAAAACTAAGTTCATTGCACAGTGTCTCGTACCTGAAGGCCATCCGGATCTGCGCAACATTTGTCTTTCGAATGTCATTTCCTTCAGGCCCTTCTTTACAGTAATTCACACCTAAGAATTTCTGTTTTTCCTGTGAACCGGATTAAACATACAGATGTCAGTTCAACTGTTTTCATTTACTGTATAACTGAGAATTTGTTAACTGAATTAATTACTCCAGTGCAAGTGAAAATTGAAGCTTCAACCCACTGGCCATTGAACTTCACCTCAGTCTTCACCAGTTCTGGAGATTTTAAGGCCAAAGTTTACCTATGTAATTACTAAGCAATGCACTCACTCTGGGTTGCTAAAACCTTATATGCTAGTGTTTGGTCTTCACTGCTACATCTTTCATATGAAAGGTAAAAAAGAGGCTTAGGTTTCTTTCGTTAAATGTTGCACAAGAGGCAAATTAGCAGTTGTCACTAGAGAATACTGGAAGAAACAACAGAACATCCTTGTAAAGCCACTTCACACACCAAGTCAAGAGGAATGTTTGAAAGGCACATAGAAGAAAGGGTGCTCTAAAATAAGTCCTAGAGAAAGCCATGGATTAATTTGAAACCCAAAAGGGAATTTTGGGTTTAAAATTAATCTGACTGCATATGTAAACCAAAATATTTTCTGTCGTACTCCCTTCTAAGCAAAAACACAGTGAGCTTGTGAGAGGCAGTTTCTTTTTCCTCAATGCAAGACATGACATATAAAATGACTTGCAAAGGGATATCTCACCCAAATAATGAAAGGCTTGGGACTGGAGGCAGAATTGAATATAAAGGGGCACCTGGCCTCTGCATGTTTTTGGAATTTCAAAACAAATATAGTGAGGAAAAATGTAACATTAATACTTCTTTTAATGTAAAGACTGCATAGCAGATAGTTTGTGAATATTTCTGGAAAAGAGGCTAGAGGTGTGCACAAATACATCACCTATGCATTTCACAGAATCACAGCATCACAGAATAACCAGGTTGGAAGAGACCCACCGGATCATTGAGTCCAACCATTCCTATCAAACACTAAACCATGCCCCTCAGACCTCGTACTGTTTAGGTTTCAGACTGTTAACTTCTCAGATCCTACTTGTCTTAATATTCACTAGAGATTTTTTCAGCCATAGTTACCTTATCTGACAATCCACTCTGTAGGACGCTGTTTCTTGCTATTTCACACAAGTCACATGTACTTAGTTTCCACACCTGGGCTGCAATAGCATATTCTTCCATGAGAGCTTCCTGCATCACCAAAATACATTTAATATTAAATTGTATGTAAATATGACGTAAATGGAGATATGCACTCATTACTAATTCAGGAATTTATACATGCTTTTTAGACAGCTGTGAAAATTAGAGGTTTAAGACTTTAACATCACAATTACTAGCAAACCGAACTCATTATTTCAAATTTCCCAAAGGCAACTGTTAAATAATTAATAGGTACCGGGTATCCAGTTATCTTAGTCTAAGAAATTGCAGCCTGCAGCCCAGATCCTTAGGGGCATCTATTAGGCAATTTCAAATTAGATCCCTGGGTACATAAACACCTTGGAGGATCCAGCTGTAAATCTTTAATGAATATGTACATAGACAGCAGGGCAATTTCTCTCTTCTGACCTTCCACAGAAGGAGGTTGGGTCTGATTCTAGTGGGCTGTCACAGCTGAGATCTTCCATGCTACGTGTAACCCAGCTGGTGCTGTATCACATCGTGCAGAAAGCCCCTCAGCAGCTCTCTCTGTTTTCTAGCAGTGGCATGTCATGGGCCACTGGGTGAAGCACCCCAGCGCTTAGCTTGTCCTCAGAACACAGGCAACTGAGCAACGTGCAGGCCACTCTAAGGCAAAGCATGACTCAAATCAGTGACAACCATAAAATTAGGGCACCAAAACCAGTGACCAGGCATTGCTGTCCTGCCAGGTCATCCAAGGGCAAGAATGAGTTTCAGTGCACTGAGCAAACAGCTCATACATCATCTTCAGAGATTCCACATTGTGTTTTTGTTATGCACTTCCCCAGGTTTATTAGTAAGGAAATTGGACTTTCCTGGCACTCTAGAGGATTGTTTATGAAGGCTCAAACCTCCCTTCAGCCTCATCCTTCATTCTATACTTCAACAGCCAACACTGGAGAGGCAAGAGTACAAAAGAAACATAATTAGGAAATTAGACATTTCCCTCTGAAACCTAACAGTGAGCAGTGGACTGAGAATGAGAAAGAACAACGAATGAAGTGACTCAAAGACATGAAGCATCATATCCTAAGCAATGATACAAACTGCTTTCAGGTCCTGGGCCTATGTGGTACCATTGCCATATTCAAAGACCAGTGTTTTTTGCAATTCTTACCTTTGTATAATGAAACTGCATAGGATCATCTGTGGAGAGAGAGACGTGAAGTCCCTTATGTAGAAATTCCCGCAGTGGATTTTTTGAGTACTCCAGGAATAGGCTGTTGTTACTGAGTGGAGACATAGCAATGGGTATTTGTGCAAGATAATAAAGATACTGGAGGACGGGACTCTGCAAAACATAACACAGTCAGCATTTAATGGTATTATGGCATAACGAAAACAAGAAGAATTTCCCTAGGATAAAATGGAAACAGCACTACAGAGGGAGAACTAGGACCAAGGTAACTTATGTTGACACTAAAACTTTGACTTCTTTAGAAAATACTTAAAAGTCTGAATTTTAAATGTTACGGGTCTATATAAAAATAATTTACATTCTTCATCATACATGTCATATCCTTTTTAAAATGATGGTGACTAATATTACCCTAGGTTAGTAAGTATATATGACTATTAAAGGCACTGTACTTGATACTAACTGCATTGCTTCCCCCAGAACTTGAAGGTCACAGGTAATAGATGTGTAAGAACTGCAAAACAATTTGTTATTTTCAAAACTGCAGTCCAATAGGTAAATTTTATGAGCAGAAGTTTCAGTTTATTAGAAGGTGTGTTGCTGTTGCACATAATATAAATAATCTGTGGTCACCTCATCTTTATTAGTATTATTGGCTTAACCAACCTGTTAATCTAACAAGTCCCTTTATTATCATTATTATTGTTATCTGCTATGCCTGGTTATCACACCAGACTAAGCAGGAGAGAAGGAAGAGGAGAATGCTCTGGTCACATACAGCCTGTCTGGGTCTAATTCCAGGAATTACTGGTTCTGAGCATAACATCAGACATGATTTTAGGCTGTTTTTTTCTCTGTTCTTGGATTTGTTGAAAAACACAGAGAATTTTCCAGCGTTAACCAGAAAATCCAATTTATAGGAGAACTCCTTCCAAAAATGTACAATAATCACAGTGCAAGTCTGCCACCCACTGACCAATTATTTTGATTACAAAACGGTGGCCTAGGAATGAGTTGTACGATGGTTTTTATTAACTGATATGTCAGGAATGA
The DNA here is from genome assembly GCA_033459285.1 of Clamator glandarius. Lineage (NCBI taxonomy): Eukaryota > Metazoa > Chordata > Aves > Cuculiformes > Cuculidae > Clamator > Clamator glandarius. The sequence continues at coordinate 294,083 of JAUNZM010000138.1, forward strand.
TAATATCTGTCCTGTCATAACAATCAAGTTGTATACAAAATATTGATGTGTTATACAGCTATATTAAATTTCTTGATCAAGTAATCCTAGTTACTCTAGACGTAAATAATCAAAACCTTAACAAACTTCTGAATGAACCTTGAAGTACAGGGATGCCAGTCAGGGAAAATGACCTTTGTGCCTGCACAGACGAAATGAGAGCTTTCCTTAAATTCCTTAAATTCTTCTGGGACCTAAAGCAGAGAGCAGTCTAGGCAGTTTTGTCTTTATGTGTTATGTATTTGTGTTTATGTATTTCAGCTCTGCTTGGCACAACCAAAAACAGGTGCTGCCAAGTCCTTGAACTATCTGAACAGTTGATCTTTCCTATAAAGACATAGCTTTAAAACTTTGACTTAGCAAAGCTGTAATTTTTTTTGTAGCTAAAATAAGAAGTTCAGCTGAGCTTATTAATTTCTGATGCAAGAAAAGAGTTACTTGTGCTTTGCTAAGAAAATTAATATTGGGCTGCCCAGATGAAGTTAATTTGGTGACTGTTGTTTGAACCAGTGGCTGATGTCTAAGCAGACAGTGATTAGTTTAGGGGAGCAACGAAGCAATACCTTCTTCAAGAGCAATCCGTGTGAAATGTTGTCTGCTGTCAGAAAGGCTGATACAAGGTGTGTGATAGACCCAGCTTCTCCACAGTGAGGTCGAAACAGAAAAGTACACATGCCTCTTTCCCTGAGGAGATTAAAAGCAAGTTCCACTAACAAAAAAAAATGCACTGGTCTTCATCTATTTTGTGTATAATTATCATTAACATGGGAATTTAAAGAAAAAAAGGTTACATATTCTTACACAGTTTGATGTGACATCAAATCAGGCCTGCTGGCGCACAGCTCTCACAAGGGTAGGTCCCTCTACCCAAGTCCCTGCCACCACCTGACATATTTGGGTCTTCCTTCTCCTTTTCTTCCCCAGTTAAATCTCACATAGCAATTGTTTAGCTACTGGGTGAACAATTATTGAAATTATTTCAGTTGAGGACAGATGGAAAGCTAAATGAACGGATACAACTTGTGGCCACATAATTCCGAGGCTCAAAATGAGAGAAGAAGTGGAAGCACTTTGCCAAGAGTTAGCTAACACTACCTAGTGTGATAGCAACCTGCAATCTCACCCGATTAAGTGTAGCATAAAACTACACCCTCAACAGCACAGAGATGATGTAGGAGTGTTATTACAGTAGGCCTCACACTATAATTGCAAGAGTTATTTTATTATCTATATAAAAAACTAGGTTATAATGGACTCTGTTATTCAGTGCAGACAAATCTCCCGCAAGTATTTGGAGATGTTCAAACCGACGAATTTCAACAAGGACTGCTAGAGAGAGTATAAGGCTGTTCTAGGGTGGATGTTTAGAAATGTTTCTCCTGAAAATGGATGAGAGGATGTAATCCATCCTTGCTGACTTCACTAAGACTACCAAAAGTATAAAACAGTGATGTGTCAGATGCTCACTATGTTTAACAGGGTGAACAGTTTTATTGACTCATTGATGAATTCTGCCATTATCTCACCTAGCTGTAAGGAATATTCAATGATTATCTAGGGAGATTTTCAAACAGTAGTTGAAATGATCTTGAGGCAAAAAAGAAATGCTTATGTTCAATAGAATGTCTGTCTTTACAAAAGATTAAAAAAACCAAAAACTACGGAGAACATAAAGGCAGTCAGGAGAAAAGGATGACTTAGACATCTGCTGTACTGTGTCCTTTCCATCATAGAACTAAAATTAACAACTAGTTATAACATCCAACTTAAGGCAGATGTTTTCATTATGAGTTTTCATTATACAGGATGGTAGAGAAAGAAATGTTTGAGGTAGCAGTAGAAGAGAAGAAATACCATTTTGAAAGTTAACTAGGATAAGATCTATTGAAATGTCAAATCTGTGCACCTCCTATAAGAAAATCTCAAAATATTTTATTATAAATAATAATGAACAAAAACATTGCAAAGTAAGCAATGACAACATAATATCAATGGAAAACCTCTCCATGCCTCAATTTGAGTCAGTTGGGCAGATCACGCAGTGAGTCAGCCACATAGTCAGGAACATAACCTCACACTGAATTTCAGGCTTTACTGAGCCTGGTGGCAAAAGTCTGCTTTTACGCTTATGATCTCATATTCAGTCTCAAAACTCCCTGTATTACTTGCCTAGACATCAGTCTCAAAAGCAGTAAAACTGAATGAGTCAACAAGCATGCTAAAATAAGTTAGCTAGATGTGCAGTTTATAATTACATTCTCCTTTGTCTATCCTTGATAACACCAGCAGCCCTTAAAGCACAATTTCACAACATAACTTTGTATCTCTTAATAAATTACCAGCAGAATGCAAACTACCAAGAGGTACATTATATTTGCAAATCCATTGTGAATCTAAGCAAAGGTCAACAAGTCACTTTTGTGGGGCTTCTTCTTTTGCTTTGTTTGATATATTCAGGTTTAAGAAATTCACGAAACAAAAACACATACAAATGTCAAACCAAGATATTAATATGATGCCTTTTCAATTTCTAAGTATTTAGTTTGAATTTGTTTTGCAGTTAACATTTTCAAAATAATTCATGTGCTCCTCTTGGACTCTAAAACAATTCAAGATAACCTTTGCTTCAAAAGATACATGACCCAGATACCAATTTAAATTGAGACCAAGATTGTCAATTTTTCTTCCTGGATGCTTGTAAAAGAGAAAAATTACTACTTACTTCCTAAGGTTGTTTAGCAACATGATGTTCACGTACATATAATACAAATAATAGCTATATGGGGGATTCTTCTCACTGGTCCAGAGGTCAGGGTTAAGGCTCTTGTCAGAGAACATATGACCACTGTGTTTGGATTCATCATCAACACTGTCAAAGCCAGTCACCTGATGGGAGAAAAGATTCACAAAATCAGTGTTTTCAAGAAGCAAACTTAAACATTACTTACTCTTGCTTCAGGCTTGCTTGTTTAAAGCATCCAGTCCTCTTGTCGCCTCCCTTCTTATGCTACCAGTCCTGGTGCTCTGCCCTCCTCCCATGCTGTGCAGACAGCAGGAATCGGGTGTTTTCTCAAAGAAAGTTTCACCCGTTTTTGCTTCTGAGTTAAATTGGAGGCCCAGGTGCACAAAAGTGTATCTGAAGTACTGTGTCCAGTTCTGGGCTCCCCAGCTCAAGAAAGACAAGAAACTACTGGAGAGTACAGCAAAGGGCCACCAAGGCGATTGGGTGACTGGAGCATCTCTCTTACGAGGAGAGGCTGAGACCTGGGTCTGTTTAGCCTGGAAAAGACTGATGGGGGCGATCTTACCAGTGCTTATCGATATCTAGGGGCGGGTGTCAAAGGACGGGGCCAGGCTCTTTTCAGTGGTGCCCAGCAACAGGACAAGGGGCAACAGGCACAGAGTGGAACACTGAAAGCTCCGCCTGAACATGAGGGAAAAGTCTGTTACTGTAAGAGTGGCAGAGCCCTGGAAGAGGCTGCCCAGAGAGGCTGTGGAGATACTCAAACTTGCTTGGACACGTTGCTGTACAACCTGCTCTAGGTGAACTTGCTTTAGCAGCAGTGTTAGACTGGATGATCTCCAGGGGACCCTTCCAGTGCCTGCCATTCTGTGAAAAGCCTTCATGCTCCTGGAGACGGGGCACAGGCCTGCACAACTCCCTCAGATCCAGATTATAATGCTTTAAACTCATCTGCTTTGCTCTTTGAAAAGCAACTGCAAGCCAGAGGCTCCCAGGAAACCTCAGAACTGCGATTTGGGGCATATTCACAGAATCACACAGAATCACAGAATAACCAGGTTGGAAGAGACCCACTGGATCATCGAGTCCAACCATTCCCACCAATCCCTAAATCATGCTCCTAAGCACCTCATCCACCCTAACCTTAAACACCTCCAGGGACGGTGACTCAACCACCTCCCTTGGCAGACTGTTCCAATGCCTAACCACCCTCTCCGTGAAGAACTTTTTCCTAATCTCAAGCCTAAATCTCCCCTGGCGGAGCTTGAGGCCATTCCCTCTCGTCCTGTCCCCTGTCACTTGGGAGAAACGTCTCCCAGCAGCTACATCCTCACCTCTCTCCTGAGTCTCATCAGGATCTACGCAACACTTCCTTTCAATTGCCCCATTTTTGGAGCCACTCCCAGAGGCAAGCTCAAAGTACACATCCTGGACTATAATGTTCCCTCTGCACAAGAGCATGCAAATGTTTTTTAGTCATTCTTTATAGAGAGGAGCTGCTGTTACAGCAGCTATTTGACAACGGGACTTTGCCCAGCTTTTTATTCAATTTTACATCAGGACTTTAAAACAATAACACAAGTAATTTGTGGAGTAGGAAGTTATTTTAGTGTCTGGAAACAGCTGTGGACAAAGAAAATTTATGAGTAGGAGAGGATCCATTTCATGTGAGACAGAAGATCCAAACATACTTACATATTTGAGGAAAAGGTGCAATTCTTTGTGGTCTTTGGGATTGATTGTTGCTTCAAACAAAGGCAGAAAGATGTTCTCCAACATCTTCCCAAAACTAGGCAGAATATTCTTTGACCTAAATATATCACTGAATGGAAAAAAAAATATACACGGTTGTGATCATTCTTTAATCAGCTTATATTTTTCCTCCACTTTCATACAGGTATTTTCTGTTATTTGTATATATTATACTCCTTTATGGAATTCAAGAGTTTATTTATTTTCATTATTAAACTGTATTTTAACTTCCCTTTGAATGCAGCTTAATTTCACCCAGTTGTAACTTTTGGTTTTATTATCTTCAGACTTACAAATAATTCACAGTAGTTTTGAATAGCTTCATAAAGGGTAGAGTCAAACCCCATCTCCTGTCCTCCACCCCCAGATTCTCAGAAAAATTGCAGGAATAGTCAAGAATAAATTTCCCAGGCTGTTGCTTAAAAACAGAATACAGGATGGCTTGTAAACCATCTAAAACATATCAGAAATTAAAACAAAACCTTGATATGATTTCAAGCTATTAAAATTACCAAGACCTCCTGATTACTTACTAGATTCTGGGAACCTGAATTATCCAGCGCATATGAGGGGAATAGACTTTATGCTTAATGAACCATTTTGCCAAGTTCAGCCATTCATCTGGAGACCGTCCATAAATGGATAAGCGGGGTTCTGTATACTGGTACTTACTTTCTTCTAGTTCACGGGCTACTTCCTATTAAGTAATAAGTACATTTGCTTAGTAGGGACACGGGAGATCATTTACAGCTAGTAGTATGTTTATCGCTGTACTTTACTCAGACCAGACATTACTGTATTGTCATCTTTTAAATATAATGAGTCTCCTGTCTATTGATCCATCACTTTATTTTAGGCATCTAAATATTCTACTAGCAAGCCCCCTCAGATATCATTTGAGTATAACTAACTTTAGCACCTAGGTTTAGATGACAAAATGCTTGTGCAGTTATTCCTAACACCTTTGTTAGACATAGGTTTAAATTTGGTATATCAGAATTATGCCATTTAAACTGTGGTAAATGACTATGTAACATATGCAGACCAATGGAGAATCTGATCCAGAATCTGTGGAAATAAGCAATTTTAAGGCAATTAATTACAGACAAGCACTTCTATATATCTGAGAAAAGCTGATACCTAGTTCATGAAAACTACTAATTCTTTTGTTGTAAGAAATTAATTTGAAACCTATGCAGGCATGCGCAGACATATATTTATTAGAGGCACTTCCCTATTATCTCCTCCTCCCCTAGCAGCTACAATTAGCCAACCACATCCTAACAAAATATTAAGCCAGTGAATTGACCCTTGGCTACTCTCTATTAGTTTGAAACTGCACACAATTCTGCTTTGAACTCACATAAAGGTTATGTGAGTTTCTAACTCATAAAATTATTCAGAAAGCAGCTGACTTAGCAGACGTTCTTCTCTGATGAACTGTTAGAGCAAGCCCATTACCTGGAATCACTTAACACTAGTGTTAGCTCTAGATACAATGATGACATCACTTATCTTGTACAAACCTTCATTTCTCTAGAGCTGGAAAACATTTACCTTGACCATACGAGCAAAATATTCACCACCAATGTAGTTCTCAGTTTTCAAATACAAGTCCCTTAGCTCACTGGCACCAACTGGATTGTACTTGGAATTGAATTTGTCAAATCGATGAAATGTTTGACGACCCTGGAGGAGGAAAAAATTAAATAACCATGGTCTTAGGTAGAAATAATAGTTTATAAATTAAATTGCCTGGCAATAAAAGGCACAGAAAAGAAAAAGCCTATGCAAACTTACTTCAACCACGCAAAGTAATGCATGAGTTCAAATTCTGATATAATGTTATCATACAGTAACTGCAGAAAGCAGAATTGCACACTTAGAAAACTTATCTTTTTCTCATTTGTCATTTTAATAGACTTACTGCATGGACATCTAAAGAATCTACAGTGAGGTCATAAGGGTCCATGTGAAGACTTTCGAAGACTTGCTTTAAAGTCATCCTCTTGCCTTTTTTCTCTGCAACAATCCTGTCGGGCTCCGTCTGATATGTGTGCTTAATAAACCTCAGTAAGTGTTTCTGGCTCATGCAAGCAGCAGCATGGATATGAGTATCAACCTGAAATCAAAAATTTATTCATGCTCATCATCCATATACATAAACTTAAATTAGCACAGTATCTGTCAGTGACAACAATGAATAAAGCCTTCTAAAATAGTCCTTAAGTAACAAATGGATCAGCACCTAAGCAAGCCAAAATGTTTCAGAACCCTAAGATTCTAGTCTAGGAAGATTTATGTAAGAAGCAGAACTATAAATAAAATAGCTTCCTCAATTAATAGCTTCCTATTTAAACAAGAATATTTTCATCAAGTTAACATACGTTACAAGTGCAAACCACAGAACTCGGGTCAGATTAAATTTGATACTCCCTTCAAGGACACCCTAGACCTTTTATTTCATCCATGAATTGATGTTGTCTTTTTAGTTATAGACTGTAGTTATAACCATCCTCTGACTGAAAGGACCTGGCATTCTCAGACATTTCCAAAGGCATAATTAATTTTTGTATTTCAGCCACATGAAAGACCTTAGGTCACCAGGACAGCAGAATGTACACTTCAGAGATTTTGTCACTGTTTTTTCCAAGTTTAATTATAATACAGCGCCTCATAATGCTGAAAGATTTCTCAGTTTCTTCAAGTCTCTTCACACACTAAGGGAAATGTAAGCTTCACAGAAGGGCTGAGGATTTTTCAGGTTTTTGTTGAAGTTCCATTTAAAAACAATGTACAAGATCCCAAAGGGTTTCCACAGTTATGCTTTTCTTTTGCTCAGAAGCTTGTACTGCTATTTGAGCACAATCCAAAGAAACAACACAGATGAGATTTGGGGGTTGGTTTGTTGATTCAAGTTTTCCCCTTGGTAAGTGTAATTCCTTGGGTGCCTCCAGCAGATACGTAAAACAAACCCTTGCAAGATTCATTATTGTAACTACACTGATAAAGAATAGAAGAAAGCTGGGTATGTTCCTCAATTTCTTGTTTGAAAGGGCAGGCAATACAAACTGCAGTCCTTAAGGACCAAGGGACAATGGGCCTTGGGAAATCTAACAGCACAGCAATATCCATTGCGAGGAGCAGCAGAGCTGCTGCTTCAGGACAAGAAATTCTTATCAAACAACAAAACAGCCTAATGCACGCCCTAGGTAAAACAATGAAATTACTCTACCAACAAATTCCTATCAATCTAAAACCAAAACAAACAAAACACTGTTCTGATGAGATTTCACAGTTGACACATAATAAATTCAACAGCCCTGGGGACAGCATGGCAGACTCTGAAATTGCCTTCAAGTCCAGGCTGTCAAGACCTAGCAGAAGCATTTACAGCTCACCCAGAGGCTGCAGTGCTGCAGCCTGTCTGCTAAGCTTCCCATTTTCCTCCAGCCCAGGCCCCACCTGGACACAGATGGCTGTGAGCACAGGTCACAACAGACAACTTCCACTGGTTCTAACAACTGCTTGGTACTGGAGACAAGTTTTACAAGACTGGCCGGCAGAATGGTTCTGCAGGAGCAGGAAGCAAGATTAGTCAGTCTATAATAAAAGTTTCAAGATGATATATAACAGGATGGTTCACATAATAAGTCTGAAAAGCACCATACAGTTCTATTCTATATATTGATAGGAGATGTTTTGGATTAAAGTAACACTTTACTGTGGAGTCTTGTGTGAAACTGTAGGAGAAAGGGCTGTTCTGAGTAAAAAAGGGGCTTCAAAGCAGAAATAAAAAATAGTCTTGCTTCTGCAAGCCACTAGTAATGCAGCTGTCAGAATGCACATTTGGCTGTCAGCTTTTAAAGGTTTAAAAAAAACCCAAATACAACATACCCCAAAAATGTTAGAAAAATAAATAGGCTGGAAAACCCACACTGACGTGTGATTGTAAAAATGAAACTTATTTGGTTTTCAAGGTGAAATTTGAGTTAATTTTATTAATTGTATACAGGTATTTGTACATCCAAAAGAAACCATGACGCAGAGCAGGGGCTTCTCAATCTCACAAGCAATGACATAACAAGATCTTAAGATTGGATGCTGACATTAAATACAAGTTCCCAAAAGATACTAACTACAGTGTGAACCCACTGCATTACACTTTTTAAAATGCAAGTTACTACTATTCCCAGAGATGCACTCCCAACAAGAGCCACGTAGATTTGTGCAGGAAGTCACAATAGAAGGAATTCTCAGATAAATGAGCTACCAGTCACTGAACCTACATCTCTGCAAAGGCTTTCATCCAGGACTCTTCTGTCCAGGCAACTGCAAAAACATGGATGTGTATAATGGGAGACCAGTGCATTCCCCCTTTGTGTAGTGACTATATCTACGGCTTTCAGATTCCACCAACAGAAATAGCTAACATCCTGTTCTGGTTTTAAGGATCAGTAGGAAATAGATCACAGAGCACCTGAATAAGTAACAGCCACCTTCCTGCAATGGAAACCTCAGCTTATGCTATGACATACAGTCCACAGAGATGCCACGGTTTTGATTGGCACGTATAGTCATTTAATCTTCAGTTTATACATACAGAAGTTGTTGAAGACTTCTAAAGGCAAATTCATCTCCAGGTGAATGTCAATAGCATAACTGAAGAACAGGATATAAGCTGAATCCTAAACATTAATTGTTAATCATTGCCTAGGTTAAATATGCTAGACAGTTTAAAGCTAAATGAAAATGCAAGAAATATTACTGTCTCAAAGTACACCACATGAAGTACATTACTAATGGACTGTAAACAATGCCATGTCTAAAACAGTAAAACCAGCTCTGACTAACATATTATTACACTCCTGAGAGTACATGTATAAACATTTGAACCCAATTGCATTATATGTTTAGTCAGCTTAATAAGCATCTCCTGTTTTAGAAACAAATATTGTTTCACTGAAACTCTTCCTGGACCAGTGAAATACTACAAGCTACTAGGCTTAAAAATCTTATATGGGAGACTGAAATAACAGTAATTAGATGCCCTATAAGCTCTAAACATTCAGAAAAATCAAGTTATAAGTATAGAATACCAGGTATAGGGAATCTGAATAAACCCAGTTTAGTGAATTTCAGAATGCACTAGTTCCAGCAGCGGCTCAGCCACTTAAATTAATGAGTCTGGAAAAAAAAAAAAACAAACCAAAAAAACAACACAAAGCAAAACACTTCCTCTTTATTTAAGTCAACATGAATGCACTACTGTTAGGAGGGCAAGGACAGAAAGCAGAGAAACATCTTGTTTCCTTTGTTTGCTCTCACAAGGGATCGCATGACACAGCAGTAACTGCATTTCTTTTAAGGTCCTGCTTCCCTTTGAGGAATAAGTCTCTCAAGTGTGCCTCTGCGGGTTAGTAAGCTCCTGTGAAATCTTCTCCAGCCCCTACAACCATACCCCACTCTGTCGCTGAGTCAACCACGTTAGCTTTATACTCAGAACCAAGATTTTCTTTTATATTATTTTCTCCTCCCTCTCTATAAATATATTTATTTCCCAAGAGTAAAGAGACTCTCCGGGTGTCTCTTTCACGCTTTCTTCCCAGGCAATATGCAGTATTTTGGCAAGCTTTTTTAACTGCCTGGTATATTTTGACCATTAAGTAAGTAGCAATTTCAGTAACAAGTCCTGTAGAGCGTCACACAGATTTTTCTTCATTGTTTTTCAGAAGAAGCATGACTTTTTGGAAGCTTTGACCTATCCTAGCACGTACTTAATTAGTGTGTATGCTTTTGTGCATTTTCACAATTGTGGGTGCAATCCTACTAAATGAAGTATCTAAACACAGAATCCTTAGACATAGCTTATGTAGTTAGATTACAGATTGTTTGGGTTTTTTTAATTATTTGAAATTTTATCATGCTAAGAAATTGTCACTAATTGCATTGTTATTTATTATGAAAGACATCTACTAAAAAGAATTTCAACAGATAGAGTTCATAGAAGGGTGACAAATGCCCCTTTTGCCTCCTCCTTCCCCAAAAAAGACAAAAGTAGCCCCATTTTAAACTGTTATTATTTCATTCTTCACATAGTGCATAAAGTAAACTGAGGCTATATGGGCCATGGCTAACAAGGCCCTACCACTAAGTCTCATTTGCTTCTGCCTGCAAACACTCTGCTTGCATTTCCATATTTGTCACAATGTCACTCCAGACCAGTTTCCCCTTGGTGGAAAAAAAACTTGGCTGCATGCCTGTAGCCAAAGTTCCTGTTGCAGTTCTTGCTCTCCCCTCCCCCAGAAGGAAACCTTTCACTCAAGGGCATCTTAATCTTCAATGAAAAAAAGAAACACAATGACTGAGAGAAGCCCATGGTAGAACACATAATATGCCTTCACCGGACTCACCTTTTTAACAAATGAAAACAATTGTTAACACAAATGTTTCCTTAATTCCTTTGACTCCATCATCTCATACAATCATAGAATCACAGAATAACCAGGTTGGAAGAGACCCACCAGATCATCAAGTCCAACCATTCCTATCAAACACTAAACCATGCCCCTCAGCACCTTGTCCACCCGTCCCTTAAACACCTCCAGGGAAGGTGAATCAACCACCTCCCTTGGGTAGCCTGTTCCAGAGCCCAATGACCCTTTCTGTGAAAAAAATTTTCCTAATGTCCAGCCTAAACCTCCCCTGGTGGAGCTTGAGGCCATTCCCTCTCGTCCTGTCCCCTGTCACTTGGGAGAAGAGGCCAGCACCCTCCTCTCTACAACCTCCTTTCAGGTAGTTGTAGAGAGCAATGAGGTCTCCCCTCAGCCTCCTCTTCTCCAGGCTAAACATAGAATAACCAGGTTTAAGAGACCCACTGGATCATCGAGTCCAACCATTCCTATCAAACACTAAACCATGCTCCTCAGCATCTCGTCCACCCGTGCCTTAAACACCTCCAGGGAAGGTGGATTAACCACCACCCTGGGTAGCCTGTTCCAGTGCCCAATGACCCTTTCTGTGAAAAAACAACCCCAGCTCTCTCAGCTGCTCCTCATAAGGCCTGTTCTCCAGCCCCCCTCACCAGCTTCCTTGCTCTTCGCTGGACTCATTCCAGAGCCTCAACATCCTTCTTGTGGTGAGGGGCCCAGAACTGAACACAGGATTCGAGCAACGGTCTCACCAGTGCCAAGTACAGAGGGAGAATAACCTCCCTGGACCTGCTGGTCACACCGTTTCTGATACAAGCCAGGGTGCCATTGGCCTTCTTGGCCACCTGGGCACACTGCTGGCTCATTCAAGCCGTGGTGGGCATCCCTTTACTTGCAACCAAAGGATGCTAGAATTCTCTTCACTCAGCAAGTCTCCATGGAATGAAGCCAGTCAGTCCTCCTCTGCACCTTCTCAGCTCAGCCTAGCCCCTTCCTTACTGACGTGGCCACCCATGCCATTCTGCCTTCAGGCTTTGTGGATGAAACGCTTCTACTTCTCAGTCAAGATGCTTACACATGTGTACAACTTACAGCTTGAAGGAGTTCCCATTGCCCTCCAAATCATGTCTCACCAGTACCGACTTCCCTAGACCACCCTCCCTCCCTCATCTTCTTTCATTATTTGCCTTTCCTTCCACCAGTTCTCAAATGGCCACAAACATCCATCTCAAATGTATTTTATGGATACTTATCTGTGCACATAAGAAATAATGTGTTGCAATGAATTAGGCATATGCTCTAGATTCAAAGCAATAAGTGATAAACCCATCAAAAGCAAATTCCAAGGGCAGCCCTTTCAATGACACCAAACTTTTCCTGTGAATAGACCAGTAGCATCCACAGCTGCAAACTCCTTGATTTTCTGAACACATGCACATTAGCTCCAAAATACTTCTACTCCAAAAGCTATGGGTTTCATCAACTTGACAATGAATCCTCTACAGCCTTTACTTGAATGCTAGGTTGAAGGGAAGTCATTCCACATGCCACTGCTAGATCCCCTGCTAACCAATATATTCACACTGCATTAGCTTTTCAGATAAGATGCAACAGCTTTATACAATGTGCTTTACTTTTTCCTTGCATCTCAAACAGGCATGAGAGGCAGAAGACCCAAAATACTGTGCCCTAGGGTAGCGCAGCAATGCTCCTGGCAGCCAAAGTAGTCCCTAGAGCTGGGCATAGCCCCTCAGGAGCTTTTCTAATTCATACTTAAGCCATTTAGAGCAACCCAGAAACCTGCAGAGAGAGGAGATGTGAATCCCCGTGTCTCCAGCTTCTTGTTCAGCTGTACTCATTGCAAAATGCACAGAATCAAGCCCTACAATATTTGTATTCGCATAAATACAGAAATACACTGCCATGAAGAGAAATTTCTGTTTTCTGTTCTTTTAATTACTAAAAGAAAGGATAGAAGCAAAGCCTTCTGTCTGGCCTCTACAAAATTTTTGTTCTAATGATTGATGGCTTTCTGCCTGATTATTCTGTACTCACAAGACTGAGGGTAGACACAAGAATTTACCTCAGCATCTCTGCAAAATAGGAAGAAACAGTATGCACAAAACAGCTTTACTACCAGTTAACAGCAGTAAGGCATCATTACACATAATGCTAACAGAGGTGCACAGAGCCATTCCTGTCCTTTGAATTCAATGCTAACCCATAAGCTTCCCCTATTCACTATCATTTTCAGTTTATATGATGAAACTGAATTTCGTCTCCAGTAGCTGATGGGGAGGGAAAAGAGGAAAAAAAACAAACAACCTCAGAATGAATCAAAGTTCAGAGAAGTTAAGGTATAGATTCATTGTTTACTCACCAGGCTTTTAATTATAAGTTTAAAAAGCAGTTAATGCCATTCAGTACTCTACAAGACCTATAGAATTTAGAAATATATAAACCTATTCAAACTTGCTTTGTGGAAAATAACAAGTGGTATTTCAACCCTGTGGTCACAAACAAAAGCTAGAACTTACTTCCTCTTTGTTTAACAAATGCTTAAAAAAAAAAAAAATCTGTTCCAACAATCTAGATCAAATGGTTTGCCATGGCAGCAATCAGCTCCTGCAAAACAGAATTCAGCAGAGCTTTGTAAGCCACTCTAGAAACTGTGTTCCTCCATGCAGTTACCCTGGCCTGAGCCAAAGCTGAGGCCAGCCATCCGAGCTAGCGAGTCTGTAGACAGAAGAATAAGATGTGTAAAAGTCACTTTTATGACATACAGGTTTGGTTTGCTGACACACTGAAATAATGGTTAAAGAGAGAAACAGGCTGTCATATTTTCATCTTTAGAAAACTGTATCAAAACTATTTGCAGTGAAGGGCACTTGTCAAGGCAGTGCATAAACAAATGTCTTGCTCCACCTTAAAAAAAAAAAGGTAAGAAACTCCCCCCTAGAAAGAACAATAGAGACAGACCAAAGTTCCTAATAACAACAGCTCCAATACCAAGAAAGCACAGAAAGTACCTCCTGCAATTAGCCTCATTTTAATAAAAGTAAAATAACATTCAGGTGAAGGTAATTTATTTTGAAAGTGCATTTCAGCTAAAAAAGCTGAACTATCAGGGTTTGAATTATCTGAGGCTGTTGGGCTCAGTGGTCTGTTGGAAGCTCAACTCAAGAAAACCTCACATACTTGCTTCGGAAGGCAAGACACCCTAGTACACAAAGGCTAAAACTCCATTCTGAGTCTGTGTGCTGTAGAACTGTTATTACTTAATTTTATACTTAACACAGGCAACCCAGAAGTTATGTGGAGAATCTGTGTTGACTGCAATTTCTACACATCAAGCTAAGGATCGTGGGAGAGCAGATTCATCTTCTCTAAAGCTCGCATTCTCCTACACAGGCAGTTGTCCATCTCCTGTGGGGAGCCAGCCACACTGTCTTACCACCTGTGGATTCTTGCCTGCCTAGAGGAATATTTGTCCGGTTATTAAAGGAGAATTTTCCAGTTCTAGCTTCTTCAGTGCAAAACAAGTCTTTGGCTGCATTCTGGTTAAGTCCAGTAAGATATACACATATATTTCCCTTATCAAACAGCAGCCTTATCTTGCGATTTATTAGATGAATTCGTTGGAGGCGAATTTCTAATAAATCAGGAAAAAAGTGGGGAAGGGAGCAAGGAGAAGGGAAAAGAAAACAAAACCACTAACATTTGATGATCATGCCAGCAAATAACACTGGCCAGCTTTCTACAGCACCTTTCTAAATGCAGTAATAAGTGTTCGCTGATTCATAACTGATTTAATTTTGGCATTTTCCATCAGTTACTTTGGCTCTTTTATATAAGCAAACAGATTGCACCATGATCTCCACACGAGTGACTGAGGGATGTAATAGACACCTTCACTTCCATCTTTTTTGGGAGGTGAACCTTATTTCTTACTTTCTATACAGGCACTGTTTAGGATTGACTAACAGAGAGACATCCTGAAAATATAGGCCCTAGAATTGTCTGGTTTATATTATAAATCTCACTGCTGTTTCTAGGGAGGAAGCACTTTAAGGAAGTTACAGATCCAAGCATTACTTCGGTCAGCAAGGCATAGGGAAAACGAGATTATTTGGGGGCTTATGGGAATTCTATCTACAATGCAGTTTACTGTACATAGAGTGCTTCATAAAAATACAACTTGTAAGCTTGCTTCATAAAAATACTAATTTAAGCAAGAATAACTCTACACAGCAAGAATTTTTAAAGCAATAACCAGCAGTAGGAATGATCCCTGCCAGAGAAGAGCAAGTTTGTTCCTGCTTTCTTGAATGTGAATATTGCCAGAGGGGCAGTGATGCATACTTCGTGCTTTCAAACAATATGAATCCATTTGTAAATTTGCTTATTTAATAGTAGACAATTAGAAAATAATTAAGATATGCCCAGAGATATTGAACATTTGCTTTTAAATCAAAAACCAAAGCAAAGCACAATCCTGTTAATTACAGTTTCTCAGTAATCAAATGGATTGTCTAGGCAGTTACACGGTTCACATCTCTGTCCTTCACACCTCTCCAGTCACCATGTGTTTTATTATCAACATCTCTGTCAGCTGGTGAAGAGTTTTATCTGAATGTGGCATGGAGTAAATATCTTGTCCAGGGTGATGAAAGAAAATTGTCAAGTCAGGAGCCCAGTTTTTGCTACCTGAGTTCTGCTCGAGTGACTTAGCTAACAGATCCTCCCATCCATACGGCTAACAGATAAAAGTGTGAAATTTATTAGACTTTACCTAACAATCCATCTGCTTCTACCCTTGTGACAGCCAGGGATACCTTCATCAGACAGGCCTGTTTAGCAGATTTTGTATTTGACAGTTCATTACTGCAACACTAGCAAATATTCAGTAGCTACCACATTGGGCGCTATAGGGAAAAGCCAAAAGGACTTTTTCATGTACTAGCACTAACCAAAACATAACAAGGAGGATTAAAGCATTGATCTAAATTCTGAAGTTAAAAACCATGGACTACCTCTTCCAGTTGCATAGAGAACCAATGCAAAATTGGCATAAAGTGTTTAAAACCACCGGCAATAATTACTGCTTTGTGAAGAACTCTCACCTATCAAATTTCCTCTCAGATTCAGGAAAGGGAAGCATAACACTGTTGCTTCCATGCTTTGAAGAGAATGCAACTCGCTCAGGTGTGAATATGTTAGGAAACTAAATCAGCTCCTTGATTCCCCTACCTGTCTCCTAATTACATCCCAGAGTATCTCAGAGACTGCTAAGAATATAATGTAAATTACAATCTTTCTACTTAATATTTCACAGGTGTTTTTCACCAGATACTGATGGCAGCATGAAACATCCGTTCAGTTTCTGTGGGAGTTCTTTTTCCTTTTGACATGTATTTAAACACCTATTTTCAATATGAAGTCAAATTTTTATCCAAAATCTATGCAGCTGTTCCTACTACAGTCTAGTAAGAGTTACCTACATGAAAGCAGAAAAATGCACTTGAATGTCTTTAATGAATTAATTAAATATCCGTGTAGATATTTTTATCCATAATCCAAGAGAGCTTCATTTGATTAACTCTGTTTCACTCCTTTAAAGCAATCTACATACAATTAAACCACTGTGATTTTGAATAAGTGAACAGATAAGTTCAGCATAATCCATTTAACCCACTTACATTCAAGTTAATTTTCCTGGAGTGTTCCCATGTGACAAAAAAATAATATTCTTAAAGTAACATAGTTCAATTGAGTGGTATGCACACATCAGTTTGTGTCACCTACACCTCACACAAGAAAAGCGACATGGCCAGAAATCCTACTAAAAACAATGTCATGTCTTTAGTCCTTTTCACACTTACCTTTCTCACATTATAAAAGTCTCGATGGGGATTACTCTTCAGTTCTTTAAATTCTGACATTTCATTTAACATCTCATGTAAACTAAATTTAGATTCTAAAAAGTTAAGCCTCCGATGACAATATGTTTTTCTGTAAAAGAAAAGACAAAAATTAACTGTAACTTAAAACTATTCATATTTGAAGCTCAGAAAGACACGATTTTTTAAATGAAGACCCAACACAAACCCATCCTTCTTTTACTACTGGTTAACAAACGTAAATCAATATCCAATATGATTCAAGACCGAAGTTATTAGTAAAACTTCAAACAGAAGTCTACTTAACCACGCTATGTTGTTTAAATTGTTCAAGTTTTATTATCGCTGTATCTGTGCACAAACTGCAGTTCTTCCAGCAAATATTACTGGAGAAAGCACAAAAGCTATAATAATATGTGATGCCAGCTGGTACAACTATGAAATTGTACTTCCAGTAGAGCAGATCACCACATATATATAACAGAAACAACCTGTAATACAAACTTACTCAATATGGAAATGATAATTTCAAAAAAAAAAACCAATCTCCAAAGTTTATTTGCTTTTCCACTGTGAATATAAGAGGCCAAAATAAGATCCAATATACTTTCAGGGGTTTTATGCCTTAAAAACATAAATATATGGTGTAGAAATACTTCTTTTCCAAAATAATTTCTTGCGCTTTTCTTAGAAAAATCATGCTTTCTTTTTGTCCCTGCTTGCCTGCTCCTGCCTTCATTTTAATCTTCTATTATGTTTCTCATTCTATTTTTAACCAATGACACGGTTTTTCTCTTAACCATCTGTCAATTCTTATTGAATCTACAATATTTTTGTAGTACTATTACATTAATAGCCTTCTTTTTCCTGCTTTATTGTTGACATTCTCTTCTGGAGGGATACAAATCCCATTATAGATTTGAAAGTCTGATTCAAACATAGTCTTGCTATATCTGATACTGATCAAGATCTGTTTGCCCGCTATAGGGAGTTCTGGTTGGGCTTTACTATACTTAAGAGACAGAAAGACTGAGGAGTAAGGGTGAGATTTCACCAGTTCAGGAACAATGAAGATTAAAGAACTACGGGTTCCTGATCTCCAAACAGGCCCATGTGAGAAAGACAAATGACCGAAAAGCACTTGCTGCAAACAGGGAAACAATACCGTATAAAGAGCTTATGCAACAGGATTACCAAAAAGCCTTTTTCCTTTTGGTTTGTGTGTATTTATCAGGGAGTGTGAATCAGCCTGCAAGAGCTGTGTGAAGAAGTGAAAGGAGCAGATGATCCCTCCTACACTCACAAAGTTGCTGAGTGTTCTAACATATCCTGCCACAGCCCTTCTCACCTGTGGCTTCCTGATAAAGACTGCTAACAAAAGCTGCAAAACGAAGGGTCTTCAGTATGACTTTTGTTTCAAGTTTTTCCCCATCTTCTAATCTTCTCAATATCTGTCTCTTAGAATAACACACTGAAAATGAAAATGCATTTACCTGTTGCATGCTGTAAATAATACTCAAGCTAGCTTTGATTTGGAGCAGGAGTGCTGATAATGCTGGCAGAGGCATAGGCTTTTGCTCTTGAAAAAGCACTTAGAGAATGGGACAGTTCTACTCAACCCATCTGCTTTGCCACTATCGGTGCACAAGGAAGACAGATTACGCTACAGGTGTCAGACACAAACTCAAAGGGAAAAGAATGCATCAGGTGTGACTAACTTGTCATGCTGTAAGTGATAATCTCTCAAAGGCAGAGCTAGGAATACAGTGCTGGCAGAAGGGCAAATAGATGGGAAAACCAATCCAGATTCCTGCTTTGTTGCATCCTAAGTTGATTTCTTTTCCTTTCCTGGTGTTGAGGCCATAAGAAACCTTAATGTTTCCAGTCTTCAGCTGGGAAGTAAACTTAACTGAATGCACGTGTTTTCATTATGCACTGGACAAGGGCATTGTCATGAGCATGGCAGGGACTGTACTAAAGTTGTTATATTTCTGGTTGTTAGAGACTTCCCACGAGTTTGATGATTCTGGGAAATTTCAGACCGACTTTGATTGTGCTTGCACAGATGAGTTTTGCAGCACATGAGCAGTTAATTCACCACTGGAACAACTCAGATTGAACATTTACACTGCTGAGCTGTCCTTTATGCTATCACATACAGGGTTTTTCTTCCTGCAGCAACAGTTGAGCTGACCTGAAGGAGTTGCAGACGACTGTTTAGAAACCTCAGATTCAGCATAGGCCAAACAAAGTAAAAAACGTGAGGTTCAAGTTTCAGTTCCCATGCCTCAAGAAGTTTAGTCACATTGGGCCAATTTCTTGCTTTTCTGTTAACTGCTTCTCAGTTTGCCATGGATGATGCAAAGAAACCAAAGAAATTAAATATAGCCATATGTGGGGTTTTATTCCTCTCCTGTGATGCATTGGTGCTTAAGAAGGGCAAAACAAAATGTTACTGCAGAATGAGTATTTTGAGGAATTAAGTATCACAAAAGTGATAAGTATTAAACTAAAAGTAACCAGCAACCTGAAAGGGCAAAGAAGAAAGACAGAGAAACATACGTTGGACCATCTGCAATTAGAGCAAGAACGTGGCTCAGGTCAAGGGTATAGGTCTCCAGGTCAGGATATGGCAGACTCCGAGGCTCATTGAGTTCCATCATTTCTTTATTATCATAAACAAAAGGAATGCCACCTTTTATCTTGATAACATAATCCAAATTATCTGGAGCATCATCAAGATTGTAAGGATCCTCATTTTCTTCTGGGGGTGAATGCAAATCTGGAAATAATTTAACATTTAGAAGTGGCAGCTTACACAAGAACGCAAAAAAATCACAAAAAAAATACTTTGTTTCTGTAATGCTTCATTTTTAACAGATCTTAACTCTTCCATTAAAAATCACCTTTCAATTGCTATAAAAGATCTCGTTACAACAGAGCTTTACTCTGACAGACTTTATTTGCAGTCCTCTCTAAGCTAAGTGCTACCTTAATTCAAACATTATACATTATGGTTCTCTGAACCAATGTATAAAGAGATTTAATACTATTCTTATTAGTGTATGATGGCGCAAGTTTCAAAATAAATTTCCATAAGTATTTAAATTGGGATGGTTGAAAGTACAGCTGAGATATCTGAACAACAAAACAGTTGTTAACTTCATACCCACCTTCACTAATTTCTTTTTACCTTCTGACTCACTTAGTAATTTTTTAAGTTTATATTTAAGCACACAGTAATGCAGCTGTTCTCATTCTGAAACATCCAAGACAAAAACAAAAAACAGGCTGCGCATTACTTCCCCTCTGTCCTTCCCACTATCAAGTGAGCTAGATTACTGCATATATACTAGGACTGTTCCCTCTTTCTCTCAACCATTCCTGAATATAATTTACTCATGGTAGAGCAGGAGCAATGTAGATCAGTGTAAAAGTGCTTCCTGCTCTGGCAGAGGCAGTGGTTGTTTTGTAGATCTTTTGGGGAGTTTGGCTGGTTAGTTTTATTGTGTCTTGGTTGAGGGGGGTGATTTTTGTTTTGTTTGGGGGGTTGTTGTTGTTGCTGGTTGGGTGGGGTATTAAAACAAAAACTTCTTTACTTTTATGTTTAATTGCCTTTAAATAAAACCAAGAAGTGCAGAAGCTAGAGGTAGTACAAGAGAACTCTGGTTTTCCCCTCAGCTTGCTGATCAAGACCAAAATCAGAAAGTACTAGAAGCACAGTTGAAATTTGATCAGTAGAGTTTTGTAATCCCTTTACAAAATTAGATTTTTTCCTGAGAATCAGGTAAACAAATACTTCTAGGAGATGTACCTTATGTGAACACTCAAACATTATCACTCATGCTAGTGAAAGTTCATTGATTCTTTTACAATATTTTACTAACACAATTAGCATTTAAACAGTCTCAATTTCATTTATGTCAACTGAACTACGTTCCTGTGATCAGTCTTATCACTGAGATTTCTTCTTTTGCCTGTTTAGTTAAGCCAAGACAGAAAAGTAATCAACTAGTCCTACTATCTACCTAGAGCATCTGAATGTATATGTAATGAACTGACACATTCTTAACTCTAAAATTCGTGCCTATCTCACAAAAACTTGTGCTAATTAATACATTGTGTAATGAGATTCCATTGTTTGTGTCATAAGTTTAACGCCATAACTGTAAAAAAGTTATTAAGCTAATAATAGCATGGAAATACCAAGCCTACCAACCAAAATATCTTTCTTTCCTGTCTTGAATATTCAGTATACTGTCCTCTTGACACTCTCTGTACAACAAACACTTGAGAACATGTTAATTCATCCTCTTTCAGTCACTGAGCTGGAGCGTAACTGATTTAAAGTGCCACTTCATGGTTCAGAACATGTTGCAAACAATACAGACTCATCTACAGTGGCATATCTGTACAGACCAAAAGTTGCTCCTCACAACCTAATCCAAAAGCTACTAGTACAAACAATTTAATGCACAAACAAAGCTTTCAAGACACAGCCCACCTAAGTGACAAACAGCATTTGTGACATATAGACTGGGAAATATGTTCAACCTAATAAGCCTTGCTGAGAGATCAGTTTACTGACAAGGCAGAAAGCCCAACAAGTATGTCTATATAGCTTCCAGTCTTGACCTGTGAAGTGTACCATGCCTGTGAAATTACTGACTTGGGGCTTGCTAACTGGCATGTCTGGGCTGTGCTTCAATTTACAATGTAGATGAGCTCATAATCCCTTTTATTTCAGTATGCCAAGATCAGGAGGAATGACTTCTCACTTTAAACCATCCTGGAGGAATACAAGTGTGCTACTTACCATCCCATTTGCTGCCAAAAAAACCAAAAACAAACCAAAAAATAATTGATGAGCCCCTAGCATGTTTTTAGCTTTTGACAGCTTCAAAGTTTCAGATTAGATGCAGAATTTATAACTTAGGTCCATCAATGATTCTCCACCACTTAATAATAGAATAAATTTACAGAAGCAAAGACACTCAGAAGAAACCGTCACAAAAACCTCTACTACAGCAGTGCATGGGTTTAATTCAACATTTTAAATAGAAGAACAAGAATATTCACCTGGATACACTTCATCTTCAACCTTCCATTTTTCATCTTGCATGCTACACAAATACTGAGATGTTGTTCTCGGGAAGCGATGGTAGGCGAGACGTGAATACTTTTCTCGAATGAGAAGAGCTTTCACCAGGCTCTTGGCAGCTTGTTCATAATCATCAACTGTAACCTGAAAAGAAAGCCTGGATAAATACTGACAAAAATAAACTAGCAGTTTTAGCAACAAACTGCATCCTCGCCCGTAACAAGACAATTGAATTACTGAATTTCCAGAAATGTAACTCTGTGTGAACGGACCATAAAGATCCTACCCAAGGTCTCAGGGAGCCAGTGACACAAGCAGAGTCCAAATACAATGTGCAAAACACACACACATTTTTTTCTCCTACCATATATTCCATATTTATTTAATATTTTTATCTATTTGTTTTAGTTTTATGGTAAAAAGTATAAAAGGACCTGACTTTGATTTTAACTGTTTTATAAATCAATATGTTCACAAATCAATTTACAGTTTGTGGAACAGAACCATAATATACTGGTATTTCAAACATTACATACGTTAGTCATTTGTGCTTTGGGATTTTTTTTTCCCTCTCCCAGATACAGAAAGGGGAAAAAAAATAGTTTCTTACCCCTGCACAGTAGTCTCCACTAATTGACACTCTCTGAAACTCTGGTACATTGTATGGCACTTGGACTGGCAGAAAAGCACTTGAAAGAACTGGCGTTGCAGGAGACAGAATAGGATTGACCGATGGTGTTTTCCATTCCTGAGGTGGAATTTGTAATGACAGAGACTGCGATCGGATCATCTTGAAACTTTTCTTCCTAGGAATTCATAGTATAAAGCATAAAATAAGCCATGGTATAAAACATTTAATATACTAGGAAACTAATTACAGTGAAGAAATCACCCCTATAAAATTTTTACAGATGCGATCTCTCATACCCCAGGAAAATGGTCACAAAGCATTTATGCTTGTAGCCTTTTTCTATTGGCATTTCACATGATATAAGCTACAAACAATTCCTCTTGCTCTCCACATGAATACAATATGCCATAATTTATTAACAATCTGCAAGACGCCCTAAGGTTTGTTTTGTTTCACTTCTTAAGAGTTCACTTCCAGCAAGTCACTGTACAAAAGGAAAATGCCATCACTGTGCTTACTTTAGTAGGAGTTGATTCTTAGAGACTAATAGTATCAGAATTCAAAGTATCAGACAGTAACGAGTGAATGTTACATACAGTAAGTTGTTATAAGTTATCACGCTACTACACAAACTTCTCATTCCTCCCAAAACAGGCAGGATTTAAAAACTCATCTAGTTGTCAGGCAAGACTATGTATCAAAATTTCATATAGTCATTCAGTTAAATTTGTAGGAAAAATGATGAGCTACTGCTGGTTATCAGAGTAATGACACAGTACGGCTTTGATGCGCAAGTCCATTCCTCCTCCTCTTAGGACATGAAGCAGCTAACTCCAATAAATTTAAAGGCATTTGTCCTTTCTAGCAAAAGAGCAATAGATGTGTGCCTTAGACAAACCAGCTAAAAAAGAACAATGTACTTTCCTGTGAATTAATCACAATACCTTATGTGAAGTCTTGTAGTATCTCTAAAGATTTAATTCATTTTCTTTACTCAGTTTAAATGCATTTAAATGCATTTTAAACATTCACATAATAAATAAATAGAACGTGGTGTCATGCGATAAACTATCTGCGATATCACTTCCTTTTGCACTGTGGAAACATTCCCTCATTTCATAAGCTAGATGTCAAAACCTTACAAAGTCAGTAAGAGCCACCAATGAAGAAAAAAGAATACTGGAGCACTCGCTGGAAGTTGCATATTACTTCTATGACATTCTGAAGAATAAGAACATGCAGTGGCATTTTGAAAAATACCCTATGACCAAATTCCATCCTCTCTTAAGCTCTTGTAGCCACCTTTGAAATCAGTATGAAATTTTGAAAGGTAGTACTGTGTCTGAACACAATAGAGGTTTTCATTGTGTAACTGTCCTTGAAGTACACTTCAGTCCTGTAGGACAGAGATAAGCACTTGCTCTGTTCCCACATCTAAACAACATACATATAACATCCCACTTCCCACAGTTAAACTCATACAAAATGTGAGGTACGCAAAAATACAGTTTGACAAAACATTCCTAAGACAATTTCCCAAATTAAAAGTGAAATGTATTCATTCAGGAGGAAAGATATACCAAATGATTGTATGGATGATAACATCTAGTTCTCCCTTCTGTGTCAACTGGGAAACCCACTTGCGCAATTCAAAACCAAATGTCTCAGTCTGTATCACCAGTGTGTCATACCTTAATTTAAATAAACTGACTCTGCTCCCTTCTGTTCCAGATATGCAAAGCATTGCCCAACTAACGGACTGCAGCTAACCAGGTGCATGTGTTTGGCTATCAATTTCAAAGGGTTCCTTGTCTGCCTGCTTTTCGATGAGTCTGTACACATCAAAGCCATTGGTGTCAAACTGCTGCTGAGCTCCAGGAAATAATCCAGCCAGTCCACTGAAGTTAAGACACTAGAACAGCATGACATCAGGCTAAGGCTACCTCTCTCACAGAAAAAAATCATAAACCAAATCATGTTTGGCTTCATTAGATTCATGGGTAACCCAAACGGGGACTTCTTTTCTTTTGAGAGAATTCAAAATGTGCACTTTTATGGCTGTGAGTTAAGGAAGCCTACAAATAACCTCGTTACGCCAATAACGCGTTTTACCTTTTCTCTTGATATTAAATGTCATGTCTTTGCTTTCATCTATTTTTACAGATACTAAAAGTAGTAACATATCACTATCTTTTTCTCTGTGTTTAAGTTTTATTTTTCTCTGAATGAAACTAGAATAAAGGAGAGCAGTGTTTCTTTTTCTGACTCTTTCTACATTAAAGAGTCTTGGAGTCATGTTCACTTCTACCCAGCTATGCTGTTCATTAAACTTGCATAAGCAATAGCTATGCTATTGCTGTAAACACAGCTGAGCCAACCTCGCCAATCCAAACTCTCCAGGGCCCATCCCTATATCTTCTGCAGAGCATGTAAGGACATCACATAGGTGCCTTTGGTACCTGCTTTTTATCTTTTTCCTGAATTAATAACAGGCAGCATGTTATTTGCCAGATATTAGCTCAAACACATTTTTTAAAAAAATTAGTTTCCACCAAGAAAGCAGCTACTGAACAAACCTTTTAGCCGTTTCTGCAGATTGTTGTTCTGCCAGTTCCTTCTGCAGTTCCCTCTCCTTGGCCTCTTTCTGCCCAATAGGGCAGTCCTCGGGCACGGTGAACAGGGACAAGGCATCTTTGCTGTCTTCTTCTCGGAGGACTTTCGCAAATACCTTCTCTGCTAGAAGTCGCACCTGCTCATCCACCTCAGAGATGTTCAGCTTTGGAAATTGCCTGGGCATCTCGGCTAATAAGGAAGACAGTTGACAAAGTCATAACTACAAATCGAATAAAGATATGCGAGAGATTGTTTCCTTTTTTTTCCATGGCACACCTATGACAATTAAGAGCTTAGAGCAAAAGCAGAATAAAGTACACCACCTACACAGAATTTAAACTAGTATGTAGTACACAAGAGCCACAGGTAACCACTGAGTGTCTTTACTTGTGGAGACATGCCCACTTGTGAAATAGGAACTTCTTGGTACATTCATGAAAATTCTTAAGATACGCACGTACACATTTGACAGTAGATTCCACTTCCTTGCATAATCAGATATATTGTTTGCCATATAATGTATATTTAGCTGTATGTACTTGCACTGAACTTTGAAATCACATTCAATTCCCTCAGCTTCTTCTCTGCCCAGTGACTTCAAACCAATTTTAGAACCACAAGCAAGTTATAAAAGAAGGCTGCACATTTCTGTCTTACCCCATCCTTTCCATAAGTAAGGAAGCCATGGATCTGCTGTAAAATTAAATGTTTGCACAACAGGAGCAAATATGGTACAGTTAACTCAGTGCCTTTTTTTTTTTATATTATTTGTTTTCAGTAGTTCATGTCCTGCTTTTGGATTGTGTGTGGGAAGCAGGTAGGATATGGACTTTAATTTCTACTTGGCATTTAAACACTATTTTTCTAAAAAATGTTTTATATTTTTAATTTCTTTGTAAGTAGCTTTTCATCACAAAATATTTCCATTTTGCTATAGCAGTACTACTGACAATACCATCCTTAGTGTTTCTTCCATAGTTTCATGGCTTTATTTATATTTAGTTCTGATATAATCCAAAAAACATGAATTTTGACATATCTGGTAGCATTTTGGAGGTAAAAAAATACAGTACTTGTAAGCTAGTGACCAGCATTATTTATTATGTGCCATAAAGCTTTCTGAATGCCTTCAGTATGATGGAGTTTGTAACAAATAAGATTAAATTCTTATTACATAAGCTAAAAATAGCAATGAACATGTCACAACAAATGGATCCAAGCACTGCCAGAATGTGAAATCTGGGTCTAAAACTGGCATTTCAGAATCCTTTTAGGTTATAAAAATGCAAACATATTTTATAAGATGGTATTAACTCAAATACTGATGTATGCTGAAAGTCTGGATGGAGAATGGCAGTTTTTAATCACCCAAGGCACAACTTATCAAGGCCCCCATTACAGCATTTCTGCAGGCATGCTGCTTGTTTCACATGTTGATATGTGATCCTTTTGATACGTGATCCTGTTGTTTTCAGCCTAAAAGATTCTAATTAATGTCCACCTGTTTTCACAGTTGCTTTTAGAACATTTTCCTTTTATTCTAAGAGCAAATATGGTTTAGGAGGGTGACAAGAGGTATGTTGGACCACAACATGGTAATTTAGTGATCGCTTACATTATTTTGCATTCTTATTTTGCAAGAACCAATTCACAACCCAGTACAAAAATGTGTCTGGTTTTAAAGAACTATGGATCTAACTCTATGCAGTTTTTCTGCCTGAAAAGCATTTGGTTTGCAATTAGTCCTAAGTCTTCATAAAATCAAGTATAGCTACACAACAAACATAAAAATACATACACATTTAGCTGAATGATTCAATGGCAATGCACTACGATGTCTTAGAAGCATCCAAACTTAGATTCGATTTCTCAATTTCAAAGCTCAATGAAGTCATGGGAGTCTTTCCACTGACCTCAATGAACACAGCTGTCAGCAACAGTAACTGCCATACATACAGCTGCCAGCAACAAGGCAAGAACAGCCTTTAGAATTTCCCAACGACACTAAGAGTCCTAGCAATAATACTAAAACGTGGAATAATAATATTTCTGCTGCTGCTAAATGAGCAATTAAAATGTTTTCAGTACTGGCTGACTAGGATGGGAAAGATCAGTCGGCTCTCTGTTTATCATTAGCTGATCAGTTTCCTGGTATAAATGAACTTTATCTTGGAGAACTGTGAAAACAGAAAGGCAGTAGGAAATACATTGCACCATACTGTATTTTAAATCATTCGAATAAGACGGTGAAGAGGTAGAATGTGTGCATACAAGTACAATTCTCTACTGAGACCAAAGGCCTTTCTTCCTTACAGAACCCAATTCTCACGTTCACCACTGAAGCAAATGAGACTAAGGCACAAAATACTCTGAAAGGTAGGTTTGCCCACATCACTGCTAGCTTATGGCATTGAAATAAGTTAAATAAATCTCAAACAGCCATGAGGCACCTCATGCAAGCTGTGCTATCCCTGCTATCCCAAACTGGAAGAAGGATGAGGATCCTTCTATACAACTGCTGCCCTTTACTCAAGGTGAGCACTGGGAGAGCAACAATTGGACACCTCAAAGGCAGGAGGGGGGATGCAGATGCCGTCCAGTGACCACAAACTGCTCTTTTTCTAAATGTCTCTGTCACAGAAAGGCTGCTTTGGTTGCTCTTTAGTTCTGTGCCTTTGCGGAAGAAAAGAAAGCTATTTCTCTTGAAACATGCCTCATAAAAAAACCCGACGGAATGATTATTTTAAAAAGCAGTTATTGATCAGGAATTTAA
This sequence comes from Clamator glandarius, assembly GCA_033459285.1. Taxonomy (NCBI): domain Eukaryota; kingdom Metazoa; phylum Chordata; class Aves; order Cuculiformes; family Cuculidae; genus Clamator; species Clamator glandarius. Next base: position 322,066 of record JAUNZM010000138.1, read on the forward strand.
TGGTCCTGAATAGGTAATGAGCACACGCTATTAGAACAACATCAAACACCGCAGCATCCAAACTCTCGGGTGAGGCAAACAGCGGGGCCGGGAGCTGCATCCCGCATCCCGGGGGAGAGACCGCATCCCGGGGAGCTGCATCCCTCATCCCGGGGGGACACCACGACCCGCACCCCGGGGAAGAGACCGCATTCCGCATCCCGGGGAGCCGGGGAGCAGCTGAGGAGCCGCAAACCAGCGGCGCGGAGGAGCTGCATCCCAGGGGAAAGGCGTCCCACATCCCGGGGAGCCGCATCCCGGGGGAGCCGCATCCCGCATCCCGGGGGAGCCGCATCCCGCATCCCGGGGAAAGCCGCATCCCGGGGAAAGCCGCATCCCGGGGAGAGCCGCATCCCGGGGAGCCGCCTCCCGGGGAGAGCCGCATCCCGGGGAGCCGCCTCCCGGGGGGAGCCGCATCCCGTATCCCGGGGGGGGAAGCCGCATCCCGCGGAGCCGCGTTCCGCACACCGAGGAGCCGCGTCCCGCATCCCGAGGACCGGCGGCGAGCCGGGGCCCGGGGGAGCCGTGGGGAGCCGGGTGCTGAGGGAGCCGCATCTCGCGTCCTGGGGAGCCGCGTCCCGGGCGGCCCCTTGGCCAAGGTCACGGCCCGGGGACTCACCCAGCGCGCCGGGGAAAGCCATGCCGGGCCGCGCCTCCACCGTGAGGAGCCGGCGGAGGAGGGAGGAGGAGCCGCTCCCGCCACCGCCGCCGCCGCCGCCCCCCGCCCGGCCCAGCCCGGACCCCCGCCCCGCCGTACCGCCGGGGGCCGCCAGCAGCGCCGTCACTCGAGCCCGAACCGCAGCGGGAGGGAGGAGGGAGCGGCCCGGGCCGCCCCCGCCCGAAGGAGCCGCCCCCGAGGGCGCCGCTTTCAAAATCCCTCCGAGGGAAAGGGGCAAAACGGCGCCCGCCAGCCCTCAGGGGAAGGAGGGAAGGGGGCCGGGGGGCTGGAAACTAAACCTGCAGCTTTCATGAAATAATCGTAATAGCCAGGGGAAGGAGAAAGAGGGAGAGGAGAAAGAGGAGAAGGAAGGAGAAGAAGGAGAAAGAGAAGAAGAAGGGGAAAGAGAAGAATGGGAAGAAAGAGAGAAAGAAGAAAGAGGAGAAGAAGAAGAGGAAGAAGGAGGGGAAGGAGAAGAAGAAAGAGGGGGAGAAGAAAGAGGGAAAGAGGAAGAAGGAGGAGGGGAAGGAGAAGAAAGAGGGAAAGAAGAAAGAAGGAAAGAAGAAAGAGGGAAAGAAGATAAAAGGAAGGAGGAGGGGAAGGAGAAGGAGGGAAAGATGAAGGAGGGAAAGAGGAAGAAGGAGAAGGAGGAAAAGGAGAAGGAAAAAAGAGGAAAAGAAGAAGGAAGACGAGAAGGAGAAGGAGGAGGAAGTAAGAAAATATATGCGATCGCACCCCCAGCCCACCCCTCGATGACTCCACGTCACCACAGATGCTGCAGAGCAGACGCGAGGGAATGGGTCCACAACTAGGAGAGAGCTGGGCTCAGAGGCTGGATTTAGGAGCGCTCAGATCACGGGCAACCAGACAAAGTCCTTGCTGGACGTTGGCCATCACAGAAAAGAGAGTCTGACCCTCATGGTCTCTCAGATTTATACTTAGCATGACATACATGGAACAGAGTATTCTGTGGGTCAGTTTGGGGCCACCTGTCCTGTGCACCCCTCCCTTGAAAGTGCAGCCTTTTCCCACCAGCTCAAGGATGGCCTTGGTTACTGTTGGGACAAGTAATAGGCACTGGCCTTTTTGCATACCAGCGCCCTGTGGTATCACTTTTAGCGAAGAACACTGTCTCAAAAGCCTGCAGTTAGCTAGTATCAACATTATCACCTTTATGGCCCTTAAAAAAGCCAAGAATTATGGCCACAGCTGTAGCACGAAATGTACCAATTCAAAGCATTTGAAAATGAGTGAGCCATCCAAAACAGTTAAAAAGTCATTGATTTTAAAATAATACTACTAAATAAAAACGTTTTTAAAAGACATTGCTTCTTAGCTTGGAAAAAAAAGGCTTATGCTGTGTGTGCACGTTTCTCCACAGTGACTGAATGTCTTCATCAGCTGCTGACGGGCTACACCCAGACAAGCCACCTGGCACCCAGGAAACTACATACTGTAAGTGTCTATAAGTCTGACTCACAGTTGCCCTGCTCACATGATACGTGAGTAAGGGACACCCGTTGCTTCTGGCCATTCAGCACACCTGTTGATTGCTGATCGGTTATTCCTGCTTCCTTTCTCCTGTTCCCCTTATCCTCCTCCCAACAGCTTGCCCAGACTTGCCTGCTTTTCATCACAGAGTTTGCCTGGTAGTTTAGGCTCCCTCTAATCAGCATTGTGCCCTGCCTGTTGGACTCAGATATCCCAAGGCTTCTTGAATTCCTCTTCCCAGAGTGGCAAATAGGTCTTGCCTCCACACATGATTTAATATCTCTTCTAACTATGGGGTGCAAGAGCCGATAGGAGTTTCCTCTTGTGCTATTGTTGGCTTTCTACCAGCTACAATGAAAGAACTGTCTCAAAGATAACAGTTTCTATGGTTTTCTTTCATGTAAACTAGCAGTTTTGCAAGCCCCAGTTGAAGAAGATGTTGAGATCATAACTTAGCAAATGCATCTATAGTAATTGAAGCATTAATAAAATACCATTGCCAGATCTGTAATAACGTCAGGATGCATTGTCAGAATAAGGTTAATGGTAATAAATTAACACTAAAATACTTCAAGTCCTCTCACATTTTGCAATTACTGTAACCAGTTATTGTACAAACTGTGTTCAGAACATACATTTGACTAGCAGGTCCATGTTCCACCTCTGCTTTCATAGTGAATGACTCCCGTGTGTCTTTGGGAAATGGAAGTAGCACTAAGCTGACAACCTTGAAATAGTGTATTTTCAGCAGTACAACTTGTTGTACGCTTCTGTTAGCACATGCAAAACATAAAGCATTAAACTTTGCCTCCAGACTCAGAACACTGCAGTAGCGTCCATCAGCACTATGTTAAATACTTGCCACATGGCATATGAAGGAGTCTCTCTGCCAGTCAAATTTGTGGGCAGATTATACTTTTATACACAGTATTGATGGTAGTGCAAGTGTCTCCAGAGTGATGTTAATTTTTCTGATTCCTGTTTTAAAACATCAGTACTTTCTGAAGCTGTCTAGGTTTTGGTTCACTTGTGTAGCAAGCAGTAGTTCCCTCAAGTAAATTTTGCATTGTGTAAAAATTTATTCCTTTTTATCTTTTAAATCTCATTATACAAGGCAAAGTTATCCCCTTCCTTTTACCATGATGTTACAACTGATTACATCTCTTTCTATTTTTTTAATCTGTATTTCTATTATGCTTTCAACTTGTTTTAAAGCCCTGCTTTAGAACTTATTCATTTAGTGACAGTAGTAAACCCATGATTATTCCAGTGTACATAGTATTTGGACTGCTCTTTCAGTCTGTCTATTTCAATGGAAGGAGATACAATAGAAGCTTTAAAGATCTACTTTCATGTCAATATCTATCAAGGAAGGGAGCAAAATAAAGAAAACTTTAAATATACATCCATCTTACTACTACTTACTTCTAGAAACAGACAAATCTTCTCTGGGAGATGATTAAAGCTGGGATGTATATTCAGCAAAATTAGGAAATGGTCTGTCATCCTTGTAATTGTTTCAGTTCTTATAACATAATGCTTTCATTTTAACTGTACCTTAAAAGCTAATGGATTTTGAATTCATTTTTTTAAAGAGATTCATATTACTGGCTGGTATTGATAACAACAAAACAACTAAATGGATCCAATGAAATATTTTGATCTATAACATACCCGTTAGTGGCATCCGAGCAATATTAGACCCGGTACTCGGTTTTCTGATCTTCATGAGTTCAGTGGATGATATGCTTGGCACGTATGCATTTACTTACTGAAGAGTAACTGCTATTCCAACAGCAAAAAAAAATATGATAAATAAAGTAATCTCCAAAAGCTAGAGGGGAGGTTTGTGCCAAATGTGAGACATAATTGGATTGCATTATTAAATACTCTCTACTAGAAAGAAAGAACCATTCAAATTTTAAATAAAACAATAGATGAATGTTGTAATCATGCAAAAAGGGGAGAAAATTATTACACTGAGTGATTGAAATGATACAAAGCAAATTGTATCTATCTGTTTTGTAAAATCAGCAAATCAAAAAGCATCATCTTTCTTATCCACTGCTTTACAAAAGCCTTGTAGAAATGAATCAGACATGTGAGTATTAAGTCCTGCATTTGAGTTAAACTATGTTAGGAACTTTTGATACGGGTGAGTGGATCTTTCTTGGTATTGAATTCAACTAGAATTTGTAGATCTAGAAATTTGGCTCCTAGTCTATGTTTAAGCAGCAAATTTTCAATGTTTTGAAGACAGCTCAAGGCCATTTTCCAGAAAGTGTGCGAGAGGGGCAACAAAACAGAAACTTTGATTAGGCCAGTTTTTTATAAACTCCATCTTGGATAGTTGTGGTGTTCGGAATATGTGCACACAAGATATAACTATATGTATATAAAATGTAAAATGTTTTGAAAATTACTTACACTGACATTAGAACTGATTTGGAATCCCATTCTTGTTTTTTTCATTAAAGTGTCATTTTCCTTTCCGAAGGGATACCTGCAAATATAAATCCCCCTGTAATATACTATTATAAAATAAAATATATGTAGTATGCAAATACAAATCTGATTATTGAAAATCTGAAATGGAAGTGGGAAATACAGAAATTTTAAAAGGATGTGACTGTTCAGTCACTGCTTTAAAAATAACCTAGGAAAGTATCTGTGCAGTCCTAATAGTCTGAGTCTGAAATAACATAACACAAGTTTTCCATGAGTTTATAAATGGAATATGCTGTAATACTTTGTTGCACAAGAAAGGTTTACAAGCACTTTGGCGTCTTTGGAAATGTAAGCTGTCATTTGGATTTTTTGAAAGCTTTCTTTCCAGCCAGTTCTTTGCTAGCATCTGCTAGCTGCCTTGTTTTGTCACAACATCCATGTAAAAATGCTAGTTTAAGACCAGTTTATCTTAAACCAACTCAGCTTGGACTTTCCAAGTCTTTACCCTTGATGGAAGACTCTCTTGCTCTGACATTATACATAATTTATTGGAAATCCTTGAACTACTCTAGAAAGGAGAGGCCTGACTGTATTAAAGAAACCTGTATGTTAAGCTGAAAGACTTCTAATCTGATTTATAAAAAAGGGAATTTCCTGAAAGTTACATTTCACATCTGTTATGTGATATGCAGATGAAATATTTTTTAACTACCACTCTGATGTACAATGCCATTTTATTCAGCTTTGTTTTAAGAGGGATTTTATTCATTCAGAATGCACATAAATGAAATATTCAGCAAGCAGCAGTCTAGTAAATTGGACACAACCAGAGCATGATAAATGATGAAACAGTGTATTACAGCTCAGAAAGGGGAACTCTGTGATCTATTTTGAAAACCCTGAAATTAAGAATATTCTTAATTATTTGAGTTATGCAACAATCATGACTGGAATCTAAACTGTATGTTTAAAATTTGTTAACATATTACTTTTGCAGTGGGAAAGCAAATAGTTCCATTAAGTGATATTCAGTTCTGTACTTGTATTACCTTTAGCTGACCATTAAGGTTTTCGTGATGATCTGTGACAAGGTTTGGCATCTGGATTATTTGGCCCTCGAGTCAGAAGTTTCGTTTCCTTATAAGAGATATCAGTGTGATGCAGGTGGAGCACATAACTCTGCCCCAGAAACTGGGAAGTACAAGATACAATTTAGACATGATCTTACACAAATGTTATATAGCCTTAAATAAACTCCGATCTAGGTGTTGCTAAACTGCAGTCTTCTCTGTCCCCAGAATATCCCCCATCTTCTTTTTGTTTCACAGATGTGTTTTCCAAGTCTCTCCTTTTACAAGTGTGAGTGAGACCTCCAAAGACAGTTCATTTGTAAACAGGGATTCCTAGTGGCCATTTACAGTCCAAATAAACCTTCTCTATATTGCTTCTGCAGTGCTAAGCAGGCATAGGTGGCAGGAAATGCAATCAAAAATGTTCTCACTTTCATCCAAAACCTAAACTTTCACCTAGGGTGGCATTGCTTTATTGGTTTTGTCCAGTCTGCTGCAGCTAGACCTATCCTCATGTGCAAAATGACTTAGAAAGTCACTGTCTTCTTTCCATAAAGCTCATCTAGAACATTAGATGTGGGAATTTACAACTTGTGAAATTTTCCATCATTTTTTTCCTCACCAAAGACAGTGAGAAAATAACATACTTTATTTTTTGTAACCACAGTACAAGGTCAGCCCACCACTATCACGCACCAGGACACACCCTGCATTCCACTTCTCTCCTGCCTGGGCAGGGCTGAGGATAGCTCACCACCCTCCTCACAGCCTGGGCCACACCAGCACCACATAAACAGCAGTTATGCAAGGAATGCGGATTTCACCTTGCATTACTGTCCGATCCTGTGAGAGATTTCTTTATTTGTGCCATTCGTGCACGTAAATTGAATGGAGAGGAAAGTGGTGTTCACATTATTACGAGTAGTTCTGGTTCCAAAGTGACTTGATGGCCTGTTCGCTGCTGCAGTAATTTTCACTCAGCTGGTTTTGTGGAAATCCTGTCTCTTCCTTAATGTGGAGGAAGTTAAAAAAACCCAACACATGCCTAAGTCATGCTTGTACACTTTTCTGGGGGTCTAAGACTTTACTGATTCATGGTTAATGCACATAGTCAACTTAATCCAATATGGAAAAGGGAAATCAAGTTCTGTGTATCTCAATGTTTATGTGTCAGCTGCTGCCACAATCAGAGGATGCGATTCCAATGTCTTTGTGCAAAAATAAATTTTCAAGTCACTTAAGTGCCATGAGGGCTAGGCAAAAGAGTCCTGTAGCTCAGTACTCAGTCTCTAGCAGATATTAGGAGAGATTCTAGATACCGTGGGACCTGTTTATGTTACCTTGTCATCTCATGTGCGTGCAGAACATCATCAGGTGGCGTACACTTGGGATACTTCCATGAAACGGTAGGTGGTATCACGGTTTCTGTGCATGATGCCTCACTCAGTTCCCTCTATACTAATTGCTAACAAATACAACTCTTGTATACCTTTCCTTTTTGACATAGTGCCCTTGATAAGTTGGGGGGTTTGTTTGTGTGGTTTGTTTGGGGGTTTGTGGATTGATTTTATGTTGGGTTTTCCCCCTTCCCCTTTGGCCTTCTCCACCCCAAGAAAGTGCGTGTATTTCATACATACCTTGACGGATTTGTGTACAAGAGTGCTCTGCTCAAGTTTCTTGCTCTGGTTCTCTACTTACACTTTTTTACCACACACCTTACTACCCCTTTCCTTTTTCATTTCTTGCTAATGCCCAACACAGTATGAGTAGAAACATGAATAGATAGTTAGATGGTGTCAAAGACGGAACAATCCTTTTCCTGTTGTGCCTCATCTGTATTGCTTTATAATCTTTATGAACCGGAGGTGGAATCTGGTCTAACTTAACTGATTGAACTGATTGTCATGAGTCAGTGTCATCAGTCTTCCAAGAATTAGTCCAGTTCCATTTTTAACCATGTCTATTTTGGTCTCCACAACATGCTGTGGCAGTGAACTTGTTCTACAGCTTCATTGTGCACAGTGAGCCAGGGGGTGTGAGCCAGCTTTGATCCAAAAATTGTGTGACCATATATAGCACAGCCCTTTAAGCTCTTTGCTTTTGCTTTGCTTTTGGTTAAGACTATAGCCAGTGTAAGCTCATGTCTGCCCTCAGTAGACAAAGATACCCTCTGGCTGACGCTTAGACAGGTCACAGCAGTGCATTATTGAGCCAAAGGAATGTGCCATAGATTACCACACTCAGGCATAATTGTGCTACCATGGAAAGACAAAGGTTCTGTGGGGAGAGCCTATATACGTAATAAAGTCTTTGCTAGATCATGTGGCTGCAAAGAATTCATTTCCAAAGGGAGGAGCTCAAACGTGGGCAAACCTCTTTGAGACTCAGGCAGCCAATAGAGACTGGAGCAGATGAAAGAAAGTATGAAAATAAAGATGGCCTGCCAAATTTGTCAGCTGTTTGAGTAGCTTATACATGTCATCTCCTGTGTGACCCAGTGGGCATAAGCTGAGAGGAGGGAGACAGCCAGTCTTCTCAGATCTAGACAAAAGAGGAAGGAAAAAAGAGCTGCTTAACTCATTGTTTAATAATTAGCTTCCCTAATAATTTGTTTCTGAATTTTGACAACATATGGTTTACAAAACAGAAATATTAGAGGAACCTAGAACATAAATTAGAATTTCAATAGAAAAGAGACCATCACAATGATATTGTTTCAACTTTGTTTTTTTCAATTTGATTTAGTCTTTCTTCAAAACTCAGATTGTGTTGTTATTGCATATAAATGAAACAAATTTTAAACTGCTATATATACACTACCCTAAAGCAATGGGGAAAGATAAATTCCCTATATACAAACATTCACTTAGTAATCTGGTACTGAAACTGGATATTTGGTTAAAAACAAGAGTAAATTTCACATACATTGTCTCTTTGCTTTTCCAAATATGCCTTTACAATTCATAATGTACTGAATCTGTTCATACAAAACTTAGCTGTTGTTGATTGCCAAAGTACTCTGCAAGGACTACTCTGGTGATGAATTCTGCAGGTGAAAATTGTGCACTGGGAAAGAACAAAGAAGTTTTAAAGATGTAACTGTTATATTATGGCCATGTCCAGGGCGACAGCTGCAAGATTGCTGAGAAAAAAAGCACATCCATTTCTTTTCTGACTTGAGGAAGTATGCTATTTGTGGCCAGTGATTTGAGAAGAGAGGACTGTAGCTCTGGAACACCTCTGAAAGACACATGAAATGTTTTCACAATTCCAAATGAAATTAGTCACTAATTTTACTGTTTGATAATGAGGAATTAGTTTTCCCCAGAATTTAGGCTGTTTGGATCCTTTGTTCTGAAAAGAAGCTATCCGACTGCCAGTCAGACCAGGATCATCACTTTGTAAGACTGGAATCCAAAGTTAACCACTCAGGGCAATTTTTCGCGGCATTGTGGGAAGGAAGGGGTACTTACATGACTTGGGGATCCAAAGCTGCCTTAGCAGTGCCTTAAGTTACTTGTAACCAGCTCAAGACAAGGACAGAGTTGTTCTTGTGCCAGTAGGACACAAACTGATGCAAAGTGGTTCTAGGATCATAGAATCACAGAATAATTAGGATTGGAAGGGACCTTAAAGATCATCTAGTTCCAACTCCCCTTGCCATGGGCAGGGGCGTCCTGCTAGATCAGGTTACCCAAGGCCCCATCCAACCTGGCCTTAAACACCTCCAGGGATGGGGCAGCCACAACCTCTCTTGCCAACCTGTTCAAGTGTCTCACCACTCTCATGGTGAAGAAATTCTTCCTAATGTTTAGTCTAAATCTGCCTCTCTCCAGTTCATACCCTTTCCTCCTTGTCCTGTCACCACAAGCCTTTATGAATAGTCCCTCTCCAGCTTTCTTATTGGCCCCTTCAGGTACTGGAAGGTCGCTATAAGATCTCCTCAGAGCCTTCTCTTCTCCAGGTTGAACAAGCCCAACTCTCTCAGCCTGTCCTCATATGGGAAGTGCTCCAGACCTCGGATCATCTTTGTAGCCCTCCTCTGGACCCATTCCAACAGCTCCATATCCTTCTTATGTTGAGGATTCCAGAACTGAACACAATACTCCAGATGAGGTCTCACAAGAGAGGAATAGAGGGGCAGAATCACCTCCCTCAACCTGCTGTCCATGCTTCTTTTGATGCAGCCCAGGCTACGGTTGGCCTTCTGGTCTGCGAGCTCACATTGCCGGCTCATGTCAAGTTTCTCATCAACCAGCACCCACCAAGTCCTTCTCTGCAAGGCAGCTCTCAATCACAGCATCCCTCACCCTGTACCGAAAACAGGGATCACCCCAACCCAGGTGTAGGACCTTGCACTTGTTGAATCTCATGAGGTTCTTACAGGCCCACTTCTCCAGCCTGTCCAGGTCCTTCTGGAAGACATCCCATCCTTCTGGTATGAATTAGAAGAGTGTATCAGCAGCTTAAAACCACTTTTGCCAGCTTACTTAATGTGTGCAACCAGAATCTGTACCCTTCATTTTCCCTTCCTTAGCCACCACACAGGCATCCTGTGGGCACTATTAGCTGTGAATATTTGGTAAAACACAGGGGAGGAACTGAAAGCCAATGCCTTTTTGCCCCTTGCTCAGTCCATTACTTCCAAGTTAGTCAAAGGCTGAAGATAATTATGTTTTCTTTTTCTTTTTTTAAAGTAGTATCTGTGTTTCCTTGTGATCATTCACAACAGAGGCTTTTCTAGAAACATTTACTTAATCCATAACGACTGTCAATGGAGCACAGCTTTCCTAATTCTATCTACTTTTCAAAACTCGTGCAGGCTTGGGAAACGCTGGGCTTTAAAAAAGCCAAGAGAGCCACCCAGTGTTTAAATTAAAAATATACAGGGTTTTGTGTTTTGGACTCCTACATGCAAGGGCAAGATTTTGGTGCTATCTCAGCAGTCAGAGAGGGAAAGTAGTTCATCATCTTTCATATTAATCCTGACAGTTCTTGTTTCTTACAAACTGTACAGTTATTTGGGCTAGAATTGACAGTTAAAATTGACAGTGTAAAAATTGTATGTGATTTCTATCACTTCACTAGAGACACTCAAGGCTGCTGAAAAAGTTTTCTCTAACATTTAGCCTGAGTCAATTTCATATTATCATTTTTACTTATACATTTTCATTTCTTCTTGGCATTGCATGAGGTTTAACAAGGCGAAGTGCTGAGTTTTGCACTTTGGTCACAACAACGCTATGCAAAGTTACAAGCTTGAGGAAGTGTGGCTGGAAAGCTGCCTGCTAGAAAAGGACCTGGGGTGTTGGTCAACAGCCGGCTGAACATGAGCCTGCAGTGTGCCCAGGTGGCCAAAAAGGCCAACAGCATCCCGGCTTGTCTAAAAAAAGGTGTCACTAGCAGAAGCAAGGCAGTGATCATGCCCCTATATTTGGTGCTGGTGAAGCACCTTGAATACTGTGTTCAGGTTTGGGCCCCTCATTGAGTTGCTGGAGCATGTCCAGAGAAGGGCAACAAAGCTGGTGAAGGGTCTGGAGCACAAATCCTGTGAGGAGAAGCTGAGGAAGCTGGGATTGTTTAGCCTGGAGAAAAAGAGGCTGAGGGGCAACCTTATCGCACTTTACAAGTGCTTAAAAGGGGATTGTAGCGAGGTATGTGCTGGTCTCTTCTCCCTAGTAACAAGTGATACGATTAGAGGAAATGACCTCAAGTTGTGCCAGAGGAGGCTTAGACTGAATATTATGAAAAATGTCTTTTCTAAAAGATTGGTGAAGCATTGGAACAGGCTGACCTGGATGGAGTCACCATCCTTGGAGATGTTAAAAAACATGCAGAGGTGGTACTTTGGGACATGGTTTAGTGGGCATGTTGGTATTGTGTTGATGGTTGGACTGGAAGACCATAGAGGTTTTTTCTAACTTTAATGATTCTATTCTATGATTTAAATGCTTCAGATGCCTGTGATGCTTCATTGCCTGCTACTTCAGGGTGTATACTTAATGAGTTGTTTTCTGGATTGTGGCCTTGCTTCTGTGAACTGTCTTTTTGACAGTCTGGCATGTGAAACTCAGTGCAGTGCTCTGGAGTTGATGAGAAAGCTGAGAAGAGGCCACACTGCAGATTTCTTACTTTTTTCCTCAAAATGCTGCAACAAGGTTCAGCGGCTGTTATCTCTCTTCCTAGTAATCGGCATGCCTGCATGTATGCACACAACAGGCATACACGTCATTTGCACTGATTTTTCCCTTGTCATTTTAATGACCTCGAGCTCGCCAGGGGAGGTTTAGGCTGGACATTAGGAAAAAAATTTTCACGGAAAGGATCATTGGGCACTGGACCAGGCTGCCCAGGGAGGTGGTTGAGTCACTTTCCCTGGAGGTGTTTAAGGGACTGGTGGATGAGGCGCTGAGGGGCATGGTTTAGTGGTTGATAGGAATGGCTGGACTCAATGATCCGGTGGGTCTTTTCCAGCCTGGTGATTCTATGATTCTATAATTTCTCATGGTAAGCTCAGATACATTTCCTAACATCTGTCATCCACAGTCATTTCCTTTATTACATCTTCATATTGCCATTTTCTGCCTCTATGGATAACTTCTAGAGATAAAGAAACATGATTTTTGTAGTTACTATCTAAATAATTTGCTTGGTTGACTTTGTTCTCTTAGTGTAACCTAAGAAGTTGAGTGGAGATAAACTAATGTCTACTCAACGAACAAGCAAAACAGAATTTTGCTGCCCAGTGGAGAAAAGACTGAGGTTAAAGCAGAGCTGGGACTATGACCGAGCCAACCTAACAGCTTCTATTGCCATGGGAGATGAAGGAGAGAGAACAAAAAAGTCATACCAGGAAGAGCCACTGATGTTTCTGAGACAAACCACTTCTTCCTGGGTCCAGGTCAGGAGTCATTGTCCCATAATCATTCTCCCTTTTTAAATTTTTTCTTTTTCCAGTCCAAGTCTTGTCTAATAGTTTGTTTTTCTTAGGCAGCGTGCAGTGGTATATTTAAATCCTAATGTCCATTTAACAATCTAGCATATATGTAATTCAATATATGGCGTAGGAATTTATCTGACCTAACTTTAGACACTTGAAAGATAGTTGTCTAAACCTAAGCTGGTGTTCTAAGGGTCTTTACAGTCCATGAGAAGAAGCAAATCAGTTGCTTACCAGGAATTTCAGAGTGAGGCAGAATTATATTAGTTATTTTGGAAGCTACTTCTAGATGACCATCTTACACAGGAGGGACTGTGTTATAAAAATGCTGTCTTTTAAATTAATCACTTAACAGCTGGACGCCTTTCAGTATTTGCCCTATGTGCTCAAGAAAGGAAACTGAGTGAATCTTGTGTTTTAGAATCTTAATTTACTTATTACTGGAGGTTACTTTGCCTGATAGATGTATAGAGAGAGATACAGATATAAAGTTTTTTAAAATAGTTAGTTTCTTCAGTGATAATACTGCCAAAAGTCAAAATTAAGGTTCTGATAATATCACAGTGCAATACTGCTGTGTTCTCTTTACAGAATCCCTTCAAAGGGACTATCATGTTTATCACTATGACCTCAAAAAAATGTTGGTCTTGTTTAATCATTAGAAGAAAGAGCTGGAGGCCAGAAAGATCATAATACAACAATTAGGGACAGAGAAGAGCCAACAATGTGGTTCATAGAAAACAGAGACAAGAAAAGACCTATCTGAGCCTGTGGTGTGTTTCCATTTCCCTCAGCTTATGTACTGCACAAATATCCAGTTTCTCCAGAATTTAAGTTTACATTGAAGTAGATCTGGTGCCAAGCTGTCCTGTTTTCAAAAGCTTTTGTCTACACGAGGAAATTGACTGACAGAGCTCTCACGGCGTAAGCTATTTCAGAGCTATTCTAAAAGCTGCAACTAGTTATTTAAGAGCAACTGTTGTAGAATAGCTTATGCTACAGTGGTTACACCCACCACTTTCCCTGGAGAGAAAAAAATCCATTACAATATTCTAAACGTGAACGCATTGTAAACTTTTGCACCATTTTCTTCAGGACTCTACAAATAGGCAACCTGAAATAATTTTCTGAATGATGTTACTTGTCTCTGAATAGTTCACTCTAAAATGTAGTGGCATGACTTGGAACGCTTAGCAAAACTTTTTGACTGGAGACATTTGGAACTAAGTATGAGAAGAAAAAGGAATTATTACAGGGAGGAAAACTCTGAGGGAAAGGCAGTAAAAACAGAAAAGAGGACCGAAAGGGAGTGAATAGCAGGTAGGGGGAAATTTTAAAGAAGAAAATCACAGTGCAGAAATAACAGTGAAAGTCAAGATGGGAATGTTTTCTTAACTGAGAAAGTCATAGTAGTAAGACTGAGTTAGCTAGCACAGTACAAAAGGATAGTTTATCCCCTCGATCTTAATGCCAGCACCCCACTGATATCAGCATGCATCTTGCTGTAGATTAAGTGTATCATATAGTCCTAAATTTAGACAAGCAATCACTAAACACATAATCTCTCCTTCTCTGCAGAATAACTTTGCACATCCTTCACATAGATCCCAATGCCAGGACAATATTTTCTTCATTGCATGCCCGTGTTTGTTCTGCCAACTGTTCCATTACTTGCTCCTTTCACTCACAGAATGCCAAACCCTGACTCTGTGACATTTCAGTCTGAGTGTCCTTTGAAAGAACTGCTTTTTCTATCCATTTTGAACGGTACAAAGCAACTTGCTGTTTGTTTCTCTCCCTGTGGCAGATGCTTCTGTCCTTCTTGCAGATTTAAATACTGTGATAAATCGAAGGAAAAGTGTGCTGTTTCCATATGCATGGCAAAAGCTGTCATATGACAAGGATTCACGCAGTGCAACAAGAGCCAATAATGACAGAATCGGGAAGCAGAGCCACCTCTATCAGACCTGCCTCTGAGATGATGTGCTATGAGCCTGTCCGCTTCCCACACAATTAATGGATGGGTTTTGCACATCCTTGCAGAATCAGGAACTAATTGATTTTACAGGAGCATCGCTTCTTTTATTTTCATAATCCGGGAGCTGAAAAAAAGATTACCTTGACCAAAAAATTATTCATAGTTGTGATAACTGAGGGAATGTTATCTATGTCATGGAAAAAAAATGCCTGTTTTTTTAATGCTGGCATGCAGTTTTAGTGCCTGTGTATGAAAGCATATCCACATTTGCTAAGAAAACCTTTCCACCTGAGATTAGGAATAAAAGGGAGTCCTTGGTTTTAAAACTTAATAGTTTGAATGAACAATTAGGCAGGGAGGCTAAATGGACATTTTACTCCAAATGTTTCTGCAGGGGAATGACACTTTCAAACAAAACAAAAAAAGAAAGAAAGAAAGAAAGAAAGAAAGAAAGAAAGAAAGAAAGAAAGAAAGAAAGAAAGAAAGAAAGAAAGAAAGAAAGAAAGAAAGAAAGAAAGAAAGAAAGAAAGAAAGAAAGAAAGAAAGAAAGAAAGAAAGAAAGAAAGAAAGAAAGAAAGAAAGAGAGAAAGAAAGAAAGAAAGAAAGAAAGAAAGGTGCTAAATGGGCACATAAAGTGGAAAAGGTTGAAAGTATTAGAGTAAGAAATGGAAGTATTTTATAGATAGGATGGGACTGAAAACATGGGAGGAGGTCTAAGTTAGCTTCATGAAGTGAGATCTGAGGGAGTGATATGGACAGGAGAGACCTTTGCTGGAGCTTTCCGATAACGCTTCTAGGTAATTCCAGACCTTATGGTGTCTACTTGTACCAAGTGATTTAGGATGTGTCAGGAAAATGCAGGTTGTATTTTTTGGGTTGTTCAAATGAAGGGTAGTAATGTTTTCAAAATACATGCAATGTGCATTATAGTGGCTATGCTGTCCACTTTAGGTACTTCCTAAATTGTAAAGTGTAATGCCATGTTGCATAGAGCACCTTGGGATTTGCTTAGGATTCTGAAAACTGGAGACAGATCAGTTGTTGAGTTTCTTTCTGTGAAGTGGGAACAGAGAAACTGTGTCCAGGAAATGGATGTACTGTAGAGGCTGATGGAAGAGGTAATGCTGTCGCCTACTGATTAATGCTCAGTGCTACAAGTGGAATCAAATCCAGCACAGCAATTTGAGGAGCATATATTGGTGCTGTTTGAAAAGAGCTATAGACCAGGGTGAGTAGATGAGTTCATAAATAATTTCTGTGTGAAGTTATCAGGGACATAAGGGCTCTTTAATATTGTAGAAAGAAGGAAAAATGAGAACCATAGGCAGAAAGATGAAGCCAGCAAATGAGAAGTTAGGCATGCTTTTTAACAGTGAGAATGATCAATCAGCGTTGGCGAAGCTGTTTTCTACCTCTTGATGTTCTCACTTCAAAGCAGTGCACTTTTCTGTTAGCAACACTTCAGTTGGACAGTTGTGGATCTCAATGTATTAATAAATGGGTAAAATGTAATTGCCTTACAAACAGAAGTCAGACTATAATAAGAGATCTGTTGGTTCATCCTGTCCTTAAACTCTCCTAATCTGTGAAATTCCTTAAACGGCTTTGACTTCCTCATCCTAGATTTCACATTACTTCTTTCTGCATTCAGTTTAGTGTTTTAAATTAATGCCTCAAGGCCAAAGGTGGTTCTTGTTGTTGTTTAAATACTAACCAGAGGCTGAAAACATTTCTATTTGTCCAAATCTGGAAAAAAGTGGAATGATTATATTACCAAAGGGAGACAGAAAAAAAAAAGAAGAAGAAGGAATACTGTGTACCCAACAAAACAGAGACAAGAATTCAGGAATGTAAATGTGTTACAGGCTGTTATTAGGATTTTGGATGCAAAAATAAAACTTAGAAAAGGCTGTAGAGTTGAAAATCCATAACACGATCCAATTCATTTAGAATAGAAATCGCCTGCCCTAGATTGCTGAGGTGACAGGAAAAAAATATGAAAATAAGGTAATCATATTTGTTTTAAGTCTGGCAGTTTCCACTGAAATGCCTGCCTCTCTATAATATTTTTTTTAAGAAAGTGCCTTGGGGAATTACTAGAAAAATGAGCTTTATTAAGTGTTCATGGCCATCTGAAATACCCACCCATCCAGTATAAACGTGTTCTGGCAAAACAAGTGTTTGTGTTGCCATGGCCTTTCCCATGATATTATTTTCTTAAGCAAATGCATTTTTCTAGCTGAGTTCTTAACAAGGACACAGGCAGGACGCCATGATTCAGTCCTTGAAGAGAAAAATAATGATTTGGAGGGAATGATGAAGGAAAGAGATGATCTCAGAGGGGGTAGAACAGAGGACCTGGGTGGCTGGTGACTCTTGCCCAACAGAAGCAGTGGTTCTTTCCCCCATTCACTCTAGTTCTGTGGGAAAGTAGTGCAGCCTTCACCAGGCCTGCAGAAAGGCTGATAGACCCCGTGCTAGGGTTGTCCTGTAGCAACCTCAGTACCGGGAAAATCTCTCTTAAAAACAGCAGCTTAATAATTATTTGCTAAGCAAATCATACACCTCCAGACACAGGCTTCCTTGAATCAGGTCACAGGACTGCACAGCTATGCGAACTGTACACCAAAATGCATCCCCAAGGTCTATGTGAATCATCCACCTAATATATCTGCAGTATTTGAACTGTTCCATATACTGCTTCTTTTTTTCATCCTTTACCCTGCAAAATCACTTAGAGAAGGTTCCACCTAAAGGGTTTCACATTGGTTTCTGTCCTCGAGTAAACACATCTGCAAGTAAAAATGGTTGTGAATTCTACATTGTTTACCGATTTATACTCTGGGTTTAGATAAATATCAAAGTGTTTTACCATAAAAAACTACTGAGTTGGTCACATAAGCATTACAAAACATTATTGAGTTATAAGCATTGAACAACAGGATTATATAGTTAGTATATATCATGGTGACTAAGGCAAAACTAGCGGGTGTTTACATAAAGGGCATAAGAACAAGGCAGATACTGAGTCACTCTTTCTCTGCACATCTTCCAAAATTCTAGTGACCATCAGTTTGTGGGGTAGAGGTCACATCTGAATTCTTCTGCTTCCTGTCTACTAAGGGCCCACAAATTTCTTTCTGAAGGAATAAAAGACAAAAAAAAGAACAGCATGACCAAAGGCTGGGGTTTAGCTCTTACAGAGTTTTGATGAGATCTAGTCATTTTCCTTCCCTCCTTCAGCTCCTGTGGGACAAATCTTGTATCTTAAACTTCTTTCACACCCACGTAGCTCTGCAAACCACAGCAGAACATTGAAATCACTGGAGAAAGTAAAGAGAATAAGGTCCACAAACATTAAAAGTAGGTCCAAATCCAAATCCAGCCTCACATTCACAAGCCCTGGTCTTCATGGGAGACTTTAACCATGCTATCTGTTGGAGGGTCAACTCAGCAGCACACAAGCAATCCAGGAGGTTCTTGAGTGCATGTAAGATAACTTCCTTCTCCAAGTGAAAGAAAAGCCAACAAGGAGAGGTGCTCTCTCTCTTTTCTGAGGGGTACAAAGGCAACCATTTGCCAGCCTGACCTACTCTTAGCAACAAAGATGGGCTGGTGAGGAGTGCTAAGCTCGAGGGAAGCCTTGGCTGCAGTGACCATGAAATGGTGGAGGTCAAGATCCTTAGGGCAGCAAGGAGGATATACAGCAAACTCACTACCCTGGACTTCAGGAGAGCAGACTTTAATATATACAGGGATCTGATTGGTAGAGAACCATGGGATAAAGCCCTGGAGGGGAGAGGGGCCTAAGAAAGCTGATTAATATTGAAGGATCATCTCTTTCAAGTTCAGGAGCGATGCATCCCAACAAAGAGGAAGTCAGGAAAATCTGCAGGAGGCCTGCATGGATGATAAAGGAACTCCTAGACAAACTCAAACTCAGAGAAAGAGCTTACAGAGGGTGAAAGCAAGGACAGGTAGCCTGGGAGGAATACAGAGAAATTGTCCAAACAGCCAGGAATCAGTTTAGGAAAGCAAAGCCCTGACAGAATTAAATATGGCCAAGGACACCAAGGGCAACAAAAGAAATTTTATAGGTACGTCAGTGATAAAAGTAAGAGTAGGGAGAATGTGGGTCCTCTCCAGAAGGAAACAGGAGATCTAGTCACCCAGGATGTGGAAAGGGCTGAGGTACTTATTGATTTTTTTTGCCTCAGACTTCACTGGCCAGGGCTCAAGCCACACTGTCCAAGTCACAGAAGGCAAAGACGGGGACTGGGAGAATGAAGAACTGTCCGCTGTAGAAGATCTGGTGGGAGACCATCTAAGCAACCTGAAGATGCCAGTCCATGAGACCAGATGAGATGCAACCATGGGTTCTCTTACTTGTCATATTTCATGTTCATACCCACTGGAAAACATCACAAGTTATCTAATTTAAAGTTTAAAATCCACATAAAGGAGAACTTGAGCTAAACCCAGTTTGCTTTATGTAACCAGTTCCAATGAAATTAAAAGGCTCTTTAGGGGAGGGAAGCAAACTTACACCATTACATTGCACCAGTCATATCTTTGATTTTTTTTTAATATGATCTTTCAAAAATTAGATTAGAGAGACAACTCCAAATTAAAATAAAATCGATTAAGTTTCTTGCTCTTGCAATTCAGGAGGGACATGTCTGATGCATGAGGCAATACTGGAACTGCATATTGTGAGATGTGTCTTACTCATGGTCCTCAGTGGATGTAGTGGTCACAGTGCAATGTAGTGAGTTTTCAAGATCCATTCAGCAAGAAACATGTTGACCTGGATAATAATTCTGGAGCACAGAGAAAAGTAACCAACTACAGAGGATAACAACGCAGTCAGGAGACAACCAAGAATCACTCAGAACATAGCATCACTTAGAGGGAGTAATTTCTAAGCTAGTGCTGACAGGAATTCAGAGACATAGGGGAAGCAAGAGAGATCTAGAGGCTGGAAACAGGATTGTAAACTGAGC
The DNA here is from genome assembly GCA_033459285.1 of Clamator glandarius. Classification (NCBI taxonomy): domain Eukaryota; kingdom Metazoa; phylum Chordata; class Aves; order Cuculiformes; family Cuculidae; genus Clamator; species Clamator glandarius. The sequence goes on from JAUNZM010000138.1 coordinate 341,693, forward strand.
TGTTGGTGCTTATTTGCTGTGACAAACAGTGACAGTGACTTATAGGTATACCTCAGTTCTAAGAAATCCCTCATATTGCTTGTAAAAACTGTTGGGAAATGGCCTATTCACATACATTTCCTCTCTTGAAGTTCATAGAGCAGAAAACGTAGCGTTTCCTACTTCAGCTACAAGTGGGTGTGTTAGTGTGAGCAGCTTCTGGTTTCGTCTTTGAAAGGATAAATCTTTAATTTGAGGCTCATGAAGGAGTGAATATGCATTAATTCAGCTATTCCTATTATGGAAGCCACAAGCCCCGTGGTTGCTTTGGGCCAGACCATGTGGGATGGTATCAGGAATGGCTACAGTCACTTTTATTGTCTCTGTCTGCAAATGTGAATAAGCCCCCTTAGAATGTGATCATGGAAGATTAATTCCCATTACTTCAATACCTATGTAGGAAAAAAATTAAGGTATACTTAAATGTGATGGGAAAATTATGCTATATTAACCCAATGAACAATTAAAACTTAAATGACAGTCCACCTTCAACAAAGTACCAAAGAATACAATATAGGTACAATTTAGTTCCAAGTATGTACCTTTTAATTATGAAAATTAGTGGTACATTTAATTAGAATTAATTATTTGGAATTACGTGCTTTACTGAAGAAATAATGATGAATTCCTGAACATTAGAGATAAGTTTTATGGTTCCTAGATAAAATATTTTTAGCTGGCTAACATATGAATGCATTAAGGATTTTCCCGCTTTATTTAATAGAAAATGATTTCTTTCATGGCATACTTTAAAATTGTTCTTCCATAACTCATGGGAAACTTACTGGGCTTTTATTAAGTTGGAGCATTAATCAAACACATATATTGCCTACTCAATGCAATCAAAACAAATACTCTAATACTTATTAATTACATGATTTCAAGTATCATGTTGCCATCTTTTGAAAGAGTGCTAAGGTATCTAAATGACCAGTATGATCCATAAATTAATTGCATTGTGAATCTAATCAGTTACTGGGAAGGATATGAACTGCCTTAGAATGCTATGTGTTCCTCACTGATGTTACTCAGAAGATGTTTGTGGCAAGTAATCTCTGGATTCAACTCTTAGAAAGAGTTTTAGAAAATGGATTATGGATCTCCAGTGCAGTGGCAGACAGTAATCCACACAGATAATATCTTTGGGATGAATTCTTGGCTCTGCTGAGATCAATGCAAGTTTGTAATTGATGCTTAATTAGAAGATCATGCAGCTGAGTGGGGGGAGGTTTTGGGGTTTTTTTAGTTAATTTTACCCTAAATCAAACTAGCCACCTATCAATTCTGGGACACAACAAAATCACTTGTTCTGCTCCCTGGGATTTTCTGTTATTGCGTGAATGAAAAACAGAGAAAATGAGCTCTATATCTTGGAACCTTCAGAAAGGAAACAGAGGCCAGTGAAAGTATCTGCTCCTTTCAGGAAATTTTGATGTGGTTATGTATCTTGGAGACTGGTTTGAGTTCAAATGCTATCTAAGAGACAGCAATTATAAAACTAAGCTATCAAGGTCATGTCAGTGTTGCTAGGCACTGGACAGCCATGCTTCTTGGTGCTGGGCCATTGTGCACAAACTGCCTTGGGAGATGGCCCGAGGATACCCGCTGAGTATGAAAGGAGCCAAGAAAAGCAGGGAAAAGTGTTCTTCTGAAGTGGGGGAAGGGATGCTATTTGTTTTCTGGGTTTTAATCCATAGAAGTTCAAGAAAGGGAACCAAAAATTAAGGAGTGGGAGGATGAACTGGAGGGGTGGTAAAAGAATCTTTTTACATCAAGAATGGCCAGAGCAGACCACTGTTTACACCTTGGAACTTCATTATTCTTGGCCCAGATGGCAGTCTGCTAGAAGAGTCCTCCTGACTCCTGGGTATCCAGACAAGTGTGGAGAAATGCAGATTTTCCCATTTCCACTCCTGCAAAAGTAACAATTTCTTTGCCAGAAGTATTGACTAAGGGAAAGTTGTGTATCTGCCTGCAACTAGAGTAAGGACAGAGGGAGCTGGGTTGCTTCTGCAGGAGCCCAGAGAGGACTTAATAGTACACAGCCAAAAAGAATCTGTCAGTGTTGGTGTTGAGGACAGTTAACTGACTGCATTGTGTCTGTGTTCATAAGGATTCCATCAAAATACCGTATTAGTCAAAGCCTCTGTTGTAATTCACAAGTTAGATTTCTAAAGGTTAACGGCTCTGCCAGAAGAAATTGGTTTCTGTCTCATCGTTTCTTGCAGAGCTTTTAGAAGCAGTGCATAAACACGTCACCAGAGCCACAGGAAGGGGGTGGTTTGTCTTGCCTGGCAGCCCCTGAAAACCTGTGTCCTCCTCGACTTTTTGAGGACATGTCACTGAAAGGTGCTTGCAGGCAACAGACATTTCTCTTTACTGCTTCAGTAAAATGTTCATCCTGGCAAAGAACAGTGAGGAAACTGTGGCGCCCTGAAGAAAACTGTATCAGCCATGGGCTTTTTCCAGTGCCCAGTTACAAGAGGAGCAGAGTTTACAGCTCTCAAAATGAACTGACAGCTTTGCCTCTTCCTGCCATGGCTGATCAAGGCTAAACTGTGCCTTGATATTGCAGTGAGACAGGGAGTCCTTCTCTATTTTCTGTATTCTTTTCAATAACCTAATAACAAAAAAGACAGGCAAAGGATCCATCAGATGGCACATGGAAAACATGGAAACATGGAGCACTATTCCAGAGAAAAACTGAAGATTGTGGGAGATAAATTGAGCTTTATTTTTTTTTTAATTGTGTTGAACTCAGCATAAGCCTGTACCTTCTAAAAATAATACTCTCTGTTGTAATATATAGTAGTCCTTATGACCTGTTATTTCTCTCTTACATCTTTGCCTTTCAAGGCATTTTGAATTTTAAAGTCTTCAGACCAAGCGAGGGCATATCTGCATGCACCACCTGACATCTTCAACCTCATATATAAACATATTTCTTAAGATTTGTATATAGAGGGGAAATAAATAAAAATAGCGGAAACAGATAGTCCCACAACCTTAACACAATGTTTTTTGTTTCCTTGAAAATTATTTGCAAATTTGCTGAAGAAAAATGTGAATTCACAAGGACTACAGGTTCCTACAGGAATATATAGGAAAAAGATTTTCCTGTAGGAAAAAGATTTTAACTTAAAGCATTCCCCATTTTCTCAAACTTCCAGTCAGTTTTTCCAAAGCTAAAAAGTAACACCTAAACACCGACATACATGTGCATATTTCATTTAGCATTTTCAAAGGTCAGTTCTGAGCAACTGTGTGCTTTGGAAATCTATTTATGGGTACAGACATTGTTCTTAGTAAACAACTGAAGATGGACATTTATACCTCTGAATATTCCACACTTATAGAGACATCTACAGTAAAATAAATTTAATATTAAGTATCATTATTTTCTGGGATTCTATACATTTTATAACTTCTTAGATACATTTAGTTCATTCTTGTTATCAATATAAAGTATCTTTAACCAGATATGTCATCTCTTAACTACTTCTTAGATCTTCTGGACTAGGCACTGTTATACATAGTGTATACTATTATTTGCATTTGTTTTTCTGGATAACTTCTATTGCACAAGGAACTCGTGTTGCTGTTCTGTAGAAGTGTATAAAACAGTGTTCCTCTTCAGACTAGTGAATTCTTGGATCTCTCCTCTGAGAACTGTCTTATACCACATGTTCTCTAATCTGTGTTGTGTTTGGCCCATCTCATTCTCCTTGCCTGTCAGCTCTCAGTGTTCACTCTTAAGGTTGGGGTTTTTTTGTTTTTTTGGTTTTTTTTGAGTCTCCATGCTCTCATTTAGAGATTGAACCTTGTCTGGTTTAATCTAGATAGTCCCAGTTCCCCAACCACACCCCAGCTGTCGGCACAGACACAGACATACACAATCACTCTGCATGGCAGCATCACAGGGTGGGCATGAGCAACATAGAACCTCTTGTCCCAAGGACCAGGGATTGCTCCTTGGAGGACATGACATAATCCATGAAGGTGTAGCCTCTTCGTGTCCACTTGGCTCCCAGATTCTCCAGAGTATCCTTATTTCCTGTTATCGCCTTAATATGATTAGTGGTGACTATTGCCTTGCCCAGTAAGTCCTACTTCTTTACAAAATAAGTGTCAGGTACACAGCAGTACAGCAAAAAAACCAATCTATCTCCAAACATAGGAAGAATAGGGGTTTGCTGAAAGAAGCAACTTAGTAAACCAGGGAGAGAGATGTTCCCACGAGCTCAGATACTGTGCCATCATACCGGCTTAGCTTTCTAATTGTGTAATTAATTCAATATTTAGTCAAGTGAAGCTGTATTGCAGACTAGTATTTCCATTTTTAGCTTAACTCTGCAGCCACATTCTTCATAGGTGGCAGTAAGGTAAAAAAGTAATTGTAAATTAACTTTTGGAAAGTTGGCATAAGTTCCTGTATCGGTCTCCCTTTTTAGCTAAATGCTATTTCAAAAATCTTTAAGGTTAGACATGGAGGAAAATAGCTTAGAGGTTGGAGGAGCTTTTCTCACAGAAGTCAAACAGAAACAAAAATCCTACTCTGCCTCTGCACAGTATAAGTAATAATCAAATATTCCAGGCATTTTCACAATGTTTTGAGTTGGAGGAAATCTGAACCGAACACAGACCATAATCTTTCTAATGGCATTTTAAATTCATTGAGCGCATTGGCAGTTAGCCAGTTGTCTGACAATGTTACAGGAAAGGGGCTAGGTCAGAATGACCTAGACACATGCAGGAAAACCATTACCTTCTCAAGGCATTCTGCTTGGGATAATAATTTTGAAACCTACAAAAGGAATGCATCATGTCATAGCAGTGAACTTACAAGGGAACACCTGGGCTAATGAGCGCCAGAAATGTGCAGAATTGTTGATAATCACCTCATGGCTGCTACAGAGAAAGAGCCCTAAAAGGCTCTTTTCCTAAAAAGAAAATCTTTGCAGCATGTGTTTAGGAACACTGTCATCTTCTGACTCAGGATGACACTGTCAGGCAGTACCTCCTCAGGGTACCAATGTGGGCTTTTGGACTCAGTGGGAAATGCTGTGGTTCCAAAGTGCAATGCCACACCCAGATTAGGGAAGAGCAGCTGCGAGGGTTATAACTGAGCACAGTTACTACCAGATTGTGCTGGACAGAAGGCTCTAAGGCTATGTCATGGCCTGAAAACTGCAGTTTGGTACAGTTCCATCCAAGCTATTCAGGGGACAAAAGCATTCTGATCAGCTATCTGATCCACTTACTTTTCTCTCTCAAGTCTGTGACACTGCATGTTTGAGAGCAGTCCCGAGAAATCCAAAACAAAGCACTGAATGTGTCATGGTAAGCAAAAATATTTTTCTCCTCCTCTTAATTCAGAGGCTGTGAGAGAAATCATGATGTATGCTTTCCTTTGCCATCCACTTCTGACACATAAACAAAGCAACCACTCTTCTGTTGCAATATGTCTGAGGTAGCCGTAATCACCATGCTGACTGACAGTGGTTGGTATTTGCTTTGGTAAGCTTTAAAGTCACACCAATTAAAACTGACCTTCCTACTCACATATTGAAAGAAACAGAGTATCGGGAAGCAAGATCACATTGTCAAGCGTCAGGGGAAAATTAATAACTCCTCTGACACCGACGGGCTGCATCCCTCAGAGCTGGTAGCAGTAGCCTCCATGCTCCGAAAGAACGCTTTGTCACATCCTCTAGTCTCTGGTCCTCTCCTGTGCATCAACAATTCTCCTAGTAGCGCAAGGAAAGCGTATTATGCTAGGTAGCAAACCAGCACACAGTCAATTGGGCGTTCATGTGATAGCCAGAGACAGTTAATATTTTCTCTGAAGCTTCCTTTCTCCACTACTTCACTGGAGAACTTTCTTGAAAACACTTAACATCCTCAGAGACCTTTAGAATGGGGAATAGAAAATACTGAAATAAGAGGAAGAACTAGGGAATACAGGATGCAATTCCTCAGGCGCAGGCTTTAGTCAAGACACTGGAATCACTACAGAATGCCTGATAAACTCTTTAATTACAACATGGTTTAACACTGCCTTAAAGTACTCCCAGCACCCTGTTGTCACCCATTTTAAGTTGGTTCATTACAGAATCAGCAGAAAGTTCTTACTCTTGTGAAGTATTAGCACACTGCCTACTATGCTGGTTCAGCTGGGTGTTGTCCATTCAGTCACTCATTAGCTACTGACGTTTGATAAGACGTGATTGAAGTCAGAAGCTTCAGAACAATAGAATGTCTTTGTCTTGTAACCTCTGCCAGCTCAGCAAAAAACTCTGTGAAGACTTCAGCGTGATTGGAAATCTAGCAAAAAAGTTTTGAGAGGTCACCTCACTGTTTCATAAGATATTACATGTTTTCACTTACAAAAACTTGAAATAGGTGCCAGGAAAACTAATATAAAGAACTTCAAAATTAGATTAAATAGATACCAGCAAATTTTCCAGGACTCTTCCATCCTTCATTTTTTAACTTGTTAATAAAAATGCTTCTGCAAATAGGAGGTCAGTATCAGGAAGACAGTTACAGCATTTGTGCATTGCTCAGCTTAACTTAATACTGTTATTATGTTATTTCATCAGTGTTTTTTACAAACCATTGATAAAACTAGAGATGTACTTGCTTTGACATCCTCCTAATGATATTGCCAAACTCACATCATGTACAAAGAGTTTATAACTGAAGACACATATGCATCAATTTATGTATGTTATCATTTGACAGCATTGTCAAAAGATGTTGGCTTTCATGCCACTATTGTCTGCTTTAGTTATTTTATTTTTTGTTTTTCTGGCAGACATGGAACTTGTCTGAAAATATTCACATTCTGATGTCAGTGACAACCACAGAAATTGTAGGTTCCAAATGACTACAAGAACTACAAGATGTCTTAATGCAGATTTACCAGTTTTTTCATTTTTCTGTAATACAGGACTGCACAAAGAAAATATGCTTATTATCTTGGTGTAAAAGACTTTGACAGTTTGGTAGACATTGCATTCCTACTCTCTTTTCTGTCTCGTATGGCAGTGCTGTCTTCCATACCATTTAATAGTTGCATAATTGTTCCCTTTCAAGCATACAAACAATGAGGTCAACTTGAGTCATGTCAAATAAATAAAGTGAATACCACATACGAAACCATTTAAGATAACAAGTCATGTGATCACATATATTACCTCTCGCCTGGATTTTCTGGGTCATACTAGAAGTGTGATAGAAAACACAAAAGCAACAGAGCTTACCAGCTGACCAGTTTGCCTATGATAAGCAATCAATGAGCAGTTTATTGCAAAGAATTTAACACAGATAAGCTAGAGTTGAAAGTTACCTTCCTCTAAATCATTATGCTTCTTCTTCAAACTGTCGCTTTCAAGGCAAAACCTGTATTTTCCTGCAGAAAAAAAAATATGACAGGGATGAAGGTTTAATTTTATTTTAGTGGTTTTAATAACATTTGGCTATGTTACATTTTAAAGCAGCCTAATTATTAGATGTAACATCTGGGATATAGTATCTATCAGACCAGGTTTCATCCAAACTGGGCACAGATACAAGAAAGTGTTATTTGTATTTATTAACTGGAACATACAGAGAAAGGTCAACACTTTCCCTCTTTGTCCTTCGTCAGCAGAGAGGCTAGTGAGAAGGCAGGGTAAAACTCTATGAGCAATAAAAAATTGTGACCTCAAAAATATGCAAGACACATGAAAGCAAAGAATAAACTTCTTATCTAGCCTGTTCATTAGTCCCATCTCCCACTCCCTGAACTGCCAATAGTTACCTGCAGCGCTTCCCCTTCTTCACAGCTTTATCTGGAGCCTTGCAGGTTTAGGCAGAGGGAAGCTGCTTTCCTGGCCTGGGAACATGACTGAGTCAAAGAAGCAAAGAAGGAAGCAGAAGTGACTTTCTGGTTGAAAGTCCATGTTCCAAGTGTGCCCCATTTGGACAACATCTCTGTTCTCCTACTTGTAATCATTCATAATAGAGTACGTCGCATGTAAACTGGGTAGGCTGAATGGACCAAGCAGTGAATCACTGTGTGTCCAGTATAGAGCAAATTTAACCAGCACTGAATCCAAATCAGAGGTAAATAAAAATAAACCATTTAAAGCCCTCATTTTAAATGCACTACTATGAAAAAACGGCTGAGTGTTGCATGTTGGCATCATATAGTACATAATTTTTTGGAGAAACTCTATAGTCATAGAGATGAAAAGAAATATTTTTATGGAAGGCTCATTTTTTAATGCCGGTTTGAGTTACTCAGCAGAATCAAAAATAAAATTTTAACTTTTTTTCGTGTAAGCCAAAAGATCTTTACCGTGTTTTACAAGTCGTCTCTACTGTCTTTAGCTTCCTGAAGTGGAATTTGAAGAAGACTTTCACATCAGATACACTGCTTCCTTCTTGTGTAAGTATTGTTGGATTATGTGTTATAATAAAAACATGTCATGGCAGGTTATTTATTAAAATAAGAATACTTATATTACACTAAGCATATATAACTTACATAATCATATCTGAGTAAATGCCACTGTGACTTCAATCCAGTATCAAAGTGTCATTGCAGAAAATGCTCCCTTCTGTTGTTTGTAACAGTCTGAGGAACAATTTCAGTTCTGTGATCACAGAAGCTGATGGCTCACACCTAACTACTACTGAAGCAGTGCATGGTTTATGCCTTAATTAGATAGATGGGAGAAACAGGTCAGTCTGATTCATTATACTGTTCTGATTCCTGCCTTTCCAAAAAAATTCTCTGTCTAGAAATGAAAAGCATGCATACACCTCTCCATTCACGAGTTTTCCTGGAAAGGCAGTACTGGTCTTTCTAACTTCAGCCTTCTTTACTCATCCATAAATAAGTAATTCCTGTAGCACACAGGAGCCAATGTTCTCCTTTGACCTATTCATGTAACACCTCGGAAACCTTATTTTCTCAAAAAAAAGCTGCTGTGTTCACTGTTCTCTTGGTAGCCCACAGTGGCAAAAGCAGTATCAGAATAGAAGTATCCAGGTGGCATCTGCTGAGCAAAGTGTAACCCCTGAGCTTGCTCAGAACAACAGAAAGAATAGAATAGTTCCCTTTCCCCATCTACTCAGTATATGTGAAGGTATTGTGCTGTTCCTGCTTTTTTTCTGAGTAAAGCCCAAGAGGAATGAAAAATGTGAGTCTCTGCCTTACTCAGCATATTGAGTAACCATCCCAGGCCAGTTGTTTCAAACGCAGGCCTCCCTGCTGACAGCAGCACAGTGCCACTTTGACATCCTGCAATAATTTTAAATGAGAGTGATTTATTTATCTTTAGAAGGCAGCAGATGGCAGCAAAGTTGTACAGATGCGCCAGACTAGTAGAGAAGAAAAATATCTTAGTACTCATACTCTAGCAGCATTCCATGGAAAAAAATGTATCATTTGTTTCTGTCTGTCTTGCAGTGTGGTTAAGACACTAAATCAAGTTTGATGGCCCTCGTGCACTTGTAACGTGAGGGGTTTTTCCCCCCCATTACCGGGAGTTAATGAAATCAGATTGGGGTGACATGATGAGAATTACACTCCGTAAATCATCTTTGCCTCTGCAGGAACCAATTCTTTGTGCAGATCTTTTTATAGCCCTCATTAAACAGATACTGATCGCCTTGCGCAAATATTATCACAATGTGCCTGACTCTGTGTGTACCCTGACTGATACAGGAGCCCTAACTGCCAACCTCTGCAGTGAGCTATGGACACCACTCACTCTCTCATTTGAGTTAGTTGTCTGGATGCATCCTTTGGTGAGACTTTAAAACAGAGGTGGGGGGCAGTGGTAAAAGTAGAGAGAAGAGAGAGAGGAGGAATGAAATGCCTCTATATAAAGTCATACTGTTTAAAACATTCCAGGATCCTACCAATTTAAACAAAAAAAATGAAATCTGGGTCTTGGACAAGAACACTGGAAGTTTCTGGGATTCAGTCCCTACTCAGGAACACATTCAGTGCCACACTTGACACATGTATATTTGTTGAAGCTGTCATTGCCAGCAGCACCACATCCACTTAAAAGGAGCAGCAACAATCATACATCGCCGAACTCATTTCAGATTGAACTGAGAGTCTGGATTTGAGTTACCTCTTTTTTGATAGATTTCCTGTCCCTTACTTCTACTTTTTAATAATTTCATCAGACTTCAAAACCAGAAGTTGTGAATAAATTAAACACAAAGCAAAACTTGCAGCACAATCTTTTGATATAAAAAGACATGTTTTTGAAAGAATGCTGGGGCCTGGTTTTCTTTTTTGTTGTTGCTATTGCTGAAGTCAGTAGAGGTTTTGTTTCAACTAGATGGGATCAATCTCAGGCCTGGGATTTGGTGTTGAGATTCCTATCTGGCTCGCCAGTTCATCACCACCAGAATGTCTGATGTCTGTAGGCAGTACAGAGAAGAATTATATATGCCAATTTCATATTTTTCATGTTGTTTATCAATAAAGGGCCAGACTATGAATTTGTTCCTTATGCAGAATGAGATGCAGAGCCCAAGTTTAAAAAATGGCTTAGAAAAAGTAACTTAGAAATCCATCATTTTTTCTTTGTCTCTGAGAAGAAAAAAATTACTTTACAAGGTGCAGCTGCCCTCTTCCAGTGTGCACACTTGGATCTGCTCCCAAGTCCTTATATATAGGCTGGGAAGTGTAGTTGCCTCTGAGAGTTTACTGCTTTCTAGCAGAGAGCCACGACAGAATCAGGTCATGTAAGGGGAAAGGAGAAACCCACATACCCCTTTGTCCTCTCTTGTAACAGCAATGGGATGAACTACATGATGGCCTTTTAGTCTTCGAGTTTTTCAGTTTCATGGTAGCTCCTGTGACAGTAACCACCTATTAAAAGGACAATAATCATGTTTGTTTGATGAACTGCATAGTTTGCTCCTGAACTAACAGATAAGATCCGTTATGTTTGTTCTCCTATTTCTGCCAATACTGCTGGACATCAGAGATTAAGACCCGGACATCTGTTTGTTTATCTTTACACCATGTCAGTGAAGTATGAAGAAAATACAAACCATTTCATAATTGCTGGAAAAGTTGCATGTAATTTGCAGACTGTCAGATTTGGGAAGTGATAGTTGACTGAAAGCATTGGAGGAACATTTATTTTGCAAACCTATTTTGAGAGACAGAATTCATTACAAAATATATGCCTTCAGCTGGATTGGACTGATCTTTCCTGACTTTGGAAAAACCCAGGCTTTTGTAAGTGGATGGCAGACTCAAGGAGGTCTAGTTAAATGTTTGGTAAATGTTATCACAGAATCAAACAAAGTCAAAAGATTTCATTCGGCCTCCTCATTGCTGTTGATGTTGCTGGGAATTTTGCAAGCAAAACACTCCAGTCATCAAATAATCAACATTGACTCTAGTCTTCATGGAACCATTTCTTTTTAATTTGGAGACATTATAATTATCCAGCTTTTTGACTAATGTATATAGCATGTAGTAAAAAGGCTTTTACACAGCAAAGTTCTTTACCTCATGAACAAATTATGCTGCTTCTCCTCATGAAGGATACTTGGCCCTGCTCCAAGGAATTAAATGTTTAAAAAATAGAACAATTTCAAAGCTGACACGGATTATTTGGTGAAAAAAGATGTTCTTTAAGAAATATTTGGATAATAAAAGCAAACCCTTGAGAATATAATAAACAAATTTTAGTTAGGTAGAACTGGATTTAGTTATTGGTTGTACTCAGTCATGCTGGAGATTTTTCTCCTGATGCCTGTGTGCTCTACACTACTTAAGTATGATGTGAGATAATATAAAATGGTGTATTGACGGCACAGGGAAAATATTTGGATGGCTGTCTGGAGTTGCCATTATTGGCTTTAATTATGACTTACTATCCTCTGGGTACTAAATGAGCCAGAAAAGGCTTCATATGTGCCAAAGTATTCATTAGTATTCCCCTTTTGGTCATTGTACTTGCAGAAAAAGTTTATATCTGGCACCTGACTGCAATTCTTATTAGCACAGACCAAGATGCTTTGCAGATTTTGATAATCTTCTGAAAGTACATCAGTGTCCTTACCTTTTGGATAGAGTAGAAGTTGTTCCTAGCTAACTACAGCAGAACTCTGACCACTTTCTGATCTAACTGGAGAACTAACACCTTTTGCACTCCTCCATTTGATGTGACTTCTTAAAGTAAGTTTTGTGGTACCAACTGGAGAAAGAAAAATAACTACTGGTTTTCCTTCTCCAGGTTAGGGTACCTACAGTGGGACTGTAAGGGAAAGTACTTGTATATCAGCATTTTAGGCCTCTTGCCACCATTCCATATAGTGCTAATAATGAAGCTGCAAAAATCTTTCTAAGATAGAAATAGTCTTTGGAATCTGTTTTGATAATTGTCTATAATGAAGTACCTTTTCTTTGCCATAGGGTGTCTCTAGGGCAGGTACAAAACAAAATAATTACTCATCCTGCCCTGGAGGAGCAGATCAACCGCATTCCTTCACCCCAACACCAATCCAGGAGCTCAGGCCAGACCCTCACCTGGCATAGCATCCTCTCAGCTAACGAAGCAGAGTCAGATGACATAAAGTAGCACTTCACCACTAGCCCGAGCAGCCTGTATCTCAACAGGATGAAGTTTGAAGATTTGGGGTTGTTTAGCCTGGAGAAGAGGAGGCTGAGGGGAGACCTCATTGCTCTCTATAACTACCTGAAAGGAGGTTGTGGAGAGGAGGGAGTTGGGCTCTTCTCCCAAGTGACACAAGATGAGAGGGAACGGCCTCAAGCTCCTCCAGGGGAGGTTTAGGTTGGACATTAGGAAACAATTTTTCGCAGAAAGGGTCGTTGGGCAGTGGCAGAGGCTGCCCAGGGAGGGGATTGGATCACCTTCCCTGGAGGAGTTTGAGGGACAGGTGGACGAGGTGCCAAGGGGCATGGTTTAGTGTTTGATAGGAATGGTTGGACTCGATGATCCAGTGGGTCTCTTCCAACCTGGTTATTCTGTGATTCTATGGTTCAAAGAGTATTTCATGAACTCTCCTAACACATCACTGTGGAGACCCCACTGAGAATGAGACCACTCCTTTGACATCCACTCTTGAAAAAACTGGTAGACAGGGATGAATTCCTGCTCCAACACACCTTTACCATTTCAAAACATTATCTTAATTGTTTGAACCTTGTTTGAAATGACTTTATCGTCATGTTTTAAGCAACTTTTGAACTGGTGGCCTATGGGACACCAGACTGCTCTTAGAAATGAATACATTAACTAAAGTGTTGTGTAAATAGGTGCTCCTGATTTCAGAGGCATTTGATGACGTCTTCCACTTCTCATCTGTCACATTAGAGCATAAGCTGGCCATGATCTAAATACACAGCTCTTCTTGAACTCCAAAGACTTTAAAAGAAAGTTGCTTTCGTGAGCTGATGCTGTTTCCCAGTCTTGTTCTCCCTGAAACCTCAGGGGTTTCAAAATCCTCATGCTCCTCTGAGATTTTAATCTAGTTCATGTATGGATTTCAACTACTGCTCAAAGGCTAGTGCCCAACATTTTGCTTTGTGGAATGTTTGTGGTGAAAAGTTGCTTAGCCAAAGTTCTTCAGTAATATTCCCTGCATGGGCAAGAGGAAGAGCTTGGTTCTTACTCTTTAAAAGACGTGATTTTTGCAGGGATGGAAGGAATTTAGGAAAAAAAAAAAAAAAAAAAAAAAGAAGTCTTTAGTCGGTGTTTATTGCAACTGCAGAATTTTGCAGCTCCTTACAAGCACGGCAGGTGGTGCTCTTGATCCTCCCAAATGAGAAATGCTTCAAGCCCCACTGAAGTCAGAATCATGCCGCCCAGCACCAGCTAGTTGGCTCTAGCCCCATCCAGTTAGTTAATCCAAGGATCTTTCAGCTTTCAGTGATGTGTTTTCTGCCAGTAAAACGGAAAGGAGGGAAGGAAAGGTAATTTAAGTGGGGACTGGGTTTTGGCAGTAAATGAAGGGAAGATCAATACAAACAAAAGCAGCTAGTTGGCAAGTACATACTTAACCGCACTGTATCCCGATTCAGCCTTATGCCCCAAGTTTAGATGACAAAGATGCCTGCTATTTAACTCATAAGTAAAACAAGGTACCAAATAAATGACACAATTCTATTGAAGTCATTTCAGTTGTGCTACGTACTTTAACTAGGATCAGGCTTTCGCCTACACATTGTTATTTCCCCCTGCAAGCACCCCAAAACTTATAAACAGTGACTATTCTAATTTCAAGATCCTTCAAGAGTTGAGAACAGCCACTTGCTTGTTTCTTATCTGGCAGCTATAATCTGCACTGAAGAGCATGCGTTTGCTGTAACCTCTTATGCCTTGCAAAATCTGGATGAGAAAGGCCATCAGCACAAGAGAGATAAAATTCTCTTCCAGCTGTTAATGAACTGATGGTAATTAAAAATGGCAAGTGTTAATATGCATGTGTATTTTTAGGAAAAAAGAAAAATCTCAAGCAGAAAATCCACCTCTCAAGATTCCAAAATTCTTAGTTGAAAATGTTAAGGGAACTGACTAAAAACTGAGCAGAACTTCAAAACTTTGGGGAGAAAAATCGTTATGAATACGTGCCAGATGTCTGGTCAGCCAGATTCCTACCCAAGGTTTTTTTGCAGCAGTGTTCCTGGAAAGGTGTCATTGCCAGTTCTTTTGAATTTTTCTTGTAAATACGTGTTTCCTAAAGATAAAATATAAGGTATAAAAAAATATGCCCACTTCATTTATCCCAGCAGCATTTAATGCTGCTGTTCCCTAGTCCTCTCCTGCATATGTTAGCTAGATTCAGAGATACTGTAAAACAGGGATAATTGTGTTTTACCCAAGATGCTACTCAAATATACTTGTTTAGATGGTTTTCTTTGCATGTAAAGAATAGTTACCAATAGATGGTGCTGTTGGTGCATTAATAAGGTTCAGTTTCACATTTGTTTTCTAGTCTGTGGTTGGAATTTGGATTTTTTTAAAGAAAAAAAAACAAAACAGAAAAAGAAAACAAAATCCCTAATGCTCAGCTTTTATCCAAGATGTTCTGCCCACACTGAACTGGTCACCATTTAACTTTAACCTGAACTGTGGCCCAGGAAATCCTTCAACATAAATAACCTTGAAAGCTGACATGACCATTTTTGGAACGCTCTCCCTCAATAAATCTGTTAGTTTGTTGTGCAATGTTGAAGTGTGCAGTTGTTTCTCTGATTAATTAGGGCAAAAAATAAACTTGCAAGATCGATCCAAGCTGTAACACGTTTCAGCCCTGGCTGGAACATGTGGGTAGGAAAGGCCTTAGAGCCTTCTAAACAGCTCTGCCCTGGGATTCTAAGATGCATGCTTGCTTTTGCAGTTATTCAATTTGACTGAATAAAGCAGCTGGTGACAAAGTTAGCGACCGAGGGGTTCTAGCCTGTCACAGGACTGACTTAGCAGGTTAGCAGGGGTAGGACTGGGCACAGTAATAAGTCTTTCATCTTGACTGCCTGCCCCCACTAAAGACAATGTAAGAGCACCGGTGTATGTAGTAGTGTTTATTTTATTTCACATGTTACCCACGCAGCACAGCCGATACATTCTCTACATCTTTCACCAGACCGGAATGCAAGATAAAAAAAGGTATGGAAAACCAGTTTAACTTCTGACATTCACGATATGAAAAATAGAGGGGATACACTGTTTTAAAATGCCCTTATGCAATATATATATATATATAAAACGTATAAAAATAAAATATTTTTTTAAAAAAAGATACAAACAGACCACGACACAGGACAGTCTTAAATATCGATACGTATCTCACGACCCACACACACCGCACTTATAATTAACAACAACCACGTACAATTGCACTTTTCCTCTCTGTGACGTTCAAGTATATCGCAGTCCCCGCGGGGACTGGTGAGTGTCCGGCTCCCTGCCGGGTGCAACAACGCCGAGGGTAGAGCAGATGCGGGCGGTCCCCGCCGGGACTCGAACCCGCGGCCCCCGGGGAGGCGGAGGCCGCCCCTCTGCGCCGGGCGGGGCCGCGGGACCTGCCGCCCCTCGCTCCCCGGGACCCGCCCGGGAGGGCGCTTGTGCGGGGCTCCCGGCGGCGGGGCCGGAGCGTTCTCGCCCCTTCAGTCCTTCGTTCCGTCCCGTCGAGGCGGCGCTCAGAGCCCCAGCAGGGCGGCGAGCGGCCCCGGGGAGCGCGGCGGCAGCGAGCGGCGCCGGCGGCCGTAGCCTTGCGGGCTGATCTTGCTGGCCGGCGCGGCGGCGTCCTTGCCCTCGTCCGTCAGCTGGTGGATGTCGTGGGCGAGTTTCTGCACCGTGCACGTCCCGAACCGGCACCCCATGCGGATGGCTTGGAAGTGGGGGAAGCTGTTAATGCTCTGCCGGTAGCGCTTGACGCGGATGCGAGCATCGTCCCGGCTGCTGCGGGGTGGGAGGAGAGAGAGACCGGGCGTTAGAGCAGCACAGAGACCCCAGCCCTCAGCGCCCCCGAACGTTAATGCTCTGCCCTCGCCCGTCGCGGGGGTGGAAAACACCGGGGACCCCCCGGCTCTGCCCTCGCCCAGCGCTCGGTGGCGGAGCGGATCTCGCTGCCCACGGGGAAGAGGCCCCGCCGTTTCAGGGCTGTTGCTTTATCTCTGGCTCCGGAGCCGCAGTTACTATTTATATTTGGCTTTCACGGCGCTGCCTCCCGCCGAGGAACGCGGGGAGGGCAGGCGGGAGGCGGCTTTCAGCGCGACGAGCACCCGGGCAGGACCCGCCTCGGAGCGAGAAGGAGCCGAAACACCCGGGACCCCGCAACTTCCCACCGCCCGGAGCGAGCGCCCGAGCCGAGGAGGGGCTGGAATTTACCTGGGATGCGAGACTCGGGGATCGCCTTCCACGTCCTGGGTCCGCAGGAGCGGCTGCACGGCCGCCGCCAGCCCTCGGGGCGCGCCCGGCGGCCTCACGTCCCGCTTGGCTCGGCTCAGCGCCCACTTGGTCCACCTAGAGCAGCGCAGGGGAGAGCAGAGCCTGTCAGAGGGGCGGCGGCCGAGCCGGGGAGGCAAGAGGGGCGATAATCTTTGCCAGCTCCGAGATTCGTGCGGCGGGTAGGGAGGGGGGGATGTTTCCTGAAAGGGTCTTTAAGGAGCCGTGCGATTCCCGCAGGGAATGCGGTCCCGGGAGCCAGCGGGAGGGCGAGCTGCGATACTCACTTTCTTTTGAACTCTGTCGCTACGTCCACCCTTGCAGCATCCATTCCGAAGAAGGTCACGGAGCCGAGACAGAGCAGGGCTACGTGAACTAGTTTCATTCTGGCTGGGCTCCTGGCGGAGGGAAAAAGAGAAGAGCCGTGAGCGCGGTTGCTAATAAAAGTCAAGTAAGATCTGTCCTTTATTTCTGGCCGTTCCAGAGAGCTCCTTCCCTCGGAGAGCCCCCGGGCTACCGGGGAGTTTGTGTGCGATATGAACCAGAAGCTAATATTTGTTTAGCACCTTATCGCAGAGTAAATAACAGAGCCTCCAAAGTTTACGTTTGTCGAGCGTTTTACTTGCAGAGGCGGCTGAAAACCAGCAGGATTTCCAGAATACCCCCAGCGGCTTGCACTAGGATTTAGCAAACCCCTGAGATTAGAGAGATCTGGCTATCGGATGCATCGCTTCCAAACTCCAGCAAGTGTTTTGTTGCCTGGGAGTTTATCCCCCAACAGCTCATCTTCCCACTTCGCAGGCAGAACCAGCTACCTCTGGATCTTACGTTGTAAACTGCAGCCGATGCCAAGAGCCAGTGCAAGACTCCAAACTCTTCAAAACAGTCCAGACTGATTAGATTTTTTTTTTCTCCTTTCCTTGCACCTCCCCATGCATCTCTCTGTTGCTATTGGGGGGGGAAGGGAAATAGTTCTTACCTGAGAGTGAGGATAATCCACTAGGACAAATGTTCTTGTAGTAGCGATGCGAACTTGCAGGGTTTCCTGAGGAGCGAGAATTCCTCCTTTGTGTCTGAAGTAACCACTGCCGAAGGGCGCTCCACCGCTCGCTTTATAGGAGCGCGGGGGGAGTGGGTGGACCCAGGCGTGGCTTTTCTTTGACACTTACCCCACCCCCACATCCCAAGCACTTCTTCATCGTTCTACCGTGCATTGGGGACGACCCATACTAGGGTAAAAATAAGAGGATTATTGAAAATTATCTTAAACAACAGCCTAGGTATTTCGTTAATTATAAGGGCAGCTTTGAGGGGTGCGTTCCGAGTCATGGCATAACTTGCACGATCTGATAAGCCCTCAGTCTGTTTTACTGGGGACAGGATTTTTAACTGCCGATATATGGTTATATTTACACCATTTGTAGCATAAGTTCTCATTCTAGGCATCTTAACTTCAGGTGGATGGAAACAAGGAGCAGGAACTAGAGCCGATCAATTTCAAAATCTGTGCCAATCCATCATATACCAAAGGTCCAGAAATAAACCCATATTTGGACAACGTGAGTTATAATGAGTAACTGTAATGAATGCCAGCCTTCTTTACACAAGTCAGGAGGTGACAAACCCAACATCATTAGGATTTATGACTCAACTTGAGTGCATTTTTTATCTAAGAAAATGTATTTTATTTACTAGATTGATTCAAATAAATCACAATTTAAATGGCTTAGAAAAAACTAAAGTTAGAGCGCACTTGTGTACCTTTGAGCAGCCCAGGGTTGCTGAAACGCCTGGGGTTGTGGACGCCAGGGGAGGCTTTGCCGTGCCTCGCTTCATCCCCCATCAGCAAGATTTTATACACGGGAGTGCACTTCTCCGATTATAAAGCTAAACCAGTGCATAAACGGTTGCAGGACCAAGGTTCCGAACAGCATTTTCCCTGCTGGCCGGCACCAAAACCTTAGCCTGCCCACCTTTTTTGGTTTGTTTGGGTTTTTTTTACAGTCTTCAGCATCTTTGTTTCGTGACGCTTCGGCATCGGAGAGGTCGGGCTTCGCAGGGGGCTGGAAGCAGCACCAGAGGGGCTGTTTCCCTACTTGTTGCAAAGCAAATTCAGCAGCACCGAGGGGAATGCCCCAAGGTCGCAGCGCTCTGGGCCACCAGGATCCCCTTCCCCGCGAGGAATCCTCCGGAGCAAGGAATGAGCCGGCACTTGAGAGAAGTTTCTCTCGCATCTTGCCCCAAGCAAGAACCAGGTGAGTGCACACTCGTGACTTTCTAGATAACCGCGATGCGTAACACCACCCCGGCGAGGTATGTGCGAGGGGATGACGGAGACAGCCCTGCGCACGGCTGACTCGGTCTAAGGTTCTCCCTCGCTTCCAGGCATCCGCAGGCTTTTCTCCAGCATCGACCTGCAGGGCTGCCCCTTCGCATCCTCCAGCCGTGAGCTGCCCGCCCAGCCCCGCACCTGCCCGGCCGGAGCCGAGCGGGGCTGCCCCGGTGCCGCTGTCCTCCCGAGCAACGGGCGCACGGAGCTCAGGAGAGAGGGAGAAACGAGAAAACGAGTGGTCTAGGACGGGGCTGTATCGTGAGCAGAGCTGCACGACTCGCATCAAACCGCGATGACTGATTCCTAGAGACAGCACGAGGCAGCTCGAGCGAGTTCCAGCGTTTCCTTGACCAGCAGAAGTTGAAACCGAATCTAGCTTTCCCCAACGAGAAGGCAGGATTTTCTGTGATAAGCTTTGCTATGATTCAAATTAAGTCTCCTGTTCCGGTAAAAAAAAAAAAAATATCACATACTTCCCCAAATACTGGAAAATCCCTCATTAAAATCCTTGGCTAAACAGAAAGTGCATTTTGTATACTCTTAGGCAAACAATGCAGAAAGAATCCCATGTTGGTATAGGAATAGTAACAATAGTAGTAATGCAACTCACATGTGAGTTGTGTGCTGACAACTGCCATTTTAGTGATACAAAATTAGCTTGTTCTAATTCATGAGGTGGCAAACTGGCACATAAATTATAAGTTTGTTGCTGATGTGATTTGTGAAAGGGCTTCAGCAGGTAAAGCTGGTTCAAATGTAACACAAAACACCATGTTCTTTGTTCAGATGTTCATTTTGTTCTTCCTAAGAACATTTTGGAAATGAGCAATAATCACTGAATTTGTACTATGAGGTAACAGCAGCCTTTAAAACGTTATTTCGTAAATAGTGAGTTATTTCCATTTTGAAAAAAAAAAAGCTATACACAATGTTCCATGGGATATTATTCACAAACTATTATTCTGAAGCAGTGCCATGCAGTTCAGCAAGACTGGGCTTTCCTGTGAAGAGTAAAGTGTCCTCTGGATGCTGCTTCATCCATTGCAGGGATGTTGGCCCAGAAGGACATCCAGCTCTTAAACTTGTTTCCTGATTTTCTTGGGCGTGTCATTCAACTTCTCAGTGTCACCATATGTACAAAAAACTTTACATGTATCTGCTCCAGCAAGGAGATTGTGAAGATTAGCTGCTGTTTGTACAGCATTTTATTCAGGCTGAGTTTTATTCCAAAAGCAAAGGTCTAAAATCTGTAGGCATCATGGAGGAATCAGTTTGAGGCAAATATTCTGTGCTGATTATGGAAGAAAATTGTTGTTTGAAGTCAGTGGAAGTGCCTTTGCATGTTTGATTTTGGGTTTAAACATACTGAAGTCATATGCCATGAGTATGAATACACTTAATTATTTTTCAGGCTGGATGAAATCAGCAGAAAGATGACACTAGTAGAAGAATGACACCCTGTGGGGGATGTAAAACCTCAGTCAAGCTCCACATGGAAAAGACTTGCATACAGCCAGCCAGCTTTTTTTTGTGCCAAGGGCACAGTGACAAGGGGCGATTCCATTTCTGGTAGTCCCATTGGAGGTGGTTTTGGTGAGTCTTACTTCTCATAGGTTTGAGTACACCAAACAAAATCTCCAAAATGAGGGTGAGATGCATATCGGTAGCAGAAAACCCGGTCCAAGTCACAGCTGCTTCCCTGCTCTGGCATGGGGTGGGGTGACATTGGATTAATAAGGGACTGCAGGCAGAGTATGGCTTTTATATTTCCTGAAGAAGGAGTGAACCTTTGCAACTTTTTGGTGCAAAGCACACAATCTGAGTGTGGCAACATCGTCCCTTGTGTGCTCAGTCTCCTGGAGGGGCTGCAGCCCCACAGTTCTCCCAGGATAAACATGTGGCTGCTTACTAGGTCCTTCTGGAGACCTAGGCCTCGGTGTCCACTCAGAGCCACAGCTCTGGGAGCTTCTTCATCTCCCATGAGGATCCAGGCTCCGCTGCTGTAACAGAGGGAATGATGGGTTTGGTGGTCTGGATACAAGTTCAATTTCCTTTGCATCAGGCTTTAGGTGAGCAAACAATCTGTCTGCTCCACTTCCTCATTTGTCCTAGAAGAACGTGATT
The DNA here is from genome assembly GCA_033459285.1 of Clamator glandarius. Classification (NCBI taxonomy): domain Eukaryota; kingdom Metazoa; phylum Chordata; class Aves; order Cuculiformes; family Cuculidae; genus Clamator; species Clamator glandarius. The sequence goes on from JAUNZM010000138.1 coordinate 363,128, forward strand.
GCTCTATAGTTAAGGGAAGTTAAGGAAGTAAGTTACGGATGACTGACTCCTTTTACTGTCTGTGCAGGTACACAGCTGTGTTCAAACCCAGATGAACAGTGCCCATCCTGTTACATGAGTACTTAAGACATGCTACATCCTATGCCATGCTTTATAAACTAACTAAACTTTGGTTATATTGAACCAGAATAAAGAAGGAGCAAGGCTGTAAAGTGGGCACTAGTAATATTAGGGAATCAATAAGTAACATCTTCCCTTTGATCCAGCATTTGTTAATGCCCAGGGATAAGTGTTAGGTGAGATTATCTTGTGAGAAGCAGAGCTATGAAACAGCAGTGAGACTATACTACTGAGATTTGTTATTACATATTGAACCTTTTTATAGGTGCAGAGATGATAACCCCAAAGTCTCATTTCAGTTCAAATTAGGTAATCCCTTACTGTCTCTAAACCTGCGTTTGTAAACTGTTGTATGGCTGTCTTGACTTTGTGCTGCAATTTTACAACTGCAGCACTCATCCCTCGCAGTTGCAGTGATGAGCTTTATCCTTGTCCGCCTCACAGGGGAAATGTGTGGTTTCATTAAGATTTGCATTCCTTTATTGCTAATTCAGAAATTCTTTTAATGAAAAATCTCTTTGTTTTGAAAACAGCTTTGTGGGTTTCAGTCACTGAAGTCTAGAGGAGCATGAACCAAAATGCTTATTCATAACTTAAGAAAGGCATTCCTTCTTCTAACTTCTACCTGGCATAGAAAGCGACTGACCCCACAGGGCACATCTCTTTCTCAAAAAGTATATTCAGTCTTTTTGACGTTTATATTACCTGTTTTTCTTTACTCCTAAAGTTACCATGCAATTGTATTAAGTTTAGACCTTTCTACATGGCATCGGACTGCAACACAGTAATGCCACGAAGCGACTGACTCCAAAGAGACTTAGACCGCTGCCCTCAGCTGAGAAGGCACAAGCAAGAACACAAGAACACTGTCATTGATTGTCGAAGCTTCCCAACCAATTTGCCTCTGGGTTATCGGCCAGACACTTCATCGGTCTGTCCCAGTGAAGTGGGAGGTGTAAGAATTGTGTGTTTGAAACAAAAATGTCTCTGAAAGCACTAATGGCTGCCCTAGTCCTTCATGATGGTGGATTGTCAGGGGTAAATCCTGGGAATTCCCTGCATTTCCACGTGCACCCTGGAATCCACACAGCTGGAGCAGCTGCTCACTATGGAGCAAATTATGCCATTCACATGTTTGTTCTCTCTGTGCTGTCAAACAGGACGTGCATGGAAGCTCATCACAATGATGACTCTGCTGACCGCCAGGCACCCTGTTTATCACCAGCATTGCCAAACCCATCAGGCTTACAAGGGTCCAAAAGCCGTTGGCCTCATCTGTGCATTACAAAGAATAAACCTGCCCGCTGCCTCACCGAGTGCCCGAGCCAGTGCCTCAGGGGCAAGGAGGGCGGCAAGGATGCACTCCCACTCCCATGGGAAGGGGGGCACCTCTTTGTCCCGTTCCACACATCCCCGGACGAAAACATCCTGGAAACCTAAAGTCTTGATTCCCGAGGCTGAGCTCAGGAGGGTGGCTTTAGCTACTTTTCTTGTCACACCACTTACAAGTGACGGATGCCCTCAGGACAGGTCCCTGTGGTGTGGCGAGGTCCCTCGAGGTGTGGAGCTGTTTGTGCAAAGCAGAAAGCATTCCAGGCTCCCTGTGCATGGCTGGGCAAGTCACAGGAGGGCTGCAAAGTGACCCTCCCACGTCCTCCCCTCCTGCGGTGGGCTTCGATGCAATGCGACAGTGTTCACACCAGTGATTTTGGCAGCAGCTCAGCTCGCTCCCAGCTTGGTGGAGTCACAGCTCAGTGGTGGGTTTGAAGCGATGCAACAGTGTTCACATGTGTGACCCTCGGGGTAGCAGCTCAGCCCATGCCCAGCAGTGGGTTCGAAGTAATGTGCTCACATGGTGACCCACGGCTCAGCCCATGCCCAGCCCCATGAGTGCACAGCTCAGCAGTGGGTTTGGAGCAGGGTTTTAAAGTGATGCGTTCACATGTGTGACCCGCAGCTTGGCTCACTCGCAGCTTCGTGGGGTCACAGCCCAGTGGTGAGTTCAAAGTGATGTGCTCACACGTGTGACCCATGTCTCAGCCCACACCCAGTGGTGGGTTCGAAGTGGGGTTTTGAAGCGATGCGACAGAGCTCACATGTGTGACCCCATGGTGCAGCAGCTCAACCCACGCCCAGCAGTGGGTTCGAAGCTATGCGACAGCGCTTACATGTGTGACTCGCAGCTCAGCCCTCACCCAGCCCCATGGGGTCATGGCCCAGTGGTGGGTTTTGACGTAGGGTTTTGAAGCAATGTGCTCACATGGTGACCCACAGCTCAGCCCATGCTGTGGGTTCGGAGCAATGCATCCACATGTGTGACCTGCAGCTCAGCCCATGCACAGTGCTGGGTTCGAAGCGATGTGACGGCGTTCACTCTTGAGCAACGAAGCTGGTGAAGGGGCTGGAAAACAAGCCTCACGAGAAGCAGCTGAGAGAGCTGGGGGTGTTTAGCCTGGAGGAGGCTGAAGGGAGACCTCATTGCTCTCTACAACTACCTGAAAGGAGGGTGTGGAGAGGAGGCAACTGGCCTCTTCTCCCAAGTGACAGGGGACAAGGGGGAATGGCCTCAAGCTGCGCCAGGAGAGGTTCAAGCTGGCTATCAGAAAGAAATTTTTCACAGAAAAGTTCATTGGTCACTGGAAGTGGCTGCGCAGGGTTGAGTCACCATCCCTGGAGGTGTGTAAAAGACGGGTAGACGAGCTGCTCAGGGACGTGGTTTAGTGTCTGGCAGGAACTCGCTGACCCTGGAGTTCTCTTCCAACCTAGTGATTCCGTGTGACCCCTCGGGGCAGCGGCTCAGCCCACGCCCGGCGCTGGGTTCGAGGCGATGCGACCGCGCTCGCACGAGTGACCCGCGCCTCAGCCCAGGGGGTCCCGGCCCGGCGGCGGTGTGGGGGGGGCGTCTCGCGGGGGGCGTCTCGCGGGGGGCGTCTCGCGGGGGGCGTCTCGCGGCGCTACCCGCGCGCTGCCCGCCGCCCGGCCCCCGCCCAGCCCGCGGTGGCGGCGCCGCCGGCCTCGCGCATGCGCCCCGCGCGCCTCCAACATGGCCGGGGCGAGGCCGGCGCTCCCGCGGCGGGGAGGATGCTGAGCCTCCCGGGAGCCTCCGCAGCGGCACGGGTGGCGGAGCGGGTTCCTCTCGGCCATGGCCAGGCTGGCCGATTATTTCATCGTGGTGGGCTATGACCACGAGAAGACAGGTAGGTGTGGCTGCGAGCGGGGCTGCATGGCCTCTTCCCCCCTCCCCTCGCCCCCGCCCGGGCCGCAGGAGGAGGAGGAGACTGCGGGGGGAGGGAAGGGTTAACCCCTCTTTTCCGAGGCGGAGCGGCTCCCGGGCCCCGGCACCCCGAGACCCGGCCCTTGCGAACGGGAGAGAGGGGCGGCTGGAAATGCTGCCCGCACACCGGGGCGCAGAGCGGGGACCCGGGGCGGGTGCCCCCCCGTTCTGCCTCTGTGTCGTCTCCCCCTCCCCTTCTGCCCCGAGTGCTCCTCCTCTTCTTGCTCTGGGTGCCCCCCTCCCTCTTCTTCTTGCCCCTGGTGCCCCCCTCCCTCTTCTTCTTGCCCCTGGTGCCCCCCTCCCTCTTCTTCTTGCTCCTGGTGCCCCCCTCCCTCTTCTTCTTGCCCCTGGTGCACCCCTCCCTCTTCTTCTTGCCCCTGGTGCCCCCCTCCCTCTTCTTCTTGCCCCTGGTGCCCCCCTCCCTCTTCTTCTTGCCCCTGGTGCCCCCCTCCCTCTTCTTCTTGCCCCTGGTGCCCCCCTCCCTCTTCTTCTTGCCCCTGGTGCCCCCCTCCCTCCTCTTCTTGCCCCGGGTGCCCCCCCTTCCTCCTCTTGCCCTGGGGCTCGTCGGCTCCTCCCCCTTTTCTTCTTGCCCCAGGTGCGCCCCCCTCCCCTTTTTCTTCTTGCCCCAGGTGCCCCCCCCTTCCTCTTCTGCCCCGGGTGCAGGTGTTGCAGCTGGAGCCTGGGAACAGCCGCTTTCTTTAGGGAATCGAGGTGTTCCCATCTGCCACCGTGGAAGGAAAGCAGTGCTATCCACTGTCGGTCTGTGGGTGAAGGGAGAGTGGCTTCTATTATGTAACTTTCTGTTTTGATAGGACCACATTTGTAGCTGGAGAAACCTTAAATCAGTGTATAAACTGGTTTGGAAATGAAGTGATTGTCGGCTGGTATGTGTTTGTGCTGGGTATTCCAGAACAAATGTATGTTGTTAATAAACAATATTTTAAATGGCTGCATGTCCCCTAATTTATTTGACTGTGCATAACGCAAACACCACTCAAGTTTGTTAGTCTAAGTAACTCTTTGAAGTAGTGATTGTGTGTAATCTGTGTTCATTCACTCTGACAGTCTAGGTAATAAACTCCTTCGAGTAAGATCCTTTCATTTTTTTCAAGAAATAATTTTCACAGAAATTGCTATATCCACAGCTTTAAAGGATGGCTTACAAAATTCTGCCAAAGTTTTTAATTTCACTGTGCCAGTGTTGTTATACCATTGTTTACACTGTGGTTCCCCCTCCCACCCATCTTGGAAATAAACTTGTCCTAACAATTTTAGGTCATGAAATGGAGAGTACTTCATCTTAAAGATAAAAACCTTCCCTTTTGCCTCTCCCCTGTTTGGAACGTTTTATCCAAGAACAGTAGAGAGCCCAAACCAAAGAAGGAACCAGAAAATCCAGGGGTGCTCTTAAGGAAGAGATGAAGCAAGCAGGCTGCCTTCTAAGGAGTAAGATCAATCTAACATAGCCACTATGTGAAATAAAATCACAGATGACATTGGAAAGCTTTATGTTTGTAGAATGTCATCATCTGTAGCGTTTAATTGTGTTTAACTTCCTGTACATAAATTATCTCATTAAGTTCTGTAGGATTGTTTGCATGGATGAAATTGTGCCGATTCAGGAATAACTGCAGAACCAGAACCTTAATTTGAAAAGGTCATGCCCAGAAAGTAACTATTTCGACTTCATTATTTAAATTGCTTGTTGCTACTTTAATCCTTCATACATAAAATGCTTGAAGGAACAACATTCTGTTGAAGACTAGGCATGCATTGTTTCTCAAATTCCTTTACCCCCACACGCGATTCCATAATACATGGCGCACTGACCTTTCTTTTTTCTTTTAATAGTCATAGTTTCTTGGTGTGTTTGTTATGCTTCCTTCTGTATGGAAAAGCAGGGGCAAACATTTCCAGGATGTAGACTTATTACCCATGAAGCTTTTAAACCTCTAAGTATGTTAGTTTTTTTTTCTTTCTTTCATTCTTTTAATTTTTTCCCATCTTCAGCAAGGCTCTGGCTTGGTTTTAATGTGCTTGAATTTAATCTTGAGTGTAATTACATCTTACAGTGTTTTTTCAGGGATAATCTGTGGAATATTTTTGTGTAAGCAAGCAAACAAAAATCCTGTAACCTTCCCGCTCTTCCCCAACCTGTACGTCAGCAGCAGTTTGGATAATGTGCACTTGCGGTTAATAGGAAAGGATGTTTACAGTAATGACAGTTCTTCCAGAAAAGCCGTTTTTCCTCTGATGTCTCTCTGTAGCAGCCATCATCTGTTCTGACTTCACGTGTTATATGAATTTATTTATATATGACAGTATCTGCAGTATACAGAAAATGTGGTGAAGATACTGCATTCCCATGCAAGTTGTCTGGCTTTATTAAAAAACATTCACTATAAATATCTAAAATGCTGAACTTGTGCAATTTAGGAACAGATTTCTAGATTTTTCTTGTTGCAGAAAATCTTTGTTATTGGTGTTGGAAGTTTTTATCCAACATAATCAGTCTTAAGGGGGACTAAATGTTTTTATTGTCCTCAAATAAACCATAGAGAGTATCCTCTGGAGGTCAAACATTTTAAAGCTCATTCCTGTTCCACTTTTAGCCAATGTGCAGTCCTGCCGCTGTCATCCCTATTGTGTTAAATCTTCCATTTGTTTTCAGCGTGGTCCAGGATGCTGACCTGTCAAAAAGACCCTTCTTGCTGAGTATTTTGCCTGTGTTGCTTTATTAGTTTTTTTTCTGGGTTACTTTTCTGCTAGTTTTTTAAACAGGATATCAAAAGAGTGCCAGTATCAGCATCAAGGAGGAGCAGGAGCCTGCAGAAGGAGGGCAGGTCACTGCAGTCTGGGTTTATATCAGCTTAAAATGGTTGTAGAACACAGGGCACAAAGACGTTACTCAGGTGCCATAGTTTTCCATGTGCTCCGAGGAAAGGAATGGACTCCTTCAAATAGTTCCTGGAACTATTCAGTTAGTTTGTGTTTGGCAAGAGTAGAGAATGAGCTTTGCTGTTTAATAACCTGGGTGTCAGTAATCTTTCAGGCACATAGGAAGTTAGGATAAGTCTTTGTGTTGTAAAGGATGAACTGATTCACCTAGCTTTTTATGTATTTCAGGTACAGCTGACTGTTCCCACTTAAAAATTACTTAGCCTGCTTTTCACCTTAAAAGTAAGCTTAAGTATATCATAATTCTAATTGCTGGTGTGTTTTTTAAAGACTCATTCTGAGCCTCTTCATGAACTGTTGTGAGACCAGTAGCTTCTATCAAAAGTTCATGTTGAGTGTCTCAACAGAGTTGGTGAAACCAGATTTAATAAATCCCCCAGATTTAATTAAACCCCTTGTTTTTGTTCTAACAGTGGAAATGTAGAGGATTTCAGTGATACACCGAGGTTAATGGATTTACCATGTTTATTTTGCATTCAAATGAACCTTTGCTAAGGTAGATGACCACATTTTTCTCCCACACATCAGCACAATATAAAGGTGTTATGTAACTTGCAACAAAAACCATTCACAGAAGTCTCTGAAGAGACCAAAGGTGCTAGAAAATGAAGGCACTTCAGGTTAAAAGCTAGAGGAAATCCCAGCAGACCTTACTGTATATCCATTTTCTTTTTCCATGGGTTTTGAAGTGTTTGATGTGCTTCACCAAAAATTGCCATTCAATATGTTTGTATAGTGGAACACAGAGAGGGATTTAGGAGGAATACAGGTGTTTGCAAAGGTCACAAAAAGGGCATGAGAAAATCAAAGCCTTATAAAATGGTTTGGGTTGGAAGGGACCTTAAAGATCATCCAGTTCCAACCCACCTGCCATGATCGGGGACCCCTCCCACCAGATAAGGCTGCTCAAGGCCCCATCCAACCTGGCCTTGAACACCTCCAGGGATGGAGAATTTCTTCCTAATGTCTAATCTAAATCTTCTCTCCCTTCCCCCTGCAATTTAAAGCTGTTCCCCCTCACCCTATCACTACCCGCCTTTGTAAAAAGTCCCTCCCCAGCTTTCTTGCAGGCCTCCTTCAGGTGCTGGAAGGTTGCTATAAGGTGCCCCTGGAGCGTTCTCTTCTCCAGGCTGAACAACCTCAACTGTCTCTGCCTGTCCTCATAGCTGAGGTGCTCTGTTCATCTGATCATCTTTGTAGCCCTCCTCTGGACCCATTCCAACAATTCCTTATCCTTGGGGATTCTAGAACTGGATAAAATGCTCCAGGCAGAAAATGCCTTTTTGCTTTGTCTTGGTTTTGCCAGTATAAGCCATAATAATAAATTTATCCCTGGAATTTACATATGATGGTACTTGTAACTTGTGTCTGTCATAGCTCAGCGACTGGAAGGTAAGGTTAAAGAAGAAAGAACCAAACACTGAGGTGGATTAATTTGCCTGTACACCTATAGTGACTTTCGTACAGGATGCTGTTGTGTACCCAGCAGTTAACTTTCAAAACCTGCAAGATTGAGTGAAGTTTTTCTGTGAGACTTTTTTGCTGTAAGAGGACAGACTAATGGTTTTTGTTCTTAACTTGTGTGCCCGGTTGCAATATGTATGACAGAAGGCTTACAACAGTATAGCAGTTTTATTTGGCTGTTGTCATAACTGATAAATGCTGATATAACATGTGTAGGCTGTGTTGTGGTTGTTTCTGCTTTGATTTTTATCAGCTTCTTTTCAAGGAAGCCTTTCTTGTCTAATGCAGCTTCATATCTTGGTGGATGTTGAAACTAGACAAGTGATTGACGATAGGGTGGGAGAAGTTCCTAAATGCAGTTGTCTGATTCTTTTATTTATTCTGTGGGCAGATTATGGCTGAGGAAAATATTCTTTTAATTTTGAGGATTTTTTGGTGTAGTTGTATATGTGTAGCTGGGCATTGCTCTGGAGTAGTGCATATGTAAGCAGTGAGTGATTTCTTGGTATCAAATCTCTGTAAAACAGAAAATATAGAAAAACAAGGGAGTCAAGCTGTTACTTCAGTGGCTTTCTTATCTGTGCTGTAGCTTAATCTAATTCACGTGCTAGCTGGGGAAACCTTGGAGGAAAAAAAACCAAACCCCACAAAACAGAAATCTTCCTTTTTGTGCCAGAATTCTTGTACTTGTAATTTAATGAAAAAACAGGTGTACTATCAGAACCAAAGCAGAAAGCAGATACATAAATAACTGTGTATTTGTAAGAGTTTACTGTAGTTTGCTACAAGTGGAGAAGGGCGTGGGTGCCTGAAGTTTTTTTCTAAACAAATGAGTTTCTCTAGTATAAGAAATTATCTCTTTCTGCAAACCTTGTTCGCACTCAGTTTAGTTTTCAAATACAACAGTTTCCACAATACCACTCTGAAACAGAATGAGAAAAGACTGTTTCCATTGTGTATGGGGTTTTTTTGTAGCTGTGTGGTGGGTTTTGTCTTGTGTATTTTTTTTTGGTATTGGTAGTGGTATTTGTACCAATATTTATTTGGTGGCATGTCTTCCTAAAGGTGTTCAAGTAATTTCTTCTGATATATATATGTAGTTGACTGAAAAAATTGTTGCTTCATTTTATGGATTCACTACTATTTTGGAAAAATCTTATAATCAATCTTTTCCTCAGATGTCTGCTAATGAATATCTCTAAAGAACTTAGATTTAAAAATCTTTTCTGGCTTGGTCTTGCCATCATAATAACAGCAATAAAAATGCATTTTTTTTCAGCCTTTCAGTTTAAATCCAGACATTCATGGAGCCTGAATGTTTATTCTGTAAGATATCTTCATTTGTCCTAAAATGCCAGGTCACTGATTCTGTTGAGGGAAGTAGCATATCATATCTTTGGGGATATTTTCAGAGTAAATTGCAGTAAAGAAGCCCTTTCTCCACTTTGCTGTCCTGGATTAACTTTATGGATTATCTAACAAAAAAGGTACTTTTCCTGCAGTGTATTCATGGAAAATAGTTTGTTATGCAAGCCTGAATGCTATTAAGCACTGGCCTTCTATAACCAAAAGCATGTTTTTCAGTGGGGGGGACAATGAGAATGACATTTAACTCCTCCAACATCACAGGCATAATAGTCTTGTCTCACAACACTGGGGAAGATAATTATACTGCTATGGTAGTTCATTGACATGAATTTAAAATATCAACTAAGTCCCCAGCTACTGGTACTTACAAAGTAAAACACAAAGGAAAACTGCAGTCATTACGGAATAATTTTAAAATGTGGAGTAGCAAATTCACTGTTCAACCTTGATAAACTTCAGTGAAAGTTGCATTTTACAAATATATACTAGTAATTAGGAATTTCTTTTACTCCTCCTTTGCAGTAATGAGATTTTCAGATTCCTTGCTCAGTTTCTAATATTCACACAGTCATTATTGATAAGATCAATTTTATTCTGCTTGGTGTTTTGGGAATTTTATTCCATGTATTCCATATGTATTTGTTGGAATAGCTTATTCCTTTGGTGTCAGTTGTATATTCTGAAGTCAAGGGCAATCCAATTATTGTTGATTGGGATTTGGCAGCTAAATCCCTGCTCATTGAGCCAAGAACATGCTTGTTATTGCTTATCTGTTAGTGACTAGATACATCATGATTTCATGTCTCTAATGTTTGCAATTCTCAATTTTCATTCTTCTACAATTTATGTAATATGAAAAAATTTAGTCATTGAACACAGTTTGGATTCTTTGTTTGCTTTGTAGGAGTCTTGTGCTCAAGGTAACAACAAAATAACTAATCGCAAAATTTCCTGGAGCGGGACCTAGTTAACAGCCTGGCAACAAGGCAGCCAAAATTAGTAGTGGGTGACTGTCAGTGCAGTCTTGGGTTTTGTGTAGCTGTAGTAGAGGAATGGTAATATACAGAAAATACAAAATCATCATAATTCTGGATACAGATTCAGGACAGCTGCATATAAAACCACATAGGACCCTGGGAGACCTCAGTGGATAAAGAGACAAAAGAATGTTACCGGGGTTACAAAATCAATTACTCAGAAATTCGAACAGGGGGAAGGTAGTAATAATGTCCTTTTAATGTGGTTCGTATTTTCTTTCCTAGAATTTAAAAATGCCAACCCCATAACATTCACTGTCTGACACTTGAATAGGTTATCAGCAAGGTTGGAAAGGTCTTTTTAAATGGTAGACTTGTATGTTGAGTCTAATGGAATAGTAAGTAGAAGGAAGTTGAGATGTTCTGGCAGGGGATTTCTCAGGTACTTGTGGATGCAAAGGAATGACAGTTATTTCTAGAATCTTAACTTTGGGTGCGGACATTTGTACTTTGGAAAATGAGTTTTCTTGAGCTACTTTTGTCAGATGCCATAACTATTAGTGCCAGGAGTACTGAATGTTGTCAGCCTCCCGTTCAGGCTCTGTAGTGGGCTGCATATCGCTTCAATGTGCTTTGGAAACCTTGCTTTCTCTAAGGCAGCAGCCACTCTTCCTGGTTACTCCGTTTGACACATTCTGGTATTTTAAAATTCTTTCTGTCGTCTAGATTGTTTTTCCAGGTTTAACCCAGAAGAATCTCCAAACTTAGTGTCTCTCTTCCCTCCGTCCTTCCCTTCTCCCTCAATTTTTTTAGCCATTTTTATTTACTCTCTGCTTTTCTGAGATGTCCAGTCAGTCTGAGTTCTTGTGGTTTTCATCTTCAAACAAATACCGGTCCATCACATAAACAAGAAGGCCAGATTTTGTCCTTGCTATAAATTTTGGGCCTAAAGGAGTGTTTGCAAGAATTTTAGTCTAGGCAAAAAAGTCCCTTTCTGCTGTCCCATTTCTTAGAAACAGAAAAAAGTATTTGGCATGATGTTCTCCAAAAGAATTAGACTAGGGACAGATTTTAATCACTGAGACTCGAGATGGTACGTTTAGTTTGGCTAAGTAAGGAATAAATGGAAATAGTTATATAGTAAGATGTTAGAGTGCCCTTAGCAGTGCGGATGACTCTTAGCTATTTGCATCTCTAAAAAGTATTGCGCTCATGTTTCTTCTTAGTTTTTTATAATTGCATCGGTTGTAGCAAAATAAGCCTTTTAGCTTGATTGCTGTATTGTTAAACTCTCTCATGTTTTAAATTTGTAGTTTAACATGTGTATTTGTGCTTTGAAAGAAATACATATACTCACCTCTTTTTTTGACTATTGTTGTATGAGTTGTAAAATAATTCCTAAGTGGCAGTAAATGTAAGTATGACTGACAAAATTCCCTTTGAAAAGGACAAAGTTGTGATGTTACTGTAAATATAACTGTAACAGACTTTTAATTCCTGAAATACTGTGAATGGGCATACAGTGCTTTAAAAATAACTGTAAATTGAGAAATCTCTGGTTTTTTAATGCTATTACACAGACTGCTTTTTACAAAAATGCAAATTGCAGTTGCATAAAAAAGAGGAAAGCCACATGCTTTGTTCATGCAGAGCTGTTTCTTCATAGTTTCTTTTCCAGAAAAATATATAGTAGTTTTTCAAAGCTTGTGTAGTGACTAAGCTGTTACTATTCTATATTCTTAGTATATGCTATTTTAAAAGTAAATTTAACACAAATCATTCTAGTAGAAGTTACAAGAAGATTTTTGTTTTCAGCTTGCTTGGTAAATTGTGAAGAGAGAAATAGGTAAACAATTTTTGAAGAGCTTAGAATTCATTAAAGAAGATTTCAAAGGACAATTAATTATCGTTTTCCTTCCTAAGCCACAGATTTAAAACCACATTTTTTTCCCAATATCCTATTGATAATTTAATCTCTTTCTAGTCTCTCTCCTTTAGGTTGTGAATTCTTAATACCTTGAGTCTGAGAATTTTTCTTCACTGTTTTTTGTTTAGTGATTGGCATGACTCCCGATATGGATCCTGTAAGAGCTGGTAGCAGATACTTATGTCGTTGATTGAAAACTGTTACTGAATTCACTGTGTCAAGTAAAAGGGTCTGGATTATTTGCCCTTCATATCCTTTTCTTTCTCAGCTTTGAAAACCCATAGTAGTTGTAAACCCTGGAGATGGCTTTTGCGTGTCTCAGGTCACAGCTCGCTTGGTGAAGTGGTGGGTCCTGCTGGACGTTGCTGCTGTGGTGGCTGGCATGGTTGCTGGTGGGATTCTAAGCAGATTCTGCTTTTTTTACGGTAGCTTAGCCTGGAGCCTCTGCCTGAGCAACAGATTGTGCCAGAATGCAATTGAAGAACTAATTAGAATTCCTTGTTAAGGGAAGGGCTGCTGCCTCAGCATTGCCTTTGACTATTGGGTTCACCCCACATTTCTTAGAAATATAATTAATGAATTATTCTGTGCATTTGAGGAAGTACTTGGTTTTGCAAAATAGGAAATTACTGCTTCTCCATGATCAGCAAGTTTCAGCAATGGTAGAAAGCCCAGAATTTGGAATGAGTGCTTATAATAGAATCCAGAGAACAAGGCATATACACAAAATAGAAGTATGTTCCCTGTGGTAGTAAATAGTCAGAGTCTGTTTTCAGAAATTCTTGCAAGTTCTAAGTGTTCAAACTGCTGCAGAACAATCTTTACTTTCTGGATATTTTATAGTGGCTAAAACTGAAGTGCTTATTTTAAGGTACAAATTCTGGTCTGCTTTGCTATGGTGTGTTAAGGTAATGCCTCTGTAAGCCTCTGATTTGCCTTTTAACTGAGGGCATCTGCCCCTACAGCAGTTTTAGACACTTGTGCCAGTTCTGTGCTAGTTCCACTAATGAGCTGAGGTTTTGACTTAAGCTGCCAGTGAATGTGCTTTAAAGCGAGACACCTGGATTTGTAGTGACATGATTGAGGCACTGGACACACATTTCCAGCTCTGAGGGGTTGTTTCAGCAGAGAAGCAGTGAAAAGAACTAGAACATCCCAGACCATGTCAGTAGGCTGTACTAGGACTAGAGTGTCAAAGCTGTGGTGCATCAGCTGTGATGGCATTATAATTCAGCAGGACAGCCAAAGCGAGTATTGTGTTTTTTTAAGTTACAGGCAACTGAAAAGAAAACAAAACCGCAGAGAACCACGTTTGTGATTTGGAAGTCAAAACTCTTCTTTCAAAATATTCTTTTTCCTGTTTGATTAATGTGCATAAATAATGATACCAGGTTTGCCACTGGGTAAACAGTGTTGATTCAGGTAGTGAAACTTTTGTAAGGTTGTTGTTTCAGTGCTCTGTTTTCCAAATATTTTGTTTATAGTGTTTATTATGAAGAGAGATGAGATCATACCTATTTAACAAAATATCCTTGTGGAGACTGTTTTTATTGTTTTGTTCTCTTTTGCCACTTGGCATCTTTCTAGAAGAGCCAAGGCTGTCACTGAAGCATTTTATTTTTTGTGAGACACTGGTATTGATAAGTATCCCAAACCCACACTTTCTACTTTTCTGATATTCTTAGAAGGTTTTGCCTTTCTCTGAAAAAAACTGTTTATGTGTTTACTTATGGATTTCTCTTTTCTTTCTTGCTTTCTTTTTTTTTCCTTGCAAGAAAGCATGGTCCAGTGTTTCAGTAAGTGGCTCATTTTTAGAAATTTGTAGTTAAGGAACGTATGGCTTTACTAACTGGTCTTTAGACAAAGTCACTGATAGTCAGCTGCTCTTCTTGTTAGTAGTCCAGTAGAAGAGAAGGTAACAAGCCAACTAACTAATTTTAAGACTAACAAAAATGAGGTTGGTTCCTCGTTACAAGGAAGTAGGATTTTAGAAGTTTAACTTGGAAGACTATTGTTTTGTTTTCTTGAAAATATGCTTACCATTATTTGAAGTTAGAAAACCCAAAGGCAAAATCTATATAAAAGTAATAAGACTTTTTAATGTTATTATTGGACTGGACCACTAATGTTGTATGTCTTATGGAGGTGACCGTGAAGATGTTGCCTTACCCAAAGTTGTGATGGCTAAAGATAAGGTGCTGAAAAATAAAACCCACTAACTCCTGTGTTCCCTTATTAGAGTTCTGTGTTCTATTTGTTCTCAGCCAGTGTACTTGAAGCTTGTGGCTTGCTTTATCTCCCATTGCTAACCTCTTCCCTGCTTCTTCTCCCTGCTCCTCCAAAATCAGTAACTTTTCTTGTTTTAGATTTCTTGTAAAACTTAGCTTGTGGCCACTAATAAAATACGTGTTAATTCTGAAGCAGAAGACTCTTGAACTGCAGCATGTAGTTCTGAATTAAAAATCAGTTCCTGCTTTGTAAAGACCAATTTTACTCATTCTTCTTTGGGTTGAAAAAACTGCCAAAGGTAAATATTTTCACGGAATGTAGAAATTGATCAGGTATTCTCATACATTTCTGTTATGGCCCTCATGTTTAATCATCAACTTTATCATCCAGCTCTCGATTTTTTTTTTCTGTTTTCTGTCAAACTACACAAGTTTTGTAGAAAGAATCATTCTGCAGAACTCTTCAAACAGCCCCCACAGCCCCAAAAGGATGAGCATATGACTTCTGTGAAAAATCTGACAGAGATGTCTAACTTTTTATAAAATGCCCATATGAAGTCTGGAAATGAGCACTAGTTAATGAGCAGTAGGAATTCCTACTTACTGTCTAAATCTGATATGTACTTGTGATCTAATATTAACTGTGCTTTCTTAAGGGTTTGAAAATAGACTTGCAGAGAATGAAACATAAATTCTATGTTTTACTAGATTTGCTTGATTTATGATTTTATGAAGAATCCAGGTCTTTTATATTCTTATGTATTTGGCAGTTACCAAGAAGAGGTTTGGAGTTAATATTGTCGTACAAAGCATCATGTTATTTACAGTTTTTACTGGAGGTGGGCATAGATAAATTGGAGAGGGGAAGATTTAGACTTGACGTTAGGAGGAAATTCTTTACAATGTGGGTGGTGAGGCACTGGCACAGGTTCCCCTGGGAAACTGGGGATGCCCAATCCCTGGAGGTGTTCAAGGCCAGGTGAGCAGCCTTATCTAGTGGGAAGTTTCCCTGCCCATGGCAGATATTTGGAATTAGATGATCTTTAAGGATCCTTCCAATTCAGACCTTTCTATGAATCTGTGATTTTTGTTAATGTTGCTTTTTAATTTTCAGCAAATTTTCATATCTTGAGCTTTTAAAGAATCTAAGCTGATGCAGGTTAAATGTTGAGTCACAAGAGTTATAGGTAGATTAAGTGATAAAAGCAAGCGGTTGCTGTTCATAGGCAAATTTTGTAGGATGGACTCCCAGAGTTGATTTTGTAGACCTTTTTTGTTCACCTTGTAAATATGTGGTAAAAAGAAGGGTGGAATAGTGAGAAGATGAGACTGGCAGATGATTAAAAAAACCACCCAAACCAATCTGGGTAGCTGAATGTAAAGCTTCTGGTGAAGGGCTCCGGAAAGAGCTTGTAATGCCAAGTGACTCAGTGATAAAATTTTGGATAAAATGCAGTTTTGATAAATACAAGCACTGATGGGAAAAGGTGGTCTTAACATACATTCACAACTTTAATCTCTAATTTAGTTATTGTCACTTAGTGAAAAAGTTCTTAGAATTTGTTGAGACAGTTCACTATAAACACCAGCTTAGTGTCTGGTGATAATGTCAACAGTAAAGTCAGAAATAAACAGTATGGAATTGTGGAAAAAAAACCCTAGGAATGTGATTTTGGGACTTGCAGCCTAGGGGACAAGAATGGATTAGGTGAATCCCAGAGGTCCCCTTTGGTTCTGTGTTTTCATAGTCCTAAATCTTAAGAAAGACTGGACAGGACCTCTGGGAATCACCTGAACCATTCTTTTCCCCCAAGGCACAATTAGCTGTAGCCTTTTTTGATTGGGGTGGATCTTTAACTGGTGCTTAAAAAACTCTCCATAACAGTGCTTTCGCAATCTGCTTTGTCAGTCTATTCCAGTGCTACTCCCCCTGACATTTGAAAAGGTTTTCATAGTTATTAACTCAAGTGGATGTTGGTACAGTTTTAAGCCTGTTATGACTATTCTTCTTGAAGTGTGGTGACCAAACTGGATGTGGTAACTGACGTGAAATCTTACTAATGCTAAGAGTGATATTGTTATTTGCTGGTTTTGCAGGCAGTTCCACTTGTAGACATCACTCTTAATTTTTCCTTTCTATTATTATTTCTTTTTCTCAACAACACAACATTGAGGGTTGCTTTGTGGTCTGCTTTATCCTCTACATCCCTTTTAGCTGAACTTATAACTATTTGGCTGTCACATTTATGTGCAGTCAGTTGTTCTGACCTAACTCTGCAGCTGTGCAGTTCTCCTTAGTCATCTTCTATTTTTTCATTACTTTTTCCAGTATTTAAAGATCACTTTGAATACTTACCTTGCCCTCTAGCATGTTTATTATCTGCATTTTCTGGAAGTAGTTTATGTGTAGTAATTAATAATGTATGCATATATTTATAAGTATTTGTGTACACGTGTATATATGTATATGATTATGTATAGATATAAAAAGAACAGCTTCAGTTGTGCTTTGTGTTTCAGCTTGCAGTGACTTTAATAAAAAATGAAACAAAAACCATCCCAAAACTAAACCTAAGCATTGAACTCCATATAGTGACTCGCATATCAGCTAGGAGATAGGATTGATGCTGCTGTAAATACAACTGACTATGTGTACTAAGTAAATTTGTATAAAGTATATTCAGTTGATGTTCCCAGGCATGTTACATTTGTGGTATATTTAAACAGAGTTATATTTTAAGTCAGGGTACATGGAGGCGCAAGTTAGCAAATTATTTCATAAAGAACAGAACTAGTGACATCTTGCTGCACATTTTTGTCTTTTGTTTTGAATGCTGCAACTGGAGAAGCAACAGGGTGTCTTGAGTACTTCATTCTTTTCAAGTCAGAGTCTGTTGTTTCTTTGGGTTAACGGCAGTTGATCCCATAAACCTTACTTCTGTAGGAAATTGGTCTGAAAGTAGCATTCTTATTTACAAGAGCATGATTTATTGTCACTTGGAAGAATCATAGAATAGTTTGGGTGTGAAGGGACCTTAAAGATCATCCAGTTCCAAGCCCCCTGCAATGGGCAGGGGCACCTCCCACCAGACTAGGCTGCCTTGAAGCCCCGTCCAACCTGACCTTGAACACTTCCAGGGATTGGGCAGCCACAGCTTCCCTGGGTAACCTGTGCCAGTGTCTCACCACTCACACGGTGAAGAAATTCCCTCTTACATCTAGTCTAAATCTGCCCCTCTCCAGTTTGTACCCGTGTCCCCTAGTCCTATTGCTACAAGGCTTTGTAAACAGTCCCTCTCTCCACCTTTCTTGTAGCCCCTTCAGATACTGGAAGGTCGCAGTAAGGTTTCTTTGGAGCCTGCTCTTCTCCAGGCTGAACAAGCCCAACTTTCTCAGCCTGTCCTCATATGGGAGATGCTCCAGCCCCTCTGATCATCCTTGTAGACTCCTCTTTACCCGTTTCAGCTGTTCCATATCCTTACATTGAGGATTCCAGAACTAGACACAATACTCCAGATGAGGTCTCACAAGAATATCTTCTTTCCTTTGTAATGGACACATTATAGTACATTCCAGTTAATATTCTGGGCCCGCTACAACCTCACAAATGAGAGGTTATGTTCTAGTAATTTATTATGGCTCATAGTCAAACTAGTTGTTTGGTAGCACATAGATGCAACTCTGTTTTCTTCAATTATGTTCTTAATTTCAAACAACCAGTTCCTTCAGTTTATTACAATTGCAAAGTATGCTTGGGGGTTATTTTTAGTTATTGTTTTTTCTGCTAATGGTGCATTTTGATGTGTAAATTCTCGGCACTGTAGCTTGTTTATGGGGTGGGAGATGGCAGTATGGAAATAGGTGACTTAGCACATAGGCAGAGAATCATACTTTATTCTTGCATTACAGTTTTGAAGTAATTCTCTAAAAAACAAAGAACAGATTCATTGTTTAAAGTCACCAATTGATGATTATTTTATGCCTTTCTATTTGATGGGGATTTTCCCCATTTTAGTCACCTAAGTATTTAAGAGCATTTGCTGTACTTGTTTAACTGTGCTTTGAGATCAGGTGAAATAATGTTATGCTACATGGACAAAATATAATTCACATTAAACCAAGTTCAGGTTTAGTGAAGACTACTAGAGTCAGAAGAAATAGAAACACAAAGTAACGCTTCTGATATTTCAAAGCTCGTGTGTAGATTTAAAATAAATTTTGATACAACATTATTT
This sequence comes from Clamator glandarius, assembly GCA_033459285.1. NCBI lineage: Eukaryota > Metazoa > Chordata > Aves > Cuculiformes > Cuculidae > Clamator > Clamator glandarius. Next base: position 381,679 of record JAUNZM010000138.1, read on the forward strand.
TTCAGCAGGGCTTCTAAAGGACTACATTTTTGTATCATCCTCACTTAATTGAAGTCATTCTTCCAACTGCTTTCTTAGAAGAGGAGGGGATGAAATAAACTGTTAACCTTTGATAGCCAGAACACAAACAAAGAGTGTTTAACTTGTGAATGTTTGTGGATTTTTCAAACAATGATGTGAATTTTGATTGCCTTTTTGAAGTAGACCTGTTCTTTTTATCCTTGGTTTGGAAGCTAAACATGTTGTTTGGAACTTTTCTGCAGCTGTGAAGAACAGAGTTTGTCATACAGTAGTTCAGTAAGATGACATCATGACACGCTTCTGACTGCTGTGGCAATCTGTTTGCATTTGCCCTTGTGTAAGTGTGATCACTGGCATGTACTTGTTTCCATTTGGTTTGAATCAAGGAAGCACTGATAGAATTGCATTCTATGGCTATTTACTTGTTTCTGTTGTTCTGGGCTGTTGTTGTTTTGACTGGAAAATTATTCTACTCGGTCTGTCTTCCAGCTTTTTCTTCTAAAAGGTGCTTCAGGTAAGTCCTCTAATTTTTAGACAGATAAGGACTCCTGTAAGTCTGTGTTGTGTTGTCACTGGGTAACCTGGAGATGTTTGAAAGGTGACACACCAGTTCTTTGAAATTCCAGCATGACAGAAGGGCAGTAACTACAGAGCCTTGTTCACGCCTCCTCACATCTCCAGCTTGTGTAGTACCAGAACAGAGCAAAATGTGTCTAAGCACTCAGGGCCAAACTCTCTTGAGATCGTTTTACACTGCTTTGCAATAGTAATTCACATGTGCTGTGTAGGATTTAGCTGACAGAAATGGTAAGCAGCCTGAACACTGACATTAGTGCCACTCTGGCAGATTGGTAAGGAGATAATTTTTGCTAAATACATATGGGTCATAAGATATGCTCATACTTAATGGAAGCTCTTTGGTTTTGCTGTGTTTTTAGTCAGTCTAGACAAAATATTTGGCCTACCAGGATATGTGAATCATTCTTCTTTGTAAGGCTTCATTTATTATCTGTGTTCTGAAAATGTTTTGTGTGAGGGAAACATTGGATGTGCTCAGAAACTTTATTGTTAACGTGCGTTTTTACAGCTGTTGTGTAAAAATCGTGCCTTGGTAAGATCAAAATATTATTTAATTGTTTTAGCCTATTAGAACCACAGGAAATATACAGGGTGGGAAACTCCCAAATGACTCGTCACTTCTCATCACCTGTAGGTGAGCAATGGCATTCAGACTTAAAAAAACAAATCTTAGCAGCTGGTTAGTTCTAGGGGAAAAAAGAGAAGAAATTTTCTCCTTCATCCTTTATACATTTCTGACACGAATGCTTTGAGTAGAAAAAATGCTTTAAAATTTCCTTTATCAATGCAAAAATGTATGTACAGTACAAAATTGATGTTATGGATTGAATGAATGGATTTATGTGTTGTTTTGTTTTTTTTCTCTTTGTAGTCTGGTTTTGTAGATGCTAAGGGCACATGCATGTGAATGCAGGTGAGGAGGGCACTGAAATTCTCCACGGACTTGCACTGTGCATCTCATTACCTGAAGGAATGTGGCAATTGCTGTTATGTTGAGGGGAAAGTGATGCTCGAGTAGACAGCTGAGGTGACCTTCCAGTCACAAAATGCAGTGAATTTTGAACAGTTTTTAAATTCAGTATGCCATCAAGAAATTTGACGTGTGAAGCATATGAAAGATGTATGCTGGGGTGTCCATGTGTACAGCTCCATGTTCCTGTTCCTTTCAGTAAAGGAGTGTGGCTCTGTAAATGCTTAGGAAGCATTATAGGAAAATGATATTTTATATAACAAAAAGGACTGAAAAAGGGCACTGAGAGAAGGGCTGAGATATAGTAAACATTGTTCTTTAGAGAGCAAGTGTACAGTGTACAGAGGAAGAGTCCTATGAAGGCAGTGGAGAGGAAACTAAAGGACCTGGAAGTTGAGGCAGCTTCTTATTGCAGAAGACTGAACAGTAGATCAGGAGGAAGTGGGTTTCAGAGCAAACATCTTGCATGTTGAGATGTGCTAAATTGTATTTACAGATTGGAGCTCAGATGTGGGTGGGTTGAGTAAGCTACGAAACAGGAATTTGCAGTGATGTGTGATATGGAACTACAAACAAGCACTTGATTTCAGGCTAATGTGAGGCAGTTGGAGAAATTAATTGCATGATATCTCTGCTGCACTGTCACAGTGTAGGCTATCAGAAAGGGCCTTACGAGGATGGTTCTGTGTTCAGAGATTTCAGACTTGAGGAGGATTGTTTTGATTTGGGACAGATGAAAAAGAGCTTTGTCTGAAGATACTGCTTTCAAAACAAGGAAGCGAAGACAGAAGGGATTTACCTGTCTCTTCTGCCTGAACTATGTCATAGCTTATAGGCGCTGTGTTGAAAGTTTCAAATGAGCTGGCTCGAGCATGTATTGCAAGAATTTGTCTAAGTTAGAGACATCTTTAACATAGTTGGCAAATATTCTTCAAAAGTAATTTTAAGTTTTTGGAGGTCATGATAATTTCTGAGCTAAAGTGATAGTGTGTCCAGTGTAAAGCAGCATTAAGCCACGCTGATGTTGCAATTTAGCAGGAAATGTGGATCTTTCAAATACATTTTGGGTCAAGCATGTATTTCCTTTGATTCCAAGTAAATGCTTTTTACTGAAGATCAGTGTATTTTTTTTTATGTTATGGAAGTGTTTCTCTTTCTGGTCAACTACCTAACCCGAAAATGCTTTCAGAAGTGATGAATGTGTGTCATACCAACTTCTACACTTTGCTGTTTCTGTGGATTATCTTTCTCGTACTGAGAAAGACAAACCACAAGACATTTAAACATAAAGTAGACTTAAAGGTTTGTTAACCTTCACCTTTAAATTTTCAGAAAATGCATTACCTTCTATATAATTCATATTATGTTTTTGTTGTAAAGGAAGATGCATATTAAGTATGCTTATTTTGGCTTCTGGTTTCTTGGGTTGAAGAAGTGACCACTTTTTTTCCTGCTGTATCTTTTACACAGATGTGCACTTTATTTCTTGCTTAATTTTACTATAATCCTTCATGCGCACATTTGACGACAAAGAAATAGCGGAACACTGCAAAGCATTTGGAAACTTTACTGTGTACCGAATCATCACTTTGAATTCTGAGGAAAAAGTGAGTATAATGAAACAGCTGAGATCCAAACATGTCAGACTTGAGCTTGAGAATAAACATTCTGTGTTTTCAGCTGCTCTGTGCAAGATAGACTTTTGGAACATGGAATATATAATTACTATATGTGAGAAGATGCAAAGGACTTTTTATTTGATGTAAACACTGTCATGATGCTCCATGTTCTGTTTTACTCCAGTATTGATGTTTACTTACTTACGCTTTCTATTATTTGGTAAGAATATGGAAAGAACTTGTAAAGAAAGATCGCAAAGTATTCTGGATTATATCAAGGATAAAATTAATTTTATTCTCTACGGCAGTTTTCCTTATTTTTGTGGGAAAAGATGTATCATTTTTTAAAACCAGAATAGAAGCCCTTGCACTTTCAGTCATTAACCAAAGCCCAAATACTCAAGTTCAGGGAAAAATTACTGCTCTGTGACAACAGAACTTATAATTCTGGTATGGAGAGGTCTGTAGAGCTTGGCAGCACAGCCCGAGGCAAATCCTGCCACAGTCTCTTAGAGGTATACCTGCTGTGTTATAGATTTGACCACAGCCACAGTTACTTTGAGGTGCACCTGTTCCAGTATGGCCTTATCCATGGGCCACAATTCCTTCAGGAACATGCCTGCCGCAGTGTGTCCTTGCCCACAGTCACAGTCCCTTCAGAAGTAAACCTGCCCCAACATGGCCTTACCCATGCCTGTAGGCCCTCCAGGGGTATACCTGCTCTGTCTTGGGCTTATCCATGGCCACAGGCTGCAAAGTGCTCCAGTGTGGCCTCATGCAGAGCCACTGATACTTCAGGGTGTACCTGCTGCAGTGTGGGCTTATTCACAGACGTAGGTGCTTTGAAGTGTACCTTCTCCAGCATGAACTTACTCTTGGGTCACTCTCCTTCAGAGGTGTACCTACTGTGGCTCAAACATAACCACGGCCACAGATGCTTTGTGATCTACCTATTCTGGCATGACTTTTCGATGGCCACAGACTCTTTGAGGTGTCTTGCCCCCATGTGGACTTATCCACAGGTCATGGTCCCTTTGACTCAGGGTCACACTGGAGTTCCAGCCTGTCCAGTACAGCGGCACAGAAACAGCAGTGGTGCCCTGGCCATCTGCCATCCTGGATGTGTTGCCATTGCTGTTATCAAAGTGTTCCCAGGCACAGCAGAGTAAGATGACAAGCAGTACAGCAAGCAGTGGAGGCAAAACACAGCCAGTAATGATCACGAGACTCTATTGTACAGTTAGGCAAGCAAGCCCCATGGCAAGCACAGGAGCCTTCCAGTTAATAGCTAAACAGCAATAACAGGTATAAATTTGATCTAGCGCATTCCTATGAAATGTGTCACTATCTCAAACCTTTGGAGTCCCACATTGGGTGCACACAGCTGTTCACTCCCATCCCCTCCCCTGGTGGAACAAGGGAGAGAGTTGGAAGAGTAAAAGTGAGAAGTCTCATGAGTTGAGATGAAGATAGCTCATTAAGAAAAGCAAAAGCAGTGCATGCAAGCAAAGGAAAACAAGGAATTTATCCACTGCTTCTTGTCGACAGGCAGGTGTTCAGCCATCTCCAGGAGAACAAGGCTTACTTGGGAAGATAAAATACCATAACTCTGCATTTTCACCCCTTTCTCCTTGTTCCCCAAGCTTTATATACTGAGTGTTGCCTCGTATGGTGTGGAATATCCCTTGCGTCAGTTGGGATCAGCTGTCCCAGCCTTGTCCCATCCTTTTGCACTCCCAGTCCACTTGCTGGTGGGATGGGCTGAGATGCACAAGAGGCCTTGACTCTGTGTAAGCACTGCTCAGCAGTAACAAAAACATCCCTGTACTATCAATGCTGTTTTCTACACAAATCCAAAGCATAGTCCCATAGTAGCCACTATGAAGAAAATTAACTCTATCCCAGCCAAAACCAGTACAAATCCCTAGTGGAAAATTCCCTTCTTGAAGAAGTATAAGAAAATACTTCTGTCATAGTACCCACGGTATTTTCTGAGGTAACCATTCTTCAAGAAGTATCTGTTTCCCCTGTTGGATAGTTCTGAAATACCCATATTAAGTGCCTTCATCTTAGTATGTTATTACAGTAGTGCCGATAAATTTGGTTTTGGCTAAGGATTTACAATTTAAAACGTCAGTTGGGAAACAAAACCAAAATTCTTTCTACCAAAACCAACTATTCTTTTTAGCTGCTTCTTCCCCTTGGCCTTGCCTCCCCACCAACACTGTGAACTTCTCATGGGTGTACCTTACAGCTTCTTTTGCAAATTATATTGTATGTGGATATTCACTGCTCCGAATATAGTCTAGACATGACACATAAGTCTGTTTCATAGCATCTGAAATAATCCTAGATTTAAGATTGCCTTGTTTTCAGCCCTCTGTTTGAGATTTATGTGCTAGTGAACTCAGTGACTGTTTCTTTGTCTGAGACTCTCCCCTGACTTCATGCTTTATAGTGTTTGTGGCAGTTCTCTTTAAGTGTCTTCAGACTTGTGAGCTCAGGCTAAACTCTATTTTTGATATTCAGTTGTAGTTGGACGTTCCTTATGGGCTTGAGGATACAGTGATTATTCTTTCCAAATAGATTAGTTAGGGAGAGATAAAATAACAAGTTAATTACTTCTTTGCTACTTGCTTACATTTCTACAGGTGTCTTCCCTATTATTAGTGTACGTGAGAAAATGTAAACTGATGTCTTTCCTATTTATTTGGGTCCTTCTGGATACTTAATGCAATGGATGGGTTGAGCTTTGTTATCTGTTGCCTGATAACTTTTTCTCTGAATGGGACAGTAGCAATGTGTTCCAGATGGTGGCTTTGTGATCTGCACTGAGAGAAGAGTATGCTATTAAAAAAAACCCAAACCCCCTGTTTTTGAATGCCATTGAAGCAGTTACATGCATGTCTCCATGTTTCTAGGTGATTCTTAGCCTAGTGCAGATTGCCTGCACTTGCAGTGTAGACACCTCTGTTCCCTGCACAGTCCACGTTTGTCGTACATCAATAGCAAACAGAATTGTGGCCTTCTTGCCTGTGACCTGATGCATCTGTGGCTCCTGAGGGAACTGGTGGGTGAAGCTGTCAGTCTCAGCTCTATGCTGGCAAGATCATGGAGAAGATTCTCCTGGAAACTACTGAGGCACATGGAAAATAAGGACGTGATTGGTGACAGCCAACTTGGTTTCGCTAAGGGCAAATAATGCCTAACAAATTTTTAGATGGGGCTACAGCATATCAGGATAACGGAAGAGTAACTGATGTCATCTACCTGGATTTATGCAAAGCTTTCAACACTGTCCTGCATGACATTCTTGTCTCTAAATTGGAGATATGGATTTGATGAACTACTCAGTGGATAAGGAATTGGCTGGATGGTTGCACTCAAAGAGTCGTGGTTGATGGTTCAATGTCCAAATGGAGACCAGTGATGAATGGCGTTCCATGGGGTTTGGTATTGGAACTGGTGTTGTTTAACACCTTTGTCGCGGACAAGGACAGTGGGATTGAGGGCACCCTCAGCAAGTTTGCTGTTGATACTAAGCTGTGTTGTGTGGCTGACACACTGGAGGGAAGAAATGTCATCCAGATGGACGTTGACAGGCTTGAGAGATGGGCATGTGCGAACCTCATGAAGTTCAAAAAGGCCAAGTGTAAGGTCCTGCACCTGCACTGGGGCAATTCCAAGCACAAACACAGGCTGAGTGGAGAATGGATTGAGAGTTACCCCGAAGAGGACTTGGGGGTGTTTGTGGGTGAGAAGCTCAGCACGAGCCGACAATTGTGCACTTGCCACCCAGAAAGCCATCCCAGGCTGCATCTAAAGAAGGGTGACAGGCAGGTCAAGGGAGATGATTCTGCCCCTCTGCTATCATGACACCTCCCTGGAGAACTGTTTTAGAGTCCTCAGCAGAGGAAGGACATGGATCTGTTAGAGAAAGTCCAGAGGAGGCCATGAAGATGCTCACAGGGCAAGATTACTACCGGTATGAGGCTAGGCTGAGAGAGTTGGGGTTATTCAGCCTAGAGAAGAGAAGGCTCTGGGGAGGCCTTATAGCAGCCTTCTAGTACTGAAAGGAGGCCTAGAGGAAAGCCAAGGAGGGGCTCTTTATTAGGAATTCTAGTGATAGGATGAGGGGTAACAGTTTTAAGCTGCAAGAGGGGAGATTTAGATTAGATATTAGGAAGAAATTTTTTCCATTGAAGATGGTGAAACACTGGAACAGGTTGCACAGAGAAGCTGTGGCTGCCTCATCCCTGGAAGTGTTCAAGACCAGGTTGGATAAGGCTCTGAGCAACCTAATCTAGTGATCCAGTGGAAGGTGTGCCTGCCCATGGCAGAGAGGTTGGAACTGAGTGATCCTTAAGGGCCCCTCCAGCCCAAACCGTTGAGGCTCTGGAGCGAGTCCAGAGAAGAGCAATGAGGCTGGTGAAGGGGCTGGAGAACAGGCCTTAAGAGGAATGGCTGAGAGAGCTGGGGGTGTTTAGCCTGGAGAAGAGGAGGCTGAGGGGAGACCTCATTGCTCTCTGTAACTACCTGAAAGGAGGTTGTAGAGAGGAGGGAGCTGGCCTCTTCTCCCAAGTGACAGGGGACAGGATGAGAGGGAATGGCCGCAAGCTCTGCCAGGGGAGATTTAGGCTGGACATTAGGAAAAAATCTTTCACGTAAAGGGTCATTGGGCACTGGAACAGGCTGCCCAGGGAGGTGGTAGATTCACCTTCCCTGCAGGTGTTTAAGGCACGGGTAGCTGAGGTGCTAAGGGGCATGATTTAGTGTTTGATAGGAATGGTTGGACTCGATGATCCGGTGGGTCTCTTCCAACCTGGTTATTCTATGATTCTACGTGGATACAATGCTTAAAAGTCATGGTGATGCCAAACAATATTGAAAATTCCTATTAAATTTTCAAATTGTGTTCACTGTATAACTGTATACAGAATGTACTATAAAACCAGTGATGATCTTTTGTGACTGCTGAGTTTTCAATGTATTATCTGTTGAGATTTCTTAAAAATAGGCCCTGTTGTGAAAGGTTTGAAGTTTTCACTGGCTGATAATCTATTATTTCTGCATGACTGTTTTGCTAAAACAAGGGAATTACAACAATTTTCAAATTTTAGGCAGTAGAAAAATCTGCATCTTCTCTGTCTGCAGATCTCCTCAATAATTGTAAAAATATTTTTTTTTTGTTAGAGAGCATTAAGTAACTTGCCTCAGCTGCCACTTGAACAAAAATCAATCCCAAAAGCCAACCCTGGCAAGTTACACAAAACCAAAGGAGACCTGCAGGGCAAACAGGCACCACCACAAAAAACTAACCAACCAAAACCCCCCCAAAGCATGACCAACAAAAAAAATAAAATAAAACAAAACCCCCTAGAAATAAATTCCTTTTGTCTTTCTCATATGTTTTCTGTAAAAATGTGGGCCTTCAGATCTACAAGTGGATTTTGTCGTTTACTTCAAGTAATTGATAGCAATAGGTTTTATATTGTATGGGGTCAGCCACTTGATGGAGGTAATACATAGAAAGCATGAAGATGATGAAAAGGTGACATCTGCTTCTGTCACACAGAAGATTTTTGATCTCTCTGTCAGGAAGAGCTTTTTGCCAAATTGTGTCCATCTCTGTATGATTGAAATCTTGTTCAATTATAGGTCAGAGTGGTCCAGAGCATTTTAATGTATTACATGGCATATTTCCCACATTTTGAGTCTTAAATTTAGAATGATTTCTTTCTTACCTCTAAACTAAGGCACACTAAGATACATGTTTCTAAAATACATACTATATATACTCTTGTTGGGTACGTATGTATCACCCTGAACAAACTAATAGGCCATAGTAATTTTTTTTCATCCTCCTTTCACAGTCTCAGATGTTCCAGTGGAAGAGATGTAGTTTCTGTAATTCACCTCTGTTGTGGAGGGATTTTTGTTGTTGCTTTTACCCCTCAGTAGCCACTGATTATGTAGGGGAGGTTAGAAAAATGAGGAGAGGATAAACCTGAAAGTTTTTTACAGTCTTAGGTTCCTTAGACTGTAAAAATAATCTTCATAATGGCTAAAGCAATTATATAAGATTTTGCAGATCCAATGAGGAGGACTTCAGGGTTGATGATGATGATTGTTATTATTATTATGGAATGATAGAGTTGGAGTTGGAAGCATTTACTTTACAACAGAAATAAATGTGACTTAGAATACTCTGGCTTCAATCACTTGATACTGATGTGTTTGGTTATGGTATCGTAGTAGTAGAGTTCAGTATCTAGTTTTTCAGGTTAAGGAATGCAGAGGGCTAGCATTGTGTTGATGCACGGTCATTTTATAGCTCATGAATCGTCACTGAGAGAAGCTTTTGTGTTGCCATGTTGTCTTGGTGATTTTCTGCTTGTGTAACAGTTACTTGAAGGGCATGTTTAAGAACAGCCCTTAGGCTTTTTGTTCTTAACACTGAGGTTTGATCTTATTTCTATCAGGCAAGGAGTAAGGAAAGTGGAAAGGTGGCTTATAACCAACTTCCACTTGCTCGCTGGTCCTGTGCAGCTGTTCTGGGGCACTGGGCCAAGCATGCAAATATGAGAGACTTGCTAGTAAACCACATTATTTGAAGGCAAAGAATATATGCAATTTGCAACAATTTGTAGGTATTATGGAAAAGATTGCACTTAGTAAGTAGCAAAGAAACAAAGTTATGTTATGGACTTGCTTAATGGTATGAGTAGTTTATAATAATGTACAGTTTGCACCTCAGTAGCCTTTTCTTAAAAAAAAAAAGTCAAAGGACTTTCAGACAAGTTAGTCTCATGACAGATTCTTCATTTATCAGGAGCTGAATTCTTACGGATCTCTTCCTCTGCTAGAAAGTAGTAGCTCTCCTGTAGACTCCTCATTCCAGATACATTCTGCCTTCTAAAGAATGTGAAAGGTATTTCTTAAAGCAAATTCTCTTGTACACAGTGAAAGTATTTATTTACTTCCACTGTTTAAATATTTAAGCTTGACTGAAGAACAAAATAATATTTTAATATCATTTGTAGTGTAACTCAGATTGCATCATCCTGGTTGTTCTGTACGTCTTTCATAGAACATTTTCCTACTAGTTCATTTTTTAGCTTTTTTAGCATCCCTACTATTTCTAAATCTCAAATGTGCTCTTCTAAAAAAAAAAGAAATACCCCAAACCCACTCACCCCTAAGAAGCAAACACCCCCCTGCCCTTTATTGTGCTTATTCTCTCATATTACACCTTTGTTAGGAGTACAGACAAGGCTAAAGTCATTCCACTGAATGTGAATGTACGCTGGTCAGTGTCTTCTCTCCCTTTTTTGTGTGGGACTAAGGTGGTCATCAGCTGGATGTTGTTTTCAATGTAGCATGGTGTAATTTTGCCTTTATTAATGGTTATTAATTTGTGTCATTTGAAACCAGTTTTTAAGTGTGTTCTGTCTTTGGCGTGTTGAGCTACAGCACTGGCTATTCTTCAGAATGTAACTAAATAATTGGAAGGTGTTACTGCTAGGGGAGATAAAGTATTTACCATTCATCTAGAAATAAAACGTTATTACAGTTCAAGCCAAACAGGAGAAACAGGCCCAAAATAGTCTCTATTAAATACGTAGGTCAAGCTTTGATCATGTAACATGTTGGTAAGTATGGAGATGTTTATAGGTATTTCTGTTTCTTCATACCTGACTTATATTTGAAAGCATTTGTTACTTCTACTGAAAACAGTAAAACTCAGTGCTGTTATGCTTCGATTTAAAATATATGACATATTTATATACCCCAAAGTGTTCTCATGCTCCTACTCATGCAGAAGAACTACAGAGGGGATGCTGAAGTTGAATCCATCTGTTGAATTTCCTGTGCAGTATTGTGTATATTTCTCCCAAACTGGAATTGATCCAATAAAGAAATCTTTGAGATAGTTTATCAGAATCTGCGAAGTTGCTGAAATAAATATGCTAAATAAATATACTGTATTTAAGCTAGTACAGAATAATCGCATCACCTCTAAAACCAACAGTTGTATGATATAGGTGAGAATTAAAAAAAATATTTAAAACTTGAAATTATTTAGACATATGTTCATTCCTTTCTTGTGAACGGAAAAGAAAGTTTCACTTCTTAAGGTAATGTTTACTTTGAAACCTATGGTAACCTTCTTCTATATTGTACATTGTCTATCTTAAAGATGTATTAGGTCATTCATTCTTCTGCTAATGATTCACTAGAATTATTTGTTTGACAGTGAATCACAAAGCAGGTTTTAATGAAGCTTATTGAGGAATGTATTATTATATCAAATTTGCATCACAAATGCTACATTCCTACGAACATTGCATTGGATTTCATTGAGTTACTGATCCTGTTCTTCTTCTCTGCTCCTTTTTTCTCCCCTCCCTGCCTTATTTTCTCTTATTCTCTGAAAGGATGGCTTGAATTCAAGATTACTACCTTTGATAGCCATTGCATTTTCTTTCCTGTTGCTTTAGTGTGATAATTTGCCAGATCCATCATATTTGTAGATAAGAATATGCTCTAGCTATTAACTTCACTGTTTATTAATTTATGCTAACACTTTTTCTTACAAGTAAGATTAGATGTAAAAATGGTTTGATTATACTGAAATTACCTCGGCAGATGATCAGGATCCTATTAAAAGCAAAATTTTACAGTGTAAAATGAGCCAAGGATGTAGATACTGGTGTCTAGCTCACTTGAAAGAAAAGATGAACTGCTAGTGCCTGGAAGTAGTCTACACTGTGGAGGTGCATCATAAATTCTGGAGTTAAATTACTGGTAGTTTCTAATCTTGCATTTCTTTGTATCGTACAATCAGTTTGCATGTGAGTCAGATTTTAATTACAGGTGTGTTTTGATTTTCAATTAATTGTGTGCTATTTTCAAGCTGTTCTTCGCATTGTTGCAGTAGTATGCCGTGCCATAACAGCGTTATCGATGGTGTCTTAGGTGGCATTAACAACACTTGACATCTCTAAGAAAACAGGATTCTGAATGTGTAATCCAGTCAGTAAACCCCCCAAATGTGTTTTCTGTTACGTGTATGTCTAGTTAGCTTAGCATTTCTGGCTGTTTCTGAGCATATCTATACTCTTGGACGAGGGAAAGGCTGTGGATGTATCTTCCTGGACTTTAGTAAAGCCTTTGACACGGTTTCTCACAGCATTCTGCTTTGGAAACTGTCGGTCTCTGGCCTGGACGGGCGCACACTCTTCTGGGTGAAAAACTGGTTGAATGACCGGGCCCAGAGGGTGGTGGTAAATGGAGTTAAATCCAGCTGGAGGCCAGTGACAAGTGGGGTTCCCCAGGGCTCAGTCCTGGGTCCAGTCCTGTTTAATGTCTTTATCAACGACCTGGATGAAGGCATTGAGTCCTCCCTTAGCAAGTTTGCAGATGACACCAAGCTGGGTGTAAGTGTCGATCTCCTGGAGGGTCGGGAGGCTCTGCAAAGGGACCTGAACAGACTGGACCGCTGGGCAGAGACCAGCGGCATGAGGTTTAACAAGGACAAATGCCGGGTCCTGCACTTGGGGCACAACAACCCTAAGCAGAGGTACAAACTAGGAGAAACCTGGCTGGAAAGCTGCCAGGAGGAGAAGGACCTGGGGGTGTTGGTTGACAGCTGACTGAACATGAGCCAGCAGTGTGCCCAGGTGGCCAAAAAGGCCAATGGCACCTTGGCTTGTATCAGAAACGGTGTGACCAGCAGGTCCAGGGAGGTTATTCTCCCCCTGTACTCAGCACTGGTGAGACCGCACCTCGAGTACTGTGTTCAGTTCTGGGCCCCTCACCACAAGAAGGATGTTGAGGCTCTGGAGTGAGTCCAGAGAAGAGCAACAAAGCTGGTGAAGGGGCTGGAGAACAAATCTTATGAGGAGCGGCTGAGAGAGCTGGGGTTGTTTAGCCTGGAGAAGAGGAGGCTCAGGGGAGACCTTATTACTCTCTACAACTACCTGAAGGGAGGTTGTGGAGAGGAGGGTGCTGGCCTCTTCTCCCAAGTGACAGGGGACAGGACGAGAGGGAATGGCCTCAAGCTCTGCCAGGGGAGATTTAGGCTTGAGATTAGGAAGAAATTCTTCACGGAGAGGGTGGTTAGGCATTGGAACGGTCTGCCAAGGGAGGTGGTTGAGTCACCGTCCCTGGAAGTATTTAAGGTTAGGGTAGATGAGGTGCTTAGGAGCATGATTTAGGGATTGGTGGGAATGGTTGGACTCGATGATCCAGTGGGTCTCTTCCAGCCTGGTTATTCTGTGATTCTGTGATATCTGATTCTTGGTTGAAAGAAATTGGGTAAATCTAAACTGCTGTGAAGTAACAGCTGGGAAGTTCATATTGACTTTCTGAGTTTTCATTTATCCTATTTCATTTTGTATAGTTCATAAGGCTCTGGCAGACTAGTGAGAGGATATTGTTTGTGGAGTTGCAGGGACTTTATGCTAATAAGCACGTAGTTTTAAAACAACTGCAAAATCTTTATTGGTTTGGTATTTGCTTGAATTTGTTCTAGATTTTTTGTGATTGCTGTTTTTTTTTTTACTTTCTAAAAGAGGAAAACCATGAAAAAGCAAAATAGAGTATCAGAAAAGTTTTAATACAGTATAGAATTTATGCGTGAACAAAAAAGCCAAGTATCTGTGCATTATATTAACAGCCATAAGTTTTAGTTTACTAGATGTTTTGACACTTCTATAAGTTTGTTTCTGTAGAGACATTTTTTTCTCTGAAAAACAATGAGCTAAACAATGTGAAGTCAGGATGTGTACTACTCCATGTTCATACACTTCTTGGTGTTTCTCCATCCACTTCTCAGAATGTACAAGATTTAGCCATTGAGACGCCAAGATGTTTCTTAGTAGTTGTAATATTTGGGGTTACTCTTGCTAGGCAATGTCAAGGCTTTCAGCAGCCTCTGCTGCCCTCTCCTGCTGTGCTTTCTGGTTTCTGTTCTTTGAAAAGTGAATAACTTTCAGGATGGAGCCAGGATAAAATGGGCTTTTCCGGCTTTTGAAACCGATAGGGTAGAGGGTTCCATGCACCTGATGCTTTTCTGTGAAACTGAGGAATTTATAGCTTAATACAGGTTCCCCTGACTCCTAAAGCATATCAGTGTTAGTTATGGACTGGGGAGAAGGACCTCAGCCACGCTACTTAGATTACTGTGAAGGTGAATAAAAACCGTGTGAAATTGTTGTGGTAGTTGTGATGGTAGCATGGTTTCTTAAGTTTGAAGTGATATGATAATCTTGCATGTTCAGGAATTTCTAATATACTTTTTCGTATTCCTGGGTCACAGGTAGGAGGAAAAGCACCTTCAATTGTATATTTAGTGGTACACAACAAATAGGTACTGGAAAATAACATTTCATTTGTAATCTGGGTGATGAGGCAATGCTTGAGCAGATGTGGACTACAATAAGTTTGCTTTCCTTTTTAAAAAGGGATAATCTCACATTTCATAAAGTGTTTGAATTTATAGTTAAAATGAGGAAAATAGTATGGAAATGTTTGAAAGTGAAAATTCTCTGTAATGAATGTATATGCAGCAGAGTATGAGAACTCTGTTGATAATTTGTTCCCTAGGAATTAATTGCTCTGAGGATAGTTGTTGGGAGCACTAGGGAAGGATTAGAAGCATGTCCTAGAAAAAGTATCACGTGGGTTTTGCATGTATCCTATTAAATGGAATAATGGTATCTTTAAGGGCTCCTGTTTTGGATAACAAGCAGAAACAATTTAGAGAGAGTGTTTGAAAATACGTTTAATTGAGTGTTGTATAAATATGCAATAAAACAACTAGGACTTGGATGACATTGTACAGGACAAAGGGTACTTCAAGTGCAGACCTCTGTGGGAAAAGTAGTGTTTATTTCAGAAAGTATCATCCATCAGTTTGACAAAGAAAGCTTATCTGGCATAGATTTCTATTCTAAAAATCTGCTTGTGTTAAAGGCATTACTAGAATCTGGTCGCAAAGTGAAACCTTTCTGTGCATGCGTTAACCTGAAATGGCAAGTATCCACTGTACTGTTTTTATGCATTTGTTCTAGCTAGCTATATTACAGAATATGTTTTATTTATCCAGCATACTAGTGGCTTTCAAGTTCTGGTACAAAATGCTGCAGTGCTGTGACAATTCAGTAGGTGTGTGTCTTGAGTGGAAATAGGTCTGACAATCCTAGAAGGAAAAATACCGTGTAAGTTGTTATCTTTCCTCTGGGGAACATTGTAGGTGCAGTTATGATATTATCAGTGGCTGCTGGCAAGTGTTTGACTGAACAGGCTTTAGCTGGATCACGAGATCATGTTATCCCACAGCTGAGACAAGTTCCTTTTCCTCTGTGCTGCTGGTGATGAGGAACTTCACAAATGGATTTGGAAAGGCTGTGTTCTACAATAGGCATTGAGTAATTAGTTGGGTGCCCAGTGCACACTGATTGGTTTTATTTTCTGGGCCTAATCTGGGTCAAAATTCATCCCAGAAGGTGAGAGTTTCGATGTTTTAAAAGTAAAGCTAGGTAACATCTCATTTAAACTCTGCATGCTAGGTTGTACGGTTTCACAGAGCATTTGGTAGGTATCAGGTAACTCTGAAGCTGAAAAAATTCCATACTGAATTAAGGTAACAATATGTACAAAGAAGGATATATTGGAATAGTTTGGGTTGTCTTTTTGATATGTCGCTTTCAGCATGCAGAGGAACTCTCTCTTATTTGTAGTTGGGATGATCTAGAAGGATGCATTTAAGAACAGTTGGAAGTAATTTGGCAATTTGACACCCATGCAGATCCCACAGGATTTCAAAGTTTATAGGGCTTTTGCACTTAAATACTTTTTTCTGCACATAGTGGCAGGGCTGGATAATAGTGTACTACTTCCATTTGGAGGTTGCATGTGAAAGAGTGTGGTGCCCATTGCCTCCAAGGGGTCTCCAGTGATAACCTTCAGGTCTGGAATCTGGGAAACAGTGCTGTAATTGTTTGATTTTTTGTGTTTTAAAGCTAAAAGTGCCACTTCTAATTAAGGATTTACAGGGAGTTTCAGTTTTGTGATAGACATCCAAATAAAAGCAGATGAATAAACTCTGGGTAACAATTCTGAATGCTTTCTTGCCATTTCTATCAAGCATTATTGTGATATCTGCTGAATCCAGTTCATTACAATTATTGTTGACTTATACATTTAGGCACTCATAAATGGCATATAGATCAGATAGAAGGCATGCTGGAGTCATAGCCAGTAGTGGCCATTGGGATATGGTAGCTTCGTATGTATACGTGAATGGTTTTTTTGTTTGTAGATAGCATAATTTTAGTAGTAACAAATCTGGTATGCCACTGTTTTTCACCGTCTTGTAGTATGTACATATAGATTATATGGAGAAGTGGAGCAAGTCTTTGGCTGTCCTAGTCATTGATTTTTATCACTCTTGTGGATTTTCTCAGCCTGTTTGAACTGACAGCTTAGAACATAATGTGAACATGATTCCAGCCTAGGCTGATGTTCTTGATCTACAGGTGATACATATTCCTGGAAGAATTTTAGGATAGTCTTTCCACAGTTGAACGCCTCTTCAGTGATTTTCCTGTGGTGCTTCGGGTGCAGTTTTCATTTAGTTTCTTTTAGGAGGTAAAAGTGGAGCGTTGGCTTTGGTTTCTTTCCTAGAATGTTTTTTTTTCTCCTCGTTTGTTTTGTTTTTTTATTTTTTTTTAAAGCTTTCTCTTTGAGTGTCTGCAGCTTGCCACTGATAGGTAGGCAGCTCTCCCAAATTAAATATTTAAGACTTAGACATGTTTAGTCATGTAAAGCAGATTTTGCCTGAATGTGCCAGACTGAAACTACTTACTCTGATACATCTGGTTCTATTCCACTATTGAAATTCTTGTAGGGTTCAAAAATAAGAACAAAAGGTAACAGGGAACACCAGAACAGAACAGTTGTCCCTGATTGTACTTTTTTTGTCCTTTACTCCAGAGGGATAAAAATCCTCTTGGGTACAGCTGATATATTTTTTCTACAGAATTTAGTATAAACAAAAGGAAGACTTCCTGTGCCCTCTAAGAGTATTTATTCTATAATGTGTTTTTCATTTAAAGTACTAGAGAATTTGTAGTTCTGTATTTGAATGAAGCCCACATGAATATGAACAAACCATTTCCACTTGAAAACTTGAGGACAGGGAATATTTTCCTGGTACAGACTCTGTAGATGGAACATTCATGCTCAATGTGTGGAGAATGAGAAAACACATGGACACATGAGCTGGAATGCATCTGGCACATCTCTTCCTTGGGGAGATGGAGTGTTACATAGCTGTGAGTTGTTTTCTTTTCAAAGTGGCAGAAAAAGTTGTTCTATATTTGTTCTTTATCCAAGATAGTCTGGCTTCCAAAATTCTTCTTTTGCAACTTGAGAACTGACTCCATCATGTTCTCCACATATGTTGTATCCTTGTTACCACAGAGATGGAAATATTAAGATGCTTCACCAATCATCCTTTATCAAAACAAAAAAATTACCAAGATCTTTACTTTGGAAAATTGTCTTCTTGAAAAAGTGCTGAACATCTCTCTGGGTCTGAGGGCCTGTGTCTGTCACAAACTGACAATTTAACACCATCTTTAGTACCAGGCAGGTTTTTATCAGCAAGCTCACCTAGTGCTGCTATCCCAACAGATCCATTTTGTGGATATTGCCTCTCTGTCTATGCGATAAATTTGACAAGCTGTTTAGCATCAGGTCATTCAGTAAAATCCAGGAAGACAAAGTTAATATATGCTTGAAGTACTGCGTTTTCAAGACCTTACACCTTGGAAAGTATCACTTCTTATGCCACGGAAATTAAATTAAGAAGCCAGAATTATGGTAGTAGTAATTGTCCTTCTTATCTGTCAGTTCTAGGTTTGCCTCCACAAAATTTAGATTCCTTTTCTGTGGCTGTGGTTCAGGCATTGGGCAAGTGAATATTGGTTGCTATATGCTATTGCAGGGAAAAATAGTGTAAATTTATTTTATTTTAAACGGATTCATCGTTATTTTTCCAATGAAAATTCCTCACCTTCATGTAAGGTAGTACCTGAGAATCTTTCCAGAAGGTGGTCTCTGTCAGAACCTTTCTTGGGAAAGGTGTACTGCAGTGATTAAACTTGCTGAACTAAGTAGAGGATATCCTTCAGCATGGAAATGAAACCATGTTTTGTGGTCATGCTTTATCACCTGTCTGCAGTCTGGGTGCCATTGCCTGTTAAGGAAATCTAATTAACCTCCTGAATCCTTTGTGTGGTAGTTTGATCCTGCCCAGTGGCTAAGCCTTCACCTAGTTGTTTGCTCACTCTGCTACAGTGGCATAAGGGAGAGAATAGGAAAGGCAACATTAAGGAAAAGCTTGTGGGTTGAGATAAAGACATTTTAGTAAGTGAAGGTGAAAGGAAGAAAGAAGGGGGTGAGAATGATGCAAAAGTAATCGGTTTCTACATTCCACCGGCAGACAACCCCCTTGTTTGCAAAGCCCAGCCTGTCTCCAAGCAATAACTACTTTAGTTGGAAAAACTCCCCCCATTTTACTACTGAGCATGGTGTTACATAGTATTGCAATATCTCTTTGGTCAGTTTGGGCCGACTGTTCTCTGCTAACCTCTTGCCCATCCTTAGCCCTGCTCGCTAAGGTTAGCCGAATGAGAAACAGAGAAGGCCTTGACGCTGCGCAAGCACAGTTGAGCGACAGGTAAAACATTGGTTTATTATCAACACTGTTTTAGACCCATATCTAACCCATAGCACCATATGGGCTGCTATGAAGGAAATAAACTTTACTGCAATCAGATCCAGTACACTCTGTCCCTGGAAGTCTCCAGATTCTCTCATTTCACTGCTCATCGGTTAAATGGGGAATACCAGATTTATACAAAGTGAACACTTGCTTTGATCCTTCTTAGCTAAGCCTCCCAAGTTCCTAAGAAGGCATTTGAAGTGCAAAACTGAGTACTGCAAAAGCATTTGTTCCTTTGCTTCAGTGCCGTTGGTTTGTCAGATTATTTCACATTGCTTTCATCAAGTGGACAAGCAATTTGAATTTTTGCTCACTGAAACCAGGCAGAATTACTTCTGACTCCAGGTTGTCTTTAGGACTTTTCTTCAGGAATTATTAAAAGACCTTGATGATACTGGTCTGCGAAGTTAGCTGATGTGCAAAACCTGAATATTGTACCAGTGCAAGTTGTACAGTAGCTGGAGTTATTATTGAATCCTCAGAAAGAAAGGTCTACTACCTCTAAAACTGATTTCAGTCTTTTAAGCTTGGTTCTGCACTTACATACTCAGCTAACCACTGTGGTACATTGGTATGTCTTCCTTGTCAGACAGATGACCTATTTATCTTATGTGACTCATTGCACCAAATGGTACCTCAGATGACTTCAAGTATCTGGAATCATTTTGAGTTCTCCTGGCAAGCACTCCTTCAATGAGCGGGTCAGCATTGCTCAGATTTGCTGTGATAGTCCTGTTCAGCACATGTACTTCCCCAAATCCACCCCCCCCCCTCGCCAAGTGACATCAGATGTATTTCATGAGAGCTGGGAAGCTCATTTTCACTGTCATGTTGTGCAAGGGCTGTGGTCTTGGTTAGAAAGACTGGACTCTTTGAAATGAGTGAAGGCTTAGATATCATGGGTTACCTCACTGCCTATTAGTAGATTGACAGGTAACGTGATGCACCGTCATTTCTCTTTAATTTTGAGGATAAAATTCACCTATCAATGATTCGCCCTTGTGGGGCTTCAAATTCTGATGTACAAATTTGAGGTGTCTTGCTTCTAAACCATGAGCAGCAGAACTGATATTCTAATTTTGATGTTTGAAGTGGGGTAGCTATCTGTTTTCCTTCCTGCAGCAACTGGAAGCTCTTCTGCTCCTATGTGAGTTTGTAGCCAGACTTTCTTGGATACACTCCTGGTTACGTCAGGGTGTCTGGCCATGCTTGTCTTTCTGGTTCCATTGTTAAAAATCTTTCTAGCTCAAGGAAAGTCACTGATAACCACTTTTTTTACACACCTATATATAGGGGTGAGAATTTTTTGATATTTGATCTTGCCACAATTTTTGTTTTCTATAAAAGGGTAGAGAAAATTCAAGGCCTTACTTAGGCTTTTGGTCTTTTGCATGTGTTTATGCACCTTATTTCTCAAGGCTGGTTGAAGGTATTTCTTATTCTGCGTTAGAGTGTTCTCGGGCAATGAGGTGTACATCATTGCATGAGCACTGCATTGCTCAGGCTTTGGTTCCTGGTAGGTAAACTGCCTGTAGCATTAGTCCATCTCTCTTGTTTCCTGTTACTATGGATGGACTGTGGTAGTCTGTTTCAGTCCCAGTAATTTGCCTTTTTCTGTCTCAAGTAACTGAATTGTGAGGCTTTCAATGAGTTAGACTTCATATTAGGTTATTTAATTTACATCCTGGCAATGCTTCAGAAGCGTGTAAAAGAGCATTCTTAGCTTCTATTTTCTTCAAAACTACTCCTACTCCAATACCACTATTGGAGAATCACCGTCTAGTGCCTTTCATACCACTGGATTCTTCTCACTGTTGTATTAAGAAAATGTTCTGTGTGTGGACTACATAAGAATACCACAAAACTAAAGAGAATTATTTATTACAGTTTAAAGAATGTTGGTTATTAAGCTGTGGCTGAGGGCAGGTTATGATAAGATTTTTTTTTAGTGGTAATAGTACTACTTAATAAAAATGGCTTTTGTAAGAGTTTGTTGGGGGGGCACAGGCACCACCCCTTGGTGGAGGTATTTCACTCTGACATACAGTAGCTGCACGGGGTTTTTATCTATATATTTGTCACTTACTCATGTTTTTGAGCAATTAATCTTTCACTGAGTATAAAATAGGGATGTCCCTGTTTTGACAGGTCATCTGTCACCATGGTAACCAAAGATAGTGACCTCCTTTATTAAAAGTTCTGAGGTATTATGATGGAAAGTATTTTATAATCTGAAGCATTAAGTTTGTGTTCTGACATCTGGCACAAGAAAAATGTCTTTGGTGTACAGCTGTTAGGCTGAAGAGGCATTAGTAGGCAAAATCTCTGAAAACTCTTCTAAAATAATGGACCGGGATAATAATGTGTATAGGAGGCAAAAACAAAAAAGGGAGGGATGGGCTTTTAGCTTTGCTCTCTGGAAGTCACCCATGGCGACATAGCCTCTACTATGCATGTCCTCACATCACATGATACAGCTGATCCTGGGCTTCAGGGCTGAATTTCAGGGCTGCATCTGTAGGTGGTGTAGAATAAGTCTTTTATATCCCACTAAGGACACAGCTCAGTCAATGAAGCAACTGTCAATATAAGAATCTTAAATAAAACTTTTGTATTTTAGAACCTGTAGTATTAGATGATGTGGATACTACTCCTTTATAAAGGATATAGTAGTTCCCAAGAGAGTTACCAAACTTCAAATCTGAAACTGAATGTGATTCTGTTCTTCTAACAAAAAATGCAGTAACCCCTATTGGATCCGTATGTGCCTGCGCTGTTGAATTTTAACTAGTGGGATCCTACCTGTTGAAGTCTATAAGGTCAGGCTAGTCTAGTGAAGGTAGTCTAGAAGCTGAAGGACATTAACTTGTAGCTCATCCTCATTTATCAGTGTCTTATGCATTACATGTTAAACGTGAAGCCTACATTTTTACTTTCTTTTTTTTCTGTATTTAAAACATGTTCTTGCATTTCTTCCTCTCACTCCCCTTGAGGAATTTGTAAGTGATGCATAATATTCCTATGAAAAGCAGGGTAATATGATTTTCAACTAAGATCTTTATGTAAAAAAGGAATAGTGTAGTGAATTCTGTGCGCTGTGATGACCAAAGAAGAGAATGATTGTGATGGGTGACTCAAAGAACTTTCTACCTGGTAGAAGAGCTAGAGGAAGCACTTTGCTTAAACTATTACTGTAGTAAGCTGACTTTATTTGCTCAGCTAGATTTGACATTAACATTGAACCAATAAAGATATTAAAAAAACAGATGATGCAGGTCTACCTTGCTGATCTTCAAGGAGATTAGTTAATTTAACTTCAGCCTGTAGAAAGAGACAGTGTTTTTGGATGTATGAGTAATCTTTCAGGTAATGTATGTGAAAAATAGAGATCTAAGTAATGACAAATGGCTTGGCTTTAAACCATTGATTGTGTTAACTGATTTTTAAAAGGGGAAATACCTTTTCTTATTAGCTTTTCATATGTTACAGACAGCTGCAAAATGTTTGGCTGTCAAAATACTTAAAAAACTTTCACAAAAATAACTTTAAATGCTATGCCCATAGATCTCAGTATTTTTGCTTGGAGGTCAGATACACAAAGCTGTGTAAACCCATAACTGTGTGTTTCTTTTCTTATTACACCTATGTTCTTTACACAGGTCAGTTTAAATGTAGTATGTGAAGATTTAGGGAAGGTAGGTTGTATTCGTTTAAAAGGGGAAAAAAGGTGTCTGACTTGTAGTGAAGATTAGTCTTTCACTATATAGACAGTCCAAACCTTCTATAGCTTTAACTGTATTTACTGCTGTATTTTCTCGTCATCATGGGATGGAAAAATCTGTGTGGAATCTTCTTTATGCCTCTCAAAAAATGTACCCGCTGCTCACTTATCATGCTGTGTGTTGGTGAGACCTACATTGAACTGAAGTTATCAGCCAGCTCTGGGAAGTATTTTGCTTACTCTTTTGCAACATTGCATTCCCTGCTAATTAGATACATCCGACTCCATGGTGCCTTTGAAACAAGTCAATGCTTGAGAAGACGCATTTGGTCTTGTGTGGCGACAGTTTTCCTCATCAGCAAAATTTTTAGGTGATAATTCACACTGGTAATCTAGCTTTATCTTTTTCAAAGCTAGGCTGCGGTAGGGATAAGATTCCTCATGCAATTGGAATATTTGCTCAAAGTCCTTTTGACAGTAGGTCTTAAATGATGTTGCACAAACCATTATAATCTTTGTAGCAAAGAAAAGTTTTGTGTTCTTCTTAGTGTTTTTTTATGAGTCTCTTTAAAAGAGAAAGTATGTGATTTAAATACATTTTGAGAAACCCATTTGCTTTGCACTGTTTCTGCTTTTTACTTGGAGTTGCAACCAGCATGAAGTCTCTGCCTTTTATTTTGGAATGTTCTTTTGAATCACCATTTTTATGACAACTTGTTTCAGAGCTCTTTCCTTTTTGACTGAATTTGAGCTCTCTGACTCCCTTTCTCAAACAAACCCAGTTATTCAGACTACTGGATACACATGTGCACTTCAAGGGAAGTGTTATTGTTTGTCTTAGAAAAATGTCTTTGAGAGTTTTTGCATCTTTTACAAAAGAATATCCAACCCCAAACTTTGTGTATGCTTATTCCACCCTATATATCCAGCTACTACTTATCTTATTCTGTCAAATAAACTAGATCTGACGTTGTTCTGGTAACATATGCATTGGTTTTAGTGACTACCAGTCCAAGTCTGTAAAATAAATATTTTTTCCCTACTTGGACATAGTAAGTATTATGATGCATTGAGTTTAATGGTAACTTTATCTTACTGATGTATTTCAGGTTTTGTATTCCTGCTTTTTTGTAAGTGTGTTTATGGCTAATGGCTGAAGAGAACGGAGAGAAGCTGATAGACCAACACAATATGCACTACATACTCCTCATTTCCTTAGGAAACCAGCTGGGGAAGGGTGAAGATATCCTGTTAAAGCGAAAAGGCTGCCAGCTGAGATGATGTTGAAAGTGCTGAGTTCTAAAAAGTTTTGTGGAAGTAGGTAGTCCAAAGGAAGAACTGTACAAGTGTTCAAAGTTAGAAAAAGCTTATGGTACAATAAAAATGCTGTTTCACACCAGACTGCTGTGGAGCACGTGTTACAGATACAAGGAAAACATTATCAGTGTTCAGAACTTCAACTGAGATTCTAATGAGTTGATCAAGCCCTCTAGGAATTCAGGCTTCAGCAGGGTGTTGCTCACAGCAGTAGTTCTTCCTCTCCTCACCCAGACTTTCTGGTTTCTGTGTGGTTTTCTTTTAGTGAGAAGTTTTGTGGATTTTTTTTCTGTGTGGTTTTTTTTGATTGACTTGATTTTTTTCCTTACTCTAATATATACTTTTGCACTTTTAAAAAGAAAATAGAGTTGCCGTATCAGGAAACTTCTCCAGTCTTCTCATATAGGATTTAGTCTGCAACTTACCAAAATTCTGTAGGGTCTGAAAGGACCTATTGAACATTCAATTTCATGATCATATGTATAAGTTTTCACAATGAATAATTTGTTATGATAACTTACATGAAATGACTTTGAGCAGTGTTTTTATTTTTTGTCACGTGACTCTTGTATTTCTCTCTTTATGTTGGCTTTGTAATCTTGTTTATAAGGTATGAATGATGATGTTGATTTCAGCTCCCTCCCCCAAACTATATTTGTAAGTTTTTCAATAGAGTGTGGTATCATGTTTCCATATGCAATTTGCTGTGCCTGAAGTCTGCCTAGAAAGCTGCCAGGAGGAGAAAGACCTGGGGTGTTGGTTGACAGCGACTGAACATGAGCCAGCAGTGTGCCCAGGTGGCCAAGGAGGACAATGGCATCTTGGCTTGTATCAGAAACGGCGTGAGCAACAGGTCCAGGGAGGTTATTCTCCCCCTGTACTCGGCACTAGTGAGACCGCTCCTCGAATCCTGTGTTCAGTTCTGGGCCCCTCACCACAAGAAGGATGTTGAGGCTCTGGAGCGAGTCCAGAGAAGAGCAACAAAGCTGGTGAAGGGGCTGGAGAACAAATCTTATGAGGAGCGACTGAGAGAGCTGGGGCTGTTCAGCCTGGAGAAGAGGAGGCTGCGGGGAGACCTCATTGCTCTCTACAACTACCTGAAGGGAGGTTGTGGAGAGGAGGGAGCTGGCCTCTTCTCCCAAGTGACAGGGGACAGGACGAGAGGGAATGGCCTCAAGCTCCACCAGGGGAGATTTAGGCTGGACATTAGGAAAAAATTTTTCACAGAAAGGGTCATCGGGCACTGGAACAGGCTGCCCAGGGAGGTGGTTGACTCGCCTTCCCTGGAGGTGTTTAAGGTGCGGGTGGATAAGTTACTGAGGAGCATGGTTTAGTGTTTGATAGGAATGGTTGGACTCAGTGATCCAGTGGGTCTCTTCCAACCTGGTTATTCTACGATTCTATGAATTTTGTTTAGGATTGTTATCTACATGATGTCCTTCACAGATATAATTGTCTTCCTATGATTATCGCCAAGTTTTCAAATGGTATAAGATACTATTTTGTGTATCAAAAGAGATGGCATGTAGTAGAATGATAAATGTGGCATACATTCTCTCACACCCCCACTCCTAGGAAAAACAGTAATACTAGAGGTTAAAACATGCTTACTATAAAAGGTGAAATAAGTGTTTCAATATATTCAGGGAAAGTTTTAATTATTGCATTTAGACCTGAATCTTCATATTCAGGAATCCTTTAAATGCATACTGATACAGAAGATCTGTTGTAGATACGTTCTTCTTTACTTGTTATACTCCTATAAAGTGATTTAGGAAAATAAGTTTCAGCAAATGAACAGACGTCTTTAAGGGTAAGTCTAGAAAGCCTTTGTGTGAAGAGTTTCTTTGCTGGATTTTTAACAGTGTGAATAGCTTTTCTTTATGCTCTGCTTACAGCTGCTTACAGCTCTGGACTATAAATATCTGTATACTTACTCTGACGTGGCAGTCTGTGTTTGGTTAAAGAAACAACCAAACAAAAAAAAAAAGTAAAAGAGAAGTATTTACCCAAGCAGGTTTTGTGTAATGTGGTCAGATTTTGTAGGCTGCAATGGGTTTTGCTGAATGCATTGAAATAATATTGAAAATGTGAAATTGTTGTGGGGTAAAATTATAATTATACAGTTATGTTTAGGAAATTTTGGATTGGAGCTTGCTTTTTAATTATTTGGTATATCACTTAAAAATAAATCAAATGGTGGTTGTGGGAGGAAAACTTAGCGAAAACAGAAATCTAATTTAATACAGTGTTATTTCTAAGGCATAGCAATATACATTCTGCGTTAGAACTGAGAAGCTGCCTAAATTTTCTTTTTTTTTCTGTGAGCAATCTGAGAAGCTTGAAGACATTGACTCAGAATACAAAGCTGAGTACATCTTGTTGTCGTAATTTTCATACCTTTCTTGAAAATAAATAAAAAAGATTTTTTCAGGACAGCCGGGACGTCTTGTTTGGTTCAGTGTATTCAAAGGAACATTTGTTTAACATGGAATGTTTATTTTTAAGTCTGATCTTCCCTTCCTATCCAGAAGCTGGCAAAAATGATTTGTTTGCAAACAAGGAGGGCAATTGTCAGTGAGCAGGAAACTTTCTCCCTGCCAGCCCCCCAAGCTTTTTTCCAATTTCTTGAATATTATGCCAACCAGTGGATAGGGAGTAACTTTGAAATGATTTAACATTCACTGTTTCTTTCTCTTGTCTATTATTTCCTCTTTTACAAAACAGTGGTGTTGTCCACCCAGCAAAAATATAGCGTATGAGAAGCGTGTTATGTCCCAGGCTTCTGTTTGGAAGCTAGAGTCCTGAGATCCAGCTGTTAGAGCCAACCTATGTTAATTGTATCAGTAACTTATCCACATAAAATTGTAGGGAAGCTGGAATTCTATTCAAAGGAGGAGGATAATGGTACTGAAGGGTTCTTCAACAGTAGTGGACACCCTCATAGCTCCTAGGACAGAAAAGCTTTTTAAAGGGCCCTCCATGTTATTGCAGAATTTCCTGAGCGGGCTTTTAAGAACAAGAGATACAACAGCAGCAAAAAGAAATAATTTCTTACAGAACTCAGCAGTTGGAAAGTATCAGTGATGTCATGGCCAGTGGTCGCTATGGTTTTGGTCTTCAAGCACAGCTTTCAAAATGAGACAGCGCTTTACAGGACTAATAGCTTTTCAGGTGTGATACTGCCTTAGTGGCATTTAGTATGTGGCTCTTCAGAGGGGTTAGAAGCTGACAGAGTCCTGGCTGACCAAATCCTTGTGTGCACTGTCAGCCAGTGCTCTTGTGCCTGATACAGAGCAGGATTAGAGGGACAGCACTGCAGTAAGTAAATATGTATCTAACTTATGGCGATGACTGCAACATCCCTATTTATTCTCCCTTCTCTGCTTTTTATGGTATTTGTCCATTTTCTTTTCACTTTACATTGATACAACTTCATGGATGAAGTTCATCCTTAAATGTGAATTTCCCTCACACTTTTAAAACCTGTTTTAGAGGTTTTATGCCTGAGTAGCCGTTGTTAGCCTGCTTTCAGCAGAAACACCTGCTGGTGTGGTGGGATGAGATATGGTATATATTGCCATATTCCACTCTTACCCCCAGCTTCTCTGCTTTAATGTAATTAAAACACAAACTACAATATTCTCCTTCCTTTATTTACAAAGCATAGAAATTATTTCTGCTACCCAGGAATAGTGCCTATCAAAGCTGACCAGCGTAGGAGAATGTCTATTGCAGTATTGAGAAGGGTGGTCCTGTGAATAAGGTGCTAATCCGAGATTGGATGGTATCGATCAAGCCTATTTCTCACTCATCGCTTGGGGTCATAGATCACTTTCTCTGTGCTTCCTTCCCCTGGGTATAAGATGGGTTAATGGCTCTGCAAAATAGAAACGTACCAAAATCAAATAAATATTGGGTCGTTCAGGAATTTGGACCATTAAAATATTTCAGGTAGTCATGACTAACAGTGCCAGAACATAAAGGGGAAGATTGAAATACTGCTTTTTTTTTATTATTATTTTTTTCTGATGTGTTCAATAATTTTTTCCTGTTTACAAAGAAAAAGGCCTGAGGATCCTCTTATCCTATTATTTGTCTTATCCTTGATAATATGGCAAGCCTCCGGAACGTCTGCCGTTCAAATTCCCAAGATTGTTGCACGCATTTCTTTGACTTGATTAAGATGAACTGACTATGAATTACACCAGTTGTACAAATAGTATCTGCGGTCTTTGTGGGAAGCCTGTCTTCACTCCTCCTTCTTATAAGTACCAGCATTTTGTTTAACCTTTTGTAGCTGTTAGGCTGCAATAAATTCTTTCTTGTCTAGAACACATCAGAGTTAAATTATCTTTATGTAAATTTCCCGGTCTAGGCTACTTCAGACTTTAAGGTGCCCAGAGCCTGCTAAGTGCTATAATGGGCTTGAGCAGATTTTGTCAGGACTTCGTGCCATGTGTTTTAGGCCTATTAAAGAAATATTCTCCCTCTAGGTATTTAATGTTTGTTCTCCTTTGACCTCTTGCTCACTTCAGTTCCATCTCTGACTTCTATATTGGAACTGAGTTTAAATGGGAGTATTTTGTGTCTTCTGGCATTGAGATTTCTGTAGCAATGTTTTCAAAGTTTTTACAAGACCTCAGGTATGTTTCTATTCCCTTTTGGAAATGGAGGCATAAGATGGAACATGAGTTATCTTCATGCTTCCATGAAGAGCTTTTCCGAAACTCCTCAGAAGTGTCGAGAATCCTCATTAGTTTAAAATTTATGCCGTTTCAAACTGCCTAAGAACTTTTATATGTAGTGTGTTTTTCTTCACTGCAGTTTTTGGTGATTTCTTTAGTGCTAGGTACTGTTTTGAAAAGAAGGGTGAGCAGTGCTGTACTGGGCCACCTGCATCTGTGTATCTTCCACACTGACAATATGCTTCTAACTTTGAACCTGTAAAGTTGTACTCTGAATACTCAAAAATGATTTATTAACTTTACATCTAGGATGTATAATGGTAGTTTTGAAGTATTTTGTGTGGCATCATTACTGGTATTCTTTTTCTGTCATCTCTAGTGTGTTTCTTTTGAGCAGACCTGAAAACGATATCTTTTGTAAACAGAGCACCAAAGTGCTTACATTCAAAGCTTTGCACGTACGATTAACAATTCTTAGAGCTCAAATGTATTTTTATCGGGAGTCTGTAAGGGAAAAGACAGAGTTTATCACAGTTCTCATTAATTTGGAATGTAAGTTGCATTAGCAGCTTGCTTCTGGAATTTCAAGGGCAAGCAAGAGATGGCATGTGACCTTTCATGGGGAAAGATTTATATAAGAAGGGAGTTTAGGGGACTAGGGTTCAGGAACCAACAAATTAAGTCAGAATTTTAATGTGTTGCATGTTTGTATCATTTAAAGAAAAAGATGGGAAAAGGGTAAAGAGAAAGAAGGCAGATCACAAGAGGTTAGCTGAGGGGGAAAGTTGCTTTTTCCTTAGTAGCTTAAGGTATAGACTGCTCATTCAGCGTTCTTGGAAGATAAAATTTTGGTTTTGGTCTTTGGAGAATTCCATACGTGTAGACATGGTACAGGGTCAAGAGTGCGATGTCTCAAAATCTGAAGCCTGATTTACTTTGTGGTCAGCTTTAATTTTTGATGGAAGAGTTAAGCCATCTTAAAGATACTCTTGGATGATGTTGATTAATAAATTTGCAATTCATTGCTGTAGGATAGAATTACAACTTTCAAAATTGCTGCAATATCTTCACGAAGTTTGTGCCCCACTTCATATGACATAAAAATAAATTTACTACAAAATTAAAGAAAAAATTGCAAAATTCTTCAGTTAAATTATTGGAATAGTTTTGTAGGAATAACTTTATGAATATAAAGTGTTTAATAATAGTAATAGCAATGGTTTTGTTGGAAATAAGTCTTTTGAATTCTTGTTACTGCTAGGGTTGTTTTGCATCTATAGTTAATAATGATAGTGTTACTACTTTGCACAGAACACATTGTTAATATGCAGTGGTCTTCCATGCTATGCTCACACATGTATATGTTGTGTTAAGTAGTTTGTGGTCTGAGTGATGTGTATAGTGCATCTGAGTTGTAGCGGTTTTGAGAACCTCCACAAACTTCTGTGTAACTGATTTGAATTCAGTGGAAAGTACCAGCTATGGGGTTTCCATCAAGTTCGGAAGACAGAAATCTTTGTGTTGATGATACAAAGCTCGTTCTTGCTGGCTGTGGCTGTCTGAATCCATTAATACTGGAATAACCTATTTTTTCAATTAAAAAAATGAGCTGTCAGTATTACTGAGTGCCAGTTCTTCCTGTTATTCTCAAGGGTGAGAGAGGAATGAAGAGGACAACCTCTGGGATCTTTGTAGATCTGAGGTCTGTTAAGCAGATGCTTGCAGGCATTTACTGAGAGGGCTCTTGCTCGTGTTCACTAGCTGCTCTCTCTGTGTTTTTAATGTGGTGACACATTTGGTTAATTAGCTGTAGTTAACAGGAATTTCACTTGACTATTGAAGGAATGTCCTTTTAGTGTTAAGAATTAATAAAAGGGACTTGAAAGAAATGGAAAGGATGGATGCAGAGTGGAGGCAATATGGTTGGGATCTAAAACTTATTCATGGGAAAACCATAGTAACCTTATTCTATTTTTTTAATTAGAAAAAATGGGCAAAGACTGTTACTTCTCCAGTGAAATCAGTAGAGACCAGAGTGGAGTTGCTGAGGTTCTCCCTTGTTTAACCAAGTAAGCTGTACAAGCGTAATAGAATAGGAGGTGGCAGTCTGTCACACGGTCAGTGTGTGCACTTTGGAAACCCACCTGATCATAGAATCATCAGATTGGAAGAGACCCACTGGCTCATTGAGTCCAACCATTCCTATCAAACACTAAACCGTGCCCCTCAGTGCCTCATGCACCCGCCCCTTAAAAACCTGCAGGGAAGGTGACTCAACCACCACCCTGGGCAGCCTGTTCCAGTGCCCAGTGACCCTTTCTGTCAAAAATTTCTTCCTAATGCTCAGCCTGAACCTCCCCTGGCAGAACTTGAGGCCATTCCCTCTCGTCCTGTCCCCTGTCACTTGGCTGGAGAGGCCACATATTGAGCCTCAGTTCACAGAGATGTAACTGTACCCGTTATACAAAATATGGGGATGAGTGGATGCATTTAAGTGCATACTGAAAGCACCAGCATTTTTGGAAGGGCAAAATCATACGTGTTAGTGTTCTCTCTCTCCCCTCAATTCAGATTTTCTAGTTTGTTATTTAATAGAGATCTTCAAATTTTGTTAAATATTTTTAATGGTTTCCTTTACATAAAATAGAAATTCACATTATTGATTAAACATAATTTCAAGTACTTGATCAGAAGAATTAAAAAAACCCCAACAGCATCTGTGTTTGAAAAATGATTAAAAACCAAAAATGTGAATGAAACCTGATTTAACAATAAGTTAATGTTTGGTACGTGGCCTTGATTTTTTTGAAAATTGTCAGTAGTTATTAGTAGCATATATTGAAACAAATTATACCTGTTGAAATCCCGTGGTCTGATTTTTTTCTGTTTCTGCCTGTTGTGCTAAAAGTTGAACATATAAAATCACTTAAGTGCTGAGTTGAATAATGTGATATTTTCAGACATAGCTGCTGTGCAGAAAGATGAATGACTTAATACAAGTCAGTAGAAGCATCGCCACCCTGTCATCCCAAACCTTGGGATTTAGGGACTAACTAAAATTTTACTGTTACTTAACTGTTTGGATTGAAAAATGCCTGCAGAGAATCAACAGTAATTACTCTATAAAGTATTGAAAAATGTTCTGAACATACTGTACTGAATTTTTTTTATTACTAATAGGAGTGCAGCTACTGAATCTTCTCTTGTACAGGTTTTATTTTTATATAGCAGCATTAAGCAAATTCCATTGTATTTATGTTACTATAAAGGAGTGGATTCCATAAAACAGGCCTTTTCCATCTTTGTGCTTCTGTGTAGGGATTAAATCTAAATTTCTGTGTTTGGATGAAGTATCCAAGAAAGGGAGAAGCTTCTTATGGCAAGAGCAGGCCAGGTCCTCACTGCCTGTAGACTGGAGGTTTTGTCAAGTGCTCCTGAGTCCAAACTTTTAACAAGTAGAAGTTGTAGTTTGGTAGCTCGTATATTTGAGACTAATAATTTTATTTAGTTTTCAAATTTATCAAATTACAGCAAAATTTACTATGTAAATGCAAAAATGTACAATGTTGAGATTTTGAAGAATTTCCCTGATGTGGGAGGAGTGCAAATTCATTAAAAAAATCATTCAAATGCACCTGTCCCCACCCAAACCCAAATAAAATTCTGATAGGGTGGAAAGAGGGTTTACCATCTACCTGTAGCATGTGCAACTTAAGAAACCATGTGAAACAGTTAGATTGTATGTATTATAAGTAGATTCGTAAATCTCTATCACAGGACTTTTCTGTGGAAGGATTGGCAGTGCCTTTTTTGAGGATTTCTTTTTTTGGGGGGGTGGTATTTTTTTTTTTTTACTCACATCTGATGGATATGAATACTTTTTTTTCTGATTCTCATATCTTGGATACAGAATGTTAAACTTCAGTTTTTTTCCTATAAAATGTTGCATTTCTATGATGCATTCTTCATGTGCTTCTCTGAGTCTTTCTGAAAAATACACTTTTCTGATGTTTTTGAAAACTTGGATAGCAAATCAGTGACACTTGAACTAGAGCTAGATAGAAAATGTTTCCTTTTTCAATAATGTTTTCCCAGTGGTGGCCTCTAAAACAGAAAGTCAGAAATAACGGTACTGGGCATAAGTTGCCGTGTTTTGGGAGCATGGGGCAAGTTGTACCAGAGGAGGTCAGGAACCACCCTTGCCAGTCACAGCTGCTTCCAGATAGCTTTGAAACTAGTGTGAACGCCCCAGGGTGTGCCAAAACCTCAGCCAGCTAGAGGAGCTGGTGACACATGTGCTCACCTTTATTTATTTAAAAGACAGAGCACCAGCCTTGAGAGGCAGGTGCTGGGGACACAGCTAGAGACACCCTGTTGGAAGAAGATGCTCCACGCCACAGGAAGCACATCCCTGTGGGACAGCGGCCACTGGTAACCTGTGACGGGTTGAGGACACCCCTGGAGGGACTGTAGCCCCCCTGAGCTGAAGCAGAGCAAAATGAACGAGAGGCAGTTGAACAGCAGGGTAGAACCACTATGTGCATGACCCCAACCTCCTGCACTGTTCATCACCTCACCAAATGAATGGAGATGCATGGACTGACAGGGGAGTGGGGGTAGAAGTGCTGGACTGAAGTCAAGCCTGAGAAAGGAGAGGAAAGATGTGTTCACAAAGGTTTGTTTAATTGTTATCTTTATACTTGAATCAGTGGTCAAAACTTTGTTAATTGTTAATTAAATTGAAGTTCCAGTTCCCTGAGTCAAGACTAGTTTTCCTGTGGCAATAACCGGTAGTCTGTGAATAAACAAACCTTTGTCTAACCTGTATATACTGGGCATAATCAGCTAATTGTCTCTAGGGACACTTTAAGCTGGTTAGAGCTGGTGATGTTTCAGACCTAATGAAACAATAGCTAAATCTACTAGGTAATGCTAAAGACAAATTTCTGAATCCAATTAGTATCCAGAACGATATAACACATATTAATATCATACTGATGGTAATCTAATCTTAGCCACAAGGAGACTGTAACTAAATATGATTGTGTGCTGTATTATGCTTTCAAGTCACCTTGTAAAACTGTTTGGAATGTTATGAACTAGGCTATGAGCAGCAACAGCTTATTGCTATTTCTCATTTTTTTTCTCTTGAAAGCACTTACTTCCTGCTGAAGTAAGAGCATCCCAGACGAGTTTGTGTGTATTTGGGTTTGTGTGTCTTTATATGTCTTACTTTTAAATCTAGTACCTTACTAAGATACATTATGCAATTAGATTCAAAACTATGGCTTCAGTTAGAGCATGATAAAGCATCCAGTTGATCACAGTTTTGGAAGCATCCTCTACCTGCCTTCTACACACTTCAGACTTTTTCCTCTGGAGTATTGGAGTGTTGTGTGGAAGCTCTGCTTGTGTTTAGTAGTAGAGAGGAGTGAAACAGTTTGGAAGTGTAAGGATTTAAGTGCCTATGCTAAAAATCTCATTGAAGGATTTACCTTGGCTTTACTTGAGACTTTAAGAAAAAAATAATACATGTGCAGAAAAGTGCAAAATTATTTCTTTTAAAAACTACTTGGAAGATTTTATTCTGTTTGTAATATTTTCAAGATATCTCCTCAGCATGTGAAAATTTCATTTAATTGTTTGTTGTTTTGGAATGATTTCCCTTTGATGGCAGAGATAAGCTGAAGTGGAAGATCAGGTAGAATAAGAAGTTCACGTTGACTTTCAGAAAATGTTCAGAGGTGCATTTCTTTCAGGTTCATTCCTACAGAGGTTTATAATCCTTTCTGAAAGCAAAATTACTGCATGTGGCAAGGTCTTTTAACACTGGTGGCCAGTATTAATGACTTTCCAAGAAAAGTAACCTGAAATTACTGATAATGTTTTGACATAAAGGAGTGAATATTACAAATAGAAAAAAAATATTTTGTACATCTCTGAATTCTGAATTAAAAGAAATTCCTATACTGTCTTTCAGGGAGTATCTTTCTAGCAGTCCAATAAAAAGGGAGCTAGAAGGGCTGCTAGCTTCAAAATATGATGAAGGAGAAGAAATTTTGAGCTTCTTTCCTAGATTTTATTATTTATAGATGTAGTTGGTAGTGTCAGAGATCTCAGTCTTTTGAGAACTAGGATGGATTCAGAGTTAAAAGAACTGTCACCTCTGTTCCCACAGAGAAACTAAGAGGACTTACACACAGCAGGGCTTAACACTTTCTGCTATTGTAATTCTTTGATATTTTCTTTCTAGAATGTCTCAGTATCTCTGCTCACCTTGATCCTTCTGCTTTTTTCTGGCTGTTGGCCACAAGTTCTGCTTGATGTGGAGGGTGCTCACTGCTATCTTGGCTGCATTTGTTTGCAGTTTCCTCCTTGCTCCACTTGCCAATTTTAGAACAACTAGAGGAAGAAGAAATTTGGCAAAGACATGACTTATGAAAAGCAGATTATGTGGTAGTTTGAGACTTCAACTCAACAAGGGACGAAGTTCTGATACTGAGTCAATGAAGGAACAGTGCGCTCAGAGTGAAGAAGGCAGCAGTACAGGCTGTCACATTGATGACTGCATAAGGAAGAGGAGGAAGAAAGAGTTCTTTGAGCGGAGAAGAGTAAGACTAGAGCAAAAAAGGCTAGAGGCTGTTAATTGCATTATAGCAACAAAATATGTATCAGTTCCTGCCATATCTAGTTGAAAATGTAGCTGTTCTGTTAATTTTTTTACATGGCATAAGGAAATGGGGAGGGACTAGATATCTGTAGAAGAAAAGGAGTGCAGGAATGAGTTTACCTGTCTTAGGGTGGAAGGTGTGTGACGGCTCTTCTGAGTGCTCTTTAGGAAAGGAATGGTAAAGCCTTTCCATTTATGCCTCCTAATTTTGGAAGGATGTTGATATAAAATGATGTGGGGAGATAAGTGATAATTTGGTAGAAGATGCTGTGTAACAAAGAGTACATGAGACAACACTTGATCTTAAACCAGAGAAATTAGTGACTGGTGACCCTGTTCAGTACTTACAGTCTAATTGATATGGAGCTCTGTTTCCTTACAAAAACTGCAGCTTTAGCCATGCCTGTAGTTGCTCCTTGGTTTCTGGCACATCCTGACATGCACCTCTGCAGCTTCTCTCTGAATATGGTAGTTCCTTTGGCTTTTATCTTGCTGATTACATCTGTTCCTGCTGCTTGCGTTTCAGCAGTTCTTCAGCATGCTACCCTTGAGTATCACAATATGTGTGCTGTCTTATGGGTAAGATCGCTGTGTAAAAATACATGAACTGGAGAAGATATTTATTATGGATTGTTTCTACCTAAACACCATATAGAATTTACTGTGGGTTTTAAGATAAAAGCAAACTCAAACTGTATATTTGCTGGAAGCTTAAAGGAACCATATTTTTTTCCACCATAACTTTGATTTATGAATTGCTTTATGCTAGCAGACTTGAGCTGTGTCAAACTGGAAATTGTTTTCTTTATGGTAAAGCCAGGAAAATAATGTATTCATTGCTACTGCTTGGGTGTCTGCAGAGGAAGCAACACATACGGAGTGCTACTACTGCAGAATTTGTACTGTTCATAATATTGAAGAATAGCTTTGAGAATTTCACAATAAAGTGTTTAAAAAATAATCTCAAAGCTTTGTAATATGACTTAGGATGATCAGTTGAATGTGATGGGTTAGCATAGATTATTAAAACTATTAAAAGATAGTTGGTTGCAAATTTCAACTTTGCCATTTAGGAAGCCTTATGTATAGTTTCATGAAAACTGGTATGCTAAGAATATGTTCTAATTTTACATGAAACTTGCAGCAGTGATACCAGCTGGCTTCCTTATCTGTTTTATTTCTTCTGTGATGTTGTTGCTGTGTAAGGGAACGCAAATACAGTGGTAATCTAGACGTGTGTGTGCTCTGCTTGGTCCATCTGAATGTAACTGCTGATGTCTTTGGTGGGTGCTGTCTTATGGAAGAGGTAACTGGTCAGCTCTGCTGCTTTTTCCTTCTCTTTGAGCAGAGGAAAGAACAGGAATTTGGGCCTTTTTTGTCTCTACCCAGCAACTGACTTGCCGGCATGTGTGTGTTTTTTGTCTGCTTACCTCTGAAACTACATTGAAATCATCCAAGAGATGCAGAAATTGCTAGAGTGAAGACTGATGGATGGGTAGTGTTATCACAGAAATCTTGTTTTCTTGGGTTTGAAATGCGCGTGGAATGCTGGACAGGTCTTTGATGTGTGTGTGAAATACTTGGCCATGTTAATGCTGTTTCCTACAGAAATCAGAGTAATATTAGCTTTTCAGTTTGTTTGGTTTGTTTGTAAGATAAGTAAAGCAGAGGATTTGCTTTTTTTTTCTGTAGGGAAAGGCAAGATTTGTGCAGGAGAGATCATTCTTCCCTCTATTGTACCATGCTTTGAATGTGGAAAACATAAGTTGAAAGCTATTGATTGCATGCTCTACATTGTGTAGTGGATCAGTTCAAAACGGACCTAGCTTTAAACATTCCTTCAGGGCAGTATTGATTCATGTAGAAATTGCTTTCACATTGCCACATTACACTGTGCTGTATCTCAGAGTTAAAATTCAGTAAAAAAAAAAACAAACAACAAAACCCTTAGGACTTTTTGCAGTATTTACTCTAGTACTTCAGCAGGTGAAGGACAAAATTCATGTTTCTGAGTGCAGTCCTGTACAGTTCAGGATGCTACAGTTTAATACGTGTCCTTTTGTTGAAGGGCTTTCTATCTGTAGCACTGTGGCTTTCAAAAATGGAGGAAGTAGAAAAAGACAATTGCATCAGAAAATTTATCAGAAACAAGTCCATTTTCTCTACAGCTTTCTTTGTAGAAAATCACTGCTGACTTGTGCAAGGAAACCAACTAGAAATAATGGCAAGGAAATAGTGTGTCCTGGATAAATCATGTGGATTTTTAATCTGTTGACTTCATTCTGAAGACTGCTTCTTGACAAACATTTGATTTCTTTTTTAAATATCACATTACCATTATATTAGTTTTTAATTTACTTCTGTTTGCAGAGAGAAACCAGAATTACCAGTAGTTATCTGTCACTTTGGAAACATGTATGACAGGCATAGGCTGGATGCAGCTTGCAGCTTCATTTTGGGTAGCAAGTCCTTGTGTTACTACTGGAGAATATTAAGATTGTATGTACTATATAAGTTGCAAGACACATTCTGCCTCTTGTGGCAGAACGTTTCCTAACATTGGGTGTATTCTGAAAATATTCTCAAATTTATGGCAATTTAAATTCAACCAGTTTGCCTTTTAAGTAATTGGATTTTATCTTTCAGCAGGCCCAACAGAAGGTTTGGGAAAAATAATACAAAGATTTCCTCAGAAGGACTGGGAAGACACTCCTTTTCCACAGGGAATAGAGTTGGTAAGTTTGCATCACATTTTGTAATGTTTAGAATTTCTTTCACATACAATTGGAAGATACATGTACCTATGTGCAATAATGTGTATTATCTAATCTCACGGGGAGTTGGGGGATGAGTAGAGAGGATAGGTAGGAGCTTTAAGAATAATAATTTTGGCTAATAATGTATTTTTAAGAGTAATGACTTTGGCTAACATAAAGTTATTTATGTTGATCTATACCACTAAGTGGATATTCCTAGAATACAGAAAAGGTCTGTGAGTTTGGAAACAGGTTATTAGTGTTAGTGAGGTTATAATTGACTATAGTTTTAGAAGTGACCTTCAGATGGCAGGTTATTAGTGTTAGTAAGGTTGTAATTGACTATAGTTTTAGAAGTGACCTTCAGATGGCAGGTGACTTTTCATTGTTATTTTAAATAAATGCAAAACTGAATTTGTGTATTGTAGATTCAGAAAATAATTAAAAAATGTCCCCAAAAAACTGGCTTGATTAAATGATCAGTCTTTACCCAGTGTTTTGTCTGTGACAGATGGCATAATGTGTGCTTATGGGAATGGTGCACTGAACAAGGCTGATGTACAGTAATCTATTTTAAATGCCCTCACTGCATACACTTCTTTCCCTTCCTTGGTCTTCTACTGTGAGATGCAATGAAAAGGTGTGTCTTACTCATCTGGATCAGGAACTCGTTAAACATACGGCTGTTAAGATCTTGCAGAGAAATGAAGTAGTGTGGTCACACTCTGCAAACTAGGTTTCTGAGAAGTCAAACTGAAACTCTTGATGCCGTGAACTTAGGAACTTCTTGGATAGGGTAAGCTAGAGGAAGAGACAGCCTGTAGGAAATGTTGCAATGTCTTTGTAGTATGGGGCAAAATCAGCTGGAGAGGACAAAGACACTGACTCTTCACTGAATTTATTACACAGAGCCAACACAGCAAGCTTTTGGCAGTATGATGCCTTCCAGAGAGTGCTTGGCTCAGTTGCTGAGTCATAACACAGCAACAGCCAGGTGTTATCTTCTCCATTGGAAGAGACGAGAGACCTTGGAGTTCACTGTTTGCTTTCTGTGTATTCACTGTGTCCTGGTGTACGCGACTGGTTGCTCGTTTTCTTCAACAGTGTGGTTTTCATTTCTTCATAGTCAACCATAAGACGTATGATTTGAGGGGATGTCATGCATTAATTACTGGTGTGAGCATTATTCGGATACATGTGATGGATACTTACAGTGTTTGTGGTACACTTGCATAATACTACATTTGGCAATGTAATGCTGTGCTGAAACAATGGAAGCTCCTGCTTTCTCTGAAGTGTTTCTGCTACTGTTACAACACTTTACCACGCTGTATAGCAATTGCTGTTTGCGCTAGCTGGTAATTCTCTACTTAATACATGCCTAGCCAGCATGTGCTTGATAATTTCTGACTGAGTTCAGATAAGTGGCTTTTTCATACAGTATACACAGTTGTAGTTCATTAGAAGAGAAATAAAAGTTTTGATGCCAAAGTTTAGGGGTGGGGTTTTTTAACCACTCTCTTGGGGTTGAACTAGATGGCTTGGTCTTACCTTAAACAACTAAAATAGCTTTAGTCACAGAGACTTATTTTGTCATAGAAATTTTTGTTATCTGTTGCAAGAAAAGTACATTGTCTGACTTCCAGTGATGTTTTGAAATAAATGAGCAAGCACAGCTTCTCTTAACAGAGTGAAGCTTCTTAAGTGATGTACCTATAACCAAATGTTATTTCCCATTTAAGTTTAATTGTAGGATGTTAGCACTGCAAGAAACACCTTTCTAAAGGAAGATTATTTTTTCTCTTGATTGAACAAAGCCATTATTTTTGTGTCAGTTCTCAAATGACTCATTAGGCAAAGCCATTAAGACTTTAAACTTTCCAAGTAAAATGAAATCTGATGACTTAAAAGTTAAGGACATTTCTTCAGCCAGTTGGCAAAATTAGTCAAATTTTTATTTGCTTTCCAAATGTGGTAATAAAATTTTACTTAATTATGAGTGAAGAGTAAGAGATGTTGCTAAGATCAAGTACTAAAGTAAATCACTCAAGGAAGCCAGATTTTGGCAGGATTTTTTTTTTTTCAAGGTTTTGGATAAGTGTAGCATGAATCAACATTAATTCATGGACAAGAAAGAAGAAAAGCTGTCTTATCATTTTCTGCCTTAAGGACAGCTTTGATGTCATTAAGGGGGTAACAGGCAAATCTTAGGGAAAAAGAAATGAGAAAGAAGATAAGAATAGACTAGTTGACCTAAATATATATAAGGATGATGGTTGTCATATTTATGAATAGCACTTAATTCTATGAGTAATTTGAGTTAAAATCCTCTTTATTGTACTTCACTCCTTTGAGTGAAAATCCTTTTTGGAATTATTTGGGTTTTGAAATGGAAAAAAAAAGTAATGGTTTGTATCTAAAACACATGTTAACCTGTCTTCTCTGTGTTCTCATGAAGAAAAAAAGGCCAAAGCTTTTCATGCCTGCTGACGGAATTGAGATTTTTTTGAGTTGTGTCTTCTGTCAAATTCAATTCTTCTGCCATGAGGCATGGAGATCTTCAGCTGATAATTGGTGAAAATCTCACTGCACATCCCTCAACTCCCTTTTAACGCAAATAGTTTGCCGGTGACTTTGGATATTTGATTTTTATTCCTTTTTAAGTTTGTTTTTTTTTGTCACATAACAGAAATTGAATCAGATAATTTGTCTTGGCCTCTAATTGTTTCCCATTCATGTAAATGGCATTTTATGAAACAAGATGAGAAAGAAATAGTGGAAAATACCTATGCCTACCCCTCAAGCTTTAATACATTAAGATGGAAACGGCCTATTTGGACCCCTTGTGATCTCCATAGTTTGCAGAGATGCTGTCAGTCCAAGCTCCACCCAACTACTAATAGACAAAATCCTCTGAGACTTTTGTGGAGGGCTCTTCTCTTTCCCGAATGCTGCATGCCCCCCACCCTTCTAGACTTGAATTCATGTGATTGGTTTTTCTCAGACTAAGATGATGTAGAGAAAGGAATTGTGCAGCTAATTTTTAGGTTAAATAATAAAGCTACAGAAAACAATATTTTTCATTTTGCTAAGCCCAGTTTTGAACAATTGCTGTGAAACATAGCTGAAGATTTTTCTAATGTATTA
Organism: Clamator glandarius; assembly: GCA_033459285.1. Classification (NCBI taxonomy): domain Eukaryota; kingdom Metazoa; phylum Chordata; class Aves; order Cuculiformes; family Cuculidae; genus Clamator; species Clamator glandarius. The sequence goes on from JAUNZM010000138.1 coordinate 422,963, forward strand.
TTGATCATTACAGTAGCTAGTAGGAGCCCTAATACTTTTTCACTGTTTGTTGAATTATGATATAACTAAGAATAAAGTATTGTATTTGTTAATATTCTACATTATACACATTGACTATTACTTCAGAAGCAGTAAGATGCTCCTCTTTGATTTGCTAGAACCTTTTGTGGGCTATTCAAGAGTAACAAAGGAAACATTTTTCATAATTTCAGTTTAAAATCTGAACGTCTTCAGTATATTGACAAGTAGCAGTCAATCTGCAGTTTACTGACAAATGCAAATCAAAGTGAGTTTTCTCAGGTTTCATGGAAATCAGCTGACTTTGAAGAGTAGAGATTTATACTCATTCTTAAAGCTAATGAAGTATTTGGCTCAGTAAAGCATTTAAGTTATTGGTTTTAAACAGAATGCAGTTAGAACACAGCAGTCTAATAGTTGCCTCCGCCCCCTCCTCCCATCCCAATATTTTAAATGAGCTTGTTTGGGTATCCTTCTCCATAGTCTGTCTGTTTCACAGAAGTTATTTCAGCTTTACACTGATAGAGTTTAAGTTTAAAAATAATGCCCTAATATCAGCTGAGACACATACAGTAGTTTAAAATTAAGATAATCAAGCTTGTTCTCACTTGCCAAAAGAATCCTTTAGAAAGTATGTTGGTTGAATGAGTTAGCTTTATATAGCTGCATATTTTTCTTATTTATAATCCAGTTTTAATTCAGCTATATAACTTTCTAGACATCGTAATTAGTTATACATCAAAGGAGGAAGCTTTGGTATGTGATGTTACACTATATACTCATTTTTATCCCAGGGCTAAATTAGCTAAACGGAGTGTCATCTGCATTACTCAGCATTAGGAGGCTAAAGTTAATTAGGCCAATGAAAGTCGTACCTAGAAGTAGAAATGTTGCCTTAAGTTTAAACTAGATATAATGTGGTTGCACAGTTCATGTGTAGCAGCGAAGAAAAATTTCCCTGTATAACTGATGATGATGACGGTGGTAGAAGTAGTGTCACAAATTAGTCATCTTCATTTCAAGTATCTGCAAGTATAGAAATGAACATACATTTCTAAACAAGCTAGTCAACTATCCACATAATTACTTAGATTATAAAATGTAACTGTAAATTGTAAAAACTGTTATTCCCTACAGTCTTTTGAAGACAGCTTACACGTATGGTTATACTAAGAGAAATGCTTTTGAAGAAAGGTTTTGTGTCCCTTTGGGATCTGGTAGGATGCCTGCTTCCTCTTAGAGGAGGAGGAGTTGGGTGTTGGAATGAACATATTAATCTTTTGTGTAGAGCCTTGTCTCTGCTGTAGATCATAGCATTTCTGCACCTTTGAGCAGCTTCAGACATGGACTCTTAAACAGACACGAAGCATGTCTTTTATGGAATACTTGATTCAATATTGGATGCAAAATTTCAAATTCCAACTAACTTGACATATGAAAAAAAAAAAGAAATGAGAGTAAGGAATTGTATTTACGTATTTTCAAAGTATATCTAAGTACATTTATGTATATTCAGAGTATTTTGAGTGACCCAGTAGAACTCAGTCTTTAGACAAAAACCAACTTCATAGTCTAGTACAGATTTCCACTTCCTCCATAACTCGTGAGAGACAGCCGTACCTCTGAGATCTTCAGTCAGTAGGTACTGCTGTTGGAGCTTCACAGTAGCGTCAGGGAGAAGAAATCTATCATCTCACCCCAAACCCAACTCATTTGTCTTCAGAGTTGCATTGAAGACCAGAATGTCTGTCTGTCAATTGAAGACATTGTAAGGTAAGCCAGGTTTTAAAGTAGTGAACTCCGAAACTTTTAGAGATTCGTAATGCACTCTGAAAATCGTTACAAGTGCTGTTAAAAGTAATACTTCTCTTAAAAGTAATACTTCTAAAATTCAAGTGGTAATCACTTAATGTTATTTTTTTTTACCACTTTGGGGTAAGGCAACTTTTCTAGGAAACAAACCCGATACTTGAACATTTTACTACTTATTTTAAATGAGACATAAGAGACAAACCGGGTTGTGGATTAGCCAGTTAAGACCTGAAGTGATTAAAGTTTTAAGGTATTAATCTCTAAATGCTTCAGTCTTAGCAAGCTGATCTGTGAGCCAATTTTTCTGCAACATTAACGACCTAAATAAAGGATTGCCTACAGCATCCATTTAACCTTCAGTAAACTTGGTCAGCTGCAGAGATTTTGGTTTTGTGATTTTTTACCTCTTTCCCCTCAAACATTTTTACCTCTCAAGAAACATTGCATACGTAATTATTTAATGAACAACTGTATGAGAGAGCTCAGTGTAGCACTTAAAAATGCGTTGTGTTCTTTCATTCTCATTATGTTACAAGTCTTTCAGCAGTTAGTAGAAAACAGATGAGAGCAAAAGTATGGCTAACTTTTTTACTGGAGTTATATTATGGACTCACTTTATGTTCCTTTAACTGATCTATATTAGCCTCCAGTGGAAATCTTCAAGTGCCATAAATTTGGTGTGTTTTACAGTAATGTCTCTGCTGTGCTGTAAAGTTTTAGAATCCCACTGCTTTTACTGAGTTTTAGCTGCTGGATTTGTAGTAAAATAATTTGATATTGAAATCTAAGGACTTACAAGTAGTCCTTGTGTAGCAAAACCTGGTGTTACTTCGCTAAATACTGTGAAAGGATGCTATTAATATGTTTTATCCTTTTTTGTTTATTTTATTTTCAGTTGGAAAAAAAAAGAACAAACATTTTTATTATACTGAACATTTTTAGTTAAAATGGTAAAATATTGAAGTGACACCTGTTTGTAGTTTTTAACTCTGTAATCTTTCAGTGGAGATTATTAAAAATAGTGAATTAAGATATAAACGTTTTTTTTATAACAGTCAAGGTGTTTTAAAATACCTTTTTTTGTCCACTGAAAAATATTTTAAGTTAAATTCTTCTCAAATCTCCTGCAGAAAGCCATTTTTATAAGCTTTTTTAAAAGAAGTGTAGCTGTTTTTAGAATCATAGCATAATTTGGGTTGGTTTTCTTCATTCTTGGTATCTGTCATCTCCACAGATAATACTCAGCTGCATAAGATGTTTTTTTCCACCTAAAATTTGTGTGTGATTCACTATCAGTATCACCTGTCTCTGAGTTTTCCTAATCCTCTTTAAAAATTAGAAGAAAGGCTGCAACATGGACATTTCTGTAAGTCTCTGAGATCCACAGTTAAGTCATGTGGCGTTGCAACATTTACAAAAATCTGAGTAACTTTGTATTTTCGGTTTATAAGTACTAGACTCCTCTGGGAGAAGTCCTGACCTGCTTTTCTTGAAGGTCCTGGGATTCTGACTATCAAATATTTTCCAGTGTTCCTGTATGTAATGATGGAGACAATGGAAGTAATCACTGAATGTGGTGATGCAAATGTGATTATGTCTCATTGAAATAGTTTTATGATGATGGAGCCATATTAGTATCATCATCGTTCTTACTCCTTGAGTTCCATCTCCTGCACATATCTGAGAATGATTTGTTCTTCCTCTCAACAGCGCCGTCTGCCTGTGCCCAGCAGAGATCCCAGGTCTAGGAACACGCGGTGTTTTTCTCTCCCTCTGCTCCTCAGAGATTTGAGAGTCTGCAGGATTACAGATCATTCTTTGTGCTTTTCAGTTTCACAGGGTACAAGACCAGAGTGTATAATTCCCTTAGAACAAATGGGTTTGTGGCTAATATGTTACATAAGAATTTTTTCCCTATCAGTTTATCCTATTATCTGTATGTACTCAGTGTGAAGACATAAACAGTTGTGGATGTTTTTCATGCTTACTTAGAGGAACTAAGAAGTGGTCTAGACTGGAAAAGGAAAGCAACATGTAACTTGAACACATGGTATGAAAATAGGCAATAACTCCAGAACAAAAACAGAAGAGCAGAAATCCTATTATATTTCATTTTATGAGAGGAAAAATTATCAGAAAAAATTATTTTTTATTTTTTAATTCTTTTCAGATTTGTTTTCTTTGAACACTGCATAGAATAGTCTGGTTCTGGATTTGCTTTGTCTTTTTCCAAAAAATGTTTCTTTATGCCTGAAATTTAACGTGAATGAATGACGTGCACGACTGTTAAGTGCTCTGTATTTTGTATAGCTGAACATGTTCTCAGCATCAGGAGAGGTTAAGTGGACTCTTCTGCCTTGGACTGATCATCATTGAAAATTATTTCAGAATAATCCTGTATGAGTACACATCATATAAGTTTGGAATGCAGGCAACAGAGGAGAAGTTTGTCCTGCAAGACACAAACTGCTGTACACTGATGTACCAGTCAGTTGAAAGTACTGTTAAGCGCTGTATTTTGAGCTAACAGCACTGTTTTGATGTTGCCCCAGGTACACAAAAAGTGATTAGAGATTGATTTATGTGCACTTTAACATCGAGATCTGTTATTATACAGTACTATTTTCCAGTCGTTTCTTGTGCCATATGCCATATGATTGTCCTTGTGCAGGTATCAGCATTTCTGCATCCTTTGTCTTGGCAAACAAGACTGCCGTGCATCTTGAGCTAAGTGTGAATCGAACACGCTTAGTGTTTGAATAAAAGTAAGCACTATTCTGAGATGACCAGGGGTTAGGCATGAGAAGACTTCAGATAGATAAAAGAAACAAATAAACTGTTCTCCTTGTCCTTTGGAAATAAGGTGAATAATGGTAAATAGATTGTATAGCAGAGGATTTGATGTAATCAGTAAGAAACATTTAAATAGGTGGAACTAAAGATCTGGTCTTTAGGTATGACTGTGAGGTGATTGTCCTTGCTGTTAACTAAAGCAAGCATTTTGCTAGGAGTTCTTTATGTTACTGTTGGGTAAGGTTCCTGTAACTACCAGAGAGAAAATTAAACTTGGACGAATATAAAAATCTCTTAAAGCATTGGTCAGAACCACTGACCAGTTAGGTTGGTTTTTTTTTTACAATTCCCATGTTTTGATTTAGGTCAATATTACAGATAATTGTTTGTTAGCCTTCTGTAAGAAATTGCAACTCTTTTACACTTTAAGTAATGTACTTCAGGCAATTTTTTACTGAAATTTTTGAGGGGTTTTGTTTGTTTGTTTTTTCTGTGTGTTTGTGCAGGGAGCTGAGAATTTGTGTGGTTTTGGAGAGAGCCAGAAAGCAAGACTGTTGGCTACTGAATTTATAACTATATATTCAGTTGTCACAAAGCTATCCTTTCTAGGGTTGTGTGAAGGAGCAGAAAGCCAGATAATGTGCATCTAATCAAACACAGCCCATTGGGCTGAATACAAGATTGTGAAATTTGAACTGGGTCATTGAATATGTTCTGGGAATCCAGAAATAATTTATCTGTGAAGTTGATTCCTATGACTGTAAATCAGTTTGGAATGTTTTCTAATAGTTCAAGCAAACAGACTAATGGAAAATAAAGGCTGTTTTAAGTTTTTCTGAACAAATTTGATAATGGTTTGTATTTTGTTAGAGCTGATACTTTTTGTGCTGAGAATTTCTAATCAACTGTTCTTGTAAATCATGGTATTTCCCTAACCCCGCAATATGACCAGTGTTTAAATTTGTACTGTTTATAAAAATCTTCGTATGTTTGATGCAGGTTTCTTCTGCTGGCTTGAATCATGTCAGCAGTTTTAAAACTTGACTTGTTAAACTTGAAAACTTTTGTGATGCCTTCATACAGTATAAGTGCTTATCCGTAAAACATTATACAATGTGTATACTAGTTGTGTTCATTAAAAAAAAGTAAGAACAACAATAAATATTAAGATGGCACTTCGTAATTTGGCATATTGTGTGTGCTACAGCTCATTTTATTGTCCCTTGTATTATCCAATTAGGAGTCAAACAGAAGCATTGGTGCAGATTATTTTTGCTGCTTCCAATTCATGTAACTACTGTTTTTCCTTTCTGGACTTGGCACAGGGAAGAGCATCTGACTGCTCTAAACATACATCTGGCCCAAACACCTACACACACTTGAGGAGAAAGCAATTGATTTCTACGGTTCTGAATCAGACTATGCTGTGCAGAGTCCTAGGAGAAGGACTCAGAGACTTGCTTCTATTTTTTTTCCAAAGCAGCATGTTAGCTTCAGGTACCAGCCCTAACTTCATTGCTAAAAGAAGCTGAATTTATAAATCCTGAGGTTGGGATGTCGGTTTTTTGATCGATAAAAAAAAAAAGACTACGTAATGTTGATTCAGTACAGCATAAAGTCATAAAGAGTAAAGAAGTTTAAATGCAAAATAGAAGTTGTATTAAGAGGAAGAAAAATATAAATACATTCAGATCTGTTTTGTAGTGTTTATTTTAGGGCTAGTCACTGATGAAGGATTTTTGTGTTTATGTCGAAAGTCCCTCGAGTGGGGATCTGCCATAAGCAGGGCTTCTTGTAATGAATTCTGAGAGAGTTAATGCTGCAGCCTGATCCACAAGATGTTCTAACCTTATTTTATGTTGCTAAGAATGATCCCTCTCAGATCTGTTTATTTGCATTGACTTTACACTTTTCAAGGATGTGCTGTCAAAGAATCACTTGAACAGGTTCTTTTATTTAGCTGTAATGAATACCAGGATAAAAAGAAGTTTTACTTCTGTATCAGTAATAGAGTAATAAATGAAGCATTTGAACTGGCCTGTAGCATGGATCTCTGAAGCTTCAGTTTTCACAAATTTGGAGATGAAGCAGTTGAGGCTTTACTTGTGGTTAACGCTACTTGTATGACGATCCTTTTACAGTTTGCAATTCTTTCTTAGCCTGCAACTCATTAAATCTGAGCTGCACAGTGAACTTAGGCAAAGAGAAAGAACACCAATACCCAAATCTTCTTTTGAATCACTTTTACAAATCCTTCTCAAGAGCTTCCCTGACTGACTATCACAAATCATGCAGGTTTTAATGCAAGTTGAGAAGACAGGACATGACATCTCCCATCACCTTTTGTACAAGGGCCCGTATACTCATTGTTTTGATATGACTATCACTGTTACCAGATTTCTTGGTTTCTGCATCTGTATTTTTTTTGTTTCCTGTAACTGCTGTGTTTTCCCTTCAGGGTAAAGGAAAAGTGGGTAGTCCTTGAAACATGATCTGAACCGTGCATGTTTCCCTAACTTAAAAATATTGCAGTAGGTGTTTCTGTTTTGTGTGACTTCAAGAAAAAAAAAAAAAAAACAAGAAACAAAACTCCCCGCCCCTGCGTATTAAATGCATAAACTTGATTGTTGTTTCATGGTTCTGAGAGAATTCCTTTCCCCCTCCCTCAATCATTTAAGGTACGACTGATGTTTTTGAAGGAACTTTTCTGTCCAAATTTTGTCATACAGGTGCCCCTAAATTACTTGCTCATCTTTTCCTTGTACTGGCTGGTTCCTTAACCTTCATGAGAAACAATCTTTTATTTATGTCAATGAAAGGAGATGTGAAAAACAGATCGCACTTGGATAGTGAACAGGTTTTCAGTTATCTTCAAGTAAAAAATGCCTTTGTTCTTTTTTTTTTATTGAAAGTATATACATTCTGACTTGAATCTCTGTCAAGTTACGTGAATGAAAGCAACCAGTATGTACATAAAGCTAGGAATAATAAGTAATGTGTAATATCCATTCCAGTGTGTTTCTGAAACAGAGTGGTAGGACAAGGTCAGATTATGCAATTACTTTTGCTTAGATTGATGCAGTATATTACACTGCATTATAATCAAGCAAATATGCTTTTTGTATTAAAAATGTCTAATTCACTTATTATTGTGGTGCTTTATCTTAGGCTTACCTGTGAGCTTAGAGTGCAGGAAACTTTCTTCTGTTTTAAAAAAAGTGTAAATAAATTCAAAATATTGGTCCAGAAGAGAAGATCATTTGTAATTTACTGAAAAATCTACACTGTAATGTAGTGTTTTAAAACCAAGCAACATTCCTGTTCTCAAATGGAACACACAAAATCAACGTCACTTCTCTTTTAACTGTATTGTTTCTCTTTCCACATGCATTCTAGCATGTGGACAAGAGAGATGTTCATTAAAATAATGGTTTATAAGCTCAGAATAAAGAATGATTTAGGTTTAATATAAAAATAGTGGGATAAAAAGTGAGTACTAAAGTTACAGTGTGCATTTGTGACCTCAGTGTTTTTAACATTCTTTGAATACCAGATTTGTCTAGTTCTTGCCATCACCTCATGATTATTTGCTATAACCGCATACCAGAAAAGCTTATTTCACAATGATTTTCCTTCATTCTGGCCTGGTAACATACTTGTAAAGACTTGTTGGCATTTGTAATTTTTAAGATTTGTTGTTAGACCATTTTCATATCTGTTTCATGTTTCGTATATTGAATTTGATCTCCTTCTCCCAAATAACAGAGGAATTGGTAAGACCTCTCAAAAGTAGATGGAGAGTACACCCCCTTCTCAATTTAGATATTCTGTTCGCATGACCGGTGTATGTTAGAAGCAGCAACTTCTATAGGAGAAGTTTTTCAGTATCCACAGCAAGTCACCAGACTAGCAATAAGAAACAAAAATTGACTGTAAAAATCACTTGCTGCTTTTGTTTATGCCTGAATTATTTATATAAATGTCTTCAAAGTGTTATGTTTTGAAATCAAGATTTATTTTGATCAATACTATTACTTAAAAGGTTGTGTTTTGGTCATTTCATGTCTGAATGGCTTTTATCTAAAAGATTAGCAGCATTTCCAACGGTAGTTAGTAAGCTGTTTGGGAATATTGTCATAAATAAGTATCTAGGATTTCTTTGTTCTTGTGAAAACTTCGTGACTTAAGAAACTGTTTACAATTTATATAACCAAAGAGATATTAAATGCGTGGAAATCCATTAATTAACTTTCAGTTTGTTAGGTTTGATCATGCTTGGAAGACTTTTGGTGCTAGGTTTTTTGTAATACTATGCCTTAGCTGAAGAAAGAAGTTGAGTTATTTTGAGGGTGCCCGCGAAAAGATGTATTATAGTAATAAATTCAGTGGAATTGTATGCAGTTAATAAGTTATTAAATACATTTCAGTTGGGTTTAAGATGAAGGCTTATCAGCATTATTTTTTTTTTCATTCTGGATGCCACAAACTTGATTTTGTTTGTATTTTTATGTGGCAAAGACTAAGTAGATAGGATTCAGTTAAGTGTTCAATAATACATTTTCCGAAGTATTCCAATTTTATCTCCAAGGTGAGAAAAATATAATTGAATGTTGGATTTTTGTGCTGAGTTTGGTTTTAGACTGCAAGTAAGATAGTGTTATGGAAGAGTTCAGCTAAAACGACTTAATTCTTCAGTCCCTGGATTCAGACTGTGAATTATTAGAGAAAAGTGAAGTTAGTTGGTTTTATTAAACCATTACTTGGGTTGTTAAAGCATAAGGGCAGAAGCAATTTAACAACAACAAAAAGACTTAGAGTCTACTTAAAGGTTTTAACTGCACCTAGTCTTTCAAAACTCACTCTTAAGCTTGCAAGAACACTCCAAAATTCTGGAAAACAAGAGATGCTTTTCACTGGCTCTCCTACCTTTTCTAACCTGTTTTTGTAGGAGCTGCAAGTGCACTCATTGATGCAATTTTTTTAAAAAGTCTGTGTCTGTAACTTCATGATGATGGGAAAAAAATAGTTAGAAAAGGTTACCTGAGCAAGAATGTTCGGTGGCATGTTTTTTTTTGATGAAGCATTTTGGGCTTATCAGCCACTAAATAGGCATCTTTTCTAAGTATCCTAATTTCATTTGTTAAATGCATAGATGTGATCTATAGTGAAGCATTTCAGGGTGTGTAGTATGGGATAATAATGACATACTTCTTGTATTATTAAGGTGTGTCATTATTACAGCATATGCACACCCTCATGTCTTGCTGCTTAAATATGATAGTGCTTATAAGCTTTCCTTTTAAAGTATTAATTTACTGTGATGAGTTAGGTAACAGCATATTTTTGTATATTATTTTACCTATTATGGATGATACCTTACCTGTGGGTTGCAAAGGCGGTACTACAGTGGAAACCTTAAATTAGGGACTGCATTTAGTAGTGGTTTTTGAAGTATGTTGAAAGGAAGGAAATTTAGTGTCTTGTCTCTTCAGATTATCAATTTGAAGTGTAGCAGAATAGAACATACGGTTTCAGTGCTAGTTTCACAGTATTTTATGTCTCACATTGACTGATGTAGAAATGGAGTGGTACTGAGACATCAAGCATTTTGTTTTAATAGAAGTTACCTCTTTCTTCAGGTTTTCTTGTTTGGGAGAGTGAGGTTGTCTTCTCCAGCTCTGATCCAGAGTGAGAGGGGAAAGCAAACTACCTAACTTAAGCTTCAATATAGAAATGCATAAGCAAGAGTTTTAAAGCGAACTTACCTGTGTCAGACCCCAATGAGAGAGAGAGAGAGTGCAGATAAGGCGTATGCTTTCTGCCAAAATAGCTTTAGGATGACTTGCTATTTAAATTTCTAACCCAGTGGCAAGAAGCTACTGTACAATTTCTGAAAGGTTGCATTCTTATTAGTTTGTATGTGCTACCTTCCACTTCCCTGAAGTATCTGCTCTATTGCTATAAGAACCAAGTGAATTTTGGAAGGCTGCATTTTAAACATTAATTTTAACAGTGTAACTGGTAAATAGGTCTAGATCAATTAATTCTGCTACAACTAGAAATGTTATGGTATCAAAAACTGCTTTCCATGGTCATGCAAGATTCATGGGAAGATGCTGAAGACGAAGTCTTGGCTTCCTGAGGCTTTTGTGATAACTACATTGAATAGCAATGGAAATATTGACACCCAGGATCAGAATGAAGTTGATCAAGTTCATTGTCCAGAATGCAACAGGAATCAGTGCTGGATGGTTTGGAAAGGAGTGCAAGATGACACACTATCTCTTCCTTTGGTTTATACATAAGAGGCTTCCACAGTAATTGGATACATTTGGGCTAGCGAGTATGTTAGTTCCTCTGGAGCTTCTCCTCTGTTTCTTTGCCTGGAAGTTTTTTAAACTTACTATTCTTTTGTCCTTCATAATAGTTCATGGCAGCATATTCTGTGCTTTCACTGTGTTCTGTGAAAGGCTTCTATATGTGTTATACCTACACATGATCATTTTATATAATGCTCTATATTTAATTTTCATGATAAATAATGAATTCTTCTGTATTTATTTTATTGATCCTGTTCTTGAGTATGTAGATGTCAGATATTCTATTCCTCTCCTAGAACATGTTTATTCCAAGGTGGAGAAACCCCTTTGATACAATCTTTCCTCGTTTAGAAGCTCTTCCAAGCCTCTATCTGGTTTTGTTTCTCTCTGTGACTTTTAGTTCAAATATATCCTTTTTGAATTGCAGGGACAACATGTCAAGCCTTACAGTATATATGTACCTCCCAGTTACTTTCCTAATAATTTGGAGCATTGATTTGTGTGTGTGTGTGTGTGTGTGTTTACTGCATGTTAAAACAAAACATAGTTCAGGTTCTCTTTCCTGAATGGTAACACTGTAGTCTGTTATTGCATATGCATCCTTTAGGATTTTTTTTTTTCTCCTCATTTGCTTTTGTTTCCACTTACCAGTTTGGAATCATGTGGTGCTTTGTTACTCATTACTTGGTATTGTGAGACATTGTCATGCACTTTAGCACTGACTGTTGCAAATATTTTATCTTCCACACACTTGACCAATTCGCTGTTGAACTTTTTTGATATGTTAAGAAATTGTAGAAAACAAAATACCGCCCACCCCCTCAAATCCACCCTTGCTACACAAGCACAGATCCCAGCAGAGATCTTTGTGAATATTGATTCTTATTAGGGAAAACTAATCACTTATTCTGACTTTTAAAAGTCAGTTATTTGTCTGGAAGAGAACTGTTATCCTATGCCATGACAGTTTAGTTTAATTGAGATGTTTTTGTGAATGTTCTTGCTAAACACTTGTATTTTTAAAAGTGAATTCTGTTGTTGTATTGAGTACATTCAGTTGCTTTTGTTGAAGGACTGTTATGATCTTGCTGTAGAGAAGGCTTTTTGCTTTTTTCCAATATAACTTATTTATATGTGGGCTTACTCATTCTGTATTCTGACATTTCCTATGAGTTTTCTACATGTAGAGCAGAAATTCTGGATAACTTAAATGCTCACTAAAAACGGCTGAAGCTTTCCCCATTTTCCATTAACCTGCTATCTCAGGGGTAGAAAGTGAAACCCCCAATTTATAGCTCTCTAACTTCATATTTTGCTTACCGGGAACTCCTGTAATAGCACTGTCTTTCCTGGTGGAAAAGACAGTCTTTTATATCTTCCACTCTGAAATACAGTTTTGTTCTGGAAACTTCACTAGGCACTTCTCTAGGGAATAGTCATGCGGAGAATTCTTACTGGGATTTTTTTTGGCTTTGATTAGTCTTCTTTGAGCGATCGTTTTACCTTTGTCCTCATTCTACCCATTGTCTTCACTAGTTTTTACAAGCTTTCCACTTCTAATGCATTTTGAAACATGTTTTAGTAGTATTTTTTATTCCTTAGCAGGATCCTCCACCGAATTTCTCAATTAATTTTATTGGTAGTTTTACATTAAACTTGTTTCAGTTTATACTCACTTTTACTTTCCTCACCTTGGACAAGACTTTTTTTCCTGATGATTGACTTTACTGTTTTCAAAAAATAAATACAGCTACTGTGTGATATTAGGAAAATACTTAGTGTCAGATTCTCAAAAAATAGTATTCCAAGTGCATCCAACACAAAAAACCTGAGACTAACCATATAGCTCAGGAACCAAAAGAGGGGTGGGAGAGGCAGAGATGGTTATAGAACATGTTCTAACCTGTCACAGTGGAAACAAGGCTCAGCTTGATCGCCTCATTTAGTACGAGTGGATCTGTGTTCAAATGGAGACATTTTCTTACCCTCAATAGGTAAGCAATAGGTTGTGGGCACCTGCCCACAACGTACCTTCTGTGAAATAGTTTTTGGCTAATAACAACATCACTGTGCTTGACCTCCTACCCTGTTCACCAGACCTGCTTCCTTCTTCCCAAAGATCAAGTTGGTGCTCACGAGAACCCAGTTTTTTTGTTGATAGAAGTTGTGAAAGCAAAAACTATGGAGATCCTCAACAGCTTTTCAGAAAAATGATCTGTGGAATTACTTTAGATATTGGCAGCATCATATATAGCTGTGTGTCAACTCAGAAGGGAACCGCTTTGAAGATGTTCATAGTTGAAGCTCTTAATGTGTTAAATAAAAAGAGTTGCAGGGTCAGTCTCAGGTTTTTATGTGTCAGACCTGATATTGCTACTCCCTGCCTCTAGAGCCTACTTTTCCTGACAAGCTGAGTTAATTGCTACTGTGAGGGTGTCTTCTGTTGAAAGAGGGTCAAGACCTAACTTAAGAGTGATGCTTTCCTAATGTGAGACTCAGTCTGTACTGAAGAAGAAACAGAGGCTTGAAGTGGGACTGTTTTGTTTGGCCTTGTTGGCCCAGCATGGTCTTACTGGTCTTTCTGTTGTCCTGGCAGAGGCAGCTGCATTGCAATCGGAGGAGCAGTGCTTGAGTGCAGCTCACCAAGGGAACTGCATGCGCTCTTTCTCGTAGCCCAGGGTGTGATGAGAGGAAGAGGGAAGGCAAAAACAGTGCTCTGGATACTAATCTTTCAGTTCTTACATAACGTACTGGCCTATTTTCTTCTAACTTTTTGATAGACATTTGATGCAGGAACATGTAATAAAAAAGAATTATTAAAATGTAAAAAGAATGAATTTAACTGAGCAAGCATTTTGACACTGAAATTTCCAGCTAAGTTGCCAGGAGTCTGCTTTCATGAAAGCCTCTGGCCAGCCCGCTTGTGCTAATTTGGAGCAGGACTCTGGAGCTTGGGGTGCTTGTCACTGCTTGGATTTTCCATACCAAGTGTCCTGTTTGTGGTTCTTTCCTCTTTGAAACTGATCTGTGTATTTTTATACTGCCTATTGTATATATGTATTATGTTTACCTTTTCTTCAGGTTTATGTGAAAATAACGTACCACTCTTGGAAGTATCTGGTGATGAAAGTGGATGTCAAAGTTAGATAAAGTCAGATATGGATTTCAGTTATTTTAGTAAAGATGTCTTCATCCAAAGAAAAAGGTATTTTCTGATATAGAAAAGTTCTTTAATATTAAAATAAATATCAAAGATATTTTCATACCAAAGTGGTAAGACTATACATGGTACTGTAAAACTTGAGTGCTTATCTTGGAACTTGTTGATCCATCCTCTTTGGGATGCAGGGGTGTCATTTGAAGTGGTTACAGCCCAATCTACACGTAAATCTTTCATCAGCTCTTTGAAGTGCAGACCAGCCACACTGTTCCATATTTAAGTAAACTGAGCATGGGTCATAAAGCTTGCATGTTGATTTGCTTTAGTTTTAGTTTTAGTGAGAAATTTATTAGGGTAATATCAGATATTAGTAGGAACAAATACTGCAGATGTATGGTTTCTTAGCACTAAGTAATTCCTGAAAGAAGAGCAGTCTAAAACTCAAAGTGTGAATCTAGGTTAAATTATGAAACACTTTAGCTTAGCATTAGAGTATTGATATGTGGAATATGTTAAAAGAACCTGTAGTTCTTTGTTGGCAGGTTCTAACTTGTATCCTCCAGTCAGTAGGATTTTCCTTCTGTTTTAGCTTTAAAAATAAATAGATTAAAAAAAGGATCCAAACAGTCTATCATTGTTTTGTATGCACAGATTGTTTAGTAGAGTCACAATATTGGGAATGGCCCTTGACCATTCTATAGGATGTCCTAGGCAAAGAGGGAGGAAAAACTGCTACAAGAGGCATATCCAAAACCAACCAGCGCTTTCAAGGAATAGAATGTATTTCTGGTTATATCTTCCTGCAATTGACTGTGGCGTCAACGTTGTACATGTTGAATTTTCTTGATCAAGTCCCTTTATTCCCTCTTTGAGAGTCAGTGTTGAATGGGCAAAAAGTTCAGGTCAGCCTCCTTCACTGAGGAACCTAAAGAAGATTCCCACATGCTCGTCACACTGGGATGGAGCTAAAGCCACGTCGTTCAGTCCTGCCCAAAGTGGGTAGTACTGAGACCTAGGAAACTCACTAGCTGTTGTTTTCTGTTGATTTTACACTTGTGAACTTGACCATGATGAAAAAACAAAGAGGTTTTACTTAAAAGCTGTAGCAGTATTGTGACACAAAAGTACTGATGTGGGTAGTTGGGCTTTCTTTGTTTTTATGGTTTTTGTTTTGTTTTTTAAGATTTTAGGCTCTGATTTTACTGCCATGCATCCCATAATTTTTGCAGAAGACTTCAATTGACATGCAGTGTTTTCTGCTACAGTAAACATTATTAATAACCTCACCTGGAAGAAAATTAAAATGCTTCAGGTCATGAACCTCCCTGCCCATGGTAGGGGGTTGGAACTAGATGATCTTTAAGGTCCCTTCCAACCCAAACTATTCTGTGAATCTGTGAACCTAATCCTTGGAAAAACATGGTTCATAATTACAGTTGAATTTAGTCAGTGTGACAGGATGAATATGTTTATGGATATATGTAAAATTACAATATAATATTTTTTCACATATCCTGTAATATTTAGAACTTCTAGATAGTGAAAGAGAAGTTGCGTTTGAGTATTTTTACCGTGGATTTTACAATGCATGTAAATTAGTGCTTACATATTTTAAATTGAAACAACCTAAATGCGTGGAGTGATGGTTGCCATTTCTCTCATACATATACTGACTATCTCAATACGTGGTATTCAAAGAATACAAGTATGTATTCACTTTTGAGTAATACGGTAGCTAATATTTTCTAATTTTTTTGCTTTATTTTGAAAGAAATTAATCTTGTTCTTAAATTCTGTTTAAGATAAAAAATGTGTAATACTTGTAGTGGGGAGAAGCTTTCGAAAGGTTGTTAATATACTGATGTACATATTCACATGTCTTTGAGTACTTTCCTGTAGACTCTTTGGAAATGGACAGAAAGAATATTTTTCTTAGATTTTCTTTTCCCTTTAGTTGGCAGTATTTCCTTCTAAGGGTTTTTTTAAGATTTTCCTTTACTAAGAATACTGTTTTTATATTACAAATTCAAACTTCTACTGTCTCTGGAAACAATTATTTTAGATGAGGCATTAGAATTATGCATAAATATGAACACTTCATTTTTTTCTTAACTATTAATATTTGCTAATATATTCCTTATGTATTTTGAAGGGTATTTTTTCATTTCTCTTGGTATAGGAATTTATTCTTTATATAGTTATTAATACTGATTTTGCAAAATAGACTAGCAGGCCTTATGCAAGCTGGTTGTGAGTTCTGTTTGCACATTTTTACATTGCAAGTAGTGCAAGCTTGCATGAGTATAGTATTTTATTGTGCTATGCCTTTAGTTTTTTTGATTCTGGCATTAAAAGAATATGTTTAGTCAGGTTATTTACCCTGTAAGGGTATTTTCTGTGTCTTACATCAAAAATCTGACCATTGCTTCTCCAAACTGTGTAATTGACATTTAAGAACCCTTCTGCTCGAGTAACCAGTAGAAGTTGGTTAGCATCCCTCATATGAAGAAACCACGAGTATCTGTCTCTGAATGGATACTGGAATCTGCTACTAGGAGATACTGTCTAGTAGATACTAGATCCAGTAGTCACGGAAAAGGCAATGCTCTCCCTTTACTCTAAAGTCCATTTATTACTTATTAATGTTTCGCATTTTTACTTGTTCTCCCTTTACTCTAAAGTCCATTTATTACTTATTAATGTTTCGCAAGGATGCAGTTCAAGTACTTACTAGAGAAATTCATGTTATGATTTCATTTGAAGATGAACATAAAATGTATGATTTGCAAGTCCAAGGAATGTTTTTTCTTTGGTATGGCTTTTATGTAAGTGATGGTAATATTTAACCACTTCTGTATTACACTTTTGGTTAGAAGACCCATTCAGTTTTCTTTACACTAAAAGATGTAACTACTAACTACAACTAGAAGAATAATGAACCTAGGAAATGCAACTGTGCAACTGCAGCCTGCCAGTCATGTTCCTTAAATGGCTGCAGTCCCCTTGTCCATTGGATGCTGGAGTGGAGAGAGTGGCACTGTGTTCTGGCTGCAGCCCCTTTCCATACATCATTTGACCTTTCTATTTCCCTTTCTCTTACCCTATCCCAATCAGTTGAAAAAATCATGAAAATGGGGAAATTAAACAGATGGTAAACTATACCTGCTTCTTGGAGTAATGATTCGACAATCCTTGCTCAATTTGTATATATAAAGAATACAAGCACAACCACTGCTTTGCAAAGCAGCCCTACTGCTGAGCAAGAAGGGCAGAAATGAATCCCAGCGTTTAGCTCACAAAATGACTCAACCCACATCAAGTCATTAACGTTGTAATTGGTGTCTTATAAGTAACAGTGCAGAATTGTTTTCCAGCTCTCCTTGTTCTCCCTGCCCAGCATGTGAAGGGTACTTATTCTGTGAACTTACTCTGGCTGCTGCCATGGGCAAAGCAGCTTTCCTTCAGCTGTCCACAGCCACCATCTCCTGCTGTGAACTGTTAACAAAACCAAACTACCTCTTCCAGAAATACCTTTTAAATGACCTGATTGAAAGTAAGTACATTTTTAAAACTAAAACATTGTCATCATGCTGAGGTATAATGTAGGAGATCGATCTATTGGTTGCTGTAGGATCTCCAACATTTTGATGTAACTGGTGGCTTACTTCATAAATCTGCCTATGACAAAGATGAAAGAGAAGGAAGTAACTAGTTTGAAAAAACATTTTCCCTTCTTCATATTCAACATGTATTGGTCGGTAGTATTTACTATTGCATCCAGTCACGTACTTTCTGTTTCACATGTAGAACGAGATATGAAATATGTTGGTTTTAATAATTGCTGTGCTGTGGTTTATGGTACTAGTCAACAGCATCTGTTTTATAGTGATGTGCAGCATTCCAAGAAACCTGTAGAAGACAGAACAAGATACCACTTCTAGCTCAACAAATCTCTGAGTCAAAAGTTTAGAGGCTTGGATGTTCTTCCCTATGTGCCTGCTATCAGTCCTGTCTATAAACAGAGTATACGCTTTGTTAACTTGAGGTAGCTGTTCTTACTATAAGTATGTTTTATTAGTTGGTAGATGGTGTGTTTGACAGAAATGTTGTAGGTGGATGTGGACATCTGCTGACAATGTAATGAAGGTAAAAATGGCAAACTTGATAAACAGTTAGTCTGAATCCATTTTCACATTTTGTTCCGGAAAGTCTTCCATGGGAGGTGAGGGAAGTTATTGTGTACGGAGCGGTCTTTCTCTTGACCGTGCATGTGTCTCTGTAGTTAGGCTCTTAGAATGTGAGAAGGCTGGAGGAATAAATACACCTGATTTATCACATAACAATATAATTTTTGAGAAAAGAAGCTCCTAAGCAGAAATTTGTTTCATTGTATGTCTTCTTACTCATTTTCTTACATTTTCTACCACAGATGTCTGATGGTGGCAAATGTTCTTTTCTCCTTTTTTTTAAAACGTTTTTGGGACTTTTAAAAGTACATAAAAGCCTTGTGGGCACAAAGTGTGATTTCTGTTTTGCCTTTTAATCTTTTAAGAGAGTGATTTTTAATCACAAGTGAAACTTTGAACTCTGTTTTGATTATACAGCATTATTTGTATAAATTTTTTTTAACTCCAGCAAGTTATGTGAAAGAGAAAGCCATAATATTTTGCAGTTATTGATCATCTGTATTGTGTGGATTTATTTTTAGTAACTTCTTTTTCATAGTATCAAATGAATATTAAAAACTTTAAGTGACTCCATCTATTGCAAGATCTTTTTAAATTAAAATAACCACGTTGGGGAAGTGGATATTTTTCTCTATAACAAAATTAAATGCTCACTCTTTTCATCCTTAATATCAGTGTGCTTTGTGTTTACAAAATGCCCGTTAAAATTTTGTGGAAATTGCTCTGGAACATACCTGGATACCTCAAAGTTGGAAATTATGAGCACGTATTTTTGCATCTTATAACTGAACTGTAATCAAACTGATGTTTTCCTGCAGTTGACAATGTTGCTATTTAATGGGCCATCCTGAAAACGTGTTATTGAAAAAGGAAGTGAAAATATCTAAATGTTTATACTCCATTTATTAGTACTGGAAGATTTCTTTTACTATGGAAGAAGTGCGCTTAGAGAGCTTTGGGCTGAGACTGTTTTCTAGTGCCATTCAATAATTTTGATGAATAATTACCGCGAGGGAGATAAAAGAGAAACTTGACAAAGCATTGTCCCTTTCTAAACAAAAATGTGATATACATAAAGGCAACCTTATCTACAGTTCATATAAATAGTTGTTTGCAATCTGTCGTCTTTGTGTTTTATTTCATGTGAGATTTGCAGGGCAAACCTCACTGGGGCTTCACCAGAAACTTATGCATGGAGGTATTTTTCTGACAGAGGCTACTTGACTTTTTAAACTCCACTCATTGTTGTAATGTGGTCCCAGCTGCAATGTGGAATGCAGCACGAGCTTCCGGGAAGTACTCGAACGCTGCTTTAGAAAATGCCTAAATAGGAGTATCATCAAATGGTGACTAAGGGTATCTGAACTCAGCTTAGCAATTCTTTAATTCTTTTGTTTTCCTGTCCCATGGTTAGACGTGGTCTTGGCAATGGGTGTTGTGGTAAAGGAAAGGTGAAGCTGCTCATAAAGCAGGAACTGCAGGAGGCTGTGTTTGTTTCTTTTACTTGTTTTGTAATGATGTCTGTTGTTTCAGTGAATAAGCAAGAGGCAATGACATGCAGAATTGCACGTTCTAGTGGGATACTGACCTGCCAAGATTCCTTTAATTTACAACATATTCTAGAAAAAAATTTGACCAACAGCATCATGTTACTACTTAGTGAGCTCCTCTTAGAAAAAGAGAATCCAGCATCTCTAAAACTACAGTTTGACATCTTGATGTGAGAGGTTGGCGTGACTGTAATCAGGAGAATTGCTTTGTTTATGTAGTGTTGTAAAATTCAGTATTTTACATGTTGTTTTGGTTACTACACTATATACTACTTACAGCGCAATATTTGCTTACATTGTGGTTAAGCTTTTAAAATCCCTTTCAATTTCTTGACTACTCTTAAGACCTTCCATGCGAAAGGAGGTACCTATTATTTTTCTTTGCACCTTGAGAGGGACTTTTGAGCTGTTTTACTGATGATGCTTTAGAGTTGGAATTCACTGCAGTCGTAGCTATACTTTGCGATGGTAAATTAAGTACTGATGTCTTTTATTTGAGTGAGTAGTAATGTTTTCATGACAGAAAAAATTATGGCTATGCATACTAGCTGCTCACATACCTCTAGTAATCCACTTACTGCTTACATATTTCTAGTAATTAAGAACACAAAATACTGCAGGGAAGACATCATTGCTACTGAAAAATACGCTGATTTAGTAAGTACTGTACATGTCGGGCCTTGATTGCACAGGTGAATAGAACTCTGCATGGAGAGTGAAATGGGCACCTTTTTTTCAAAGGACTTCTAGTGCATTGCTTTTGCGTTAATAAAACTGAAAGTAGCATCAAAGTGTGCCCTGAAAGATGGTAGAACTTACACGAGAAGAACTAATTGAAGTAATTAAACAGCAGGTTTGTGATTTTTTTTTAAATGAGATGAACAATATGCCAAAGAAGAGAAAGTTAATGGTTCCACAAAAGAAAATTTTTCCTTGTGAATCTGTTTGTGTTTGAATGCACATTCAGAACTGGATCCAGCTGTTCTGCAGATGCAAAGGCAGCTCCATCCGTGCAGCTGATCCCTTTATCTTGTGACCTGGAGTATGTGACACATCAGATAAGGGATTCATTCCGCTCTCCTGCATTCCATTTCAGTAAATCCTTCCATGTCCGTCACCTCATTCTAAGCACAGTTTGTGATGTTTTTTTATTTTTTTGTGTGTTTTTTTTCTTTTGTCGGTTCTGAAGTTATTTAGGGAAACCCCAGAAACAACGTACACAGAAAGAAGGATGCGTCCTGCTGACATGCTCTTCCTTTTCCAGGAACTGACGTTCTCTTCACATTGACTGACAAACACAAGGGGCATGAAGTTTTTAATAGTTACATGAAATGAAATAAAAAGAGGGAGGGCGAATGCAGTGGTTGAAAATTTGAAGAGTGACTTATGTTGCAGTCTCAGAAATGGTTTTAATTTGTAATTAGATGACTAATTAAAATATGCAGTTTTAAAAAAACTGTAGCTGAACAAAATACAGGACAAAATGCTCTTGGTTCCATAAAGGAAAATTATGCCTTGCTAATCTATTAATATTCTCTGAGTACATAAACCAAACAATGGATACAGCTGAAGTTACTGACATAATTTATTTGAAGATTCCACGTCCTTTGCCAGGGCCCTTCAAAACAGACTGAGGAAATTACAAGGCAAGGGGTAGTCATGAGTCAGGTTGGGATCAAGAGAGCTGAGGGAAAACTAAAGGTTAATGTTAAGTGTTCACCACAGCAGAAGCATTCCATGTTAAAGATGAGAATAGGATTAGCAAAATTGCAGATACTAGATTTATTTATTTATTTAGATTGGAGAAAACCTTTGGGGGAATCCTGCAGGAGTATTAGTTGGATGAATAGCAAGGTGGCAGATGAAATTCAATGCTGATCAATGCAAAAGCATGCATAGTGAAGGAAGTAATTTGAACTGTGCATAAGCTTTACTGTGTTATGAATTAATTTTGCAATCTTAGAGGACATCAGAGCAACATTTTGGCAACAGAATTGAAGATCAGTAAGCCCCAGTAGTCAAAAAAAGTGAAAACTAGGAAGTGTTTGGAATAGCATTGTGGAAATAAAACACAAACTTGTAGTTCCATTGTTGCCTAGAACCACAAAACCAAGAAATTTTGGACTGATTTCTAGAATGACAAGGTAGATTAAAAGCTTGTGAAGGAGTTCTGTGTGTGACATCTGGACATTTGAATAATTTTGCCTTGAGGAGTAGCTGTTCCAGTTTTGGGAACACTGTTCGAAGTTTTTATTGGAAAGCTCTGATACAGTACAGAGAAACCTTGCTGCTCAAGTCCCGTTGAGAGGACAGTCAGCAGAAAGGGCAACTTGTGAATGTAGACCCCACCGTTAGCTACTGTTCCATGTAGTGCACAGGTACGTTCTAACAGCTGTTCCCAGGGGTTTATGATGGAGGTGAAGAATTTAATTAGGTTTAAAATAATTTCTTGGTAGATGACATAAATGTAGACAATAGTACTGGCACAACAGAACAAAACCTGAAAAGATTATAACTTGTGTGCTTCTGCAAGAAGTCTAATATCTAGTCACTGATAGGTGGAAGGAAGCATTTATTAGGATATGTTATTCCATTTTAGCACATTAGCTGGGCTTTTTCTTTGTGAGGTGGTACTGAACCACTGTTAGATTAAAAAGGCTTTCTGGCTCAACCAAATTTCCACTAATAGGTATTTTGCAGCTGCCTCTCCACATTGAGAATGGTTGTTAAGAAAAAGTATGCTAACTGTCGTGGCTACTGCATGCTTTTCTAATTCAAGGTCCTCACTTGGCAACATAGCTGAAAAAATAAACCATCAGAAAGATGTACATGATACTGCCTTGCTTTGCTAAAAGGTGCAAATGGTTGTGGATAAAACAGGTAATTCTGAGATAAATATGTCTGTACTGATGATTCTGTTGTACGTGTTTTTATGGCTCAGATGGGATCAGCACTGTTTGCTTTTTCTAGAAATTGTACGTTTTGGAGGAGAAACTGGCTTTACAATTGTGTGTTGTGGAAATTACTTTGGAATCAGTGTGACTGTATTATGCAGTAGATAAGTACTAATGACTGACTTTTTGAGAATAATTTCTCATTAAAAATAAATCTTTCTAAAAATTTGTATCATAAATGGAAACTTTTCATATTTATTGTGTTGGTGGCATTCTTATGCTTGAAGTTGTAACTGTTGAAATAAAAGCTTGGAAGGGTCCGTGCTGCTGCTTGATTTTGATCCAAGGTTAACATTATGTATGACAGCTTTCATTTGTGAATGTGATTTTCTTTTTCAACTATTGCTTTTCACTTTGCTAATTAATTTTAATTTTCATTATGCTAACCTTTCCGTATGTATATCTCTTCTAAAGAAGTTATTAGAACTCAAAGTCGTTGGTTCTCAGAATTGCTGGGAGTGTAGCTCTGGCACACTTACCATCGATCACAGCCTTCACTGTTTACATCCCTCTATAATATAATGAGGAGGCATGTAAGGAGCAGAGTGACTACTTTTATTTTTCCAGTAGTTAATGTATGGGATAGCGGACAAAGAAACAGTTTGACATAAAACTGGATGGAATGAAAAGATCACCCTAAAATACAGACTGAGGTGTTGTAGCCCTTTCTGTTCTAAAGTGAGGAAAGGGAGCAAGAAGGAGTAGAGCAAGGAAACTTTGGTCAGTCATCTGATGATTCCAATAGCTCTGTATTTGGCAAGTGAAGGTCAGTGACGGTTGGAGGCTATTGTCATTCAAGTCTAAACATGAAAGAAAAGAGTTGGGGAACTGGTGATATCTGTCATAGTTCTGTTGTCCTGGTCATTAGGTTGTTCTTCCAGTTCTGTTATCCTTATGCTACCCTAAGAAACTCAGGATGCATTTTACCCTGAGTAGGGTAGTATTTAATGAATAAGATTATTCTGCTTTTCAGGCTTGATGAATCCCTCTATGCAGTGTTGTACAGCTGTATTTGATATCCCCAAAGTCAGGTTACTTTTCATAATCTCTTTCCTGCATTCCGCAGCTTGAATCAACGTATAGCTTACTGACATGTCTAGAACATGTTTTTCTGAAAAAGCCTGCTTATCGTGGATGAAAAGCACGAACCACGTGCAGAGATTTGCAGTGAGGACTCAATGTTCCCCGTTATTTACACAAAGTGCTCAACTAATATAATATATCACCTTCCCTTTTCAAGAGCTGTGGGCTTTCTCTGAGCTCCCTGAATATCCCCATAAGTCACCTCAGCTTTTCATTCTAAAATTGAGCAGTTAGATATTTTGTCTCAAGGAAGCAACTTCTCTGAGCAGCTGCCTGTGCTCATTCTGTAGCATTCCCCTGCCTGGGTCGTCATTGATTTGTTTCTGCCTAAAGCTAGGTGTCCTTAAAAAATAAACCCTTTTTAATGTTGGTAGTAATTGTAGTAAGGGAAGTTTTTCAGCAGAGGAGAGGATGTTGTGGCAGCATGATACTGTCTCAGAGATTACAAGTTAAAACCAGAACAAAACAGAAGAGTCTACTCTCTCCAAGCAGAAACTCCATAAAAATCTATGAGACTTTTCCAAGCCTCTCTATAGCTATCAGTGAAATTCTTCTAGGCAGCAGTAAGTGAACTTCAGAGTGTATAGATACTGCATGTGCCAAACCAGTAACTTGCATGAGCAGCTAAGTGTGAAGTATTTAACAGCTGATATCTCTGTTGGGCAGTGCAAAACTATTGGTAAACTATAGGTAGCAGGTTAGGTCAGTCAGATGATCTCCTGAATTTTGGTGTCAGTTATATGTATTTGGCTAAGAGTATACAAGGAGCTATGTTTCTTTGTATGATGAAGAGACTCTTTTGCTTGTAAAGCTGAATTCCATCTATATTTATGCTTATGTGTGTTTAAGTCATGTAGAAATAATTGTCCTTTGTGAATTGTCACCTGTTTTTAGTTAGAGGAAATATAGGGTTGTCTGAAGTTACATATTTTCAGACCTCATATTCTTTGGCAAAAATATAGGCAGGAGGTGCATATTCTTCTGTCATGAGAACCCTGCCTGGTTACATTTAGGCACCTTAAAGTCTTGTATTCCTTGTATTAAGCTACGTAGTAAAATTTCTCAGTGTCTGTTACAGGACTAAGGTTTTTTTCTGTGTAGCCAATTAGCGTCTGTGAATGTGTGAATTTCAGTTCTGTTATCAAGCACATTGCTTTTAGAGTCATGTTCAAATGACAGTATCGCACACTAGCTTTGATTCAGTTGAGAAATTTAGGATATGAGAATACATCTCTCTGTGTAATTCCAATTATGTCTGCCTCCAGAATCTTATTAGCCCTTAGTAATGCTAATACTTGCAAGTTTTTAAAACATTATAGTTACACAAAAAACCCCCATTCATCCTGTCTGTGTCATACCAATTTCATGCAAGATTGACTGCTACTGAAACTGCACAGCTAATTAAATATAACATCTCTAAATACTTACTGCACTTTATTTTGCACAGACTAGTGATTTGCACTGAGGCAGGCATGTTAACAGATTAATGCCATTAGAATAATAAGCATATATGTTGCTTATTGGCTTGGAGGATTAAGTGTTCCTTATCTTACATCATGAAGCTTTTCATAAAACAAACAAACTCACTTCCAGGTTTGGAACACAATCTCTACTATCACATTGCCTGTTTGTCTCCGTACAGCTTATGCATTGTGCTTTTTTTACTCAGAGAGGAATGTATGGTGGTAAATGTCCAGTTTTGTTTTCAATTTATTTGTTTTATAAGTAAACTCAATTATTTGTCCTTATGAAAGATAAGAAACAAAAGATACATAGGCAAACATTAGAACCATTCTTTTAAAAATCTGACCTTACTGTACATGGTAAAACCTAGTAAAAATTGGAATTTAGTGAAATGTGCCATGTGTCTCTATTTTTATTACTGAAACTTGTCAGAGAAGTTCCCTGTTGGCTGGAGAAATATGTATGTTGCATCCATCATCAGAAACTGTAAAAGTCATGTTTGGAAGAGGCAGACTGCAGCACAATCAGTGTTACAGATGACAGTAAATTGAGGGATACAGTTTAATGCACTCAAGAGCAGGTGCCGTTCAGATGAACCTGGGCAGGCTGGAGAAATGGACTGATGGAGGACCTCAGGAAGTTCAACAAGAGTGTAAGGGAAGAATCATAGGATCGTTAAGGTCAGAAAAGACCTCTAGGATCATCCAGTCCAACTATCAGCCCAACACCATCATGCCTAATAAACAAAGTGCCATGCCTATGTGTTTTTTCAAATGCCTCGGGGAAAGGAGAATCCCTCCCTAGGCAGCCTGTTCCAGTGCTTCACCACTCTTTCAGTAAAGAATTTTTTTATTATATTCAGTTTAAACCTCCCCAGGTGCAACTTGAGTTTCCCATGGTCATCTTCATCTAATTATATAGAGCTAAATGAAACTACCACTCATGGCTAGAAACCCACTGTGTTATACTCTTGCCCTTAGTTCAGTTACTGATTCCAGGATATATTTAAAATTTTTAGATTAGTTCATCTCTGCTTCTCTCTTTTGGGGTTTGGAAACTCACGAAACTGTCCTGCCAAGTTGCTATCCTTTTTCAAAACAGCCACGCTTCACCTATCAGCAACTCCGAAAGAAAGGGCAAAGAGCTAAAGGCTCAAACTCCTTGACTTCTTTGAGCTTTCTACTCAGCTTTTATAAACTATCATCTGATTGATGTGCTGCTTTCCTGTGTACCTCTTCATAGAGATCCAGATTCTTCTTTCTCTCTGTTGGGTTTGAGTTTATCCTTTTACTTCAGCAGCCTGAGGACTGCTGATCCACACGTGTAGTGTTGTGTGGTTCATCTCTGATAGAAGCACAGAAGATTTTTATGTACAGAAGACTCTGTTAATGCTATTGAGTAGATTTCGCTGTAGTTATAAATAGGAGGACTTGTTTCTGCTGGGTGTGACTGATGTAAAAATAACTGTCTGTTATGCAGTATTTATAGTGGTAATATAATTTTTGTATTTATAATGCCTTTCTCTTAGTGCTAAAAAAAGGGAAGTTAATTTTTCATTTATATTTGCCAAACTAGAAAATTACAGAATGTAGTAAAGATTACAGTAAGACTACAATGTGCTTAGTCAGTATAAATATGCAACATGATGGGTTTATGCTTTAGTAAAGTTTGCTAAACCTTTAGCAGTCCGTTGAGAATCATCCAGAGTGATTTTTCATTACACTTATCCAAACAATTTTTATAATCTTAGCAAACATATTCCAGCTTGAGGCTTATTTAGATGAATAATATTTCAAATTTAGCTGCTCAAGAAAACCTCTTGCAAAAGAATAGTTCTTTATGTGGAAAGATTGCTGTCCTTTTCAGTCTTTGCCTATTTATTTACTGGTACTGGGCTTCTCTTCCAGAGAAGAGCAACAAAGCTGGTGAAGGGGCTGGAGAACAAATTTTATGAGGAGCGACTGGGAGAGCTGGGGTTGTTTAGCCTGGAGAAGAGGAGGCTGAGGGGAGACCTTATTACTCTCTACAACTACCTGAAGGGGGGTTGTGGAGAGGAGGGAGCTGGCCTCTTCTCCCAAGTGACAGGGGACAGGACAAGAGGGAATGGCCTCAAGCTCCGCCAGGGGAGATTTAGGCTTGAGATTAGGAAAAAATTCTTCACGGAGAGGGTGGTTAGGCATTGGAACGGTCTGCCCAGGGAGGTGGTTGAGTCACCGTCCCTGGAGGTGTTTAAGGTGAGGGTGCATGAGGTACTTAGGGGCATGATTTAGGGATTGGTGGGAATGATTGGACTCGACGATCCAGTGGGTCTCTTCCAACCTGGTTATTCTGTGATTCTGTGTGTGATTCAATAAAAATAACTTTGTTCATCAATACATTCAGAGTAGATGTTTGTTTCAGAGATACTTGCAAGCCTAGCTCCTGGTTTCTAGTTGTAATGCATGTTCCTCCTGCTCAGGAGAAATTGCAAAGCAAACTGGTTAATCGTTGTCTCTTCAACTCTTCCGTAGTTTAGTGTTTTCTAAATCTCAACAGGAAGCTTTCCCATCACTGCCGGTTTTCCAGGATTCATCTGTGGGCTTCCTCCTGTAGAACACTGAATACACTTTACTTAGGGAGGCGTAACATGGCTTTAGCCTCTCTGCCAGACTTTACACTGTGCATGCTTTCTGAGATAATTTTTCTATAGGCGTTTTTTGCAGTTTTGAGAGAGAAGAATGTTCTTGGGGAAGGCTGTTGTTTTCAAGTCTTGTGCCTAGAAGACTATGTAGTGGTATATCTAGAATTGTTTGAGAGGTGGCAGAGCTGGATGATTTGGAGAAATTGGACCCCGTTGGAATAATTCTTTCGGGTCTATGTGCTTTCCTGTTGTTTAACTGAGATTGGAGTGGTGATATGGAGAGTGTTCGTTCCTGTTGTCACTTGCTAATACACCAGATACTGGGAATATTCTTCCTCCTTTTCCTGATGTGTGGGCTTGAAGACTTACCCGTGTCCTTCCTGGGCCGCCATGAATCCTGTTGTCAGCTTTAGTGCTACACTGAGCTATTTGCATCACCAAACATAGGTGGCTTTCCAAAATTGTAATTTGAACAATGGAAATGTGGTCTGTAGTGAAATTTTAGATTTGAACTGTGCTGGGGACCTGAACCAGAAGGCATGCCAGTTTTATTCTGCATTCCAGAACAGAAATGTGGTAACAGGGCCAAATGTACATCTTCAGAGGTTTTGTCCTTTCTTTTTATTCTCAACAGAAGAGATTCTAATTCTGCTTACTGTAAATGGAGTTAGCCTAGCTAGACCCTGAGAAGTTGAGCTGATGGTCATTCTCTTCTATCTGTGCTTCGTTTCTTAGCAGTTTAACCTGCAGCTCCTACTCTGTGGAGCTTTCAGTGACTGATGATAAGAAGTAGAGTATTTGAGTTGCAGGTTAACTATGACCTTGATGTGTTTCCATAAGCTTTTTACTTCCAGCTTCTATGCTAGCCTTCTTTAGGAAATGATACCACCCTTTCTGCCTGTGTGGAGGGGAAATGATAATGGCCTGGGGATAATTTTGCCAAAAATGTGCTGGGAAGTCTGTGCATTGTGTTTCAAGGTCTGGTCAGTGCTGAATGCAATGCAGAAATTATACCAATGGTTTCTGCAATGTCAGCTGAAGTATCACTGGGTTTCTCAGCTTCAGGTGTGAGCTCAATCCCTGTGAGGCTATTCCCACAATATTCACTTTCCAATGCTCAGTCAGGCGGAATTTTAGAATAGGGGTCGTCATGGTTACTCTTGAACTGAAAATTCTACGTTCCACTTAGCAGTCACTGTAAAAGTTCTTCCTAAATGGCAGTGTGTGTTTCTTAGGATTATAGATCTATAACAATTTGCATTATCGGTTTGTAATTTAACAGAGTGATTAATATAAAACTTGAGTCTCTGAGTGGAGTTGTAGGAAGATTTTCTTTTTTTTTCTTTGTTTCTGGACTTAGAAAGGAACATACTCAACCTTATTCACATCTGGTTGGCTGATTTTCTTTGTGGAGAAACTCCAAATTCATTCTGGAGATTAGAGTAAGCATTTATAGGTTTTCAGGATTTTGAATGGAATTTGAAATATTGTGTTTTCAAGCAGTGTGCAAATCAGTTTTCTCATAGGTATTTGTTCATGTTCTAATTTTGGCATTTCTTTGTCTACATCCTAATTTTAAAAATTGTTTTATACTTCATGTTGTGTCTTGGGAGTTAATAATGTGCTCGCTCTTTTTGCAGAAATGCATACAAATCCATTAAAGTTCCTCATGACAAAAAGTCATTTAAAAAGCATTGCCAAGTTAGTTGGAATCCACTTATTTATCAAAATAAACTGATTATTAATGAGAGTGGAATTCGCAAATCATAAAAAAATTGAAGAGTGTATTAATATGCATGATTTGTTTTAAAAGAGTACAAACACGCTATCTTACTTTGGTTTGCAAATGTATTTGTATCCAAAAAGAGGTCTCATGAGCAAGATAAAGAAAAAATAGTTAGCCTGTAAAAAGTGCTTGCCAGCTAAAAAATATCTTTCGTCTCAAACTTTATCAATCTCCTCATTTGTATTTAAACTCATAAGTTGCAAATTATGTCCCTTTTTAATGTAAAGTGCTCTGGATTTTTGAATGTCCAGCATTGCAAAACTTAAGTTTTCCACAATTTTGGTATTTCATTATTGACTCATTTCTGGCATGTCTTTCCATCTTTAGTCGCATCCTTTTCTTGTAAGTGTACTGCATTCCACAAAGCTCAGAAACTGGAGCCTTCCACTAAAATTTCCTTATATTCTCTGTTTGAAAAATGTTTTTTTACCTTCATTAAAATTAAGTCAAACTAATGTCTAGCTTAGATATTCCCATGCTTTGTGGTTTAGATATGTTGTTTCTGAAGTCTAATATTTTATAGAAATTGTTGTGCTGTCTAGGCATCTGTCTGCTTATACAGTAGCTTAAAATGATGTTTGAATCTCTGTGCTATGTCTCACAGGCAGACCAGTTTGTCTACATTATTTCATATTAAACCCCAACCATTTGAGCCTTAAGGCTGATGAAAAATATTCTAAGTGTCTTTGCTTGACTATATATAAATAGAAACAGTTTTAGAAAACTTAAGGACATGTAAGAGTGGGATGCAGATATTACTAAAGTACTTAATTACTCATTTTGATAATTGTGATGCAAGTGGCAACCACATGAAATGGTTATGTGGTCGTATTTGAGGTTTGAATCGGTTGGTTGAAGACATAGTGTTTATTCTGGCTAAAGAAGAGGATAAGACTTTAGATTGGAAGTAAATGTTTTGAAGAGTCCTGACAAAATTTTGGTTTTTTCAAACTTTAACATCTTTGGTTTCAGCAGGAACTTGACTGTTGTCAACAGCTTGTTGCAAAACATCTGTGGACCATGAATCTAAAGACCAAGTTCAAGAAAAAATTTTGCTGCCAGTTCCAAATGTTTTTAGAAGGAAAACTTGAGGAGGTTTAATTGCTGTAAGATTTCTGGAGCTTTTTCCTGAGTCCCCCATGCACATTTATACAAAGTCATTGTAGGAGGCATTTCTCTAAAAAGCTGCTGTTTTCGCTTAGCCTCATCAAAACAGAATAACTCTTCTGAGATTTTTGTTATAGTACGTTAATCTGGAAACAGAACTGCCCCAAACAGTCACTCAGTGGACTGTCTTTCTAATTCCATTTTTATTTCCAGTGTCTCTGAAAAGAAGACCTCCAAACTTGTTTAGGTCCTTAGTTGGCTCAAAGGGGAAGATGCCAATGGAGTGATGCTGTTCTGGATTGGTGACCAGGTCCATGTGGTGCAAATTCTCTCTCTGGTGTTGATCTAGTCTCCTTGAAGTATTATCACCATTAATATGTGGCAGTTAATGAAATGAACTTTAAAAAATGTCATTTAGATTTTTTGTTTCTACTCTGCCTAGAAACTTAAGCAGGCATCAACACCATCAATTTGTTTTGGATGTGATTCTATATTTTTTCCTCATAATAATGTGGATATATAATGTTTTTGTTTCAGTAGAGGTAGAATCATAGAATAGAATCATAGAATAATCAGGTTGGAAGAGACCCACTGGATCATCGAGTCCAATCATTCCTATCAAAATCAAGTAGAGAATCTACTTGCATGATGTTACCACACAGAAGTAGGGAATACAGGAGAGATTATCAGGAATGAGTAAGATTACTCAAGATCCTAGGTAAATCTAGATTGTCATCTCCTACTACTGCCTCTGATGCCTTGAAGACCATTGGGAAGGGTCTAAAGCCACTTTCTTTGCTGTAAGTAGTTGTTCCTGACACAGTGGTAGTTTCTTAGAGTTGCTATGTTGGAGGTTTATATTACAATGTGTTTTATTAAAATTTGACAGCCTCAAGTGTGCAACAAGTTAGATTGTCCAATCTCAAATATCTATGACCTCTTTTTTTTTTTTTTTTCCCCAGACTGGTAATATTGCCAAGTTTCTGGCAAAATGAGAACATTTTCAAAAGTATCCCTGCTCAGCACTCCTGGAAGTCTGGCCCTGTGATTGTGGTGTCCAGTTAGGGAGTACCTCTAAAAAGTGGCTTTCCAACATGACACAGAAGATCAGTGACAGAGGCATGGGGATATGTGCTACTTCCTAAGAGAGCGGTTGGTCAGCTGTGTGGCTGATCCAACACGTGGTGTTTTACTGTACAGACACTTCCCTTGATTGCTTTTCTGCTTGTAATGGCCCACCTATTGCTGCTGTTCTCTTCCTCTCTTTAGAAGCAATGAATGTTCTTTGGAACATTTATATGATTAGCACTGACACTGAGAAACCACCTTTATGTTTCATCAGTGTCAAATATAGAATTATGTATTTATCTTCCTTATTTTACAGTTAGCTCATAAATGTTTTTAAAGCAAGGGTTGTTATGAGATGCATTTAGATTATTTTTGTCTTTTGGTGGTTTTTTTTGTTTGTTTGGGTTTGGGTTTTTTTGGTTTTAACATTAGTGTGTGTTGTGGCATAAGAGAGTGACC
This sequence comes from Clamator glandarius, assembly GCA_033459285.1. Classification (NCBI taxonomy): domain Eukaryota; kingdom Metazoa; phylum Chordata; class Aves; order Cuculiformes; family Cuculidae; genus Clamator; species Clamator glandarius. The sequence goes on from JAUNZM010000138.1 coordinate 455,344, forward strand.
ATTTACTGTTTGCTTTTATGGCAGTCTTCATTTTATAGCCTTACCTGTAGGTGGTCTTGGTTTCGTTATTGTGGAATGTATATGGAATGTATCCTTCAGTGTACTGGAGTGCACATCAGCATGGTTCTGCTACAGAGGAGGTGTCTAAAATCCAAATCAACTGTCTGTAGGAACTTCACCAATATATAGTATGTTTTATGCTGTCACTGTTCTCTATCTAGCTTATCTCACTTCTTTTAACAGGTGATATGCACAGCTTTCCCCTGCTCCTTAAATTTTCTGAAGTTCCTTTTGCTCACTGTCAGGTGATACATTTACAGGTGATGAATTTGCTACGTCACAAGGAATTGTGAAGTCATCCTTATTATCCACCTGAATTTGCTTGTTTCCATAAAATGCTTCTAGTAAACTCATTATCAAGTGGCTGTTGTCAGTTATTCAGGGAGATGAGTAATTTCCCACTACTAGCTTTCTGTTTCTGGGAAGTAGTAGCATCAGTTTATACTCTACTTTCTGTTGTTTGGAACAGTTTCTAAATCAGTGTGGAAATACTGGATTTGAAGTAGTTCTTTAGTTTTGGACAGCTTTCTGACACACTGAGAGGTGCCGCAAGTATGTAGTTGAGCATCATCTTGTCTTCTCAGACATTTCTGAACAATAGTTTTGAAGTGTTAAAAAGGGGGGGGAGCAAAAGACATTTAATGGTTCTGTAATGGTTTTAGAAGAGTGCAGTACATTAGAGAGTTGAAAACAATTCTTGTTGCATTTAGTGAAATAGATTGATAACACTTTGCATGCAAAGGTGATTAGTGAAAATGTTAATTAAGGTGCATATATTATGGTGCAGCTCTTAAATGCATCTTGAAGGTGCTGTGTTTTTTAATTTGCTCTGCAAGCATGGCTTAATTTGCTGTATAAGCTCATAAGCTGTTGGGGGCAAAAAGAAAAAACGAACAGGACAGCTTTGAAGAGAAGGTGGTCGTACAGGTTACTAAGATAGGAAGAATAACCCTAGTCTTTATTGTAACCATATTTATTAACTAACCCAGTATTAAACATCATTGTATCTGGGGATTTACATTAAATCATGTGTAAATATGTCTGGTTTGTTCTCATGTATGTTGCAAGTCATGATCTGCTGATGCTGCACTGGTAGCTATGAATGCACCTGGTGACATATGCCATATTCTCAGTGTTGGGGGATTCCTTTGCTGTTTTGTTATGTTTTTACCACTGAGTCAATCAGAGAAAAATCTTCAACAACTGAAATTAAAGATGTTAGTGAACATCTAAATTATTTCATCCAAGAATATTGAACAGGAGTTCTTAAAAACATAAAGATCTTAAGACATTTTGTCAAGCACAACTGCAACTTCCTAAATGTAGTCACCACAGAAGTGGAAGAATGCCCAGATTGTTCAAATCCCATTGTATCATTCCAGAAACTGTAATCACTATCATTAGGGTTAGAGGGTGGGGTCAGTGCTTTAGGCAAAGAGGCCAGCAAGTAACATATTGCTGTGCCAGTTTTATGAAGATGGGTGTGCAGAAGTAGTATTAGACATTCAATGTCATCAGTTTAAATTGTACACAATTTTGTTATTAATGTTGTGCATAGGAAAATCTTTGCCTTATAATCTACAACTAAAGAGCTAAAATACCACTGTTCCTTACTTCTTGCTGTGATTTCATGTTTAGGAAAAAGATCAGGGGTTACTTAGTTTCTGAGCAAGATCTGAGATTTTCTTTCTGCAGGCTACCAGTTTCATTTTTACAAGACGTGAATTCTGTTCAGGAATCGTTCATCTCTGAGACACTTTGGGGTAGAATACTCAAGATATGCAATGGAACAGACAAAGTTGACAGTAGTACAGGGAAAAGCAGATGATTCCCTTGGGATTGAGTCATGGCTACAGCATTGCTGTCTCTCTGTGGTTTTGGGGAGATATTTTTTGGAATAGGCGGCTTTTGGTGAGACATAAACCCAAGATCTGCCCACTATGAGCACTAAAGATCTATCCATGCGAATGTAGGAGTATTATCTGCTTTGTTTTCTTTAAACTTCTATCTTGAGTAATGACGTTCTACCTACGTTTCTCCATCAGTTTTCCTGTGATGAAGTGTGTTGTGTCCAGCTTTAAAATAGTGTTGCAACTTTTTTCCTCCGTTCAGGAAATTTCAGAAAGGGTCTGTTCCTTTTCATGAGTGGGGCTTCACTGAAGTGTATGGTCAAAGTGAGCACTGCTCAAAGTCAAGCTGAATTGGATTGCAAAAAAGAGTAGTGAAGAGGGTTCTTTAGCTGTACAAATGGCTACAAACAGAAAGAGCAGGACTCTGTTACACACTGAAGTTTGGATTAAGGTGGAAGATCTTTGTATGGTCCCAAATGAAATTGTCAGGTGCTAATGACTATAACAGCAGTAAACATGGGTTCAAAGTCAAGGTGACTCACAAAATAAGAATTGGAAAGTAGCTTTGCATCTCATGCCTCACTACTACCAAAGATTTGATTTGAAGATGTCTTGCTCTGCTGTTGGTGGCAATTTGTTGAGGTATATGCTGGTTGAATAGACTGAGGATTTAGAAGTACTGCTGCAAAAACTGAAGGAAAATCGTGTCCAGAAGTCTTAATTAAATCAAGTCATTTCACAGGAGGACAACTCAGAGATGGAAAGGTTTATAAGGCATGCTTGAAAGCTCTCAAGTGCATATTGGTATGGGGAACTGTTAAAGAAAACGAATACCTGTGTCCAAAAAGTATGTCATTGAAAACATCGTGAAGAAAAATTGGGAGGGATGGGGGCAGAGGGGAAGAATGCATAAGACTTTGTGTCAGGGACAGGTAAATTCTTGGTCTTGTTTTTAAAATCTTGACATTGCTGTTTAAGAGAACTCAAGAAAGGTATTCACAAAGGATCTGATGTAGTCGGAGCAAGAAAAAAACAGAATTTAAAAAAAAACAGTCAAAATTGGAGTGCTTTAGTTCTTTGGTACAGTCATTGAGGGATGTGGTATCTCAGGCCATGTACTTATCACTAGAATGTAAAAGAATATTTATTGGAGGTTATAAAGGAAACAGTATAAGATAAAGTAAGATTAGAGGTAGAGGTGTAAGAGAAGAACAAGTCAAAAGAGATGCGAGTCACTGCGTTACAGGAAGAGTAGGTGGTCAGTTATGGCAGAAAATTGCATCTTCCTGGATGCTGGTGGAAAGACCAACTGAAATAGACTTTGTGGATAATGATTCAAGTTTTGGTCTGCCACTCAGTCTCTAAACATGTTTATATATCCAGTTTCTACTGTGAAGTGCTGGTGAACCTTTGTATATTGTTAATTTCTTTTGGTTTAACGATAATAAAATAAATTATGTTTTTTTGTTGACCTTTCCCTCTCTCCTTAGTGTGGTTGTTATCTCTCTGGTTTTGAACCATAAAACGTCTGAATCAGTTGGTGAATTGAGGGCATGGGGACGTCAGTTCAATTACTGGCAGCGTGGAGGGGGCAGCTTTGCTGTTACATGTGGATATTTGATGGCAATTTCCATAACTTGGCCGTACTATTTAGCTGTGGTTTACAAATGAAGAACACCAGTCCTTGAGCTCTCTCATAACCTATAGTTTCAGATAACATTGTCTGGACCCTGGCAGAACTTCTTTTTCCATTCCCTCTGCTTAATTTTGACCTGGTATGTTTTCCTTTCCCAGATCTGCTGCTCGTCTGCTTAAGCCGCTTTTCTCTTGCATTCACTTATTTATTTTTATTTCAGTTTTTTAAAAAAAGGACATGTGAAGGAATGTTTTAAAAATATGTCAATAGTTCCATAGTAATAGAAATGAAAATTTTTCTGTTTTAGCTGTGAGAGGTTGAGTTATGAGATGGGAGTTTAACATTTTGATTGTTTAGCAGATTGAGGTAATTGCTTATGGAAAGCTACAAACCTTTTCAGTAGGCTTTCATGTCAGTCTATCTGTGTTCACTGCAATGGATCATTTTCCATATTTGCAGAGGGACAGAAAGTTAAAGCAGGTCTTTAAAAATCACTGCACAGTAACTGTTGAATAAATTTACTTCTTGTAGTTTTCTTCTGAGAAGTTCCTCCCCAGATGTCAAACCTTGCATTTCCATTTCCTGAACTGGATGAAAACATCTTTATGTGTGAATCTAGGAGGATACTTGGGTTCAGGTTAAAGATTAAAAAAGAATAAGTTAGTGTGCAAATAGAACTGTGTCATCTAGCTGGCATTTTGAGTCTATTCGTTTTATAGCTTTTTGTTATTTCATTATGGACTATCTTTGGGAATATAAGCTTCAGTCTTTCAAACCAGTGAAGTCAACATTAGTTTTTTTCACAATAATGTTAAGAGGAGCTGGCTCTTTTAAAATATATTTATTTCCTAGCCCTAGGCAAAGTTTTGTGAAAGATGAAACTCATTAGAACATTTGACTTTCAGGCTTATGTTCGTGTATTCAGGATTTCAATGTAATTAAAAAGAAATTATAACATAGTTCTGGATTTACATAGAGAATTCTTTCAGTTATGGGTGAAAAAACAGTACAGAAACTTTCTGTCTACTTGCAGAAATGTGTAGGCTTGTGTTTATGGCTTGGTGTCTACACAACCAGTGTTTTCAAGTTGCTGAGGCTTAAGTTTGTAAGGACTTTGTTGTTTTGAAAATCGGGGGGGGGGGGGGGGGGTGAGGGATACTGTTTGTTGAAAAACAGTCAATTTCTGGTCTGGTACAAACCTCTGCACATCTGAAAAATCACTTTGGCAATCTGCTCCGAGTTTATCTGTGTTAGGTAGTCTCTACTGTCTGTTATACTTTTTTTGAGAGGAAAAGAAATTCTTTGAAATTGACTGGCAAATATAGAAAGAGCAGAAAATTTCTGTAACATTATAAGGGGTCCTCCATTCCCCAAATACTCTGAAAAAATTGCTTTTTCTTCTGTGCTGTTGTAGATGGAGTGTAGGACAGTGTTGTTAGCTGTTAAATGTCATAGGTCAACACATGTTTCCTGGTATGCAACTGCTGAAAGTTTTTTTTTTGCTTGTTTTTAAGTTTGGTTTTTTTTAATGCAACCCATACACACATTGTCAAAGCTCATATATTGTTGTTCTAATGTTCGTCCAGTACTGCATAGTTATTTTCAAATTTGCACTTAATTTGTTTGGAGTTTACAGCAAATACTTTTCATATTATTTTTCTTTAGTATGATCTGTTTCGTATTTTGGAGACTTAGGAATGTAGGAAACATTGATGCATCAGGAAAGGCCGCATGCAGTAAGGTATTTCTGTTCAGCTTGTATCATTACTCCTGAGACAAACTGATGAATACACTCGTGTATTTGTAGGCAGCTTTGCAGTGCTTGCTGCTCAGACAAAACCATCATGTCTGAGATGATGACATCTTCAGCAGTTATGTATGACATAGTTGTCATCTTACTGACATAGCTTGTGTCTTATAGTAGCGTTTTATAAATATTTTCCCAATATATTCAATTTTATTGTGAGTGTATAGCTAAGCTGTGTGTTATTATTTCTCTGTTGAAATGTTACCTGACATCTTCTGTTGTCTGAAGCAGTGACTTCAAATTTTGTGGCCTTATACGTGTCAGTGCTGAATTACTAATGTATTTTAGACCTTAGGTTTCAGTTTCCTTTCAAACTTGACCATAGCAGCAGTGATTTGCTTGGCTGTAAGAAACTTCACAGTTTTACAGTCTTCTACAGAGCTTTTGCCAAAATAGTAATATTTTATGCCAGATGAGAGGAAATATAAAAGAATCAAAAGTAGTTTAGTGTTGCCTTGGAACACTATAATTTATTCCTAGTCATTAAAAAAGCCCAAAAGTTGTCGGGTGACTTTTATATTGCCTGTATCATGAAAGAATTAGTAGTCATTCTTTTAAAAGAACACGCTGTCCTTTTGGATAGCTGTATTGCACAAGTGAAGTCCAAGTAAAAGTGTGTTGGGTTTTTTTTTGTTTTACTCTTTATTTTCCTGCAGATGGCTTCCTCTTGAGTATAATTTGGAATGAAATTCAGTACTGTTAAGTGTTTTGGCTCGTTATTTTATTCAAAGTATGTAAGACATTACAGATGCCTTGAAATATTTCTGTTTCCTCTGTATGCTTATGGGACAGTAGAAGGAAACCCCCCACGGCTGACTAGTGTTTCTATTTATATACGTATAGGAGTACCTCTAACATTTGATTGATTTTGGGAAAGAAACATGTTAGTTACTTATTGTTTTCAGTGAGACCGTGAATTTCCATGTATTAATTCCTGCTATTCAGTAGCTACTTTTTAAATGTAATAATTATCTTATAAGAATTTAGCCAATATGAAATAATAACAGCAACAATTTATTTTCCCCATCTCTTGTGCAGTTTACATGAAAAATGTGGTCTTTGTTTCTACTCTGGTATTTTATGGGATGATCTATAATTGATGATGTGCAATGATGTTCGGTTTGAAAGATCTGTAAGGACAGCCCAGATGCCTTTGGATGTAAGAGGCTGGATTATCCCACCACTAAAGAACCAAGGGAAGGCCTTTTCTAGGCATGCTGTCACCGCAGAGAACACTTGTATGCTGTTGAAATGCACTTGTAGGGGATATTCTTTCTGCACTTGTTAGCTGTCTTGGGCCAGAGTGGGAAAAGTATGTTTGTTCTGAACAGTAAAGTTAACAGCTTACATTGTTCAGTTTTCTTAACATTGCATTGTACTAGTTAATTACCAAGAGCTGGCGTTTTTAGTCAGTAAAATAGTTTATGAGTATTGAGTCTGACCAATTATTTTGTATTAAATTAACCAGCCAAGATAGAATTATCTAATCCCTACCAACCCACTTGAAAAATGTTTATTCATTCATATCCAATCCTACTTAGTACTTTCCAATACCTGAATTTTATGATATAAAATGATATAACATTTCAGGTATGTTGCTTGTAAACAAAAAATTTTGCTTTCTTTTTAAGACAAATTTATTTTTTAAAACTTTTTTTTCTATTTCTGGCTTCACAGAGACGACCATATGAAACGCATCAGTTTATTTAGTCTGACTAGAGGCTATTAATTAGCATCACTGATTTTTAATGCAGTATCTAGCAATCCTAGTTACCCTGGCTATTTCCAGTTCTGTCCAGATATCATTCTTGAGATTGGGATGAGACCAAGGCATCTTCTGAACTTAAGGGAATTGATTGCACTAATGATACCAACGTGCTGTATGCTACAAAGGAAAACAAATTAACAGAAGAAATCACTCAGTCTCTCTCTGCTTGACTTGGTAGATGATTCCTTCAGCCGTTGGTGTGAAGTATGACATTATTCATGTAGACAGAATGAGTGAGCAGACTTCTCTGCATTACCTGCCAGTCCCATAACGTGCTGTATCACTGCCACTGGCTCTCTTGCAGAAACTTGAATGTCCAATTGGGTATTCAGGTGGAAATTCTGTCTAAATCTCTATGCTTGAATAGCTGAAGCTCTGAAGTATGGAATCTGATTATCCTCATATCATAATGTAGAGCTTCAAGTGTTAGGAGCATGTTCAGGCCCCAAAAAGGAAAGAGCAAGAGGTTTCATATACAGATATTCAAGCCTCACACCAGTCTGGGCTGGCTTGTGCTGACACATGTGGGCTGAGTAATTTTTTCCAAAAGCTGTTCACTTTTATTTGAAGGACTCCAACATCAGCTATTGGGAGCCTAATGCTAACCCGGATAACTACCCTGGTAATTTGTTCCAGTTTTCTCTCCCCTTCGCTGTCTGGAGAGTGACATAGAATCATAGAATGATTTGAGTTGGATGCAACCTTAAACATCATCCAGTTCCACCCCCTGCCATGGGCAGGGACACCTCACACTGAATCAGACTGCTCAAAGTATCATCCAGCCTGGCCTCAAACACCTCTAGGGGTGGGACAGCTACAGCTTCTCTGGGCAACCTGTTCCAGTGCCTCACAACCCTCACAGTAAAAATTCTCTTCCTAATATCTAATCTAAATCTCCCCTCTTTCAGCTTAAAACCATTACCCCTTATCTTTCCACTGCACTCCCTGATAAAGAGCCCCTCCTCATCTTTCCTGTAGGCTTCCTTTAAGTACTGGAGGGCTACTCTAAGGTCTCCCTGGAGCCTTCTTTTCTCTAGGCTAATAATCTTATTTTGAGGTTTGAATTTTTATGATGACTGGATCTTGTAATATGTTGGATCTGGAACACTTTTATCTGAAATCTTTTTATTAGCAAACACCTTATCGAGACGTAATTACTCTACAAAGTGTTTGTAATAAACTAAAAAAGCTGAGTTCAGAACCTCAAGATATGACACCTCTTTTCCAGTCCCAGTTTACTTTTTTTGTCTTACTTGGAAAACTTTCTTCTGTGTTCTATGCACCATGTCCTAAAATGGTTTTCTTAGCAGTTCTGTGAGTGTCCAGTAATGACAAATGTGGAGGGATGAGGCTTTTTAGCTGGGAGAAGAGGTGGCTGTGCTTATGTATGTCTTTGCTAATGGTTATCTTTTCCAGTCTGTCAGCAAGATAGTCTTCTAATCTGTGGAATATATGACATACTAATGCTCTCCAATGTAATTCTAAAATATCATTGTCACGAAGCATCAAGTCAAATATCTTTAAGAAGAAAAAAAATAAAAAAGTTCAAGTACGCCATGTGGTTGTGATTGTTTTTATTAGGTACGTTGTGTTTCTGTTACCCCTCCCCACAAAAATAGTTCTAATGGCTTGTTTTCTACAGAAACATACCAGTCGTCATTCTATTTGTAGTTTTGATTTTTGTCTCTGATACAGCTTCAAATGACTTTCTCTTAATTTACCCGAGTTGACTGTTGTGCTGAACTAGTCTGTAATTTCCTAAGGATGTTCTTTTCACCCTTTAAAAGCATAGGAGTAATGTCTACAGTTCCCTGGGATTTCCACCTTTTGAAGAACTTCTGGAACGTTAGCATTAGTTGTAAAGTGCTTCTCGGTTCTTTTACTTGCATGCAAGTTATTTGAGCCAGTTTGCCTGAAAAGACTGAATTTTATCACAGGCTCTAACATTCTCACTTCTCATTTCTCTATTTTCTTATTCCAGTAACATGATCTGATAGAAGCATGTTCCTCATAAAAAAAAAAAAAAAGCTTTATTTTGCTGTTTTAATTATCAGAACAGAGAACATACAAGTTGTAGTCTTCTCGTGAAGAAACTTGAAATTCAAGTTTAAGATGCCTTCTAAACATGAGTACACAGGAGAAATGCCAAAAGGGAGGAAAAGCAGTTACCATGGTTAGATAGGAACTTAGAAGGACAAACTTTCTCCATGCCAGAGCTCACTAGAGTTTAATTTGGACGGATTTTGGAATCTCTTATTTTCTTCTTTGTTCATAAGCTGCTAAATTCTGCAAACCTACCTGGAGGAAATACAGTCTGTTCATCAAAAGAGCAGTTCACTGGCATGGCAGCCGTGCATGGGAAAGCATCTACGGTGGCATAAAGCCTTTTTGTTTATGCTGGGGCTTTTGGCAGACAAGCTCTAATATGAATTTCTCTTACCACACCCCTTAAAGACATTTTTAGGCCAGTAGTGCTACCCATGGCTTATAATACTAAATTTTGTGGGAAGAGAGGACAAGGATGTCACATGTTTTTGATCCCATTTTTCTGCACAGGAAACTGAAACTCAGTGGAAAGCACCAAACTTTTCAGCTGTATTTCCATGTTATTTATTTTACTATGTTTTTGGTGAGGGTGTTGACAGGAAATACATTTCATATTTTTCTTATTTAACGCTGTGGAAATATAAAATTCAGTAGTAGCAGCCAATGTACAGAACTTCATTAATGGGATACATTTGTATTGCAATCCAATATATTTTTTAAAATTTATTTCAAGTCTTTGTCTAGGCTTTCACTCGAATGGGAAGATGTTTCTTCGTGAGACTTGTAGCCATATTTCGTTTTCCTATGTTTATTTACATTCTCCACTGTTTCTGTGTGGAACTCACACCTGCAAAAGGGGAAGTTGATTGTGATCGTGATTGGGAAAAGTCAACACAAGGCAAATAGGAAGTTCTGTTAAATTCCCAGAATGAACAGGCCGGAAATGTATCACCCTTTCTGCTTTTGGTGCAGTGACCCTATTGTAGCTGCCTCCGTGCCTTGCGCCTCTGGACAGTTTGCAGGCAATGGTGAGCAGTTAGTGCAAGGTGTAGGACGCTGCTTAGTGGGAGAGGTTGCTGCGAGCATGCAAGGCAGCAAGTAAGGATTTAGTTGAGGGTGTGCTGTCTTTCAGGCCTTCTACCATTGGTATGGCCAGAGGGGCTCATGCTGGGCTAGGTCATGCCAACCCGTTTAAACTAAAGGCTTTCAAAAATCCCCTTCGCTGTGCCAGCCACCTACTCCTCCTTTCTCTCCATTTCCCCTTACTAGGTCAAAGTGTTGATGCTGAGAGAGACACTTTCTCGAGGATAAACTGGCAGAAAGTTGCTCGAGGCGAGTGATGGCCGTATTCCAGATCTTGGAGGCGCGCTGAGTTAACAGTGTTTGCATTTGAGAAGAAAATTTTGATTAGGACAGGTTAAGGTAGATTAATATATTTTGACTTGATGTCTCGTGTCCAGAACAAGTGAAAGAGGTAATAATAATTTACTGGCATAGTTGGTACCACCATTTTGCTGACATTATTTCTTGAGTATAGTTACACCAGAAGACTTAAATCTGAGGTCAGGAAACCTACTTGTTTCAGGTCATGGAGAGAGGGTCTCGGGCAAGGTGAGGTTCAGAAGTCAGCTGAATGCTTTGCAGGTTGAGTATCACTGATGCCAGACCAGGGAAATATTATATAAAACGTAGGAGCTTCGGAACAAAATCCCTGAGAGACAGATCTGGAAGCATATATCCTTTCCTGGTATTCCATTTGCTAGCCTGCAGCCTGCTGCTTGTATTCATCTGGTTTCCTGTCATTCATCCTACTTCTCTTCCTGGGGAATTTTGGAACTCAAAGTAAGTTTGAGAGTTACATTATGAAGGGATATATTTAAAAAAGAAATTAATTATAATTTTCTTTGCAACAAGTGCATTTTATTCAGGGGTTTTAATGTTTCTATTATCCTTTTTCTGGTTTAGTCTGTAAGTTCTAATTTCTGCTCTCTAAGGGTGAATTCTGACTTCTTAATTAATTTGCATATTTCAAGGCTACCTGTTCTGTATATATCTTCTTAAGGTTGTTGGCATCTCTCTTGCATCTCTAAGTCTATTTTGCTGCAGCATTCACAGATCTTTTAGTTTCTAGGCCTTTGTCCATTCAGATCAGCGTTATTTTAGTACGCACTGCATTACCCCACTCTTACACATCCTCTTACACGCATGCGCATTTTCTCTGAGTGAGTCGTGGAACCGTTGACTGGCACACATTCAAAGGAGTTACAGGGTCATGAATGCAAAAATTATAACAAAAGGCTGCTTTTTTACAGTTGCTGGAGAGCAACAGAATGCATCTTCAGACATGGCAGCAAGTCTGGATATGCTGTTAACAGTGTGGTTTAATACCTGATTGTGCAGGTGTAAGCTATAAAAATAAGATAACGAGAACTTTATGTATTACAGTAGTATTTTATATAATATTGACCAGTTCCTCGGGAGGAATATTTAAACATTAAAATGTCAAATCAAAATTTATGACGATATAAATAGCTTACTGTGTGCCAGTTGCAGTTGTTGAGTGGTGTGCATTTATTGCCCTGTTGTACTTTTTTTCTAATGTTCAACCAGTGCAATAATTATACTTCTACATACTGTATATCTTTTGGAAGATAGTTTATAGCCTTATCTAGCAAGTAAGTTTGAAAGTCATTAAAGACTTGAAAAAGTTTGTGGCTGCTGTTGTAACACAACACTACCGTAGAAAGACATTAGGCAGGGGAGAGAGGGAAAGGAAAAAAGAGTACATTAGGCAAGCTTAACATTTCATGCCTGACTGATAAATATGTGTAAAATGCTCATTTACATTACTAATGGGTACTGTTTTTCTAGGCTTCTTCAGATGGCTGCCAACCTCCTCAAGTGTATAGAGAGTGTTTAGTAAAAATGAAAAAAAAAACAAAAAAACCCCAAACCAAACTAACTATTGCCTTAGAAAGTGTCACAGTGCATTTTGGAAACTTCTCCTGAACTGTTAAATAGGTTAAGAGCGGCAAAGGAACGTATTTTTGTATATCATGCTGAAAATTAAAGCACAGGCATTTAATACAAAGAATAAATTTCTTTGATAATGATACTGTTTTTCAGTGTCCTTTCAGTGTTGCTTCAGGAAGAGTCTAAATATTAGATAATTTCTACCCATACTGTCTTTTTTTTGTCTCATAACCAAACAACATTCATTTGCTATAAACCCGTATTCTTCAGATCGAAGTGTAATTTATTGAAGTTATGCCTCTCTTGAATTTATTACTGCATTGAAATTGTCTCTTCTGCTTTCATGTTGAATATTTAGTATCCAGACTTCTCATTAATCTTTTGACCGATGGTGTTGCTGGGAGCGATTATTGTTGACTAACAAGGATTTCTTAGTTAGAGAAATTTTGAAGGCAGGCTACGTGTTCCTGAATTTTAATTTCAAGTCTGGAGAGCAGAAATTTATGGCTTTTAAAAATTTTTATGAAATTGTATTGGATTTTCCTGCAATGGTGGTATAAAAAATTCTGTGTCCAAGAGTGTCAGAATTGCCATAAGACTTGATGGTCACTGTGCTGAAACAAGGAGGGAGTGTGGATTTAATAAAATTTAATAAAAAGTTAAAACTATTAATTATTTGCACAAGCATACTAATTTCACTTTCTTACCGATCATAATTAGAATAGAGATGTTGGAAGATCATTTTGAGGAGAAAACTCCATACAGAATGTCATAATTAATGCTGTGCTACTTTTGAAATGAAGATGTTGATCCAGTGGGAGGTTTCTCTGCCCATGGCAGAGGGGTTGGAACTGGATGATCTTTGAGGTCCCTTCCAACCCAAACCATTCTATGATTCTATGTTAGTGTACAGTGGTTTTTCATTAGCCACTACATTTGTAGTTTAGGTTGGTTTTGTTCAGAAATAGTCAGAAGATTATTTGACAGGTTTTGCTTTTTGTTTTAATAAGCCACTGGTATGGAGACATTAAGTATTCTGAAAGCAGAAAGAGAAACTGGTTTCCCAATGGGTATAGTTTTCTTTCTGGAAAACAGTTCAAATTATTTTTCAGAAGTCAAACGAGGAATACAGCCGTCATAGAAATGCTTTTTACAAGCTTGGGTATTCAGCATAGCAGTTCATTTTGAAAAGGTGTTTAAAATTGCATGTTGTTATGGGGTTTTAAAAAAAGCAAAGCAGTGAACTTGGAATTGATTTCTTCATATGCGTGTGTAGATGTATGCCCAGGCGTATGTGTTTACAAGTGTGTAGTTCTTGATGAACTTCAGTAAAAGAATTCTCTTTCTATAGCTTTTGAGGATGAATTAGCTGACTTTAATTGAGATGTTCTCATATGTTTTAACTTTTCCTCTTTTGTTGGGCTTTTGCTGTAGCATCTCTGTGACAAGCTTGAGCATCTGATTATTGCAGATCACTTTAATCTGTAACTCAAATTAGAGAGTATCTTGTCTGTCACTTGTGCAGGATTAATGCCATTGAGAGATCTTTTACCAACTTTCAGCCTTGGGAAACCTAAGAATGTGGTTAAGGATCTTTTCTCTGAGGGGAAGCTTTTCTTATTGTCTTTGTTAACACAGTTTTACATTTGCACTGAGGTGGAAACGTCCAGAGTCTGTCCCAGGCAAGGAGGGGAAACATTATTCACCTATAACTCTTCTTGGACAGCAGTGTCACCTGTAGTCACAAACAACCCTCCTGCTGCTTCTAATGTGATTCCCCAAAGTATTTCAGCCAGTTTCAGATGTGAGATGCCAAGGGGCATGTAGTATCCAGTAATGCCAGCGTGTGTGGGCACCTAAGCGTGTTTTTCAGTTTGCTAAGGAGAGAAATCTGTTCCTTGATTTCAAATGAACTCTGTGTATCCACACTCCTTTCACCTTTCCTCTGTCTCTGATATCACAGGTTAGAAAGCTTGTGAAACATGTTAATGTTGGCTTTTTAACCTCTTTTCTGGTTTCAGCTTTAGCTTCAGCACATCACAAGCCCCTGACTGGACTGGGTGGGAGAGGTGAGCAGCTGGTTTGCAGGCACCTTTGTGGGAGACCTGGCAGCACGTTCCAGCAGTTCACAGTTACCACAAAGTGCCTGTGTCAGGGTTCATCTTGGGGAATTCTGTATTTCAGTGCATTCCAGGATAGAAAAGGTCTTTGTAGTTCTTTTATTATTAAAAACTGCTTTTTTTCTTTATGAGTGAGTTTGGTTGTTTACAGTTGATGATCAGAATCTTCTACAACACTTGAAACAGGCTTTTACGTGGAGATAATTTGGAGTATACTTAAACTGCACTGCTTCTATTTTGGACTGGGTTAAGGATAAATATGCAATTTGCTAGATACAAGATGTTGAAAGGAAGGAAGATGTTATAAAAATCAGTGTATATTTTTTATTCTGTTTACATTCAGAGATATCTCCAAAGCTTCCAAGCATTTCCTCAGATTTACAGCTTCATTACATTGTTTTTTTTATTATGCCAGTGAGCGTTGTAATTGTTTTGCTTTGTTTTGTTTTAAGTAGAGGTATGCATCTGAAAAAGTAAATACTCTTTGCCAAAATTCCATACATAAGTGAACGATGACATGGTGAAATACTCCGCAGCTGGTGCTAGGTCATGCAAGTCCAGATGGAACAAACTTCCTTCACATAATGTCCAGAACATGGGCCTTTATTTTCAGAGAGGTCTGTAGAAAAGGTGATGATGGTACATGTTATAAACAAAGCACAGTTATTTGAGAAGTAAAAGAAAGCTTACAGAAGCAGACTTAGTAAAACAAAACTCTATACTCAGAGTAATCCAAGGCAGAATCAATTGTTTGGTTGAAGAGTTAGACGTCTACCTTCCTTTCTGGTTTGTATTAGATGTTTTGAATTCTGAAGTCATTTGGGGATCATTTAATTCAAGTCTTTTCAATAGGGTTCAAATGTTTTCTGTTTTACGTACATGCAGCTAGCTTTGGATTTTATTTAACAAGAAACAAGTGCATGAATGTATTTTGAAGAAAATACTGTGACAATATATTGGAGCCAAAGGGGTCCTTCAGGGCAGCACCTGGATGACACTCAGAGGTGCAGCAGAGCCTGGTGGTGCTGGCTGGTGGAGACACATTTGGGCACTGGGAAGAACACTCTATCAGGAGCAGGCGATTGAGACAGCGTTCTCTGCAAGCAACCGCTCCCTGAGCTCACTGCTCTTTGGAGAGAGGAGGGCACTGGCACACTATGTGCTTGATATCCTAGTGAGATGTTTTGTTCTTCCTTTCTGTCAAGTAGAGGTTCTCGTCAATCAGGTCAAAGAAAGGGGGCATCTTCCCTAGCTCGGCTAACTCCTTCCAGCGCTGGGGGTCTTTGAAGTCATCTGCGACACACAATGGACTGACCCCAGAGGAGTTCTGCCGTGTTGACTCCACTTGCCTCCCTTCCAGTTTCGCCACCTTCTTCTCCCTCGAGTCCACGTTGCCCTCAGAGTTACTCTCCAACTCCGGGTGTCTTCTTTTTGGTCGACCTCGCTCTTGTGCATTGTTTTTTGCCAAAACGTTCACTACCTCCTTCTCCCTGCCAGGCAGCAGCTCCTTGTGTGAATTGCTGCTAATTTTTGGTGCTTGCACTGAGCCTTTTGCGTTCTGGCTGAGCACCTGGTGTTTTCTGGAGGGGCTGGGAAAACGAAGCTGGCAGTTGTCATCCTCTTCATAGTCCTTGTAATCACCTGTGAGAGAATCCAGTGTTTGTCCTTGAATTGGTTTGTAATTAGCTGCAGAAGGTTTGCCAGCAGACCTTGCATGCCCCTAACCGTTGTCTTGCCGTACACCCCCAAGCCTGGCTGGTAACCATAGCCCGAGTAGACCCTGATGCTGCTGTCTGGGTGCTGGTAGTTGCTATTTGGTTTCCCCAGCTGAGAAAACTTGGTCCCTTCCCAAACCACCCACGTGTCCCATCGTGTGAAAACTGTGCAGGCTGGAGAAATCTCCGAGGCCGGACTGGTTGAAGCCACCCTTCCCTTGCCTACCTTTTGGCTTGAAAAACCTTGTCTGATGCTGAGCTACATCAGCGCTTTTGAAAGTCCCTGGCAGATCAGATGGCCGCTTGGTGCTCTGAGGCTGGCCTGGAAGTCCAGGAAGACCACATCCACAGCCTTTCCCTCATCCAGCGGCCGAGTCATTTTATCATAAAGGCGATCAGATTAGTTTGGCAAGATCTGCCTTTTGTGAACCCATGTTGACTGGGCCTGATCACCCGGTTCTCCTGCATGTGCTTCATGATAGCACTCAAGATCCCCTGTTCCATGACTTGCCCCGGCACTGAGGTCAGACTGACAGGCCTGTAGTTCCCTGGATCCTCCCTGTGACCCTTCTTGTAGATGGGCACAACATCAGCCAGCCTCCAGTGCAGTGGAATGTCCCCAGTCTTCCAGGACAATTGAAAGCTGATGGAAAGGGGCTTGGCCAGCACATCCGCCAGCTCCTTCAATACTCTTGGGTGGATCCCGTCTGGCCCCATAGACTTGTGGGTGTCTAGTTGGGCAAGCAAGACTCTGACCACCTCCTCTTGGATCATGGGAGCCTCATTTTGCTCCTCTAACTCCTGGGTTTGTATGCAGAGAGAACAACTTTCGTTACAATTAAAGGCTGAGGCAAAGGAGGCATTAAGTACCTCAGCCTTTTCCTCATCCCCTGTCACTGTTGTTCCTTCTGCATCCAATAGAGACTGTATGGTCTCCCTAGTCCTCCTTTTATTGTCAATATATTTATAGAAAGATTATTTGTTATCTTTCAAAGACTTTGCGAATCTGATTTCTAGTCGGGCCTTAGCCCTCCTGTTTTTTTCTCTGCACAATCTCACTTCCCTCCTGTAGTCCACCCAAGACGCCTGTCCCTTCTTCCAAAGCCCATAACCATTTCTCCTCTTCTTGATATCTCTCAAGATCTCTCTGTTTAACTGAGCTGTTTTTTACCCTTGTTGGC
Source organism: Clamator glandarius (assembly GCA_033459285.1). Lineage (NCBI taxonomy): Eukaryota > Metazoa > Chordata > Aves > Cuculiformes > Cuculidae > Clamator > Clamator glandarius. The sequence continues at coordinate 472,500 of JAUNZM010000138.1, forward strand.
TTTTTTTCTGGAACATGGGGATGGCTTTCCTCTGAGCTCCCAGCCCTCATGGGCTGCCTTGCCCTTGAGTACCATCTGCCGTGGGACTTTGCCAACCGGCCTTCTAAACAGTTTGAAGTCTGCCCTCTGGAAGTTTAATGCGACTGTCTTGCTAACCACCTTCTTCACCTCATCTAGAACCGAAAACCATATCATCTCCTGATCGCTTTGTCCCAGGCGTCCTCCTACCAGCAGTTCAGCCAAATACTTGAGCGCGTGCTTGAGAGCTAAGCATTAACTTCAGCAGCTTGCCTAAGGGCTGGCTCAGGTCTCATGCTGTTCTGGAAGGCTGCTGTAAATCTCACAACTCTTCTTATATGGTGCTTCCTTGGGTGAGCATGGACAGCAATATTGGTGTGCTTCCTGTGCTTGTGAAATACAATCATCATTCCTTGTCCTTTGCAGTGCTGAAGTCTGTCTTATAAAATGTGACGAAAAAAACTTACTGTGTGGCTGGATCACTGGGGACGTGTCTGTGTGTGTGTGTGTTTTGTGTGTAAACAATGGGAAGGAACCCTTTCCATGAGACACCATCATCGCACTCCTGGTCCTCTTTTTTGTGCTGCCCAGTCTAGTTTTACAGGCAGTATTGGCAGAGGACCTGTGGTTGAGGTACTGGTGCTTTCTGCATAGACTCAGCTGTACTACCTTCTCGGTGACAGCTCCAGCCACCGCAGGCACAGGCAGGGGAGAACTTCTTTGTGGCATCATCTCTGTGTGTAGGTGGAAGAGATCCCTTGGAAAAGATTCTGTGATTTAGTCACATGTCCCATTTGCTCTCCTTTTCTTTATATGTATGTGCACTTTTTCTCTGTTTTAAGGTAAAAGGCAGTTTAAGTAAGGCTAGTTTGGTGCACACCATGCTGCTTTGGAGTTCTTTCTGCGTTTGAGACTTGGGTGGGTGAGTGTTTAAGGGCTTTGGTCATGTATGGTGTGAATGAGTAAGGACCAAGAGTGTGATTGCTCACCAAGTCTAAGGATTCACAGTCCAGCCTGTTGTGCCTAAAACCAGAACTTGTGATACACCCTAAAAAGCAGGTGTTGTACTGATCCCTTAACAGCTGCTGCTGCTGTGCTGCAGATGTGGATGTGTATTGAATAGACAGGACTGTAAGTCTCACTCAACTTTAAAGATATGACTCCAAATAAGGAGTATTGTTTCCCTATCCAGGCAATGGATCCTTCAAAGCATCTCCATATCCCAAATTCCTGTGAGAACCTGCTGAACCATGTTTGTAAGTTCTTCACTGGAAGAAGACACATACGGGAATAAATGACTGAATATTCTATAAATGTAATCGAAAGAGTAAAGAAAACAAAATATGAATGACAAGCAAAGCTCAGATGAACATACAGGAAAACACACACATCTGACTTAGTCACACAATTATTTAATAATTTTTTCCTACAATAAAATAACAAGTAAAATTCATACATAGACCAAAAACCTTATATACCCCTATGAACAATATTTCTATTAAGCTAATACTTACAGACATTTATCCTAATTCTAAGAACCTACCTAAGTTTAAAACAGTATTAAAAAGCCTAAGAAAAAATCTTAACTCCACCCACCCAGTTAACTCTACTAACACCCCACAACAACCCTATCCCACCTTCCTCATCTCCTCTTCATCCAGCTGTATTTAAGCCCACATTCCCAACTCAGAGCTCCCTGCCACAGCCCTGCGCTTGCTGGGGGGAGCTGGAATGGCAGATGTAGGATTTTCCCTGACCCTTTTGGCTATTCCAGGCTGGGGCTGTGGCAGGTAGCTCCCTAAACCATGAGGTGGCTGCTGAGGCCCCATCCCAATGATGTTCTTCGAGGCATTGCTCCGTCCTGCACTGGAGCTCCTCCGGCTGGTGTCATCAAGTGAGAGCTGCTGGAGGCGAAGTGAGAGTGCATTGATGTCAACATGGATCGTCTTATTCAGGGTGCTTCCCAGCTGTGTCTTTGGTGTTACGTGAGGCACAGCCCAGCGGCTGATGGTGTTTGTTCCTTGGGTGGTGTTGGTTCCATGTGCCAGACCTGCAGAGATGTTTCTGTCACAGATGCTGAGTCTGGCAAAAATTTTCTCCAGCTCCTGCACCCCTGGAAAAGGACGCAGCAGCAGTGGGTGAGTCTTAGTGCCCAGGATCTCCCTGGGGGGGCTCTGGTTGACCCTGGGGTATGCCAGGGTCTACCCAGATCAGGGGAACTTTGGAGCCCCAGGGGTCCTTCAAGGCAGCACCTGGATGAGACCCAGAGGTGCAGCAGAGCCCGGTGGTGCTGGCTGGTGGAGGCAAGTTGGTGTTCCTCCCCTGGATAAGGCTAAGCCGGGGTTGGAAAGGCAGCCACATGGAGCCATGGGCAGGCGTGCAGAGGGGAGTGGGAGCTGTGCTACACTGGGGAGAGTCTCCAGAGTGAGCTGCCGAGCTGGCTCTCACGGCCACCTCCCCCCAGCTCTGCACCAGTTTGGGGCTGGGGTACTCCCCACAGGGTGAACTGGTGTGTCTGTGGGATGGGGTTACAGATCGGGAAGGAGAGTAGCTTCTAGGACGTCAAAGAGGAGCAGTGGCCCCTAGCTTTGGGAAATTGTCAATTGTGTCTCCTGGGCACGCACCACTCGGGCGAGGGCTGGGAGAGTTGCATAGGATTTCTGAAGTCTTGTGCCGAGAATGCCAGGTGGACAATAGGTGCTGGGGATGCTGAAGGTGCCCGGGTATCAGGGATGCGGGAAGGTGATGGGGTGCCAGAGCAGATGGGGGTGCCGTACCTGCTGGGATTGATTGGGCTGCCACCGCCACTGGACGAGCCCAGGCTGTAGGAAAGGGCTGTGCCTGCTGGTACACGCTGGACAGGTTGAAGGGGCCTGAAAGAGAGACAGGAGCCGTTGCTGGGGGTCATTTCTGCTCTTGCCCTCAAGAGCATCTCCAGGCTCCAGGGATCAGTCCCTGCCTGGCATGTAGGAGGCTTTGGGGTTGAGGGATGACCGCAGAAACCAAGCCATCTTGGAGGTGCGTCCGCTCAGACTGCTGGTCTGCTCGGTCTTTTGGTTGCTAAGGTCTCCTGGGGGGTCCCTGTGTTGAGCCCCGCCTCCAACTGACACCCCATGTCCTCATGGGTAGGGCAGTGGTTCAGGGTGGGTATGAATAGGTTGGATGGTTGTATCAGGCAGGTGATGGTGAACAATTCAATGTCCGGATGCAGATGAGTGGCAAGCGGCATCCCTTGAATGTCTGCACTGGGACCAGTACCATACAATATTTTCAGTAATGACTGTTGGGTTGAGTGCACCCTCAGCTACCTTACAGTCAAGGAGAAGCTAACTAGCGCAGTTAACTTGCCCAAGGGACAAGTACAATATCTAATAAGAAAAGATGTCCCTCCTGAACTTGTGCTGTCCTCCAAACTCTCTTTTTAACGTTCACATAGCTCCTCCTCAGATTCTTCTTTCGCACGCTCAGTTCTTCTTGTTAACTTTGCTTTTTTAGAGTGTGCTTCCATTCTGATTTCAACGTGACCATCGGTCACCACCTTCTAGGAAAGGTGTTCTGATGTTTCCTGCAATTCCTGAGGCATGATCTCAGCTCTCTTCTCAGTGCTTTTTCTCTGCTCCAGCATCAGGCCTCTGTGGGCTGCAGTCACTCAGGGATCTCCCTGATCTGGGTGTGTGGCCTATAGGCTGCTGGCCCTTTGAGGTGTCCCTGTCCTCGTTTGAATGATTGATTCCTACAGCCCCATCAGCAATGCCCAACTTCAGCACCGAACACATCCTCACAAGAGCACATTTCTAACCATCTTTACCACAGCACATCTTCAACAGTGAATGTCAAAGACCATTTCCTTTATTTCTGCAATAGCATCTTTCTGTCCTTCTTTGTTAAATAGGCCTGAATATGGACACCACAGAGGCCCTGAACTGGTTGCACTGTTGCTGTGTCATGGGGTCTTTACATCAGGCTGTGGGTGTGGTCTTCCTGGACTTTAGTAAAGCCTTTGACACAGTTTCTCACAGCATTCTGCTTTGGAAACTGTCGGCCTCTGGCCTGGACGGGCGCACAATCTCCTGGGTGAAAAACTGGTTGAATGATCGGGCCCAGAGGGTGGTGGGAAATGGAGTTAAATCCAGGTGGAGGCCAGTGACAAGTGGGGTTCCCCAGGGCTCAGTCCTGGGTCCAGCCCTGTTCAATGTCTTTATCAATGACCTGGATGAAGGCATCGAGTGCTCCCTTAGCAAGTTTGCAGATGACACCAAGCTGGGTGGAAGTGTGGATCTGCTGGAGGGTCGGGAGGCTCTGCAAAGGGACCTGAACAGGCTGGACTGCTGGGCAGAGACCAACGGCATGAGGTTTAACAAGGACAAATGCCGGGTCCTGCAGAGGTACAGACTAGGAGAAGTCTGGCTGGAAAGCTGCCAGGAGGAGAGGGACCTGGGGGTGTTGGTTGACAGCCGACTGAACATGAGCCAGCAGTGTGCCCAGGTGGCCAAGAAGGCCAATGGCATCTTGGCTTGTATGAGAAACAGCGTGACCAGCAGGTCCAGGGAGGTTATTCTCCCTCTGTACTGGACACTGGTGAGACCGCACCTCGAGTCCTGTGTTCAGTTCTGGGCCCCTCACCACAAGAGGGATGTTGTGGCTCTGGAGCGAGTCCAGAGAAGAGCAACAAAGCTGGTGAAGGGGCTGGAGAACAAATCTTATGAGGAGCGACTGAGAGAGCTGGGGTTGTTTAGCCTGGAGAAGAGGAGGCTGAGGGGAGACCTTATTACTCTCTACAACTACCTGAAGGGAGGTTGTGGAGAGGAGGGAGCTGGCCTCTTCTCCCAAGTGACAGGGGACAGGACAAGAGGGAATGGCCTCAAGCTCCGCCAGGGGAGATTTAGGCTTGAGATTAGGAAAAAATTCTTCACGGAGAGGGTGGTTAGGCATTGGAACAGTCTGCCAAGGGAGGTGGTTGAGTCACCGTCCCTGGAGGTGTTTAAGGTGAGGGTGGATGAGGTACTTAGGGGCATGATTTAGGGATTGGTGGGAATGGTTGGACTTGATGATCCGATGGGTCTCTTTCAACCTGGTTATTCTGTGATTCTGTGAAATATTTAATTATTTAAGTGCAGTGTTCTGTACTGGTGTATCGCAGACCTTGCCTCCTGTTTGGTATAAACTCTCCAAAAAATGCCTTCAACAGATGACTGGCAAAAGAGTGTATTATGTCTTAAACTTTTTGAATAAGCTTTTTCCCCTTTCTACTTTAGTGGTCTTATCAGAGGTAGTGGATTTTTGATGGAAAGCTGACTAGATCATTGATACAGAAAACAATGTTAAGTGCAGACTGAGCAGTCTTCCTGTCTGTAGCTACACAGACCCAACTAGAATATTGATTCAAGTTTTTGTTATGGACTTGGTCATGGTCAGGGTGCAAGCCCAGAGATAAACAACAAAGTTCTAACATGCAATTCAGCGAATGAGTAATTTCTGATCAACAGATGTAGAGGGCGAAAACTATAGTTCTGCCATAGTAAGGATACAAATGACTAACATTTTTCTGTAATGAAATTGAACACTATATAAATCCTGTTTGGTATAATAACAGCATTTACTCTTCACTCCACAGTATACAGTAGGCTTTCCTTTTACATCTTAATTCTTCCAGTGCTTTAATAGAAACTCTATTATTTTCATTGTCTTCAGTTTTTCAGCAGACATTAGACTATTCCACAGGGAGATGATCATGACCCCAAGTCTGTTGGTGTTCAAGAAGTATTTGGACAACCCTCTTACATACATACTTTAACTCTCAGATTGCACTCTGTGGAGTCAGTGTTGGACTCGGTCCCTTCCAGTTCAGGATATTCTAGGATTGTGTGATTCCAGACACCAATGCTGTATGCAGTTAATGTACGGTGTAGCTGGTTTATGCAAATGATTTATTTTAATAGACTAGGTAAGGAGTGGGATTACAGGCTCTATGTAGGAAAGAAGGTACGAAGTCACAAATCAAGGAAAGACAATGGTTTTGGCTTATTAGACAAAATAAATGTCACTTTTAAACATTCATTAATCATGTCTAGACCTTAGAGAGAAGCCTGTGATGACCACTTACAAAATCAAAGATACCAAACCCAACTGCGCTGTTTTAAAACACTATGCGTTATTTAGAAATATGTTTGGTTTCTTGCATTTGTGGGAATAATTAAGAGAAATGTCTTTGCTTCATTGAGCACCAGCAGTTTCAGTCTTGATATGTCACTTCAGCACCTTGAGTATAAAATCTCTCTTACGTATTCTTCAGCTCAATTTCTGGATATTTGCATCAGCTTTTAGAAGGCAATCAGTTGTAATGTCAAGTCGACTTGAAGCACTCACCACCATTAGTGGCGTATTTCTATAAATAGTGAGTCGGACAATCTGTTTCTTTCTCATTTTCAGTGTCTTTGATAGAAGTTATGTTCTGATTCCAAGAATTTGGCAAATAAGTGAAACAATATGTTTGTTTTTAAACTTCTGGGGTTTTTCTTGTTTACTGGAGAAGCACATGACATTTGAATTATATTCACACTGATGCTTTTGTCTGTTTTGGTATAGCATCTGGTTTGGTGAGGAAACATTTTCTTGTTCTTAGTGGCCAGAATGTGCTGGTAATTGCACTGGATAGAAGCTTGTATTTATACTAATTCAGAAAGTTCTTCTCAATGTTTTTTGCATTTCAGATATCACGCTAACATTTGTTACCTTCTTTTAAGGAAACTGAGAATCATTCATTGTTTAATTTATTGGAGGAGCATGTTGTCTTTGTCCTCTATCTTTATATTTATAAATTCCTTCCACTTTATTTGAAAACATAAATTCTCTGTGTAGACAGTAGATGTACTCTACCTCAGCTGTTTTCCTTACCGATCACTAGTTATTGTTTTCTAGTAAAATAGTTAAATCTATAAATCATGTATTATACACAAGATCATTTTGAAATCGGGAAGAATTCTCACTGACAAGAAAAGGATTTAGATATGCATAAAGAACAAGAGATTGTTATTGAGAGGAGCCTGCCCAGATCAACAAGCACATCTGATAGTTAAAAATTAACTATGGCTTTTCCCTTTGCATTTCTCAGTTTTCAGGGCAGATGTTGTATAGATTTTATGCAGTAGACCTGCTAATAATGGCTTATTATGATAAAAAGAATGATTTTTTAATTTATTTCATGTGTTCAGTATAAAACTAACAGTACCTCAAAGTTCAAATTTGGTAGATTATGTGTGTATCGTGAAAATGAGCTATGCATGAACCACACATCTCAAGCTAACATATTTGTCATTTGGGGGCAGAATACATTGGTCGTGGATTATTTGGTTATACCAAATCTTCTGTGCTTTTAGTAGGGTGGAGTTTGGTGTGTGCAGAATGGTCCTTTTTCCAGGAGTTGCAGACACTCAATAGCAGTTGTGAGATGGGAAATTGCCCATAAAGCTAAAGGGCAGTGGCACCATCAAGGATCTCCTTTTGGAATTGGTAGACTTGGCAGGTCTGAAAGAGCATTAAGATTGTAAACCTAAGCTTTTGGAGTTTAAGATGTGCAAGAACTAGGACTACATAAGCTATCTTAATTTGACTTTCCTTGTATGGATGACTCAGTTTTATTACATACCACGGTTTTATTATATACCATGGTATACTATGGAAGGGATTTATTTATTAGCAGAATCTTAGTATTCTTTGCATTTTGGCTCATAGTTGTTCAAGAAATAGCTATTCAGAGTTTAGTGGGTTTTATTTTACTTGAACTATGGATTCCAGGCTTCATTTACCACACAGTACCTAAACTCTACAGTACTCGCAGAACTCTAATGATTTTGTTGTCAAACTTTTTAATGATGCTTTTGTTATAATGTCTGTATATATCGACCATGTTCCATTATCTTTATAGCAGTACTGTGAGGTTAATAGCAGGATCTTCTTATTTTTAACTGACATGGGATGACAAACAAATGGAGATTAGGCCAGTGTTATCAAAATCATGGACTAATACTGGATGCTTAGCATGGAATGACGAGGATGTATTTTCTCCGCTTACTTTTTGATGTCCAAAACAGTTATCCTCAGATGCAAGAGGGAATGCTTAGCACTTCTAAGGATACAGGCTCAGAAGTGTAAAGCTGACTATCTAGAGTATGAAGAATGTATCATGAGAAAACTTTGGTTTTGAGGATTTTCCCAGGATCATAAAATAAACTGTACATCTGAGGTAGAGTTTTAACTGCTGTTCACCTAAGACTAACCAGGTTTTATTGCAGAGGTTCTAAAGATGAATCTGTAGTAAATTTTTGTTTACAACTTATTCTTCATGCTCTTTCAGTTTTTAGCAGCTGTCCAGGGGAAAAAAACAGTTGCTGGAAACATGAGATTTTGATCTGTCTCTCTGGTTCCGTTAATATCTTCGTTGTTTAACAATTCTAGAAACGTGTTGGTTTGGTTTGGGGTTTTTTTTATTCCAAATACATACAGGGGCTATTACCTTTACCCTATGTAAATTCTAGGTTTATAATTTTGCCAATAATAATGTACTTGTGAAGTCCCTGAGACTTATGAAGTCATGAAACTTGAACATAGTTTTCACGGGGGTGGCAAAACTTACACCCCTGCAATGATAGATGTGCTATGACCTCTTATAAGATTTCAAATGTTCACAATAAAGTTTATAGGGGTAATCAGTAGTTGTTTGATAAGTATTGCTCTATAAATAGTTATTTTTAGGGGTAAGCATTGAATAGTTTTGCAGGTATGTGTAAGTGTAATTTCTGTTTGATTAGATGTGTTGAGAAATACACGGCGAAGTTAAAAATGTAGAGACGTCCCAAGACACAACAATTTTAACTTCAGATTCTAACCTGTTATACAAATGAAACCTGCGTAACGTGTCGGTTTATTCCTTTTGTTGCCTGTTAAACCCTGCAAAGATGATCTTGATTACTGAATTCAGAGGAATGCATCTTCAGTTGGTAGAGTTTATTATGTCTTCCTTGATGTCTAGAGCTCACTTTATGTTAGTATGACCAGCTCCAAGACCTGTTGGGTTTTCCTTTATTTTCTCCAAATTTTGAAAGCCTGCATATGTTCACTTTAAATGATCTGAGCTTCTTGTTTCAAGTGATGTTTTGTTATATTGTTTAAAAGTATCCTTCATATTTCTTGCAACAGTTGCTATTTCTGCTTAACAATGTGCCTAATTTCTTTTTTTTGTTTCATCAGTTTTGCCAGCCTGGAGGATGGCAGCTTTCAAAAGAGAGAAAACAGCCAACGTTCTTTGTGGTGGTTTTGACTGATATAGACTCAGAGAGGCACTACTGTTCCTGCTTAACTTTCTATGAAGCGGAGATTAACCTACAGGTAAAAACTTTACAATAAGTAACAAAAATGCAAAAAAAAAATTCTAGAAACAATAGATTCTTGTTATAGAGGACAAATTTAGAAAATACTTTGCTGTTCCTGGTGAGAATGTATTTTTCTGTCACACAGAAATGCATATATTTTTGTGCAAAGATAAGTTCAATGTATTATACTTGTTTGTGGTTTTGAGCTTTTATCTGCTTTGGAAAAAAAAAAACTAACCAAAAACATTTCATAGATTTTTTTTTTTTTGTCACCGCGTGTTTTTTTTAATGGGATAGCCAAGATGGTGTTCCTTTCATTTACCTCCGTGTATGATATAGCATAAATGATCCTCATCTTTGTTCTAGGAAAAAGGTTTATTAACTTCTGCTCCCTCTGCTGGCAACTCAAGACAAATATGTACAAGTATGCTCTAGGGCACGTGTCTATTTCTGTAAGTGGATTTGTTGACAAGATATGTGTGGGTGTAAATGGCGAGATTTTACAACTGATAGAACAGTTCTTAAGTTTTTAGGTAGGTCAGATTTTGGGTGTCACCAACTTGGCAATGTTTGTTTGTTTTTAAACATGTACTTAATTATTTTTGGGCAACCTTAGTCCTTCAAAAATAGACATTTTGTTTTGCATTTGATGTAAAGTACTTCACAGAATCTCTGCTATGACATAATGCTTGGAATCTTTAGAGTCTAGAACCTAGGGAAAACTTAATCCAATCTGTAATTGTGGACTGTTATTGTTATATTTTTAAATATTGATATTTTCTTTCCCACGTGAAAATTATATGATAAATAAAATCTTGGTATTTAGTATATTAAATTAAGTTAAGATTTAATAGATGGCAAAGTAAAGTAATTTTTTTCATCTTACAGTGAAGATCTGTAACATTGATTTTTTTTAAAGAAAATGCTTTTGATAATCCAAGTATACTCTGTTTATTTAATACTGGATTTGAAATGTTACTCTATCTGTAGAATAATTAAAAGATGCAACATAGTAATAATAACATTGTGCTTCTTCTAGGTGTGATTGGAAGTCAGAGAATAATAGTTGCTCTTATTTCATTAACTATCGTTTAGGTGAATATTTTTGTAGATTATTAAAAGGAGTTATAAGCAGAAATGTAGCAAAAAATAGATGTATTTTAGTCTTAAATTTTAGTGTAGAACAACTGCCATCATCCTGTTATATATTTTGTCATTATTTAATGTTTGTCATTTTTCGTTTATTTTATAAGAGTGAAGTATTCTGTAGTGATTCTTTACCAGCTGATAAAAATTTACAACAACTGTCTCTTCCTCCACTCTATGAATTTCATAATATATACTAAATTTAGCAAACTTGTTATTTATTCTGTGGTTTCTAACAGCTGCTTTTCATTCACTATCCACATCTTTCAAGTAATGCTCATCGCAAAACATCCAGTATTAACGGAAAGGTTTTTTTCTTATATTGCCTAAGTATTAATACATTAAAAAGAAAAACCAAACCAAAATTAAAAAAAAAAACCTGAGTGCAGCAGGATGTTGGTTCTCATAATGCCATTCCTGGCTGTGTTGTAAAGAATGCATATTTTTCAGATGAACTTGCTGTGGTGAAATTTATTCTATGACTGCATTGTTTATAGCCAAACTTCCTGTTTCTTTCTAAGGCCCAAAGAGAATAATTGAACGTGCCCTGTAACATGGTCATTAGACAAGAATTCAGCACATGTACAATCTGTAATGAAACATAAGCTTATGAAGCATTGGGCTATGAAAGTAAGACTGATTTAACCATGCAGATGCATGCCTCGTTGAATAAACAGTCCATGAAACGCAGTGTCCTGGACTTGAAGTGACATCTGGACAGTAGTTTTCACAGTTAAATACAATTCAACTTTTTTTTTTTACTAAATTATGTGACTGACTAAGACAAAAGTAAGATGGAACTTCCAAAAAAGATAGGTTACTTCTCTCTCAGTAGCTTCTACTAGCTAAACCTTGCTGATACATGAGGTTGATTGGAATTCAGCTAGAGCAGATTAGTTGTTTGCTTGGCAGGCTTGTCTTCACAAAAAACCTGAATTCATCACTTGGAAGTTTCTGTTATTAATTAAACTGCAAAGTGAAATGAAAACAACCTCATTTCTCAGTTTGTGAATTGTAGAGGAAAATTATTGAACTGTTTTTGAGCCTCCTGCATAATAACAGAAGAAACTTTTTGACACAATCGATCAAGCTGGGTCTTCTGTCATTCTGTGTCCCTTCATTCCTGCTTCCAGCTCTCTGTTCCAGGATAATTTGTAAATGCATGCTACCTGAAAAGTAAGGTTATACTCACGTAGTATATCTAGGTGGTGTCCATGATAATCTAGGGTGCAAGGTTAATACAGCAGCTGTAGAAGCTTTATAGTCTGCAGGAAAAGAAGTATTCTCCCTGGTATCTCTGAAAGCCATGGATTCAATTTAATCTCTTGGCAGTTGCATGTCATAACAAGTTTTCCAGCACAGCCTTTAGTAATCAGCTGATGGCCTATTTTCAACTGCCTAACCATGGATAGAAAGTAGAATACTATTCTATTTGTTGACATCTGTAAGTCATACTTTGCATTGTTGCAGTACTGCCACTCTGAAGTGACCTGGAATTTATCATCTGTGTGGATACTGGTCAGTTTGATGAGTGGTCAGCCCTTAGAAAGTTGTGATAATATATGAAAAAGATTGATGTTACTTTTAGTCTGATTAACATTCCACATCAGTATTCTTGAGGGAGGTGAACACATGGTATTCCATTAAATATAAGAATAGAACTCAATTGATGCTATGAATGGAGATTATAAAGCTTTGCTAAGTAATCCTTCATTAATTGTTCTGTTTTATGATGCTAGCCTTGCTTAATTGTCCTGGTAACATTTTTCTAAAGCTGTATATGGATATGGTCTTCATCTGAGATTAAAATCAAGCATTTGAATGTTTGACCTTAACAAGAGCCTAAAGTTCAGAATGTGACTGGACTACAAGAGGCAGTCTAGTAATGAAATAACAGTGGTAAAGATGGTGTCATTTAAAGACTTTCTCCTTACGTTTCAGAGCAGTTCAATAAGATTTCTCCCTCACCTCAAGTTTCTGCCAATTGAAATCAGAGGGAAAGGCTGTGGATGTGGTCTTCCTGGACCTCAGTAAAGCCTTTGATACAGTTTCTCATAGCATTCTTCTTCGGAAACTGTCGGCCTCTGGCCTGGACAAGTGCACACTCTCCTGGGTGGATGGCCGGGCCCAGAGGGTGGTGGTAAATGGAGTTAAATCCAGCTGGAGGCCAGTGACAAGTGGGGTTCCCCAGGGCTCAGTCCTGGGTCCAGCCCTGTTCAATGTCTTTATCAATGACCTGGATGAAGGCATCGAGTGCTCCCTTAGCAAGTTTGCGGACGACACCAAGCTGGGTGGAAGTGTGGATCTGCTGGAGGGTCTGGAGGCTCTGCAAAGGGATCTGAACAGGCTGGACTGCTGGGCTGAGACCAACGGCATGAGGTTTAACACGGCCAAATGCCGGGTCCTGCACTTGGGGCACAACAACCCTAAGCAAAGGTACAAACTAGGAGAGACCTGGCTGGAAAGCTGCCAGGAGGAGAAGGACCTGGGGGTGTTGGTTGACAGCCGACTGAACATGAGCCAGCAGCGTGCCCAGGTGGCCAAGAAGGCCAATGGCATCTTGGCTTGTATCAGAAACGGCGTGACCAGCAGGTCCAGGGAGGTTATTCTCCCTCTGTACTCGGCACTAGTGAGACCGCACTTCGAGTACTGTGTTCAGTTCTGGGCCCCTCACCACAAGAAGGATGTTGAGGCTGTGGAGTGAGTCCCGAGAAGAGCAACAAAGCTGGTGAAGGGGCTGGAGAACAAATCTTATGAGGAGCGGCTGAGAGAGCTGGGGTTGTTTAGCCTGGAGAAGAGGAGGCTCAGGGGAGACCTTATTACTCTCTACAACTACCTGAAGGGAGGTTGTGGAGAGGAGAGTGCTGGCCTCTTCTCCCAGGTGACAGGGGACAGGATGAGAGGGAATGGCCTCAAGCTCCGCCAGGGGAGATTCAGGGTTGACATAAGGAAAAAAATTTTCGCAGAAAATGTCATTGGGCCCCGGAACAGGCTGCCCAGGGAGGTGGTTGACTGCCTTCCCTGGAGGTGTTTAAGGTGCGGGTGGATGAGTTACTGAGGAGCATGATTTAGTGTTTGATAGGAATGGTTGGACTCAGTGATCCAGTGGGTCTCTTCCAACCTGGTGATTCTATGAGATACCACACTGGTTTCTCCTTCCAGGTTTTTATGCCTCCAGTACATTTGTTCTGATTTTTGTTTCTGTCTGGCTTAAGATGCCATTTAGATGCTGTAGGGAGTAAAGCTGGATGTCATACCAACTTGCATGTATCTACAGAAATTTAGATGAGGAGAACAAGTCAAAACATCCCTATTTACTTTTACCTCACAGTGCATTGAAGTGTTTTTGTTGGTTTTTAGTTTTCCTTTTTTTTTTGTCAATGCTACGTTTTGATTGTTGCTATGGACTTTGAATCTCATTGATTTGAAGAAAACCTTGTCCTAGCAACCAAAAAAATAATCTACTTAACTTATTTTCCTGGTGGCTGAAGCTGGAAGCTGTTGAGCAGCTGCAGGTTATCCAGAAGAACCATAGCTCATATCTATAGAATTCACCCATAATCATTGGTTATTCTGTGTGTGTAACTTTATTAAGTCATAAAAAATGCACACACAGACACGCACGTATAGTTCTGTCTGGTGTATACTGTTTCCTAAACTGAGATTCTTATTTCTAACAGCATTTTCTGGATATTACCACTTTGCACTCGAAGATTTCATTTAGTACTTTTGACTCAGCAGATACTTCTACTGACCTCAGCTGTACTTCTTACCAATTATGCAGTTAGAATTCATACTAACAATGCTTGGAAGAGTACCACAGACAGAAGCTTTTTAACACATGTTGACTCACATCGTTTGGGAACTTAATAGTCAAATTGTATGTTGCTTTCCACTTTAGAAGAAATTTATCCTCTCTTCCCAGCCCCACTATCAACAAATTAGAGAATGATTTATGCCAGTAACTTAGCCTGTGCAACTGCATTTCTTGCATTACAGAAAGTCTTCTTAATGACATCAGCACAAAACCCCAAACACTTGTTTATGACAATCTTACTACAGGATTGTATAATTCCTATGTGTTTTCTTAAGCGTATGCACATTAGAACATTGTAGTCACAAAGTTGGTAAGATTAAATATATCACTCTGGAAAATGCACGTAAGTAGTAATTCATGTCTCCCATTTCCTGCCATTCACGTTCTCTTCCTCTTTCTGCCCCCTTGCAAAAAGAGGAAAAAGAAATTGTAAAAATCCCAAACCATAAAATGGCAGATTCACAACATTCACAAATATTTCCTGAGTCAAGGGAGAAACTGCCAACAAAATGACTTCATGCTTCATAAAGTTTTAATTTTTATTCTTGGACTGGAGACCTGGTGATCCTACTGTGTTAAAGCTTATGCCGCCTCATGAGTCACTGACATTGGGGTTTTTAGCAGAGGATGAGAACACTCAGTTCAGTTGCACCCTTTTTGAAGTGTGAAATCTGATCCCCCTTTGGATATTATATTAGCATGTTATTAAGATGAAGTTTAATAACTTTTAAAAATATCCCAAATGTTAAATTTTTTTGGAAAGTGACCTTTTGCTGTCAGTGCCCCAGAACAACTTCTGTGGAAAAAGAATCCCAATTTTAAAAATAATATTTAGTATATTACATCCTCATTTTTCTAAACCTGCTGAAAAGAGGATGGTATGATTAGCATACAGAGGTGTAAGTAATTCCTTATTTCCTTTCTGTTCCTGTGTAAAGAGAAACTTGCAGATAGTGTTCTATATTATAAGAATTAGACTTGTAATTTTAATGTCCTTTTGTACTTTAAGATACTTGCTAGACCAGAATTTGAGGATAAAGTGGGAACATTAGTACAGAGGAAAGCATATTTCCATCTTCCTAATAACTCTAGCAATAATTTTGCTGTCCTCATCCCCTGGCTCATACATTAACATGTGCACACACATCCCCAGTTTGGTCTCATGCTTTTGCAGGAGTAAAAGCTCATTTTGGATAAAGGTCTCCTTTTCCTCTTTCCTCCTGTGCAGTGGGCCCAGGTTGCAGCTCACAGGGTAATGGGATACCATCTTTTAAGCAGGGACCATTCTTTGTCAGTAGAGATCAGATAATTTAACTGACTTTCAAGCAGCATTAATTCTCATTTAGCAGTTCATTGAAAATCTTTCCAAAGCATTTCCCCAAATGCTGTTTAGGGGTATTAATTGGCTGCATTTTAATCAAACAAAAGAAAAATCTGTCAAGTGTGAAAAATATTGCCTTGTGTACTTCCATATGTACTATATTATATAAAAACAATTATGTCGAAGTTAAAATAGGATATGAATAACCAGCTTTCTTAACTTGCTCTGCTTGTGTTGCTTAGGTCTCTGCAGTCTCAGGTGTTCAGAGCTTGAAAGGGTGGAATCCATGAATCAAATTTGCTGCTTTGGGGAAAATTTGGAAATATTTAGTAAACTTTAAGCTCTGAAATGAGTATTTACACATGCATAGTTCTTCCTAAAGACTTGTTACTGCCATTATTTAGCATCGTTCAGGATCAAGGTTACTGTGTTGAAAGCAGTTACTTAATGCTGTTGATTATTGCCATGTGGAGTTTTGGCATGTATAGGGCAACTAGAGTTTTCAAAGTGATGTACATGTGAACATGGAATAGATGGCAATGGCATAAATTTTGTGTAATGTTGCAAAGTTCAGTGCCAACTCCTTATTATCATGTAGGAGTACTCTGAAGTGTTGATACAATTTAGAGATTGAATGAGCTGACTTGTTACAGAGAACTGAAGTTACTCTTATTTGTTAAGTTTACGATCTTCACATGACTTTCTGTATTTTGTCCTTTTTTTAGTTGGTAGAATTCCTACTGCAATTTAGTGCAGTTTATTATCCTGATTTGAAATTATTAAGTAAAGATAATGGGATTTTTGCTGGTATAATTATTCCAGTGTAAATTTAGCTGTGGTGGTATGACTCTGTGCATGTGGACAAGCCATGAAGTGGATCTGTTCACCTGTGATTTTAGTTCTCTGCAGCAGATTGTAGGCAGGGTGAATATTTGTCTTCTGGAGGCAGTCAGCTAAGTTTATTTTAACTTTTGTACATGTGTTAGAATTTATTGGATACATGCATTTGTTTAATCTGAAAAGTAAATAAAATTAATTGATGCTGAAGGTTTTTTGGCTTTTGATTGTTAATAAAGCAGCTAAGAGTGTATTTGGCTGCAAATAAAACCAGTAGAGACTAAGTCACGTGGAGAGAAAGGGATCCATCCCAAATGAGCAATTGGCACGAGATTACTAAACCAAACTTCAAACAACTTTTCTTAAGAAATCGTGCATGGTCTCTAAATCTTCTTTGCTGGGCAGTTAGTAGAAAAACAACGGGCTTGCTGAACTTGGCACAAATGCAGTGTGAAATTTTGCACAGGGCAGACTGGTTTTGACAGTTATAACGAAGTACTGGAGTGAAAGTTTTGTAGTGAGATGTTCTTTCTCTCTCTAGGACTGGATAAATTAATAGAAGTAAAATTCTAATTTCACGTTCTGTTCACATTTGATTTCCTGTGAGTTTCAAATAATACCTGCCAGCTTCCACGTTCACAACAGTAAAGCTACATCTAATGCTTTGTGTTTTCTCGTTTTCTATCAGTACCTCAGTTCAAATTGATTTTCCTCACTCTGCCATGAAGAAATGAAATCATGAGTGAAATTAAGTCATTTTATGTTTTAAATTTGTATAAATGTGTTTTGTGTGTGTGTGTGTCCTTAAAGATGGTTTTGTCAGAGAGAAACCAAGGAAAGAAATTAAGAATAAGTTTGTAATTGCTTAATCAAAGTATTTCTGTATTTAGTAAACTGTCTGAATTAGACATAATGTTACATTAATATTTTTTGAATGTGATTCGAATTTCAAGATACAATTAATGTGTTCTTGGAATTGTTATCTACCAGTGAACACTGAGTATAATAGCATATTAGAAAAGTTGACCTGTTCTAGAATCTAAATGAAATTGTGAAGCTATACCTTTCAGTAAGATACATTCGAGTGCATTACGTTAAATGCTTGGAAAAACATAGGAGTTGTCATTTTGGATCAGGAAGAAGACACATCATACATAGAATTTTGCCTCTGTGGATGGTTAGGAGTGAATGTGTAGTGAAAACAGAGGAACACAGAATAACATCTCCCAGAGTGGTCCCTCTTCTGAGGTCCAAGGACCAACTGAGCCAAATATGCTTGGTGCTTATTTAGTAACCTCCATGAATTTCATGACCTTTTTTATTACTACTGCTCTGTAGCAGATGACTTCCACCGGTTAAATAACCATTGCATGAAGAACTACCACTGTTTGTTTGCATTGAACATATTTCAGTTAGCATCCTGATGGTGGTTGTTTTTGCTTTTCTTCCTTAAGACTGTAAATGACCAGTTTACCTTGGATTTGGTGTTTTGGGTATTGGCCTGATGTTCAGGTGCCCAGTTTCTGTGTGAGATTATTGGTGTCAGCAGCAAAAAGCAGAGAAAGAGTAAAAATAATCAGTAAGAAGAAGACCCAAACCAAAAGACTTTCTATGAGTTTTGTTACCAGTTTGATTGATTGAGCTTTTGTCACGTTTCATGCGGTGTTGCTGCTTCTGTTTTGGCAAGCCAGCATGCAAAATAGCTCCAGTGAAATTTCTCTCTTGCACTCCTTTAATGGTAAACACGGAAACTAAACACCCACAGTACTCTTGGCCATACAAGATATAATGTGAAACTTGGAATTTTCAACTCTGAATAATTTTTTGGAATCTAAAGCAAACAAAATGCGTAGGGCAGAACATGTAGCAGGTCTACTTCATATTCACATTTATACCTGCTTAAGGTTTACTGAGCAGTGCATGCTGTATACTGAAGAAAGCAGCACACTTTGGTGAAGTATGAAAACGGTATCAATCCTGTGTTGTTAAGCTAAGCCTGCGCACTCTCTATTATATGCTTTCATAAATCTGCAGGTTCATTATATTCCCTTTAATGTCTCCCTAGATAGACTGGTATTGGGAGTGGTATGTGGCTGCTCATCACTTGCTCCATCAGAATGTAAATAATTTTTACAGTACTCTGTGTGTGGCATGTTAAGAAAACACCTAATGTACATTTCAGTTTTAAGAAACTTTTTGGTCTTGATCTCCACCTGTTTATTTGAGGAATGTATGCCATATTTTATTATTAAAATTATTCTCTGTTGAGTTTTTGTAATGCCATGCTTTCAAACTCTTATCTCATTACAGTGTACTTGATAAACCACTGCAAACTGTGCCCAGTTGTTCTTGTACATTTGTGTAGATGATAGAGGGTTTTGTTAAATAAAAATTACATCAATTTAAAGCAGAACAGTACCATATTAAATAATACGTGTATTAAGCTTACAAGTATTTGATTTTAACTGCATCTATTAAATATATTAAAACTTCTTCTAGACTGTGTTTCTGGGACATCATGCCTGACCTGTTGATAGGTAATTCCAGTTGTCAGTTGCCTTGCTTATTAAAAAATGCTTGCATAATTAGTCTGAATTTGTCTAGATTGGACGTAATGCCAAATTACATCCCTTGACTAAACTGAGGAACAAATTGTTCTCAGAAAACAAGCAAATAAATAAATAGCAGAGTGATGACGGACAGTTCATTTTTTCTAAACTATTGGTTATCAGTCAGGGAAATAATGACTTTTAAAAAAAATTTGGTCATGTGAACTGTTATTTTGTGAGATTTTTTTTTCAGATGCTTGCACAAATACATTTATTAATTCAGCTGCTTTTATTGACCAAGTTCATAAACTATAAAATGATGCTGTTAATTCAATTAGTCGGTTGTTGTACATTCCAGTTTAAAGGCAAGCAGCTGGAATACCGGGACTCATGTTCTCTCTTAACTCTGTATTCTGATTAATGTAAGAACCTGTGAAACATTACTATGATCTGCCTGGAATTGTATGTATGTATTTTTAGTGTATATTTGGGTGTTTACATTTAATAAAATACATTTAAAAATTTGAGTTTAAGAACATATCAGTTTACTTTAAATGTACAGGACACATTTATTTGTGTAGGAAAAGAGAGTAAAAGAAAGGTAGACAAGTTAACAAACTGGAAACCCTGCTGTAAAACCAGAAAAGATGCTCCTATTTCAATTTATGTTTTACTTACACAAAAAATAAATGCTTGTTTAAAATATTAAGAATTTATCTCTGTATCTAATTTTAAAAATGGTTATCTAGAGTTTTCCCTGTACTTTTTTGGTCTAAGAGAAAAAAACCCGAAGAGACTCCTGTATACCTTCCATGTTTAAGATGTCCAGACTGTCATGACCATATGTATGTGAACAAGGGACCCTCTAAAGGAAGATTTCTGCAAAGACGGGTGATATTGTGGATAAGAGATTCTAATAATTGTAGTTATTTGATAGATTTTGTGGACAAACTGCCATACGGACTTGAGTCAGCCATCATTTACAGATCCCTGAACTACATAAACCAAGGCATTTTTCTCATCTCAACTGTTTTCAAAGTCTGCCTGTATATAGAAATAAAGAGAGGGAAATAAAAAAAAAAAAATCTCTTTTGAAATTTAATTGCAATTAAGAAAATTCTTAATCTGCTGTACTGTAGTCTGAAGGGCTGTTAGCCAGCAGTCTAGATCAGAGATATCCCAGAAGCCCCATAGTGGTAGGCGAAGTATCGTTATCGTCTTCTTGCAACCAATGTAAGCACAAAGGAAACCACTAATAATCAACTAGATTTTTTAAAAAACCCCAACAAAATAGAAGTATTATCTTACTTCTTATTTAACTAATCTAAACTCACCTTTCAGTTTTGATATCCATACCAAGGTTTTCCTTTACATCCAATTATTTTTGCTAAAGTTGTAAACTGGGTTATATATTTATCAAATAAAAAGATACTGAAAAAAACACCAGCAATCAACTCTTTTATTTGGTAGTTTTGATTGGAGGATATTTTTTTCTTAGATTAGAAAGTTGATAAAGAAGGATGAAATGTGCATGTGTCTGAGCAAAAGCATAATGAGAAACAATTAAGTTTGTGGTTTTACTTCTTTGTATTTAGTATTGCTACAGAATGCTTATGCAGTTAATACTTTGCTTGAAAAGTAGGTTAAAAGTCATGCATTTGAAATGATTATCTACTTAGTCTACTGCCTCCTAATAATGTGCCTGCGTGCCTGTCAGAACGTTTAGCTGCGGAAGAAATATGGCTTAGTCACATTACATTTTTCCATAAATCTTTTATGAAGTGAGTGTTTTTATAGTGTAAATGATTTATCAGTTCAGTACTGTGCTGCTATTGTGCCCACAAATTTTAAATTAAATCTAATTATGAATTAATTCAAGACATGATCTTAAGTTGAGTGCATGTTATGAAAATGGCTTGTAATAGAAACGTCCTCCTTGTCTGTGCACCCTGAGTTTTCATTATCTTTGTACTATGTGAATCTAGAGAAGCTTGCATATTCCCTTGCCTTTATAAGTGTGGAATATGTTTTAATTTCATTTTTCCTAATGTTGTCATGGTCCACAGTTTCAGATAGCCAGAATCTGTTGCATTTATGCCTAGAATTCATAATTACTCTTTAGCACAATTGGTACGATAAACTTTTGTTGATTATGTATTTAGTGGTTTATAACCACTAGACTATAATTTTAAAATTCCTCTTGCATTTTTAGGGACAGAAGGAGGGAACTGTAATTAAGAAGCTCCCCCTGTATTATAATGGATGCAAGTAAATGAACGTGTATGGGACATGTGACTGTTGAGATACTGTGTTTCTCTAGTAATTTGTGAATCAAAATTTTAACCAAGAAGTGAGATGCAAACTAGACTAAGTATGTACATTTACCTATCTACTGGTTGTTGTTTAGGTGGAGATTAACGTACAGAGCCAAGTATACGACCATATGTGTACATATATTGCTGTGCCAATTGTTTTTACTTTGGCATGAAAATATTATACACATCTTTTAATTAAAATAGCTTGGTAAATACAAACCTAAGTACTCTCTCTTGCAAACCATTTCTACCTGAATGCCGAATTGTGTTTCAGCCAGGAGGCTGCCTTCAGGTCAGGGAGTTCCTGAGCTGCAAGTTGCTGGAGACAGAGAGGGTGCACTAGAGGAACAGACACCTTTCGATTTGCCTTCTGTTCAGGGGGCCCTTAGTACCAAGATAGGGTACTAAGCTATAGATGAATCTTTTGTCTAACTCAGTATAACGATGTTTATGCTGTCTTTATGCCCTGAAGAACCACAGTGGCAGTTTTCTAGGAACACCAGAGTCTCATTTAGTTTGTATATATAAATATAGTATTTGTTTGTTTGTATAAATACTAAAATATTTTATGGCACTTGTCTCTCCTCTGATACACATGTGGAATTACACACCATTTTTGTCTGTATAGTGGAGCAAGGAGAGAGCACCAAGGTGCATGTGCACACACGTACCTCTGCATCTTATTCTTTAGTGGAGAGCATGTGAGAAGTGCTTGTAACATAGAGTGCGGTTGAGCAGCTTCCAAGGGTCACACACCCGTGTTCAGGACGGAATCCTGGAAGGCCAGCTCTGACTTCGTGATAGAAGAGCAATGGGCAAAGGCTCAAATGTAGACACCTTCACCAGTGGGTTGGGTTGGGAAATTGCTCTTAATTACCCTACAGCTGTCGGTGTGGCTTCTAGCTGCTCCCCAGGTACTGGAACTTTTCACTTTGGTCGTAGAACTGAGGAGAGCATTTATATAATAAACTCAAGCCTTGGTGTGGTGGAAAAATGATTAAGTGGTTCACAAATGATGTTGATTGCTGCCTGACAGCTGATGTCTTCAGCTGCCACCATTTGCCTCTAACCAGGGATATGGGAATGGACGGGATGGGACTGTTGTTATGTATTTTGTTTCAGCAGAAAGTTATTTGCATTAATTAAAACAATTAAAACAATTCCTTCTGAAAGTACTTGTTCCATTTTCTACTAGAGGAACAGTTATGCTGTAGGAAGATGATCTCCATACTTTTTTGATCTTGAACCCCATCAATAAAATTTCCACATGAAGCTTATTGTAACTAAACTTTTTTCATAATTGAAAGCATTTATTAAGTCAGCTCTTTTAGTACTTCTAATATCATTGCTTTAACTTCTTTTATTTGGATTCATGCGTTTACTTAGAGAAATCATACATGCTGAGTTGAGGTTGTAAAATAAAGCTCATGAACTCACAGTGTTCCTGGCATTTAAGAGGATTTCTATCAATTTTCTTCCATTTAATAGAAAAGCGATGTTGGATTTTTTTAAAGGAAGCTGAAATGATGACTAGTAACATGACAGAAATAGAAGGCAGATATTTCATGTTGTCTCACAGAAAAAGAAGTAATTTTTCTCGTATTCCCAATTAAGGTAATATAGTGATTTTTGGTTAGAAGAATGTTTGGTCAGATTAAAATAAAAATTTGGTGGGTGGTGTGAGGGTGGAGAGGATTACATGCAAAAGTTGGAAAGCATGGACATTCTGTCATTTGAAAACTTAATTGGTTAATTTGTCAAAGAATGTGTGGAATTTTAGAAATGAAAGTATTTTGTGACATCTTTAGTTTTGGCCATGAGTAATAATAAAATGCGTGTGATTGAATAGTAAGCGCTGCCATTGAGGTTATAGCAACTTGCACAATACTGTGAGTAACTGCAAGTTTATCTGCATTGTACCTTTCTCCTTTTCCTGACCAGAAACTTAGTGATTCAGAAGTTTAAGAGATTTTTTTGAGAAATTTGAACTAGTGTTCTTGTGAAGAAATTCCCTTAGGTTCCAAATTCACTGGGTGAGGCTGGACATGACTCAGTAGATAATTTTAACTGTAACATCGGTGGAAGTTCTATAAGAAAATTAATTACATTAATTGTATATATACAATCAAATTCTTTTGTGAAATATATTATTTCTGTATTTGGAGTATGGTTGATTGTAAGTCAGCTAACACTTTGATATGAAAGGATCCTGTTCTATAATCTACTTCACCATCCAAAATGTGAAACAGGGAGCATTCAGTATGAAATACTGTCCTGTTAAACTGCTGTCTCAGAGGTCTTTATTTTAGATACATCAGTGCATGTATTCTCAGGTGAATTCTAACAAGTGTAACTACATCTGGCAGCTTTTACAGAGTTCAGGCGACCACTGGAATATGCTCCTGTTAGTTGACTGTTACTGGTTTCAAATAATGCATTCATTTTCTTTTCTAGAGTTCTGAGAAATGTTACTCTATGTAAGAATGCTAACATTTTATTTGGAAATTTCTTACTGCTTAGTAATTGAAGTGTTTCTGTTTTCAAGGGAACAAAAGAAATTGAAGGTGAAGAGGAGTCTGGTTTAATTCCACCTGCAGAAGTGTTTGCTCCTAAAAGTCTTGTTTTGGTATCCAGACTAGATTATCCGGAGATTTTCAGGGTAAAGAACTTGAAATTGCTTTTGATAATATATGTCAGCATATGGTTTTAATGAGTAGCAGTGACAGTACTTTTGATTTAAAACATCTCAGGATTGATTTGGGAATTTAAAAGCAAAAGTAGGCTTAGAATGAACTAGATAAAATTTAATGTCTGTGACAGTAAATAGCCCCTATAGGTTGAAGCAGTGTATTTTTACCCTCTGAGCAGTTTTAAATCTGCATAGAAGATGAGGTAGAGATTTTTCTGGTCTCAGTTTACTGTATAGTGAAGGGAATTATTAGGACAAAATCAGACTTGCTCAGATAAAACCAACTTATTTGCAATATTTCATTAAATATATAATGGTAAATTAATAGTGAAATCCTAATTTTCCTTCATATGTAAAGGAAAGTTTCAGAGCCTCTTCCAGATCAAATTAAGATGAAAGACAGAGATTTAGGATCTTGGATTACTTTTAGCTGATGAAATATGGCCGATCTGAGATAAACGAAAAGCTTAAATTTTTATTAAGCTAATATATATTAAGAGAAACAAATGTATTTCAGATAAAGGGTGGAAATCATTCAACAGTTAAGTTTTAATTAGACATTAGGAATGACTGTTCAGAGATGAGAAGCCCAATATTTTGTCTCTAATAGAGGCCTGTAGCAAATGGAAGCAAAGTTTGTAAGGATAGGGCAGACTTGAGAAGTAATTCCACAAAATACTTTCCTAATTCAGTGTGAATTACGTTTAAATGACATCCTGAACCAGAGGTGCCAGTTGTATGTGTTTTCATATTATTTGTCCGGTTTCTTAATGTTCAGATTTTACAACAACCCGTGGCAAGGGGTTTCACGGCTTAACTATGTGTTATATGAAAAGTTACTGATGGAATTATTTCTAAGAAAAGAATTCCTGAAATATTCACTGAACTATTTCAGTTAGAGCAGTAAAAGCCTCCAAAATGATGCTGTAGAACAAAAAGCTTCTTAGAACATGATGTTAAATCATCTTACATTAAATTACAGATAAAAATGATAAAGCTATTTCAGTGATTTCTCAATCAAAACTGAATCTATACAAAAATAGGGAAATGCTGAAGTATTAATATACTGTTCATTGTAAAATAGCTTTATATTGAAATAATTAAAGAATATAAGTTAAATAACGTATAGAATTGTTAATTCTTGATGCTAGTTTGAGAAATGAGCCTCAAAAGCTCATTGATTCATCAGTGGTTTACTCTGGAAACCAGTCAGGTTTAAGTCCCTAGAATTCACAGATGAAGCTATATTCATTAAATAATTTTAAAAGTAACTTGCGTAAAGCACTTTTTGTATAATGAACAAAGCATTAATTTTAATTATTATTAAACATTTATTTTTTAAAAAAGACACTACATCTGCCAGCACACCCTTCACTTCTAAGTAGACAAGCTATGTTTTTAAAAGGAGCGATTGCTTCTATAGCAAATTGCTTTGTCTTTAGTTGGAAAGAAAGTACTCCACTACATTAATAACTATCAAGACACGCGTATTTTTTTAAAAATATTTGCATAGATCTTTAAGTAATTTGACATCTGCCCTCCCTGTATAGCAGTATAATATATTTTGTCTATCTTTCTAGGCTTGCCTTGGCCTGATCTATACCGTGTATGTGGACAGCCTGAATGTGTCATTGGAGACTCTCATTGCAAATCTGTGTTCATGCCTTGTCCCTGCTTCTGGCGGGTCCCAGGTAAATGGAAAAGAGGGTATTTTTCCAGTTAATTTAATTTATGAAGAAAACAAAAAATAAATTCTTGAAATATTTTTGAAGGAAAAAAAGATCATAGTTCAGCTGAGTGCTTTCCCTGTGGCCCGTGAGTGCTTTCCCTGTGGCCTGTCTTCTAAAGACAGCAAAAATTCCATTCCAAGATAAGGTCAGAGGGTTAATTTTGTCACTGAGTTGGCTTCTTACAAGGCCCAGTAACAAATCAAACAGTTTGTATAAGTTTAGTTTTTAATAATAACATGTGTTCAGGAATATTTCTGCTGGCTAAAGATTTTTTTTTTTTAAATGCACTTTTTTTTGCCATTTTTTAACACGTCCTTCACGTTAGTTCGATTACTTGTGTCTTTTCCTTGATGCAGTTCAGGATTCCACTGGTCTTTACTTTGGTAACACTTTTAAATTTCTAGTATAATAATATTTTTAAAAAATGCTAAAAAACCAACTTGGATGTGATTTTCTTAGAGGGAATTGAATATTCCAGGTAGCCTGTACATTCAAAAATATGAAGGAAGTTTTCCAGCAAATAGACTTCTTTCTGTTTTTTATCTGTGCTTTTTATGAGAAGAAAGTGAGGTTTGTTTGTTGATTCACTTTAAATAAATTATTCCTACATTTGTGGATTTCTGACAAGCCGGATGGGTCTTATTTGCTTGGCCTTCACTTTATGCTGTGAGACTACAGGAAAACTGTAATCCTTATCATTAAATGCACCTGGAAACCAAGTATGTAAATGGCAATATTTTAAAGTTAGTTTCTCAAACTTCCCACCCAACCTATTCCACCTCCTTGAAATCCCTGGTTCTTTTCTGTTTTTCCTGTAACCCTGAGTGCTTTGGAATTTCTCTTAATGCTGTAAGTGACAAAATGTCCTCTCAGCTTAGTCAAGGTCTGCCTTATTGCTCTCCAGGCAAACACATCTCTCTGTTTTCATCCCAAGCCTTTTGGTTTGGTATGGGAATAATTAATTTCTATGTGTTTATCAAAAATCCTTTTTTTTATTGGTATTTGAACCTCATATTACAAGTTTTGGTGATCCACTTCAGCTTCTGGCTCCTGTTCTTACCTTTCTGTTTTTATGTTTGTTTCCCCCACCTTTCCTTTTTTTTTCCTCTATCCATAAATCTAGCTTTCCCCAGTGGTAGAAAAGGGAGGAAAAGTCATGCTCCTCTGGCTATTCTCCTTTCTGCTCTCTTTCTTTAACTAAAGTATTCTTTCAGTTCAAACTTAATTTTGCTAGTCTCAAACTATCATTTCCATGAGAAATTAAGTTCTTATCTTTTCTTTCTTCAGCTTCATGCTTCCAGGGCTAAATCTGAATTACGTATATTAGCATGGAAACCTTCTTCTGAGTCTTTGAGGAGCCTCCCAGGTTATTAATATGTCTGCTGTTGAAATAATGAACTGCAAAATTAGTTCTTGACCTTCATCCAGGTCTGCTGCTGAAATGCCAAGAAGAGCATCTCTGACGTGCTTGGTTTTACGGTGAAACGTTTTGGTTTCAGACATCTGCTCTGGAGCAACTAGATTGCCACCTTCACACATTCAACATCTTTCCTCCCATACAGAATGAAGTTGTATCACACTTCCTGCTTATAAAGGAACGCCCCCCACCCCATGGTAGTTAGAGGCTCAAATCACCCACTGCTTGAACATCATGTGCTTTTCTCAAAGAAGAAAGCAAATTGTTTTGCAGTTACAGTGGATTTTGGATTGTGATACACAAGTGCATTCCTTTCACTCCCATTTCCTGCCTCCCTCAGTTGAGGGTATGTTCTTGTGCTGGAAAGGTAACTAAAGTTTTAATTGTCCTTTAATATGCAGAGCAGGAACATAGGAGTAGCAGAAGTGTCCTCTTCAATACCCGTATGTCACAAGTATGTTCATGATTTTAATGGATTTTAAACTTTTTGTTTTCTGGAATTTTTAATGTGTTCTTAAAGATTTAATATCAGATGCCTAGAAAGCCATAACTATTTAACTAATTAAATGGAAATGCAAGGAAGGCACTATTGTGGTATACATTCAACGAGACATGTCATTGTCCTCAAATTATAGTTTAGATCTCTTGGTAAATTCAATAGTTCTTACTGACTTTAAACTTCTGTATACAAAATAAATAATTTTTGCCAGCTGAATCACTTATCTGTATAACAATGGCTTGTTTATTCCATAGAAATTAAATTTATACTGAACAATATTCTTTTACAGAAATTATTTTCTTTGGGAGCTGGGGACCGACAGCTGATACAGACTCCTCTGCATGATAGCCTTCCTGTTACAGGCACTAGTGTGGCTCTTCTCTTTCAGCAACTGGGTACGTTTAGGTCTTCTTTGAAAGAAAAAAAAATTTTTTTAATTGTAGAATGAGGTATTTTCTGTTCTCATTTAGCTCAAATCATAAACCCAGAAACCTACATGGTAAAAATTAATTTCTTTTGAATGAAAGAATGACTAATAGTGCTTTAATCCCCTAATCAGACATTCATATAAACTTTCTGTACATCCTGCCTGTGGTAAGTTGTTTCCAATATTATCTAATTATCTGTAAGTGGACTGTGAGCAGAAGTTAGCCTGGCCTCTGTTTAATTACAACAACATTCATGTAAAAAGATTGCTTACCAGGGAGGTCAATAATAAAACTAATGCAACCAAAAAGGTCAGTAGAGAAGATACTGTGAGCTAGTAGTGGTATCTATGTGTAATTCATATTATTCTATTGTTATCTATTACTCCCTGTTTTTTAAGAAGATAACCTAACACAATCCTTATCAAGTACTATACTTGTTTGTCAAAATAAAAAGAGTATGTTACTATTACCTGAGTACCCCAATACTAGTCTTCTGTGTCTCATTAAATTTTAGTGCTCTGTTAGTCTTTCCCTTGGTTTGTGAAGTGACTTTGAAGCACAAACTTGTAGCAGCCACGGATAAGGGCGCAATTAATGATCTTTTCTCATCTTGTGAACCTCATGGTTAGTCTCAAGTAATCTTACAGCCCTGGGGTATGTGTTAGCATCCATTCTTCTCATAAATGGATAGTAAGAATGGATGTAAACTGGAAAAAGAATAGTGTAGAGTCACAGGAAATGGTGATAGATCCGATGAGTACAATGCCATCTACTAGTGATGAGATTTAGTTGTATCCTTTGAAAAAGAATATTATTCCAAAAGGAATATTATTTTTTTGTTGATAGCAGTTTAAATTAAAAACCAACACAGCTAACATGATATAGATACTACTTATCTTTACCACAGCCTCTGCAGTTTTTATATAGCTTGTTACATCAAGATTCATTAAGATTACTCAGGGCGAACTAGGTGTGATGATTTAAACATGGATAGGCCTAGCAGCTTTTCCTCTTTTATGAAGGTATGAAATGTAGTGTGAGGTACCATGAGTACAGTATAGAATACCATGTGGTATGGTATGTTCAGTAAGTAGAGTATGTAATACCTAAGCTGAGGCTGTTTATTTTGGGCAATTGTAGTGAATGCTGCTATAAATTCACTGCTCTTAAAATGTCAAAGTCGGCAAGGCTGTTAGCTCATGCTTGGATAGGTTAACTACCATATCTTATGACACTTGGCTTTTGTACGGCAAATTGGGATCGTTGTGTTTTCTCACTTGCTTATTGCTCACAATTCTGATTAGTGACACTTCAGCTGGCCTGAAGAAGAGACATACAGAAGAAAATATGTGATTATGAAACTTGACAAATCTTCCCTAGGAGAAGGTATAGGTTTATGTCCTGTTGTCATGAAGAGATCATAAAGATTTGTAGGAAAAAAAAAATTATCTCAATGCCTGTTCTTTTCTGTTGTGGCATCATTTTCTTTTTCACAATGCTATCAAAACTATTAGGAAGAGCTTCTGTTATGGTTTCATGTAGGTCCTCTTCCTGTCTCTCTACTATTCTTTGGTGTGATGAGGACAGTAGTAGTTGGTTGGGAACAGGCCTGAAATTAGTCCAGTAGTCAGTAAATAAGATGACAGGCAGATTATTTTTTTTTAAGCAGCTACTTGAACCCTTTGCAAAAGAGACTTACTTTTCCCATCACCCATATGACCACTGTGCCTCCCACTCCCTGCCCCCAGCAAACTTCAGTTCCCAGCTGATGTCTCTTTCAAAGCTTTTGTATCTCAGATACCTTTGGATATAGCACAACAGTAGAATCGCCTTGTATCCTAAGGACATAAGTTAAAGAAATGTTTGCATTTTCACAGTGTACATCACTTTACAGAGTAGGACATATTTCCTTTCACGTGTAGGTCATGGGCTGTTGTGTTCTTCTTAAGGCCAAGTTTTGTTAATGATAAATTTCTGTTTGAATTTGATGAAAAAAGAGTCTGTTTCAAATGGTTGTTGAATATAAACAGAAGCATGAACAGCCTGTTTGAAATAAGTTCTCATTTATTCTAAATTTTTACGTAGTCTTATGAGGTCTTAAAAGTAGTGAGTCCAGAAGGCTGTGGTAGAACATTATTAGTGCATCCCTTTGAAAAAAGCTTATTTTTCTAAGATAAAGCCTAGTCCTTGCCTCTGGAGAACATGATTGAGCTTTTCAGGTTTTTGGGCTTTTTATGCCAATGTTCACACTTGCTCTATTTCTCTCATTCCATTTGAACAGGAGATTAATGCATCTTTGCCTCTACCAACCTAAGCAAAAGCATTCTGCTTCTGTTGGCCAGTGTGGTGTTGGTTACTCTAATAACAGCTGTTATTCCATCAAATACTTTTGTTTAGGACACAAATACTGATGAGGCTGTTTGTCAAGTAACGACATGTCCAGTTATTTCTCTTCTGGTACAGGTCACTTAATTCTATTTAACTTATTAATAGAAAATTTAAGAGTAGCTAGAAAAATATTTGTGAAATGTATAAATCACCTTTTTAAAAATAGCTCTTTCTTTGAGGAAGGTGGGCGGCAAGACCACTATGAATAGATACAAAAGTAATTTCAACATTTATTTTGAGAAATATTGTGCAATACTAGTCTCATCATGCTTTTTGTACTTGGCAGGATAATTCTTTGTCAGTGAATGACCCTCCCTGTATTACCAAGTTCACAGCATATCTGGAAATAGACCTTATTTTTACTTAGGCATTAAACTACAGTTGGGAAAAATATCCCCAAAGGTTTTAAGTTTAATAATAAGGAACAGCAGTGTTTGACATCTTAAATCATACATTCTTTTTTTTATTTATAAAAAGTCAATTTATGGGAATAACATAACAAAAGCCAGGCTTGTAGCTGGATCACTACACCTAAAAGTGATTTCATCAACAAGTATTAGCTGGGAAAAAAGTAATCATCAAGTCGCTTTTAAAAATTATCTGTGCTAACGACAAGACTTTCAATACTCTTATATTTCTCATTGTCTTGTAAGATGGTAGGTGTCTATAAAAGCTTCAAAGACAGACTCGAAGGAGATTTTGATTATATTTCTCTTCTCTTTCATTTTTTAACAGTACATTCCTGTGCTTCTGCCTTAAGCTCTTTTCATTTTTGCAAACTCCAACCATACTTGCCTTCGCCGTTCTACTGGCAGTATGGTTGCTCAGCACTGCCATATTCAGTCATTTGTTTCCGAGACATACACTTCCATCTCCCCTGAAAGAAAGTTTTTTCCAATGAACCTGAGACACAGTATTATATTGTTTTAGTTTTTTTTTTTTTTTGATGAAGGTTTGCTGCTCCATCTCTTTTTGGGAGTCGATATTTGTACAGAGGCATTTTAAACTGACAAACTCACACTTTACAACTTTGGTTAACATATTAAAAACCACATTTTTTTTAAATGGTCCTGTAGTTGTGCCAATATCATTCAGCATACATTTTGCTCTTGGAAGACCTGAAATCTCTGCTTAGGCTGATAGTTCAGCAGGCTCTGTCTTTGGTTCTTATAAATATCTCCTTTGAAAGCTAATGTCACTGTGTGAAACAACAGAGGAGGAGAGACCTCTTGATCTCTTCACTTTGATGCTGCACTTCAAGCTCAGGCCATGCCCTTAGTCCTTGCCTGAGCCATGTTGCTTGTGCCTGACAACATACCACTCTGACCCAAATCCTGACCCATGGACTGGACACCCTGGCTTGATCTCAGGCCTTCTTCCTGACTGTGGACTTGACTGGTGGTCACTGTGACTGACCTGCCAGCCTTCACTGGACCTGACCCTGCAATGCTGACTTGACCTCAGACCTCACTCATCACCATGACCTTGGCTGGCTATCTCAACTTTTGGCTGTACCTAGCTACTGTTGGGAGACCTACCCAACTCATTTTGACCTGGGTACTGGTGGGAATACACCACTTCTTGGTGAGTGCACTGCCCTTTCCCACCTTGTTTCCATACTTGACACTTGCTTTGCCTTCTGTTATAAAACAGCATGCCATTGCCAGTCCCTGACAGCTGATGGTTCTTAAATTTTCACTGTTTACCTTCCAAAGTCTTGAAAAAGTCCATATATTCATTATTAGTTCTTCACAATAAATTTTGATCCCTTTAATACTAAAAATCAAACTTTGCAAGTCCTATACAAGATGTCCTTGTGCACCCTTACCTGCCGGGTATAGTTTGATCCTGAGAAAGAGGTCTTCCTGATCTTAAAATACATGCACTGGTCAGACTTTCAGCATTCTGCAATAAAGCTGATGTCATCTGTTAACAACCTTTCCAACATTTATTGCTTCCCAACACTCTACCTCACAAATTTTGATGTGAGCAATAAGCATCCCACAGTTCAGCAACTGTTGACCTATGGAGAATGCAGAGACATGGTCCAATGGAAATAATTGTAATTTTTTTGTTTCGGTTTGAACTAGAAAAAAATCACTGTGCTGAGTCAAACCTCAACAACATTAGACAGCTTCAGTATGCCAGTGTATATTGGCTTCAGTCTCCCTTCTCTATGGCCTTGTAATTTTACTTTCTTCATTCTGAGCTAGTCTTTAACTTTTGCAGTTGCTGGCTCTTTTAGCTGTTCAGAATGTGTGAGTCAAGTAGACGAACTACATTCTGGACTACACAGCATTGTCCAAGAAAGAGCCAAATTTTATTAGAGTATTTCACTTCCTGTACTGTGAATGGAATGACTTGAATAGTTCTTCAGTTTCAGAAGAGGGTAGAGTTCAGCATACAATAACTCAATGACTCTAATTCAAAGGGTGTGTGTTGGCCACTGGCAGTGACAGTAGGAGTGACACTTGCTTCTAGTTTATTTTTCCAATAAAATAGGCATACTTGGTCTGTGATTAAACACTGGGATAATTATTTCTAAAAAAGCATTACTAAGTGACAGATCATAATATGTGTTTAGCTGTAAATTATTTCTCTTTATATTATTGTTAATATCTTAAAATAAATTTTACCTTTTTTTTTCCTAAGAATGATCAAACCTAGAAATGTCCTCTGTTACCCCAGTACACATCTAGATTGGACATTTGTGGTATGTGAACTTACAGCAGTAACACTCAGCAGTCAGGGTTGTTGTGAGGTTATCTGCACTAGTTTGCACTTAGGGAAAGCAAAGCTGGTTGTCTGGAATGATCTGGCAATTGCTCATTCACAGAGGGTTAGGTGTCTGAATTCCTTGGCTCTTACCATGATGGAGGAGCTTGGATAGAACTGTAAATGATTTAGGTTGGAATAGACCTCTGAAAATCAGAAGGTCCAATCCCATACTCGAAGTAGGCCCACTTTAGTGTTATGTTAGGTTGATCTTGTAGACAGAGATTGTGGAACAACCAATGCAAATTAATGTTTGGCAGTTTGAGTATTTCCTCAGACTGTGGGCAAAAATATGTGAGAAGCTTTTAGTTCATTGCCTGTAAATGTAGTATTTTGGCACATGGCTTAGATCTTTAATAGTCCGCTTGGACATAAAGCTCAGTCCATTGTTGTTCAGCTGTATCAAAAGACCTCTGAGTCTACAGCAGTTTTTCAGCCTAGTGCCTTGCTGAACAGGGCTACCTGTGGCTACCTATTAAAGTCTCTAACTTGCCTTGAAGTAGTGACAGTCTTCATTTTATACATTTGCACTCTCATCTGATATGTCTCAAACTGTTGCTAGGGCAGATGGAACTTTTGTGGAAACCATGTCCAGCAAACAATAGGAAGTAGAGCTAGAACTTGCTAGTTTTATGATGAAGATCTTTTAGGTAATATATGATATGTTATTCAACCAATGACTCTTTGTAATGACATTCTCTTTTTCATGTAACTTCTGTATAGATTTTATAAAATTATATAATAACATTAGAATATAGTTAATGTTACCGTGATTATTAGAAAATACCTACCTGATCAAAAAGGGGAAATTTTTATTATGGTCCTCAAATTAGTTAGTTTTGTGATAGTTAATTCTAAAACTGACAGTACTTTTTAGGACATGCTATACTTTACGTTTTTACCCTGAATGAAAATAAATCTAGTTCTACTGCTTAAAAGGTGTAGCCTCCTTTGGAATACATAAATCTTCAACTCATCCAAAATCTAAAAGGAATATATGAAGTATATGATCATATTATTGCTCATACTGGCTTTTAAAGACTGTGTTATGTTCGTTTTTTCTGCTGGATCTTACCCTTTTAATTTGTCCCATATCATAGACCTTATGCATTACCATTTGCTGCTTCTTACATCAGCATTGTTTAGAGAGAGGAGTTTTTGTGTATTCCTGCTTAAGCTACAGAAAATTATGAGCTTCTAATATAAAAGGTCATGAATCAATTTAAGCTGGAAGTTAAAAGGTTTTTCCTAACCATAGGAGGAGAAAAATAGTGAAACACCGTCAGTTGTGAGTAGTATCATTACATTTAAGGAAAGCTTGATCAGTTGGGGATTAGCTGATATAGTCATGATGGTAGAAGTCTGGACTCTTCCACTTTTTATAGACCCATCAGTGCCATATTTCTACATCCAGGATATATTAAGGCAGTCAGAATTTTTGCTTTTAACTATATTCGTTGACACTTTGAGGAATATTTCTGTAATGTAATAGTTTCTCATTATTTTAATTGTGATTTAGGAGAGATATAATGTTCAGCCTGTCATATAGTATTCTTTATGCCAACAGATGACTATTGAATTACTATATAAATGAGAGAAGACATTCCTGATAAATATATATGTGTATTTGTATGGCTGGGAAATATTATGAAAGGGTCACTGCACAGTCAGCACGTGAGCTGGCGTCAGCTTGTTGACTAAGAAAATCCTAGTGTCTTCAACACAGAGAAAGAATG
This sequence comes from Clamator glandarius, assembly GCA_033459285.1. Taxonomy (NCBI): domain Eukaryota; kingdom Metazoa; phylum Chordata; class Aves; order Cuculiformes; family Cuculidae; genus Clamator; species Clamator glandarius. The sequence continues at coordinate 507,533 of JAUNZM010000138.1, forward strand.
GTTTATATTTTAATACTTCATTGTGTTCAGAAATAAGCTATGTTCAGCTAAACAATGAGAGATTTAATCTGCTCAGCATATGACATGACCAAATGCAGCATTTTCAGTACAGCAATACCTATAACTACAAGTAATACCTATAACTAAGATCAGAGCATTAATGTGGGGCTTTTCGACATCTCATGTTTGTTATGAGACTTCAGTGATATATACCAGAACTTTTTTACCTCTGTCAGGTTGTTTACAACCTTCTTACCTAACTCACTTAACTTCCTTTCCATGAGAGGTCATATATCCTGTAATGGGTTCATATATTTGCTTTGTTGGAATTTAACAGGATGTATGATTTAATTAAATTAAGGCAGTTGTACTGAAATAAATGGTCAAGAAACTACTAAACCTTCTTTGCTCTTAATAGTTTGTGTACCCTCCAGACTGTGGAACCTGGTACCACATGTTTCTTGAGGGGATGCTGCTGGCTTATGGTGTAGTTTCGTTTTAAATCCCAATGAACAGTCAGCTGTGATTAGCTCTATAACCCAGCAAAAGAGAATTTACTGTTCAAACTTTCCAAGTAGATTTGTGTAGTCTGTCAAAGAACAAGTAGATTACCAAGGGATTTAACGTGGCATTTACTGGTAATGGGCTCTTACTGTTGCAACAGCAGAACAAAAAGAAAGAGTTCTTTTAGATGCTTTGGAAATAAGTGATGTTGTGATAGTGAATTTTGTACAGGTTCTCTTCTGCAGTCCCATGGAACAGTGCTTTGTGGATGGTTGCTGAGGCTTTATTTCCCTGGTATCTCAGGAGGTCAGGAAAATCTCAGATAATTTCATGAAGAAGGAATTTCTAAAGATCACTAAACATTTTGCAGATCCATATGTAGTCTTTCAGGAAAATAAAGTGACTTTTTCACTTTTCATGTTTATGTGTTTGCAGTTTCCTTAACTGAATATTTGTGGATTTATGCTTCGTAAGTATTGACCAACAGTGGCTGGAGATATCTCTAGCAGAATATCCTGATCAGCTGTCTGTGTTCTTGTTGTCTTTGCATTGGTTTGATTCCATTAATACAATGCTTCAGTAGTTGTGTCCCTTGAGAAGGACTTTGTAGTCCTTAGACAGGAAACGGATATGTTTGCAGTTTCTTGTGCATCCTTGACCATTTTTCCTGTGTACAGTTCAGGAATGACAATACTCTTCTCATTCTTAGATATTTTCTTTCTAAGGATTATAGCAGTATTACTCTCGCTCAGCATTCTTCTGTTAAAGGGCGTTTTTCTGCTTTAAATGCATCCAGTCAAATAATGAGTATCCATTTTCTCCATGAGGATTTAATTTGTGGTATTTCTACTGAGAATATCTTGCAATCCATTACACATGGCAGTCTTTCCCATATGTTATACTGTTCTTTTTCATATTGCAACTACTCATTATTTTGTTAGTTTAATTCTTTATTTTTCGTATCTCTTGGTGTTGTTCTTTGCTGTGAGTGAAATACTTGCTTTTAAAAGTTTATGTAAATAAATAAGCCATGTATTTATCTGAAATTAGTCATTGTAATTTGATTCAAATCTTTCCAGACTTGCTATTTTATATGTAGCTGCAAAGATGACAAAAAGTATCCATCATCAAGATAAAAAGCCACTGCCTGTTTTCATGTACTTCTTGAGTTGGTGAAAGTGAAATGTACCCATTTCATACCTTTACCATGTAACTTTGTATTTACAGACATTCTAGTTTGCACTTTGTGCTTCTAAGTAAAAGAAGATTAAGATTTCACCTTCAGGATCTATGATATGCTAGTATTTGTAAGTGGACATTACCATACTGGGTTTCTGATGCAACCTAGCTGATATGGCTAAGTTCCATAAAAAGGCTGTGTGTAAAAGTTGTTCAGGCTTTATTCCGAAACAGTTCTTGAATTGTCAGGATGGACAGTAAGGGATTAATTAGGGTGATTTCATTCTGATGTGCCATTTCCCTGTTAGATTACATACTTCGCTAATCAGCTCATGTGCAGAATAATTTCCAATAGTCTCTAAAATTCATGATTATAACTTTGCTTTCTATTCATCCTGTCATGGTTTTGAATCTGTGGTCAGAGAAGTTAAGATTTCTTTGTTGTTATAATTTTCTTTATTTCTAACATGAAATTTTAAAAATTAATTGGGTTATTTGAGAAAGAGACCAATGCTTTTTCTGAAGTTCGAAATACCTGTTGGTTGCTGAACAGAAAATCTCCTTTACTTTCTCAGACTGTTTACTACATATGAACCAATTTATCAAAAGCTAGTAAATTGCAGTATCTATTTTTAATTACTTAAATAAGTCAGCAGTTGCAAATAATTTCTCCTTCACATTGAATTACAATTTTAGATTTCCTGTCAGAATAAAGAAGTATAATTTTGGCTAATTTAAGGGCTCTAAGTAATTTTTATAGCATGTGCTTATTTTTCCAATATGTCTTTCAATGTATGTGGGAGAGAAGATGTCACAGAATATTAGGTACAAACAATAAATTCATGTTTCTTAAAATCATGGGAACATTTCAGTAGCGCTCTCCCATGTCTACTTAGGGAAACTGGGCAGCATTTTTATTCATTAATATATATCTGCTATTGGATTTCAGTCCACTCGAAATTCTTTTACAAAATTCTTTCAATAAGTTCTGGTTAGTGAGGGCCTCTGAGGGTTATACAGAAATTCTGTATCCTGGTATTAGTGTTGTACGTGGTTACTCTTTATCTTTTCATTAAGACTTTCTCAAGACTGGAATACTAGATATTGATGACATCAACATACAAACCAAATAGCTACTTATTTTAGGTACCTTACTATATAATTAAGTAAGCAGAAGATGAGATGGGAAAATAAATCATATTTCAGCAGAATACACTATTACTCAAATGTTAATGCCCGCATGCACATAGGGACAGACAGTAAGAGAAGAAAAACATCTGTTTTAATCTGATACTTAACAATTCAGTATTGAAAAATATTGCTTGCCACCCTCCCCATTGGTGAAAAAAATTAATGTCATGTTTGATTTGCTTGAAGGTTATCTTCCCCTTAACAATTTTGATTTTGATTTTCTATGTAAAGCTACTTTGACTGACATTTGTGTTTGATGGGTGCTCAGTAAAAGAAAAATACAAAAGCAAAAGCAACGTTTGAAATAAAATAACTAAATCTGGTTTTAGTAGCAATTATCAAGCCTGAGTGTATGACCCAGACATACAATCAGTTGCAAGCCTTCAGTTGGTCTTGCTGGTTATATTTTTGTAATTCAAAGTTATTCCTTTAGTGTAAATTGAGTATTTACCTCGCTGCCTTGTGAGTACTTTCTGTGTTTGAAACTATTCTTTGGTTTGGTTTGGTCTGTTTTACCTTTTATTGTCTTTTCTGTTTTATTGAGAAAACTCACTCAATGAAAATCTTGAGCTTATAAGTCTCACGTTGTTTAAATAGAGCTTTCAAACTGTGCATATGAAATGATTTTACACTCCTCTCAGGGGTGAAGACCTTATGTAAATACTTTATTCTTAATTATACTTAGCTCTAGCATTGTATCTGGAAAAAAAAAATTGTACTGATCATGTTCACTCAGGATATTGGCAGAATTGTGTTTTAAGACTGAAGGGATCCAGGGTGTTTTGCTGCTCTTTTATGTAGGTCTGCAGAGGGATTTAATTACATTGGAAATAAAGAAGTGATATCAACATGCAAATGACAGACATCACTGCGTGTCTTTCTAACTAGATCATATACTGTGCATAATCCCAGTTCCCTTGTGCCTGTGTAATTTTGGGTTTGGATGACAGCCCTCTGCTTGTCTCAGTGTCAACAGAACACAGTTGATATTGGTAGACTTTGGGGGAACAACAGAGATAAGAATATTTATCCATTAGTCTCTTTGATATGCTGCTCAGTGATCAGTTGGCGTTTATGGTGTTTATATCAGAATCATTCTGTATGGTCATCCTCTTCCTTACCTTTTTCCATCCTGCCCAAAGGCTGATTTGTAGCGAAGCCCTTTTTCTGCCCTACTTCTTACAAAAAACCTGCAACATTTGTGTTTCAGATGCTGGATTGCCTTCAGTTCCCAAATCAGAAGTTTATCTATCAAAATGTGTTTTGACTTCCATACTGCCTGTCACAGCCATGTCTGTGCTCAGAAATTAGTACAAACACTTTATTCACTAGATGTTTGATTTTTTGAGGGCGCCTTAGCTGAAGGCTCTGTGCTTTGGAGACTGCTTCTCTTCCTCCTTAGTGTGACAAAGACCAATTAAATTAATTTCTCGTGGTCCTTCTCTGACTCATGTTCAGGCAGAAACCAGGATAAGTTAACCCTCACAGAACTCTCGGCTGTGATTTAATCATGTAATGTGCTGTCCTACTCTAATGACAGCACTGCGTACTCTTCTAAATGCGTGTTGATCCTGAAATGAATGACAAGGCAGTCTGGGGGTTTGGTTTAACTCTATGTAGTTGATTTGAGATAGCATGTAATTTTTAGCTTGACAAATGCAATTTGGCAAGAATTACCTGTATGAGGAATGAGTACAATTGTTACCTCTTATTTATTAGTTGAGCTTGTATTTTGTTCATTAGCAGTGCTATGCAGCTACATCTAAAAATAAAAATGAAAAGAGTTTTGTTTTTCTCTACTTTTTTCCCAGTTATCTTTAGAGCTTGACACTGCCTGGCACAGAACTTCTACTGTGCACTCTCCAGTGGCCTTTCAGAAAGGCTTTTCAGTCTTTGTTGATCCATTTCCTGGATTAGTCTGGCTAAGTTATGGATTATTTTGTCTATTAAGCTCTTTATTGTGTCCCATAATTTAAGAATGACATGTGGGCATAATAATGTGTTCAACTAGTTGTGTTTCCAAATCCATGTCTATAACTCTTTACAAAAGTCTGAAGAAGTTAGTAGTAATATTTCCATTTCATGCAGTATATAAGACAGTTAATAATTTGTTGAGTACGCTTTGTGTTTGCTTTTTTTTAATCATGCCTAAATAAATACTTTAATTCTAGAACAACAGGAAGCAGGCAGAATGATACATTTGTTGATGTAGGATGTCAGATAATTTAGTACAAATTACGGATTCTTTAAATACTTGACAACAGTGAAGGTCAGGAAGCCTCCATTCAAAATTTTCCAGCGTATGTATAATATTTTACAGGATGTCTGCCTGTCTGCAGACTGCAAAAGAGTAATCTGTAAAAATCAACTTGTTTGTTGTTTTTCGTGTTGTCTGTTTATGCTCTGACAAATTAGCATCGGATGTAGTGTGGAGTCTGAAGAGCAGTATACGGTTCAAGGTTACAGACAGACACAATTGTGTCTTGTAGCATGAGGAAACTGGGCTCAGGCTGTTATTCGGAAATGTTTGTTTTCAGTAAACAACATGCAGGGCTTGAAATGACACCTTGGTGGCTTGGTCAAGTAGTTTAGTCAATGGTTGAAATAGTTTAAAAAAAGGAAAGTAATCAAAAGTATTGCTATTTATAATTTGAGTCCATCAGGTGTAAATTTCCTTCATGTTCATTATATTGCTCATATTCTTGAAAACATATATTCCAGAGTAGGTATGAAGCAATAATTTTGCATTCAGTTAGTACCCATCATCTTGAAATGAAGAAACTTCCAGATTTGCTGTCTATATTGTATACTTGATTTTCTGAGAATGTATTTAAGAACAAACAAAAAAAAATAAAGAGAGAGAAAAGAAAAACAACTGCTACTAAAGAATCTGTGTGGGTTGTACAAGTAGTTCAAGTAGTTCAGTCAGAGGAAGTGATTTGCCTGGATTTCACTTTCCAAGTTCATTTCCAAACTGAGTAGCCTATTTTCAAGAAGTTGATCAATATTGGTGACTGGCTTCTCAATGGAAGAGCAAAAAACCTTCAGAACCTCTCCTTAGGTATGAATCTAGTATTTTGTAGACTGTCAAGCTTTTATTCAGGAAAGAAAAGGGTAACAGCCAGCTAAGTTTTCACTTTAAACTGGCTTTTGTGAAAGATACCTAAAGAAATGACCGTGGTATTGTATTGTTATTTCTTGTAAGTTATTTTATATGAACTCTAATCACAGTAGAATTATACAACTCTCTTTGTGGTTTATTTATTTATATTGTAGTTACATTGCAGAAATGAAAATAATTTTATTTTGAAATGCACTCACAAAAGTTTCCTCATCTTTTTTTATTCTGTTCCTGGTGAAATGTGGTCAGTTTTGGTGAGGTGATTTTCTGCTTTTTATGCATTGAGAACACAGAAAATGGTTAAAAGAATATAGAAGTAACTTTTAGATGGGGATTCAATCCACTGAACATTCCAGGTTCACCTTGGAGTTAAGATCATCGATAAAGTTATGTCTGTTACATAAGGTAACTATTACACCTTTCCCACATCGGTTTCTGGTACAAGCTTGGGTTTAGCCTAGATGTGCAGGCAGGGTGTGCAGGAGGTCTGTGGCCTGCCCTTGGTTTTCTGCTGCCTTGCTGAGGGATTTCCTTTTGCAGGGGTTACAGCCAGTGGTAGATTGCACAGCAGTAGTTCACAGCTCTGCTTTTAATTGCTTTTTCCAAGGACTTGCTAACTTGTACTTGTGACAGAGATTGCCAAACTGGAGAGACAATGCATCTTATCCCTCTTGATCTGCGAGTAGTTGGCCAGTGAGCTTTCCTTGATCCTGACAGCCTGTCTACTTGCTTTGCTGGTGTCTTTCATTTGTCCCTGTTCAAATTCCCAGAGAAGGTTGGATATTTCCCAGTATCCTTATTGGTTTTTTCCTGCTATTCCTTAGAAGACCTGCTGATTTATGAGACACGTGCTTAGATGCTCACAATTTTGGTCTCTTTCATAAAGTTCTGCAAATCATAAAATGGTTTGAGTTGGAAGGGACCTTAAAGATCATTTAGATCCAACCCCCTGCCGTGGTCAGGGTCACCTCCCACCACACCAGGCTGCCCAAGGCCCCATCCAACCTGGCCTTGAACACCTCGGGGATGGGGCAGCCACAGCTTCCCTGGGCAACCTGTGCCAGTGCCTCACCACCCTCATTGTGAAGAAATTCTTCCTAATGTCTCATCTAAGTCCTGTCTCTCCATGCTCTTGTAAAAAGTCCATCCCCAGTTTTCTTGTAGTCCCCTTCAGGTACTGGAAGACCCTTATTAGGTCTCTCCAGAGGTTTCTCTTCTCCAAGCAGAACAACCTCAACTCTCTCAGCCTGTCATCATAGCCCTCTGATCATCTTCGTGTCCCTCCTTGAATAAAGCAATGCCTTTGTCTAACTCAGCAAAGCTGGGACTACATTGCGTGTGTTCATATCGCAGCAAACGCTTCAAATTCATCTTGCAAGGCTAGTTAAAATGTAGTGAATATCTGAGAGACTAACTAATGGAATGTTGTAAAAGCATGTTTGCAGTAAAGTTCTATGTGGCATCAATTTTATATGTTGGAGATAGTGGCTAAAAATAGCCATCTTAAATATAAAATTATATTGGTGCAGATTACGCTACAGTGAGAAATGCTTTTGTGGAGTGCAAACTGAAGTTTTATCTGCAGCCACTGATACACAGCAAAACCAGAATAATTTCCCTCATGAAAGTATGAAAGCCTTACCAACTGTATCATCTCTGCTTAACAGTTTAAATTTTAAAAAGCACATTGATTTATTTCCTCTGTTTTTCCCCTTCTTTTTGTTCCAGTAAGTGGTGCCTTTTGAGTATAATCTGTTTGTCTACCAATCAGACCTTGAGGGGAAGGTAGAATTTATGAACTCCGGGCTTACTGTAGTTGAGTCAGGTGACAAACCTGTTGTTGTTATACATTTCCTTGGTCCCAGAGTTTTACAGAAACAAAGAGTTTATTTTTCTGCTTGCCAAGAACATACTCATTTAGGTACAAAAGTTGAACTTAAGTGGCACTTCAGCACTGAGTTTTGACTCGTCTTCTAACCATGTATGTGAACTTGGGTTCTTAAAAGAAACTATCAAGAAAAATCTATGAGAAAAAAACCCCACTTATTTAACATCCAGAATTTTCTTTAGATTGAAGGTGCTTTCCAAAATCCATTTCTTAAAATGATAAAGGTAAAAATCTAAGAGTCATACAGGCTAAGGCTATATATGAGCGTAAAGATTACCTGTATTAGCTGTACACTAGTTTATCATTTTAGTCCCTAAGAGACTGTGATCTTGTGCTTTACAGCGAATGTGTTCTTAATTTTTTTAATAGAACAGAAAAAAATCAGTGTAACTGTAATATTTGTTTTGGCTTCATAGATGGGTATCAATGCTAGAAAGTTAACTGGTGTTCAAATACTATGAAGTACTTGCAGGTGTCCTCCTCATACATTTACACAACATCGATTTCCACTTTATTTCATGTATTTTCTTTGTAATATTTTAGCATTTTTAGGTGATTGGTTCTTATGTACTGTTGAGAATTGTGTATTGTTTTGATGTCCGATGATGAAGCCTATATTCAGAAGATATTTCAAGTGAAAAATGCTGATACTGGCTAAGTTTTAGGATTCTTAAAGGTCCTAGAATTAATGATCTTGAGTCATCATAATCCACAGCAAGAGAGTATCATATAGCTAGAAAAAACGGTCTTTTTTTACATAGCTTGATATCAATTAAATATTTCCAGTAAAGGAATATTTTAATTATTTGTAAAACACAGTTTAAAGTTAATAAAACCTAGAAAATACTTTAGAGTGGTTAACTCTCAGCCTAGGTTGCAGCTGTGATTTGTGCAGAATAGAAAACCATCTCTTTCAACAATGTTTAGGTAAAGATATTTTGGTGACAAGGGGGGTTGGTTTGGGTTTTTTTTTTTAGACACTTCAGTTATACCAAAAGTTGTGAATATTTGTGAGATTTTAAGGTATTGTTTTCCTCAGTAATACCTTAGCTTGAAACAAAAAGCATACTTCAAAACAGTCGTCTGTGATGGGAAAGGAGCAAGGGCACTTCTGCATAAAAGGAGCAGCTGACGTTTTTAATTACGTACAGAGATTTTTTTAAACAGGCAGTAGTTTCTAACTTTAACTTTATGTTTAAATATGTATGTAGGCTCATACATATATACTCAAGAAAAACCACTACTTTAAGCTAGCTTCTAGCCATTCGCTGATGAATGCTGTTTCATTCACTTGAGGAAAGCAGTTTGATTTTTTTTTTTAAACACTAGCTTTCCACTGTGGATTGCAAAGCAGTTTGTTTCATAGTAGCACAAGTTTAATTATGCCACTGAAAACAGTAGCAACTATTTGCAACAGTAACTTTGTTATAAAGTACTACAACAAAACCTTCTGGTTTTGAGTCCTCTTAAGGCTTTGATTTCATGAGTCTGCCCTTAGCCTTCTTGGAGACTGGAGTTTGAAAGCACAAGCTGTTATGTTATTGTTTGACTTGTTCATCCTAAGAGTTAAGTCTTTCTTTCAACAACCCTCTCTGAATTGTTGCGCCTTTATATTTATGAACCAAGTTCCTCTCCAGTGAAGCAAATTTTCCTACAATATTGTAGGAAAAAAAAAAGACTTGTTAAAACATATAATAAAAATTACTTACTCAGAACAAAGTTTTACTTATCGTATGAATATAGTGACTCTCAGTAGTCACACTTCTTATTGGGAAGATTATTGTAAGATAAGCAGTAGCTTTGTAAAGGTAATTCAGACTGTCTTACTGATAACACAGGCTATGTCCTCAGGGAAACATCATCCATTCCAGCATATTTCAGGAAATTTCATAAATTTCAGCATATCTCACATCTCAGACATGTCTGCTTCTCAGGATGGAACTTTGTTTTAAAGGAAATGTATTTTTGGTTTTCCCTTAGAGCACGTGGCTTTGTCTCCTAGGTAAATTATATTGTCCTAAAGAAAAAAACCCATCATCCGATTCAAGAGTATTATCCTAAATCTAGTGGGGCTTGTTTAAGCCATCAGTCCTTCTTTAACATATCCTTCTCATGACACGTACGCTCTTGCTGCCCTTTTTTAGCCTTGTGACTCCTAGAATGCTCTTCATGGGTAAAGTATGAATGTATTTACTAGGAAGTCTTTGTACTTTTCTTTGGAGTTTGGAAGTATGGTTTGTTGTTGTTGTTGTTTTTTCCCATGGAGATACCTAAAGATTTAGACATTAAGCCTGGATCAGTGACTGGAATTGAATTCTAGATACACAGAAGGCTATGCAGAAGACACACACAGTGCTGTCTGAAGTATTCTTAAGCATTGCTGGGATTTGTACTGAGAAGAGAAAATCTTTGAAAGTGGTATTGAAGGGGAGATGTAATACAACATATTTGAAATGTAGAAATGCATTCAGATACTATTTTAGCAACCTGAAATGCAGAAAGGAAGCTGCAGTAGCTAAGTACAAGATAGTAAAACTTGGGTTTTAGCAATTTTTGCATTTATTGTATGCTTTTTGAAAATTCCTTGACAAGTTGGCACATTGTTACAGTTTTCTTGCTTTTGGTTTTTTTTAAAGGCATCCAAAATGTGCTCAGCTTATTCTGTGCCGTGCTTACAGAAAATAAGGTTCTTTTTCACTCTGCAAGTTTTCAGAGGCTCAGTGATGCCTGTAGGGCTCTGGAGTCTTTGATGTTTCCTCTCAAATATAGGTGAGTTAAGTTTTGATTCTTTGAACTATAATTTCATTACTCATTTTATAACCTATGTTATATTGCCCTTAAGAAAGGGAGTTGTGCTATGTTTGTTCAAATTAGCAAAGGCTTTCATAATCATATGTATAAGTCCTAGTCTGTACACATAATTAATAAAGGTCTGATGACATCAAGACAGTGGAAACAAGTAGGGAAGATGTGTCTTACGTGCAAATACAATAGCATCTCTACTGAAAACATCAGTTGGGTGGTAAAACTTGAGAGTGATGATCCATGAGTTAATTCATGGTAAAGATATGGGGGAGATCTAATAACATCCTGCCATTGCTTAAGAGGAGGAGCATGACAGAAGAACAGGATACTTGAGTCAAAGCCGAAACAGGGGAGTGGAAAGTTTCTGACTGTACGCAGGGAAAACATGTTTTATTGTGAGGGTAACTAAGCAGTGGAACAGAGAGCCTGTGGAACTTCTATCCCCGTAAGTTTTCAGGACCCAACTGGACAGAGCCCAGGACAACTTGACCTGGTTCAGTCTTGACTCTGCTTTGAGCAGAAGGTTGGACTGAATGATCTCCTGGGACCCTTTACAACCAGAAAGATTCCATAGGTCTAAGTTAACATCTGCATTAGCTTGTATCACAGTTTTAAGTTACTGACAAATGTCCCACAGAGAATGAATTTAAGTGAACAAAGTGACCCTCTAAAAAGCCACATCTGACTCCAGCATTTTGAAATGGAAAACTTAAACTATTTGGTTTTTTTAGGAAGAAAACGTCTAATTCTAACATATCTGTTTTAAAAGATGCTTCTATTTTAATCACATGTTTTTATTTCAAACATTTCTGAAATTGGCTTCATTTTAATATAGAGTAAGAATGAAAAAAAAAAAACTACTGAGTTTTGACATATGTTTCTTAATGCTAAAATAGTAATTAATGTAAATATGTAATAAATATAAATTAGGTGTGGAAATGCATGGATCAATTTAGACCCAGATTTTCATGTTGCTTTGATGAATTTTTTTTGTTTTTAAATTGTCCAAGTAAACAATATCTGAAGTACAGGGTTCTATACATAAGATTTAGTTGTCATTTCAATGTCAAAGCAAAAGATTCATTTAAAGATCTGTTATTAAAGATATATTCATGAAAGACTGAATTCTAGATGTTTGGCTTAGAACTAGACATGCATTTTAAATGAAAGTTCTATCTTTAAATTTAGTGTCCCTGATTACCTAAAAAAAGTTATGGTCAAATGTAATGTCCATGTAAGATAAATGTTGCAAAATATAAATACAATTCTCTTAGTTTGTAAAATACAGTTGTTTACAATAAATTGTAGACTCTATAATATAATTATTTCTGGAGTTTACTTGACAGATATTCATTTAACAGCATGCCATATAAAGAAATATTTAATTAATACTTTCATCTTTTGCCTGTGTAAAACAGAGATCTATAGAGTAAACTGAATATGTAACAGGGAGGTTATTTTCTTCTTAAGAAAAATAAGCTGTCCTGTATGAAAGGATAGTCAAAAGCTCTTATTTTATTTTGTTTTATTTTATTTCTTCTTTTCACAGTTATCCCTATATTCCAATTCTTCCTGCACAGCTATTGGAAGTTCTCAGCTCACCAACACCTTTCATAATTGGTGTACATTCTGTCTTTCGCAATGACATTCACGAGCTTGTAAGTATGTCTGGCCAACATGTTCATAGTTTCAATGTCATTTATGGTATTTAGTTGCAGAGATTTTTCATGCTTTAGAGAGTTTTACATGAACGGTTCATATAAGCTTAAAATATTATTGTAGAAAACAAAGCAATACATTCAGGCAAAGAAAAAAGAAGCAGCATCCATTCTTTTCTAAATACATAGAGACTATAAAGTAGAAATTATTTTATTCCACTGCCTGATGGGGAGGCATCAATCCATTTCCAGCTTTGTCTTGTATTTGTCATGAGTCTGAACAATTCATTTATGATATGCAATTGTGTTCTCAATTATGTTACTTTAATCCTTGCTTTTTAAGGATGTGCTTGGAGAAACTGAACCAGGGTTACAGAGGTGCCTAGAAACATGTAATTTTACTTACAGTTGTTCTCATCATGTGTTTTTGCAAACAACCTATATATTTCAAATCACTGAGCACAGGCCTGGAACATTCAGAAACAGAAGTCACTGTTTAAAGTTTGGCCTAATTTAACTTTCTTTGGTTTACATTCGTTTTTCGTGGCTAGATTCAGTTGTATGAAGTATTTGGAGTATTTCCTTTATCAAAAGCATTCTATACATTGAAGTTAATATTGTTTCATATTTTAACTTAAATGCAGATCATGAAATTTGAACTCTTTTTAACCTATGCTCACAGTATGCACTACCAATAATGTGTGTGTTTGTCCTTTACAGTTAGATGTAATCATAGCAGACCTGGATGGAGGAACAATTAAAATTCCTGAATGTATTCATCTTTCTCAGCTGCCAGAGCCACTGCTACATCAGACTCAAATGGCGCTTTCTCTTGTATGTTTTGATACAAACCCTATTTTCCACCCTCTCGTCTGTTTTCAAAAAATGAAAATTTAATTTCAGTATTAAATTGCTTTCAAACACATGGGAAATGTGAGACTTAAAGCTATGATTTGTGCCAGCATTCCTGGTTTTAGAATAATTTATTGTCTGAAGTTAGAGTGAATATCATCATTAAATTGCTGCAGAGGTTTTTTTTTTTCACTAGTCAGGGTGTAGGTAGTGATTTTTTCCTTGCCTAATAATGATTTTTTAACAAGTTCAACCACAGTATTTGAGCAGCATTGTTACTATTCAGTTTAGCTTCTTTTCTATTTTTATAAATTAATTTCAAACTTGAAGTTTTAACGTTTATTTGTGCGATGCCTCTATATAAATATTCAAGAATGATTGATTCTGCATTACGGAATCACCAAAAAAAGTATTCAATTTGTCTTTTTACCGTCTTTGTCATACATTAGAAAATATCTTACTTGGAGGCTTCTGAACAAAACTTGTATTAAAGAGAATTTTCTCTCTGTTAATATGTTTCAGATTGACCAGCTCTAAATCCCTAACTATATTAACAAGCTTTATTGATTGTGATAGGAGTTTTTAATGATTAGCTCACTTATAGAAACCTGAAGCTAAGAAATTAATCCCAATTTTATTTCCATAATTTTCATGATTTTCATGATTTAACTCAGTCTACTATTGGAGGTACTTACTACCAGTGAATATTAATTTGAGAAAGAAGAAAAAAAGTAATTTATTCTTTCCTCAGCAAAATAAGGGAAAAAGATTTTGTTTAAAAAATTCTCTAGGTTTTGCATCCTGATTTGGAAACAGCAGATTATGCATTCCCTCCCCCACGAACAGCTTTATCACACTCAAAAATGCTGGTAAGATTTCTGTGTTATGTCTGATTTTCTTAAGCAGAGAACTGTTGAAGTTTTAGACTAACCTTCTTATAAGAATTCCTGCTTTGTTTTTTCTTTTCCGTACCCATATTCTTTATAGCAGTATTATTATTATTGGTAGAGAAAAGAAATGCCATTGGACTTTGCATTGGGCCCTCTAATAGCATTCTAATGTGTTAGATGTTTTTTTAAATATACTGCTGTCTGTTGAGTTAAATTTGTCCTTCTCTGTTTTGTAAACTAGTAAACCTGCAGAATCTTACTTGACTGGACAAAATTCGTCTTTTTGTGTGTTTGTGTAAATGTTACAATTAAGTTACCTTATGGACACGCCCCACCCGTTCAAAAAATGTTCAGAAGCATTAAAAATATCATTCATGATCTATATGTTCAGCATAATTATGAGTAAAGATAGTGTCAAAAGACACTACGTTTACAATAATAATCATAATGTACACTGTATGCTTGGACATATTGGGAAAAGAATTAAATGGTCTTTAACCGTACACGGTTAAATGGCTTTTAGGAATCTCAACCTGAATGGAAGTATAAGTAATTTTCTGTACTAAAAAAGTCTATAGAAAGTGTTCTGCTAAAATCTAGTTAATTTAAATTAAAAGCAATTGTGAAGCCATGGTAATTTAAAAACTCAGTAAAGCTGCTGGGTTTAGCTTGTAGGAGTATCTAGAACTGAACTTGAGTTGCTGATCCAAACTAAAATCCAAAAGCCAGTTCAGTTTAAGAATGCATGCTGGGTTTTTTTGTGTAGGTGTATTTGAAAATGGAAAACTCATAAGTAGTACAATATATTTGTGGTTCTTATTTCTTGCTTTAAGATTTTTAAGACTGTTTATTTTCATTGTTGGAGACAGGAAATGTCATCCAGATGTCATTTAAAATAATGACAGAATTCAGCTAAGATCTCGCTTCAAATAGCAAAGTTATGAATTAATATAATTTTGTATCAAAATAAGAATTCTATTAAGTCTGAAAGAAATCACTGTTCTCAATTTGTCCAAAAAGTCAGGGTGCAAAGGTACGTGTTAAAATCCTAGAGAGCAGCCTTGACACAAGGAAAATAAGAATACCTCTCAGTAAAGTGAGCCCTTACAAAATTAGTTTTAAAATAGAATAATGTCGGTCATGTTCCTGTGAAGAATAAACCAACATCTAGAAAAATATTCAAATAGGGCAGCTTTATAGAATCTAATATATACCTAAACTTATTTATTGAAAAAAATAATTATAAGCTGTTACTTATTTAGTTTTATTTACCTTTTGATTAGATGATCAGCTTGCTGCTTATCTGGTTGGTTACTCTAATATTCTTTCATGTGCGTAACTTCTAAAGTTAGGGTTGGTTTAAAATGTCCTTTGAGACATTATAATGTGTGAGGTCTTAAAAACAGTTTTAGGACTTCAGGTTTTAGACATGGCTGCAGTCTGAGCAGCCACATGAGCTAAGATGAAATAACACAGGTTAACACAGGATTTGATCACAATCTTTATTGCATCTAGGCCAGCTGAAGATGTTACAGTCCCAAGTCGGACTCCAGCTGTTCACATGATTTCCATTAATTCGGCAATGTTTATATAAGCACTCCCTTACTCACTTAAATAAAAATAAACTAGGACTTTAAATATATACTATTTAAAACTTTTCAGACTAACCCTGGCTTGTTTTAGCTGCAGTAGATTAGCACAGGAAGACACGAGTTGGAGTCCTAGACAAGTAGCTGAGGGAACTTGGAGCAATCTCCTCGGCTGGCAGAGCCGCAGTGGAGGGCTGTGGTGATGCCAGAGATGCTGTGAGCCCGGTTCCCCCAGAATCAGCAATGCCACCTTAGACTGTGGTTCCCGGTTGCCCCTGCCCACTCCAGTGGCACTGCTTGTGCACCGCCACACTTATTTTAGGGAATAAATACAGCCTAAAATACCCTTTTCTTTATTAGTATTTGTTTACTCCGATGGCAGTTCCTTTGTGTGGTTCAGCACGTGACTGCCCCAACAGTTACACTTGCATCGGCCAGAGGCTAATGTGCAGACATAGAAAAGAAGCAGGAGAAAACAGGAGAATGATGTACTGAATCTGTCACTGCCATCCATGGATAAGTCAGTGGAACTGTAGTTTCATACAAGATGACTTTGTATGTGTACGAATATCTCCACTTCTGTGCTGCACTGCTGCATTGAGTGATGAATTTCTAGGTGTCTCTCAGATAGCTTTATACAGGTTTGGGCAAATTTAGAATACAAGAATGTTTTGACAGCATATTCAATTACTGCCTACAGGATAAAGAAGTGCGAGCAATCTTCCTTCGGCTATTTGCACAACTTTTCCAAGGGTATCGGTCATGTCTTCAGCTGATCAGAATTCATGCTGAGCCAGTAATTCACTTCCATAAGGTAAAACTGAAGCAGTTACATGTGTTTAGTTAATATTAGTTTCTGTTATGTTATTTCCACAAGCTTACCCTTTGAACAGGTGTTAAAGTTTAAAATGATAAAATACAATAATCTACATGTGATAAGCAAACCATTTTGGCATAGCACGATATCACTGCATTTTAGTGGGACTAATTGCAGGAACAGTGGTGAGATGTGAAACAAAGTTTACATTAAAATTTGATGCAAAAAAACTTTTAAATAGTCATTAAGGAATTTTGAAAACACATATATATGTAACCGAAAGGCAATACTTGAATTTACTATTTTTGTATTTTATTACCTGTGAGATTTATAAAATGTTTGCATCAGACTTCCTCTTATGTCACTTATTACCTAGTATAAAGGTACTAGGTAATATAAAAGATTTAATTAGAATGTACTGCATGTTAGCTTAAGCTGGTGAAAATGTTTAACTAGTGCATAAATAGATGATTGTAGTTTTGATACTGATAAAATGCATACTTTTTGGTTTTCGTGTCTTTATTGCAGGCAGCCTTCTTGGGGCAACGAGGCTTAATTGAGAATGACTTTCTAACCAAAGTTCTCAACGGAATGGCATTTGCTGGTTTTGTGTCAGAGCGGGGTCCTCCTTTCAGAACCTGTGACCTTTTTGATGAGGTGAAGACTCTTTCTATATTCCCAAGTAAATTAAAATGTGAAAAACTATTGAAATGCTTCTGAGTCGTCACTGTTTATTATATAAAGTTTACACTAAACTTATCAATGCTCTTTTCTACTAAGAATACATTTCTAGTTTACTCCATGATATTATGCACTGCTTATGTGTATAAACAGTTGTAGAAGTCATGATAATGTTGTTCCTGTTGTCAGGTTTGAAACTTCATAATGCATCACATATGCTAGTACAGCATTATTTTGAGTAATCTAATTATATTCTTAGAAACAGAGAAAATATCATTGAGAAATAGTAAATTAAATACCCATAAATATAAGACTAGGACAAACATTTTTTCTTTTAGTAAGTATTGCTGTATTTTTTACTGTGCTGGCTTGTATTTGAATGTAGAGTACAAATAGAGTTGAAATTAATTTTGCGTGGTAGTAGTATATATGAGAGATATGAATTGTGGTGTAACTCATGGCAAAGGTATGTAGGTTTTAGGTATGTAGGAATTTCTGTGTTAGGTAGGACTACAAAATCTGGTAACAGAAGCTCTATAAGAAAGTGAAAATGTCTTATGTTCAAGAGTTGTTTGACATTGCATATTATTCAGTGTTCAGTTTTCTTTGTTCAGTTTCAATTTAAGATAACATTTCAAAACTTAAATAGGAAAGAAATTATTTTATTTGAATTATAAACATTTGTATTCTTTTCTTTTTAAGTTGGTAGCCTTTGAAGTTGAAAGAATTAAAGCTGAAGAAGGTAATCCGCCAAAAATGATAAAGCATGTTAGAGAACTTGCAGAACAGCTCTTCAAAAATGTAAGTTTACTCTACCTGCTGCACTTATAGAGCTGAGGTAGTACATTGAAAATTCTTATTTCTGAGGTTAATCCAGTATCTAAAAATGGAAATGACCCCTTGTGGTAATCATCATCTGCATTGTGACAAAAGACTTTGGAACTTTAAATGTCACCAATTTTTCACATGTAAAGGAATTTCAATATAGTAATATTGATTTATTAATGCTGATATTGATTTCCCTATCAAGTACTGCTACTTAGCATTCTATTTTCCTAATGTGTATTTGTATAACATATATAAACGTTTATTTTCTCTGCTGCAATCTGTCCATGCTGAATAAGTCTATTTTTCTTGCCTCTCAGTAGTCTTCCATATGAAAACTATACATGCAATTTGGCATAATGAATGCTTCCAGCAGATCGCTCCTGCTTTGCAACCCAGTCCCTATGGTTTGTGTGCTCAGCAAACGCTATTTCATTTCTTACAACTTGCTTCTTGGACTCCTTAGGTTTCCTAGAATACTGTTTCCAGTTTCATTCTTGCCTTCCTATCAGACCTTTATATTATACAGTGCTTTTGTAAAATCTTTTACCGTTTCATTAGTTGGGGTTTTGGGGGTTTTTTTTGACTTATTTCTGGGTTGGGGGAGGATGAGATCATCTGGTCTCACCCCTTCCTGTAGTTCGTTGTTCAGGCTCCACAAAGCAATGTCTATTACGCAGTCAGTTAACACCTTTATCACCCTTTCTTTTCTATATCCCACTTCTCCTAAACTATGATTACATGATTAATTATGTATATTGTATTAGTATGTATAATGTATATTAGATGGTGGATCCATTACATTCCAGACTTTTTTTTCATTAGAAAGTTAATTGCCAATACTAAAGTAAATTAATCAGGTTCTTTTTCATCAAACGGCAAAGATGAGT
Source organism: Clamator glandarius (assembly GCA_033459285.1). Taxonomy (NCBI): domain Eukaryota; kingdom Metazoa; phylum Chordata; class Aves; order Cuculiformes; family Cuculidae; genus Clamator; species Clamator glandarius. The sequence goes on from JAUNZM010000138.1 coordinate 526,423, forward strand.
GAATTGAAGTCGATGGATAATAGAGAAGAAAAAATGAGTATTGCACTAAAGTTTATTTAAAATCTATCTTTTAGAAGTTTTTATTTCCTGAAGATCTAGGACTGTAATGATAGAAGCATGTGATTATTGGGGAACTATTTCCATAAATATGGGAAATTGCTGTGAGAAATGTAATTGTTATGGTACTGAATTACTTCCAAAGGAAATGTCGAACATTGTTTTTTGTTTTCTAGTGCGTATAGATCCTTTTTAGAATTAAAGAGCCTATAAAGCATAAGTGAATGTGCTTATGTGCAACTTTTCACTTACATTATTTGTCAAATTCAATGTGAATACTGCTATGTTTTAGACTTTTCTTATGATGAGATATAACTTATACCATTGTGATTGACCTGTTACTTTGCTACCACTAAATCAATGACTTGTATTAATTTATATTGTATTTATTTGTATTAATCTAGCTGGTACAAGTGGAAGATGTAGACAAGTGTTTGGCATTTACTGTTTCAGTAGTTGAAGACATTAGACCTACATTCCTAGGAGCATATACAGCTGGGATTAAAGTGATACTTTCTGTGTCTTTCCTCTGGAATGCTCTTCTTCATAAGATGGAACATGGAATAGTTATTCTCCCTTTCTGGCTTCTTGTGCTATATGTCATCTGTTAGCCCCTGCTGAGATTGCATTCCTATTCTCTGCGTTGCTTCTCCTGCTGCTGTCATCCCCCTGGCTAGACTTGTGGCTTGTTTCATTAAACTTCCCTCTGCAGAGAATTTGTATGGCTAAGCAGCTGGTTTGTTTTGACTGCTATTTTTCAAGTTGATGCATTTGATCTCCTTGTTGCCTTTTCAAGCGAGCTCCTGTTTACAATTTTTATTGCAAGCTAGTTGTGCTTGTGCAACAGAAACCTAGTTGATTGAATAGCACTCTTTGGCAGTGGTACATTGCCAGTAACAGGATAGAGTCAAATTGGAAAATAGTAAATTCAGACATGATTAATGACAGCTCCTGGTATATGAATGAAGAGAAGGAGATAGCCCATTTTGTTTGATTGATTGTTACAAAATGTGAGATGTGGTCCTGTGAATGGTGGTAGAATCCTTGTGCAACATGTACATCTCTGCTGTATTTTGGAAAAGGTACAATCTGAAGTCAGAAAAAAACCTCAAAGGAACAGGAAAAATGATCAACCATTTGAGGAAAAAAAATAAAATAAATGGTGAATTTTCATATCTCGCTGTCTTCAGGAAACAATCTGAAATCAGTGTGGAGGCAGTTGAGTGAAACTTAGTAGTTTCTGATGTACATGGTTTTTCTGGTTGCTGGAACACCGAAGGAAGATGGTGCACGTCCACATATAGGAACACATACTGTGCTCGTACTATACATTTCTGTTATATAGTACAGGGCATATCTTGCTAATGTCTTCATTATTGCATGATAATGTAGAGATCAAGACAAATATAATAATTACATAGTAGCAGATGCAGCAATTATTTTGGCAAAACAAATAACTCTATTCTGCAGTATGAAACTGATTTTTTAATTATTTTTTTTAATTCTGAAGAAGCTTTCTTTAGGGCTACTTATTACATTTTCTTTTAAGGAAAAAGAAAATAAAGACAGTAAAAGAGTGAGAAAAATATCATTGTAGGTAAACATTTATTTTCACGGTGGATATTCTGATTGTTTTGCAACAATAGAATTCTTCTCCACCTGAGAACACACCAAAATTTGATGTGATACCTACTTTTACTTTCTTTGTAGTTTAGCCCCGTCATTTATTCTCTTTAATCACCAGTATTATTTTTTTTTTTAGTACAGTGAGCTGTGTGGCATATTTTTATGGGCCACTCAGAAGATAGTTTGCCATAGTTTGATACAACATGGATTAAAAAAAAGAATTTTCACTTTGTAGTCTTGAACATAGTTTCTCAGCAATCAGTGAAGAGATTGTATGTTTTAATATTCTTCGGCTCACTCCCTGATGAAGAGATTGATTGTCAAACTGATTGTTGTTCAAGGCCTAGGCACCCACTGAGCTGCATAAAATATGCCTAAGTTGAAGAGTGACTTTTTTACTCTCTTTCTTTTTGGATTTTGCATGTTGACAAAAATAGTTTTATAACACCCTTTAATAAAATTGAAAGTATTTCATAGAATCAGTCAAGGGTGATACGAATGCAAACCATTATATTGATCAGCTGCATTAGGTATTTGACTTCTCAATCTGTTGGGAATGACAAGGGCATAAAACAGTAATAAAATTGTATGAGACAGATGATATACTATGCGTATAATCTTTTGCTTTTGACCTGCAGGAAAACCCCAATCCCCACATAGCATTCCAGAAAGTGCCACGGCCCACGGAGGGCTCTCACTTGCGGGTTCACATCCTCCCTTTCCCCCGGATCAATGAGTGCCGGGTGCAGGAGCTCCTCCAAGAAGGCCTCGCAAGGAGTCAGGGTGCTCCCCCTGCCACTCGCGGGGACAAGAAGTGTGTCGTTCCAGCAGGTCCCCCTGTTGGTATGTTTACTTCTTTCCCAACTTACCTATCTGTTGTCCTGTCTTATTAACATATAATTAGCATGACTGCAGTGTGTTGCTCCCGATTTCATGTTCATACAGTATTTTCAGTGATCGTAGTAACCTTTAGTACATAGACTTTGCCTGTTTACCTTTGCAATTTTGAAGCCCTTTTGCATCAGCATTTACCAAGTCAAACATCCAGAGTGTGAATGGTGTAATTACTAATAACAGAAAAGGATTTGATCTGAGTTATTAAATTAGATATACTCATTTAGGTCTGATGATAGGTTACTTGCAGGACTGGCTGAACCAACCTTTAAACTGTTAGGGTTTCTCCTTTGACACTTTTGGAAGGCATGTAAATTACTAGGAAAAGGCAAGGAACAAACATAGAATCTGTGTCAAAATAAATACACCTATACTTAAATATAAAGAAATATGTAGACATTGTAGGCCTGTCAATTTAATTTAATGCTAGAAAACTTCTGTTAGTCATAGTCATATTCATCTCTGTAAATGGTGGCATAAACAAATATGTTTAGTAAACTTCAGGACACGTGAGACTAGAAGCGCTTGCAAAACTTTTGAAGGATAAAGTTAGTATTCAAATCACTTGAAAAACTGGAGATCTCATCCCTGTTGAATTTTGTCATTTTCTATGGTTTTTCTTCAAATAAGGTATTGCACTTGCATAGGCACGGTCCGCTTACTAGGCAGCAGTTCTTCAGAAATTAGTTTGGGGTTTGTAATGTTCATAGGGCAAACATGACCCAACTATATCAACCTACTGCAAAAAAGACAAACATCTTAGTGAGACGTATAAACAGGAGTACAGTCAGTGAACCCCATGGAGAAATCTTTCATTACGCTCAGTGAGACCTCAAATAGGCAGTTTGTATCCATTTTTGGACACTAGAAGACTATCTCCATTTTTGGTTCTGTTGGAGGGAGTCCAGAAGAAAGCAACAAGAATTACCAGTGGTCTGGAGAATGTGACCTACAAGTAAAGATGGAGAGTTGTTTAAACTGAAAAACAGAAGACTGGGGGAACACATAATAGCAGTCTTCAGTTACATAAGAGGCTGTTAAAAAAAAGAAAGGGAATAATCTGTAGTGATAAGAAATAATGGGTTTAATTGCAGCACAAAAGTAGACTTATTTGTCAGGGAAAACTTTATAAAAGGAAGATTGTGAGGCAGCTGAATGGATTTCTTGTGAAGCCATGGAGTCTGTCTTATCGCAGAACCTTGGGAACATATTAGACAGACATGAGAAATAACATAAATACGGTTGATACTGTCTAGGGACAGCGAGATGAACTACATGGCCTCTTGAGGGCCCTTCCAGGCCTGTTTCCTTTGGGTCTATCTAAGAAGAGGGTGAAGTCTGTTCACCTGCCTATGCTGTTGACTATATAATTTTATCTGTTACTTATAGAATATTTAAAGGGTATGCGCTTGTGTTCTGTTGTATTTTTTTGAAAGGCTAGATGCAAGAGAAGATTTTCTTTCTTAAAAAGTTAATTTTTATGTCAAAGTTTGTTTTGGGTTTGTTTTTTTTCAAGGAGCAGCTTTCACACTCATCTTCCCCACTGTCCTGTGTGTCAAAAGCCTTGGCTGTTAGGAGCTCATTATTATCTACAAGATGGGCACATTCTGCATTTATGTTCTATTGACTTGGTACTGAAGAGAACAGGAAGAATGGTAGTTCTTCCCTTCTGAATTTATTTGAAAATTCAGAGCTAAACACCGCATTAAAAAAAAAAATCTTTAGATCTCAGCAAACTGGAACCTAGATAAGAGAACAGGTTTGTCAGGCATAATTCCTTGCCACAGAATTCTTGGCATGGACAATGAATTCCTTAGGAAAAAATTAGTTATCTACTACTAGAAAATATGCAAGGCTTCGCACTGTAGAACAAACCACACACACCTACATATATTTATTAATTCGTGTTTATTTATCTATTTTATTAGTATGTTAGAGGTTGGAACAAGTAGTAAGGAGAATCAACTGCTGCAGTTAAAATTCAGAACACTATTCTTCAGATAGTGTAGGAAAACCAAAGACTTAGGATCTTATATATATATGTCTGCTAATGTTATTTGCTTAACAGAACAAAATGGAGGACACATTAATTTTTTTCTTTTCTTCTTAAAGAACTTTCTAGTATTCTTTGTGGCTCTTGCAGAAGATATTTCACAAATGTATATTCTTCTATTTCTTTGTTAGTTTCCATAATGGAAAAAGGAAGCACAATTTTCAATAGTGCACAAAGGCTGGAAGTTGTTAGAAACTGCATCGCATTCATTTTTGAAAACAAATTTTTGGAGACCGAAAAGGTAATTACATGCAATTTTAACTTTCCCAAATAAACCTTCATTCTGTTAATGAGCAAGAGGAGACTGACCTTCTTACAAAGTACATTTTAAAGTAGTTTCAAATACTAATGATTATCTTAACCACTTAAATAAACAAAGTAAGCAATAAAACTAATCATTTCTCTACAATACTGTGTGTAATATGAAACTAATGGATTTGCAAACCTTTTTATTGTACTATGTGGGTGTGTTGATACCTTTTTCGCTAATTTATATGCCCATTAGAAATGTATTGTCCACATGATATTTTTAAAACCAGGTATATATTAGTCTAGCTGTATTTATTAGGTGACGTGTAAACAGAAGGCATGCACACATATTTCAGTGTTTGTCCACCAAGTGCTTTTTTGACATTTTCAGTGCCATAAATTTTACTGATTTTAAAAATCAATGATTTGATAGAACTCAGAGATGAATGTAAATACTTGGCATGTCTGTTTTCACTAAAATGTACTAGTGAATTGTCTTCCTTTACATTCTTGTTTATTCTGACTGTAAAATTAAGAAATTCATTTATTTCATAGAAAAGTACCACCCGTATATCTTTGAGGCTGTGCAGCACAAGATAGAAAATTCGTGTTTCTTGATTTACAAGTTATGTTATGGGACTGCATATTTGAAAAATCCTAATAAAATGTGTAACACTTTTCAAAGAGTTTTGATGCATATGCAACACAGTAGGTTTTGACCTCTTTCAACTTAGCATTTGGAAAGCGTCAGTGGTTTTTTGCTCCCTTGAGTGGTAGATGTGTCCTTAGACAACAGGCTGCCTTCTCTTGTTTATCTGTTACCATCCATTAAATCTGGTCTAAGGGACCACAGTTGGTAGTCACTGAAGAAGCACTTGCTGCATCTTTAAAACATTGACATAAATATACTATAGGGACTGTTTAACTGTGTAACAGCCTTGTGGCCTTATTGCTATGAGAGTTTTGCCACTTCTATAGCCATTTGTCATTCACTGCTTATCAAAAAACATGCTGGTTGGCATTGATATGCTAACTTGAGACCTGGCCTGGCCGGTACAGAATAGAGCACTTGTGTTGATGCACAATAATTCATTTCTGATTTGACATCCATTCAGTGTCTGTCCGTATTCAATCATTTCTGTTTACAGATATAAATGAGAAATGCTATTTAATTGGTTTGAAAAAAACATGGGAAAAATGTAGTACTTAATGACTCAAGCTAAATCAACCATTATGTGGGTGAGATTCAAGCTAAGAAGTAATTTCCAAAATTATTCTTTACTATACCATCACCTGCAATTTCTTAATAAAGAGTAAATGATGCTTAGTATGGATTGTGCCATTTAATTTTACTTCCACTAAGTTAGATATTCTTGTCTCCAGACCCTGCCTGCAGCTTTGAGAGCCCTGAAAGGAAAGGCAGCTCGGCACTGCCTGACACAGGAGTTAGGCCTGCATGTCAAACAAAATCGAGCAATACTGGACCATCAGCAGTTTGACTACATTGTGCGGATGATGAACTGTGCTTTGCAGGTATGGTATGTGAAGGTTTTGATCTTTGGTTGTCTTTGTTCTATCATTATGACAAGCAAAAAATCATTTAGAGTGAAGTGGAGAAGCAGAATAATAGGACCATGTACTACAACGGTGTAGCAGATACTGCTTGACAGTGCATTTAAGATATTTTTTTGTTGAAAAGATTAAGGGGAAAATGCTCAGGTCTATAGAGATCTGCTTGAGATCAAAAAAGAATGAAAACCTTTCCCATTATTAATAACATAGTTAAAATTTGGTTTTGGTAAGTATTCAGTTGATTTATCCTAATGGCTTTAAGTACTTTTTAAATTAATAGGTTTTAGCTTTTTCCTGATATTTGCAGCTCTGAGCTCCTAAAATGTGTATTACCCACTGCTCAGTTTAAAAAAAATACAAGCTCATTCTCTTTAGCATCACAAGGGCAGACATACCTCAGGAAGAAACCACTCTTTCTGCTTGCATGGTGGTAGTTCTACTTCTTACAGCATCATCTTGTTTGCCAGACTCTGAAGGTGTTTGCAGTTCATCTACTAAGTTATTCTACTGATAAATGAAATAATTTTGTGCAGAATGAACATCAAAATATGGTGGAAGCTGGCTATGAGAGTAAGATATGTGTATGACTTACTCTGACTTTTATTTGAATAATTGTCTGGGTTTAACTTTAATTGCTGTCCATTGTCAGATATATTTTATAGATGTCACTGTTTTCAGTCTGATGTCTAAGAATGTAATAGTATTTTTTAAAATTTGTAATGTGATCACATCCAGTTATAATTTGCCTCTTGTTGCCTCTGTCTGAGTTATTGTATAGAACGAGGAACTTGGTTGAAACATTGGTTTTTAGTACCCCTCCCCTCTAACCTAAAAATGGCTGAAATTATTTTGCAGCAGTTTTTTGACCCATATTTGTAAAAAGGTGAGTACTAAATATAGCTTTCATTTGAGTACAGAAATAAATTAACGTTCACTGAGCAAACACTAACTCAGGCCACCACCAAATGTGAATTGTCTGTTGTATTTCTTGTTTATTCACTGTAGATACATTCTTGCTATTTGGACAAAATTCAGCTTTGCCTAAGCAGTGGTCTTTAGAGAAAAATTACCTGTAGTTAACAGATGAAAATGACTAGCTAAAGTTGCACAACATGTATTAGAGTGTGCTTCTTTGGCACAAGCATTGGCCTTTTCTGAGCTCTAAGTTTAGCCTCAGAGTCAGGAAAAAAATAGGAGTTTTCTGTGCAACTGTATTTCTGTGCCCAAAATAATGAACACTGGAATACTAATACTGCACCTGCTGTGTATTCCAGAGGTAGACATTTTTCTTTCCAACAGAAATGTTCAGATATGCCACAGATTTTACTCTTTGCTACTTTTTTGTTTGATACTGGGGAAAAAAGGGGAGCTGTTTTTAGACAATAGGAATGGAATACAAATCCCTTTATTTACTGTGTCTTAGTACAAAACAGACAGCAAAAGAAAATGGGATATTGAGGAAATTTCCTGAGGAAAGAAACACTGATATCACCTTTTAACAACGCAATGAAATCCAGTTTTTCTCCAGGAGAAAAATCTTGGTTTTCTTCCCAGCGATTTGAAGACCCGAGGAGAACCTTAATGTCCATAGAAATTCGTGTGTCTGAAGTCTTACTGAAATTAATATAGATTGTTATTTTTCTCAAAAAAGCCAGCAAATATTGCTCAAGTTTTGCAGAGATGGATCAAGCAAGGAGGCATAGCTTTTATGCTCTTTTTTTCCAACAGTATTTTCATATCTTTGAAAATATAAAATGGAAATTTCCATTTCTCAGGAGTAAGCTTGGCCAATATGAAAACATCTGAACTCCTGACACTGGGCAGCTAGTTAGAGGCAAGTATTTAGTACATCTGCTCTCATGACGTATGAAATTACTTATTAAGATAAAAGCATGATTTATATTTTGTCTGTGTATTGTATTCAACTGTATTATTTGGAACAACGTGTGAATTGTGACATTTTGGACCTTCCCTATATTGGTTCAAGAAAAAAATAATTTATCATTTGCCCTTACTGCTGTGGGACTCAACGAGTCAGTGTTTTGCTATGGAGACATGAATTCTGTTAGCTGCAGGTCATAAGACCCAGCATTTTAAACTGTGCCTGTTAAAAAGATACAAAAATCTAATTTGAGAAATGTGATCTAAACTGGAGATGTATTCAAGCTCTAGGAAAGAGCACATTAATTGTGATGGAGGGTTAGATTGCAGTATTGCTTTAAGGCCTCGCCACGCTGTTGGAATTGTAGAAACCATCTCATTCGTACCACCAAATATCTTGTCACAGATTTCTATGTTTCCATTAGCTTCTGTAAGATACAAACTAAAATATTGCTGTTGCCAGGAGGCATGCAGCAGCCAATAGAAAAGCTGAGAAGCAGGGAAGGTCCCGGGCATAGTCTATATGTGGGCTAGAGCCCTGGTGCTCTGCTCCATGAGCTGGGTTAAGCAGGACTTTGTGTACAGCAAGCCCCAGCCTGATGATTTTCCCTGGGAAATACCAGTCTGCTGTCCCACTTGTTCTTGCAGTTAGGAAATCTGATGCTCCCCAGCCACCAAACCTCTGCTACTATAATGTGAATTGCTGCAAACCATGTGTATTTCGAGAGATACAGGTCGGCTGTTTTTGAAAGTGTCTTTTAAGCAAGAAAATGTATTATTGGCATGTACTGAATTCTTTGTCTTACTGGGAATGGTGCCACCTTACAAAACCAGGAAGATTGCATTCTGCAAGTTTATTGCAGATCCCTCTGTAACTGTTTAAGATTTTCCTGGTTGTTTAGTGTCAGGGTTTGGGGTTTTTTTTAATAGCATGTATTCTCGTGTTTTACTGGAGTCCATAAAAGTAAAGGTCAGATGCTTTTTCAGAGCTTCTATATTCTTGTTTTGTAGATGAAGAGCAATATGTTAACAAAATGCTGGTAATAATCCCGTTGTGTATATTGTTGCTGGTCTCATATCTGTGACATGTGTGCTACCATAGTGCTTGAGAACATATTAAGGAAGGCAAATAAAATATTCATACCATTGCTTCAAGTTAATAGCTGTTTTATTTTGGTGAAAAATTGCATAGACTGTATTTCCCCAAGTAGTTGATTTCTAGCCGTTTTGCAACCGGGAGGAAGAGAAGGTGGTATTTACTGGTTTCTTGTTTTACTGGAGATTGCAAAACCTGGGCTTGCCAGATCTCTGGTGTCTCTTAGTCCAAGAGTGGCATTCTTTTGAACGGTTCTTCTTTAGACTTTTTACAATCTGAAGGTAATGGGTAGGATCTTGCTGCGATTTGTTAATAGGCCCATAATCTATGGAGTAGTACAATAGTGTTTCATATTAATCTGCCCTATTTAGGAGGTAGTCAGCTGCATATTAAGCCTTGTGGTAGACGTAAGATGGCTTAGCAAATTTAAGGTAGGGCATGTTGCAGTCAACATTGAAGAATTAAAACCATATTTTACTGTGTCTGTTTGTGTCTGGGAAGTATCTACCATCTACTGCTGAAATGAAAACAAAAGAAGTCTTTCTTGTTGTTCATAGGAGTAGGAAGATCAAAATGACATGGAGACTGTATTGCTCATTGATTAAATCAAATGTCTTCTTATAAGGGCAATTAAATCCCCAGTCAGTTATTTGCTTTTATCGCTTCTAGGATTTGCCGCTGGCCACTTGCTAAAAACTTTGTTGTCATATCCTAAGTAAGAATGTTTCCCCTGACAAATCATGTACTCTGACAAGCATTTATCTCAGTCAGTATTACAGTTGTGATCAATATCTGTCACAGTGAAGCAGAAGCATTGTTTTCTGTTCCATATGCTGAATAACTGTTAAAAAATACTGTTAAAAATCATCTAAAGTTTTGTGAAAGCTTATTATATTGATTGACACTTTATTCATACAGATAGCACTGTAATGAGAAAAATGTGAAATTATTTATCCAGAAACTATTTCCATCATATAATCATAGAATGGTTTGGGTTGGAAGGGACCTTAAAGATCATCCAGTTCCAACCCACCTCCAACCAGACTAGGCTGCCCAAGGCCCCATCTGACCTGGCCTTGAACACCTCCAAGGATGGGGCAGCCACAGCTTCCCTGGGCAACCGGTGCTGGTGTCTTACCACCCTCATCATGAAAAATTTTTTTTCCTAATGTCTAGTCTCAGTCTTGCCCTTTCCAGTTCATAGCCATTGTCCCAGTCCTATGCTTTAACAAGTTTGCGGACGACACTAAGCTGGGTGGAAGTGTGGATCTGCTGGACTGAGATCAATGGCATGAGGTTTAACAAGGCCAAATGCCGGGTCCTGCACTTGGGGCACAACAACCCTAAGCAGAGCTACAGACTAGGAGAAGTCTGTCTAGAAAACTGCCTGGAGGAGAGGGACCTGGGGGTGTTGGTTGACAGTGACTAAACATGAGCCAGCAGTGTGCCCAGGTGGCCAAGAAGGCCAATGGCATCTTAGCCTGTATCAGAAATGTCGTGACCAGCAGGTCCAGGGAGGTTATTCTCCCTCTGTACTCAGCACTGGTGAGACTGCTCCTCGAATCCTGTGTTCAGTTCTGGGCTCCTCACCACAAGAAGGATGTTGTGGCTCTGGAGCGAGTCCAGAGAAGGGCAACAAAGCTGGTGAAGGGGCTGGAGAACAGGCCTGATGAGGAGCGGCTGAGAGAGCTGGGGGTGTTGAGCCTGGAGAAGAGGAGACCTCACTGCTCTCTACAACTACCTGAAGGGAGGTTGTGGAGAGGAGAGTGCTGGCCTCTTCTCCCAGGTGACAGGGGACAGGATGAGAGGGAATGGCCTCAAGCTCCGCCAGAGGAGGTTTAGGCTGGACATTAGGAAAAAACTTTTCACAGAAAGGGTCGCTGGGCACTGGAACAGGCTGCCCAGGGAGGTGTTTAAGGCACAGGTGGACGAGGTGCTAAGGGGCATGGTTTAGTGTTTGATAGGAATGGTTGGACTCAATGATCTGGTGAGTCTCTTCCAACCTGGTTACTCTGTGATTCTGTGATTCTAAGCCTTTGTGAACAGTCCCTCCCCAGCTTTCTTGCAGCCCCCTTCAGGTACTGGAAGGTCACTATAAGGTCTACCTGGAGGTTTCTCTTCTCCAGGCTGAAAAAACCCAACTCTCTCAGCCTGTCCTCATATCAGAGCATATCATGTTCAGTGTTTGCTGCTGTGGTTACCTTAGAATAAGTTAAAATTGCACATACATTCCTGTTGTAAAAGGTGTGTTTCTCTTTAATTTTCTGTAATAAATGCTCTTCTCTGACTTTTCAGAAAATACTGCTTACCTTTTTTGTAACTAAAAGCCTGCTTCTTACCAAGGAAGCACTTTGATGTAATTGTTTCAAACAACACATTGTATTTTTAGTGCTCGTTAAGACATAATAGCAAAAATGATCCCAAGGGTCACTTTGCATACTTCTCCATTAATCTATTAAAAACTACATGACTTGTCCAGATTTTCAATTGTCCCTCTGACTTTCCTCTGGCAGCAGAAATTGAGCTGCATATTTGAAACATAGTAGTACTTAATTTGATTAAATAGCAGTAGAGGGGAAAAGAGTATTCTAAAAAGTGTCCTAAAAGACATTTGAAACAATTTGCATAAAATATTAAAAGTACAATAAGGCTTCCTAAAAACATTGGCGAGGGGAGAATCTCTTTGGATGGTGCAGGACTGTGAGCTAGCTTCCTTTGGTAGTTGGAACAGATAAAAGTTTTTTGCATAAAAAGAAAAACTCCAAAATGACAGTGTTGCGATATAACATTTCCTGTGTGAGATGTTGGTCAGTAATATTTCCTAACTGCATATTAATGCATTTATTTGGCAAATGTGGGTCAAATTGGAAAACATGTGTGCCCCAGACATTTGGAGTACTCAATCTAGATGTGGTTAGAATGCGAACAAGGTGCACAAAACTGTTGAGTATATAAATACTTTGAAAATTCTGATGTTTAGGTGTGGGAAAGGCTTGGAGGTTTTCTAATGATGTGATTTAATCTGAACCTACGATGTCATCAGTGCTATTTTAGGACCTGGTTTGCTCCAATGTCAAGCCTATGTGAATATACATTTGTTGCACAATTATAAACGGAGAGAGTATACTTAATAGTAGACAAATTATTCATCATTTTAGTTCTTTAGATAATGTCTAATAGATCACCGGGGCTTTCCATAGTGGCAATAGTATGCTGAGTATTCGAGAAGTATGCTTACAGTATGCAGTATGAAAAGCAACTATAGGAAGTCTTAATTGCAACCAGGGCAAAATTTAAAATGTAAACAGTATTAGATTACAAGCAAAGCCACTTCTAGAGCAGCATCTCTTCTCCAGCAGTGACAAAAAACAAATGAAAGATAGCACTGACTAATTTTGCCTCTAGAATTTCAATTGTCTCTCTTCTGTATTGCTTTGGTGTAATAGGAACTTCTTTCTGTCACTTACCATACAGACTATTTAAAAAAAAACAATATGCAAAATTAAAAACAATGGCATTCTATAAGTAATAAAGTTTAAAAATTGTCAGTCAGTTCTCAGAATTCAGAGATTTGCAAATACTGTCCAGTAACAAGAAAGATTTTATTACTCCTGAGAGAAAATCAGCCATGTGTGTGTCATATGATTCAAATTCTTGGCAATATAAAGGTTAAATGAACTAACATTTCTTATATTTTATGTTGCAAACTATGTTGCCAAATGTTTTTATTTTGGAGGCTTATAGTAGGTTTCTCTCCTTTCAGAGTTTTATTTCATGGCCTGTCGTTTGTTGCTCAGTTTGACTTGCATTCTTGGAAGCAGAGACTCTTAAGAAGTATTTTGAACAAGTATTTTAAGATATTTTAGAATGTAGAAATATATCATGAAGAGAAACCATGGGAGTTTAATAGGGCCACACTGGATTCTGTTAATTCATCGGTTTTTAACAATATGATCTTTTTAATCCTGGTAGACACAGTCATAGTATTGTTTAGGTAATAGAAAGAAGATTCTAGTCTTTAAGGCTTGAACTTGAAAGTTCCAGATTTAATTCCTTATAGTAGTGCAGATTTTTTTTCTCACAACAGGTGTATCTTATCATTTCTGTGGTCCATGGTTTATTACCCAACAAGTAGAAATGACAGTTTTTCCATCATGCTGACTTTTCAGGAATCCACCAATTATGTTCTGGGCTCAATAAAAGAAGCTACTGTTTCTGAATCTGTCTGATGATGTCTCTTGCCCAAGAAACTGCAGAATCCTAGAATATTGTTGCACATGGTTGAATTTATGGGGTTCACACTGTTTCTCTAGGAAGAAAATGGAAGTACACTGTAAAAGATTTTATTGCTGATCTGTTTTTATTTTACCATTCTTTGCACTGAGGAACATACTGTTATGCTCGTCCCATCTCATTGAATGGCCACACAGTCCAAGAAAAAAATCCATTCACAGGCATCTTTTTAGGAAAGCCAGAAAGTGTATTTCTTTCTTGGTTGGGATCGATGATCCTGTGGGTCTTTTCCAACCTAGCGATTCTGTGATTCTTTGTGGGATATCCCATGTACATATGTCATTCAACACTGAGAATTTTCAGCTTTATTACTGCTGCTGCTAGAAGACCAGCCCACACTGCAGGTATCAGGGGAGATGACCACCTTGACACGGCCAGAGCTGTTCTTCTTTGGGCCAAGACTCTCCCTGTGGAGGTGGCAGAGTCCAAGGAATAACTTTTTGCATCACTTACGGTGATTTGTTTGTGGAGTGGTCTCTACAGAGAGCTGACTGGCTGTTTCTGCATGTGTGTCCAGACACCAGGCGATTGTCTCAAACTGAGTTACACTGCCTGTGTGGTTTAGTGAGGAGCTACTTTTCACAGTGACGCACCAGCAGAGTACTTCTGGTGATTTTAAAGTGTTTGTGACTTCTGCTTGGACCTATCCTCCATACCTATTGCACGAGATTGTTACTTAAAGAAAGAAGATGGGGAGGATTAGCAATAATGAGACATGCTGTCCATACCTACATCAGCCTCTAACCTCGCCCCCCCCAGCTTCTCACCAACATGTGATGTGTTCACACACTGCCTCCTCCCCTCTGTATACACATATACATGTGCATACACAAGGCAGAGAGGAATATATACATGCATATATACATAATATAAATTTAGTACTAATTTAAAAATAATCCCCAAATCCTGCTATGATCAGAGTGGCATATTTGGAGTGTGAATGAATGTGCATCTTGAACATAAATTTCAAGGGCTCTGGTTCCGTGGCATCCCCTTGTTTGTCCCAGATCTCTTGCTGCTAACTTGAAGGATCAAAAACGTCAGAATAAAAACGTGCTGGTGTCCTCCTTTCTGCTGATAAAACTAACCATAGATATAACTTGTTTTCTAGACTGCAGCATTTGAAGATACTGTTATGTTTCTGTGTAGTTATCAGATCAGGATTCAGCCTTGCTTTAAGGGTCTCTGCTGAGTATTTTATTACAAATGTCAAGTGATAGAAGGGTATTAGTTTTAATACAAGGATAAGCAGAAATACATGTGAGCAGCAGCACCACCAGCTCCTCTGGCGGATTCCAGCTTCGGGGCTCTCTGTGGGGCTTCCAAGTGCAGCTGTGACCAGCTCACACTGCCCCACAGCACTCTGCCACAGTCACACCCTCACAGGGGTGCTGCACAACTCAAATCAAGGTCCTGAAGGAAAGCAGCAGCATCAAAAATAGGCATGTTAAAAGCTGTGATGATCTTGAAGGGTTTTTAACATATTTTAGTAGATTTCACATGGCATTTACATAGCGATGTAGGCATTTTAGAAAAAAAATATAGGGTGGTAGTGTTCAATTTGCAGACAGCTGCTGTGTGTCTGGGTTACATTGATTTCCATCAGGTCATCATCTGGCTTACGGATTGATAATTAAGAATGTAACACCATTTTGTACAGAAAGATGAGCACTAGAGCATCAGACAGAATGTGGGGATCACACCAACTAGCCTCTAACAGGGCTCAGGAGAGTGGTACAAACCCACCTGTCCCAGCAGGATCTCTGGGACATTTGCCTGCAGGAGCAGTCTTGACTTTTAATGGCCATCTCCTGCAACTCACTTTTATTCAGTCCTCCTATATTTGCCGTTAATACAGGGATTGCTCGCGTGTGTTTGCTCACACAGAGATATCTTATTGAAACCATGTAGCTTCTTGGAGCATTGACATGGCAGGCTCTGACTGCTCATAAGTGTTCATTACTGTTAATTGTGGCCTTGTGGTTGCCAAGTGTTCCTAATAACTTTGTGTTCTAAATATTTTTGGTTGTCTTGATGAAAAGCAGACATATGCTTGTACGCTACTCGCTGCTGTTAATAAACCCAAGTCTGGTTTAGGAATTGGTATGCTGCTGTGTAGCTGCTCTTTAGCCTGCCTGTGAAAGAGGTGGGCTGGTGAAAGGTAGTGAAAAAAAAGGTCTTTGATGTTGGAAAGAGTAGGCATCTTGCTGATAGAATAAGTTATGTGGAATCAGTGACTTCTGTTTTTACAAGTTTTCTATTTAATGAAAATATGGAAGGAACACAGGGAAATTTGTTTTTATATTAAGTTTTATGTGTGTATAATATGCATTTCAGTAAAGGTACATAATTCCATATAGACTTGTGTAGAACACTGTTAGATATGTGTACATGCACTTAATCTGTACTGAGCATTATTTAATGTATACAAGAAGTAACAAATTATTTTACAGTATTGATGCACCCTACACATTTAGTGAACATCTCTCCATAGCCACCCCATATGCATGCGTGTTTAGCTTTAGTTTAGTCTTTTATTACTAAAATGCAGAGCAAGAGTTTGTCCATCTAACATAGCTTTACCCTGTGCTTCCTCCCTGCACTTGACCCTTCCTGTAACTCCTAACCCAAGGAGCAGTAGAGGAGCTGAAGTGGAATGCTGCTGTGCTCTGTGAGCATGGTATGTGCTCCCATGATCGCTGATGGTACTTAACTTACAGGAAGAAATATGGCATGTAGAATGCTCACTTGTTTCTGTAAGAAATTTCATTAAATCGTCTGGTTTTAGCTGTTTTATTTTGCAGAAATTTGCATAAAAGCTGCCCGTGGGTGGCTATGAGATCATCATCTTTAGTTTTCCACATAATCATTTCTAAAGCAGAAAGAACATTGAAATACATTCAGTCTTCTAATAATTCAGTTTCCATAATGTTTGCATAACCTTTGGTTTAAACAATTGAAATCTTGGCAGCTTGTATTCAAAAATGGAAGTGTGATGTGGAGATAAGTACCATAAAGCATAAGCCAGTTCTGGGATTTGTCAATGTTTTGTGTAAACTTTCACAAATATATTCATATGATGAGCATAGACTAGTGAACACACGTGGCATTTTCAACTTATTTTTAAGGGAAAAAAGCATAAGAATAGATTTATTTACAGTAACAGAACTACCTCTACTGTTACTGAAACAAAAAGTACATAAAGTTATAAAACAGAGATGGAAAACAAAGAAAGAAAATAAACAGAAGAATGTTTGACAATCTATATATACCGTATAAAATTCTTTCAGCTGTTGACATTAATTTTCAATATTGTAGCCCAGATTTATTATTTGCATTATTTGTTTTTTAGGATGCATGGGAAAATGCCATGTAAGCATGCTGTGGTAAAGCTAACTTTAAGTAATTCCCCCCCATACTCAGTCTGGGCACAGGCTTTGATAACTAGTGATCCAACAAAGCATTTAAAAATACCTTTGCCTAATATTTATAGATAAAAACCTGCAATCAACAAAAACAAAAAACCTACCAACATCTTTCCCCACCTGTCCCCCTTACTCTTAAACTTTTATCTCCAAAGCTCCACTAGCGAGCTAGGAGTTAAAATTTGAATTGCTATTGAACAGTCTAGATTTCTCACAGTTTTTGTGAGTGTACAAATAGAATTAATTTTCCATCTAGATTATTTTACTTCTGAGGAAAAAGGCAATTTAGTTCAATGAAATTAATTCAATCAGTTGAACACCTTGAAACATCTTTTTTCAATGTTAATTGATTAAAAATCAATTTACGTCATACATATCCTTTGTTATATGTTATACCTAAGCAATTTACATTCAGCTGACATATCTTCTGTCCCTTCCAGGTGTATGGAGTGAAGTATCTTACTAGATCATCTCTTACTCTGACTGTAGCAATAACACACTTTAAGTCAACCTGGTCTGTGAGGTAGCTATGATTTTCAGCACTTCTTTGTTAGAAATGTCATCTTTTGTCTTATCCTCATCTTCTTCCTTATGTACCTCTCAACCACAGGCATCTGAGTTTTGTGTATTGTACATACTGTCAACAGTGCTGATTATTTTAATTAACAACTTTTCATTTTTCATCACTTTTAATACCCTAACGTAATTGCTAATATTTTATATATTTTTCCATAGTTCCAAGTCTCACAAAAATTTGTTTCTGTAAATATCATGAATGCTTTTGTATTTTCCACTTGTGCAAAAGCATTAGCATTAATACAACCTAGATTCACAGACAGACAAAATATGATGCTACCCACATGTTTTTTGACCATTGTCTTGCCTACGTGCCAGCAGAAAGTGGAGTTCACACCCTGAAACCAAGCAAAATCTTTACTGACTTTTTCTTTGTTAGTACAGAGGCAAAACAAGTTGTTGTTTTAGACTTTTTTTTTCTTTATAAGAAGAGAAAAAAATGTTAATGCGCGCAAAGCCAGTGGACTGAGACGGCCTTTAATTTATTGTTTTCAGGCCAGATACAAAACTCTAGACTATTGATTTCATTGGAAGTTAACATGTATTATCAAGTAAAAAGGTATAATTGCTTTTGTAAAAAACAATTTGAAGGAAAATATTTATTTTATTGGACTACCTTGGAGCCTTGCCTTTGCCATTTGAGAGTAGTTGAACTGTTAACCTGATGTGGCTCTGTTTAAAAGCCACAGGCCACAGCTACAGTTTTGTTAACACATGTTTAAGAAAATCATAGACTTTGATCTTGACTTGATTATGACAGATGGCTGTTATTGCCTCCATTTGGGCCATGTAGGTTCCACCCCTACGGAGCCTGCTGCTGTGTAAAACATCTTCTGCTGACTGTAGGCTTGGGGGTTTTCTGCTACTTTTCACAACCTCTTGGGCATAGTCAGTAGACTAGCAGTGTTGCATGGATAAAAACATGAAAACCACAGCTACAGAGAAAATCCAAATCAGGATGCTGACAGGTATTATGAAAATCACTTCTTTGATTATCTGTATTTCAGCTAAACTTTAACAAAGGGGGTCAGACTGTCACATATATTTTACATGTGCTTGTTGCAAAGAATTTTTCAGGATAATTTGATATAAGAACACCACGTAGCAATGATTTGAATTCTGTCAGTCCTGTCCAATTTTTAATCTCAAACTGAAGATACAGTATGCATATGAAAACAGTAGGCATCAGAACTTATTAGGTTAAAAGTCCAGCAAGCCTTAATTAACTGTTCCAAACCATGATTATCTATTAATGAAAAATCAACTTATGAAAGGTGAAAGATCCTACCTGAAGTCTTCTCAGGGTGCCATCAATTGTGATCATCCTGGCTTCAAATCTGAGTGTTCTGTGCTTAAAAGTAAGAGCAGGTGTAGTATACTAGTGTATATGAGCATATCAATTATCTCATTTATACATTCACTTTCTTCAACAGCCTGATTTAAAATCATTTCATCTGGGATCACGATCTAGGAGTAATCAAAACTGGGGAGAATTGCTGATTCTTGGATATGTTTAAAGACTGTTTCTGCAGCCAGAATTTTCTCAGTATTCCACAAACATTTTTGAGGTTACATGTTGTTCAGTCAGGTTTTATCAGTCTCCATAAATATACTGGTTTTGGAGAAGGGAATTAGGATTTGCTGGGGGGAATGACTTCTTTTCCAAGTCAGCTTGAACCAAGTAATGTTTGACAAATTTAAATCAACATATTTTCTTGGTGCACATTGTTTCCGTGACACTTTGATTTTTTTTATTTTTGTTTCAGTTACTGATAATGTATGCATGAAGAGAAATAAATAAAGATGCTTGCTAAGAGGGAGAGAGAGTATTACAAGGAATGTCATATGTTCCGTGTTACCTCTTAGTAAACGGTCTATAGCTCATGTTTTCCATCTTAACAAAAGAATTAAAGTTCCCTAAATTTATTCCTATCTACTTTTAAAACTTGAAATGTAATTATTTACTTAAAAAATAAAATGAACAAGTGTGTAGCTCAGTTTTCTAGTCACTAAAAAGAAAGTGCTCTTAGATGTCCTTGGAGATAGTTGAAATTCTGGTGGAGCCTCTAATCTTCATGTTAGTGATGAAACAACTTTGGCTACTCAGACAACAGTCTAATAAGGAAGAAATTGTTAATTAATTCATTTTCATTGAAGTAATTTTAAGTCATAACCTAAATACTTCCAAATTCTCCAATAAAAATTTTGCTGAAGAAAGACTTTAAAAAAATTACTGAAAAGACTAAACCAGCATTTGATCATCAACTTAATATCTAGTGCAGAAAGCTTTAGCATGTACTATCCCACTGTAAAGCTTGGTTCTATCGCAATTTTGAATGAATATATAATTTCTTAAAAATAACAGCTGAAGTACTTATTCAAAAAATAATTCTAGTTAGCAAAGTATACACGACCTGTAGGAGTTAGCAGCATTTAGTACCTAACAACAGCATGCAGCTTTCAGTTCAGAACAGATGCCCCTGGAAGCAGCTGAAGTGATGTTCTCTGTGCTTTCTTGGTCTCTTTTGTATTCTTCTGTGCATTCTTTTCACTGTGTTTTGTAGTAATCCTTTGGCAATCATATTTTAGCTAATATTAAATTCCTTGCATTTATTTTACCATCACTCCGTAGTGATTTCTCCAACTGGTTTGGTTTTTTTTTCTTCATGACACACAACCAGTTTTGCTAATCATTATTACAAAATAGTTATCAGGAAATCATATGTCAGTAAAAGATGTGTCTGGAAACCTGATGTTTTGACACTTTCTACATTTCAACTAAGAGATGTTTCCTTGATTTATATTTCTTCATGTCTTCATTTAAGACACTATTGTTTCAGTACTGTGCACTCCGCTGTAATCTTCTAAGATTATCAGTATTACCACATAGATTTCCTTTATCACTTCAGTGATTACTGTTACGCTAGTAAAAGTTGACAGGTAATATACTTTTCTGAGTACTATATCTTCAAATTTATTTTTTTGCTAACTGCCTGTGTGCCCAAATGAAGTAATCATTTTATTTTAGGCGTACAAAAGCTGCCATTCATGTCTTGATGTGCTAAGTTCATTACTGTTCTAAGATGAGATAGGGTAATCCTTATTTTGTTGCATACTGGCTGTAGTGATGTCATTATTAAAACGCAACAGAATAAAAATCCAACACGTAGTATATCTCTCTACTTAACTCATTCAGGATGAAGATAAAGAATTTTGGTTCAGCATTTAATGACAAAGTATTTTCTAGAGATTTTCATCAAAATCAGATGTGCAGCACCTCCATGTTATTCTTACAACAATAGTGAATCTTGGCTGACACTTAGCTGTCAGAAAAAATATCAGGTACTGCAAAGGCAATGGTGCATTCTTTTGAAAATATTTTTGTAGTTGCATACCAGATGCTCAGTAAATTGTCAACAAAAAAGTAAGACCTACTTATCTAAATTTATAAAAATATATCAAGTTTAACATATTTCTTGAGGCAGCAACTATATCTAGCTATTAGATACATACCTTTATTTAATACAGTAATTAATACATTTAATTAATACAGAATTTTCCCTTAAAAGGTAAATTGCTCATGCTTGTCAGTCGGCATTTTATTTGTTTCAAAACTGAACATAAATGTTTAGGATGAGCTATTGTAAGAGAAAAATACTTAATTTTCCCTTTATTGTTATAAAAATACAATATTAGCAAGTTACTATCGTACAACTATTCCCAGCTATAGAGTTAAATGAAAATACTGTAATCTGGTTTAAACTTCAATCATTGCAGTGGGGATGGAGAAGGGAGAGAAGTTGTTTTGGAGAAAAGTCAGGCTAATGTAATTATTTGTGAATTTAATTTATTAATCCATTAGCATTCATGGAATAGATCAATTGCAGATTGAACTGTGAATGCAAAATGGTGAAGTATATTTTTGACTATATGTAATGTTTGTGAAAGAGTGACAGAGGAGGTTTGTCTCCTTAGAGGGAGGAAATTATTATTAGTCTTCTACTTAGCTGTGGAACATTAAAATGATTTCACACAATCAAATCCTTGGGATGCATTACCTGGCCAAGATAGTTTATTTTCTGCATCTCATTGAAAATGCAACAAGTTTGCTGCTCCGCTCATGTACGTTCATTCAGAGGGACGTGATGATACTGCTACGAGTGCCATGCTGTGTGTTTGGCATCCTTACATGGTTGACTTAAGCTGTTTGTACATACGTGTGCTCTCAGGAGCAGCTTAGACTGTGTTTCACTATTCTTCCTATGTGCTGCTGCATCATCGCATTCATGTGTCTCGCTCCACAAGTGGGCTTCAGTGTACTATGCAGCAGCATTGTGCTGTGCTTGTGTATCTCTCTATGTATTAATATAAAAATCCCAGAACTGTATCATTTATTAATTTCTGTGGAGATGAAAAGGTTAAAAGAGGGAGAAGGCCAGTAAATAAGAGTATTTGAAATTTTTATTAAATGGCTAGCAAAGATCATCTAGCATGTTATCTCGCAGTACGGAATCAAAAGCTACATTTTTAAATCTCCTTACAAAACAGCAAAGAACAAGATCCAAAATTTCAGCAGCATAAGGAACTTGGGCAAAATGTGAACAAGAGACACAAGTATTGGTAATGAAAGAGAAGGCATTGGGAACTGTGGGATTCATGTCAGCTTGGATAGTGGAGGTCTTCCTGAGAGCCTAAGATTTCTTTGCTACTTAGAACAGCAGGTAAGATACAAGGACTCAGAAGATGGTGGAATATGTCAGGATATCTGGTCATATTTCTTGTTAGTAGGAGATGCAGATTAGAAATATTTATCTTTTGAGTCATTGCATTTATGTTTATTGTACATGGTTCGCATCTCATGCTGATAAAATGTATTTCATTCAGTATACACACTAAATAATACCATGCTGCCCAGAAATTACCTGTTGATCCTCAGAAATGTACTGCACTCATCTGGTAATCTGCTACTGCATTCTTGGGAATTGGAGTCTTGATGCTTTTAGAATGCCAAAGCAATTGCTAATGTATAAACTTCTCACTTTTTATTTTCAATACCCACACTTTTTTCAGCTATTGCACTCTAACTCATCCTACTGAAAGCTCCAAATATGAATTGTGCAGAAGGAATTTCAAACAGCATGAGTGCAGTTGGGACTTTGTACTTTACTAATATTTCACTGTGCCCGAAATTAGCTTTATGAATATTTTCATTGCCATTTACTGCACTTCTATAGCAGAACTTCTGCATTTTTCCCTATAATTTCAAGAAAGTAAGAACAAAGCCGAAAGGTGTTCAGAGTAAAATTCTCAAGAAGGAAGATCAGATAGCCCGAGAGAACATCTGTCAGGCTTTTAAAATGGATTAACTGGCAACCCAAAAACTGACAAAGAGGCTTTCTCTGTGGTTAGTTGGCTGGATGTTATTACTAGCAGTGATTTAGAAGTTTATGGAACAGAAAAGGGTCATACCAAGATTTCTTAGAATTTGACTCAAAGAAACAGTTTTGCTGAAAGGCAGTGCTACGGCAAAGTTCCCTGCTTCACTTCTGCTTCTTTGATCCACACAATAAGCTCAAGGATTTCTTCTTCTCTCTAGTAGTGTTTGTTCTGCAGAACCATTTTTACAGAGAATGAGAATTTGTTTCAAGGACATCAAACTAGATGATAAATCAGTATGTTTTGGAAGCTTACTTTTTCTTTTTCTGTAACTGAGGCTGGAGGAGTTATTTGATGGAATTCTAACCTTTAGATTTCCTGGAGCCATTTGAAAGTTCCAGAGACAAGTACCAATACAACGAGGTCAAAGGCTGAAAGATTCAAGGGATAGTTTTAGTATTGCTAGTTAAAAATCGTAGAATCATGAGGTTGGAAAAGACCTTTGCGATCATCGACTCCAACCGTACCTGTCCACTACTAAATCATATCCCTGATCATTTTACTGTTTCTTCTGTTGTCTTTATCTCTTACAAAGCGTGTTTCACAGTAGTTTTCATCTGTATTCTTCAAAAAACACTTTATTAACATTAAAGAAATGAACTTTTAATAAAATTTCCATAAGAAACAGTTCTCAAATCTCACACGCGGTTATCATACTTGTATTATTGAACCATATGAGTGTAAAATTTCAAATAAAATCTGTATCCACAAGAAAGAATCTGCAGCCCATGCACTGCAAAGTACAATCTGAACACTTAAAATGCTTCACATTAAGTTAAATAAAAATACTATGTTCTTCTAACTTTTCTTTTCCATAGCTTCAATATTTGTAGTAGAATGTATGTATTTCAGTGATGAATGTTATCTTGGAGAGAGCACTTTACTAAATCAAACAGCTCTTGAAGTCTCTCAATCTCTTGGGCTTTCCAGGCTTTGCAACAACATTCTTCCTTTATCACACAGATTTGATGCTTTAATCAAGATGGACACTGCTCTAAAACTTGCTACTTAATCATGCACAACATGCCCTTCAGTTTCCCAAATTTGCTTGAGGTATTCTTTTCTATCAAGCATTTATCCCTTAAAGGACTGTATCAGTCAGGGTTATAAACTTGAATTTGCTGGGAGTTTTTTCTCCAGAAAAATGGGATATGTCTGATAATGGCTTTGGTAGCATGATTTTTTTCATGATGTGGAATGAGCCTATTCTGATGTTGTTTCAAGGCTGGTTTTGTGATTAAGCAGCTTGCACAGGAACTTGTATTAAAGTTGTTAAAACTGCAGCTACTTTTTGAAACATAACAGAAAATTTACATTCCAGTCTATTAAGGAATGGAGAGGTCTGGCAGTGGAGTTGGCAACAAGGGATTTAAGGTTCAGTGAAATTCACCAGTGCAACTAATACAATGTGTCATTTTTCCCTAAGAATGGAAAAGCCCTTCCTGGCTGAATTCACCACAACCTTGTAATAAGCAGAATTACCTCAAATAAAAGCACAGAACCCCCTCTTTGTCATCTTTGAAATTTTGCAGTCATTGCAGGTCATCCTAGAAATATCCTCTTGCAGCAGCTGACGCTTGTTTCATGAATCCAGAAGTGGAGCTGCACCAACAAGGCTGATCCAAGAAACCTTCTTCTAGAAGCAGCTGGTCACTGTCGTTCTTGCTGTCCTTTGGTACAGCTGTACACAGGCTAACTGGTGCCTCTGCCAAAACTGTAGCAAAGCTGCTCACTGCTATCAAGGCTGGCGTAGACAAACTGAAGCTGTCTGGCAACAACATGTCGAATGCATTTTGGAAAGAGACCCCACTTCTGGCAGTTTGTGAAAAATGCATCTTCCAGAGGCAGTGTTGCATACACACAAACATGTACTTGAGTTCATAGGAGCACCTGTCAGAACCTCATGGTTGCATTTGGTGTATATATATTTTATTTTTTTAAAAACCCAAACCATTTGCATCAGCTTTCTCTCCGGTAATTTTTATCTGTGCTGTTTTGTGTTTGTATACTTAGTTCTTCTGGGCTTTTTTTCAGTTCTGCATTCTCTTGATAGGTTCTGTCTCTTGGATGAGATCCTTAAACTCTCTAATTGTTTTGTTCTTTTACTCCTCCTGTGAGTATGTCTCTTAGTCAAACGAAAGTTTTTAACACTTTCGACTTGGTACAAGATATTCTTCCCCCTCCTTTCTCCCATCAGTCTTATCATTGTTTCCAATTTTTTACTCTTTACCTCATGCATTTCTTTGAGAAATTTATTATCAGTACTGTAAATCTGTTCACTGCTTCTGCCTTTTGCTGTTCTTCTTGGGTTTTTTTCCTAGCATCAAGATAATTCATAGTATTTCCATTTCCTCTTATGCTGCCTGCCTCTTCAATACAACTGCAATAGTATCAGTTTTACTGATTCCTCAGAGGAATCTGTACTCTACAGAGTTTGCTGATATCTACAAACAGCGGCAAAACAGGGTAGCTCATTTAGCACTTTTTTTTTTTCCTGAATTTTAGGGCAGAGTCTTTGTTTGACATGTATAACAGTGCATGGTTCCAGATGTTCTTCCTATGTAGCTTATGCTTTTACATGGAGTTACCCCTGTCCTTTGAGCAGAACTTAGAATTTGTCTCATGGAAGTTCAGGAGGTTCTTGTTAGTCTGCTTTTTACAAGCTATGATGCCACTTAGTCCTGCCCTCCAGTGTATCTACCACTCCCTCAAATCTAGTGCCATCCAGATATTTGCTGAGGATGCATTTCATACCATTTTCCAAGTTGTTGAGGAAAACATGAGGGGGCATTTGCCCACAGTATCAGCCCCTGAAAACATATTCATAAACCCGCCTGTTAAACTTGGACCTATTCACCACTGTCTTTTGAGTCTGACGGTGCAATCAGTTTTCCACTCTTTCATTTAGCCTGTACCTCCCCAGCTTGCCTACAAGTATACCAAAGGAGCCTGTGTCAAAAGCCCTGTCAAAGCCAAGGTAAATGAGACATGCTGCCCTTTCCTCAACCACAGAGCTTGTTGTTTCATTGTGGAGGTTGATCCATATTCCCTTGGTTAGCCTGTGTTTTCTGTTCTCAATGACTTTATTGTTTTTCATGTGTCTGGAAATGCCTTCTGTGAGGACTTCTCACTACATTCCAGTCTGTAGATCCCCTGAGCCAGTTCCTTGCCATCTTTGAGATGTTGCCGAAGGTTTTATTACTGTTTCCCCAGAAAATCAGATGTGATTGGCAAGGTACGTATAAGAGGCTAACTCTCACAAGGGGAAAACTTCAGGGTTTAGAAGTTCTCTTTTCTAAGATGATGTCAGTGAGGGCTTTTAGCGTAAGTAAAAAAATGTTTTGCCACCACGTGCTATTCAATGGAAAGTTTTCAGTGACCCCTACTTCCAAGTTACATTTCATTAGCCATTGTTTGTTCAATTTCTCTGTAGTGAACTGCAGACCCAGAATCTTTTGGTAATTGATTTGAGCTGAGCGTCAACTCTTTGGATTTCAGAAGGTAGATGTAAAATTGCACTTCTATGCAACAAATACGTTCTAAAAAAATGCGAAATATTGTTTACTTCAGTGAATCACTTTACGTAGCTGTGGAAATCTATTTTTTTTTAAAAGTGTTACTTCTTGTTAAGTTGTAAAAATTTTATGGAATGTGCATTGTTGATGTGATGCATTTTTATTACAAATAAAAATTTTTATTACAAATATATGAGACTAGAAAATGACATAAAAATTACAGAACAGTAAAGTTAAATTAAGCAAGATGAAGGTATTCTTATGTATTTGAAAGTGGAGGGGAGACCTTATTGCTCTCTACAACTACCTGAAAGGAGGTTGCACAGAGGAGGGAACTGGCCTCTTCTCCCAAGCGACGGGGACAGGACAAGGGAGAATGTCCTCAGGCTGCACCAGGGAAGGTTCAGGCTGGACATCAGAAAGAAATTTCTCACAGGAAGGGTGACTGGGCACTGGCAGAGGCTGCCCAGAGAGGTGGTTGAGTCACCTTCCCTGAAGGTGTTTAAAAGACGGCTTTTTTTACAGAGGCTGTCTGTAAAATGGTTTTCAGAGTATCCTGTATTTATATTACATTAAGTGCTTTGGTTTACCAGGGCTTTAGGAGCACTCTGGAGTCTATAGATATATTATAAATTAATCATCATTTTCCAACTGAGTAGTTAATGGATATTGATCACTGTTTTGCCATGGATTACAATGTATTCTATCATTTGAATGTTATTTGTCAAATACTTTTTACAAATTACTGTGCAGGACCTTGTATCACAGCTGGTGTAGTTTAAGGTTTGGACAGAGTCACTGTGAATGAAGCCCTGCTGTGAAATAAAAGTCAAAAGGCATCTTGGCATCCCAACCATTTCCTTGGGAGAAGATTACAGCCTGAGTATGTTGAACTTTATTGCCATGGGCCTCATGACAGTATTCAGAAACATGCATGGCATTTCTGCTAAAGAAACTCAGATGTGCTTAGATGCAAGGGATGGCATTCTTGTGTTTATCAGTATCTTGCAAAAAAAGTTAAATGTTTTTACGCTTTTGGGGTACAGTAAAAATACAGTGAATAATGTGTAATTTATGTACATAAAAATTGGGGTTCCTGATTTCCTAAACATAATTTGTTACAAAGAGGAGGGAAATGACTAATCTGAACCCTAGATGGAAATATATTTATTGAGAAAGTAGGGAGGGGGGAACTCTACAGCTTTTCTTTGAGTAAAATGTTGTTGCTTCTTTTGGCTTACTGCGAGATCAGAAGTACAATGGAGCTGCATGGAGAAATTGAGCTGCATTTATTAACTTTTGAACGTGCAGAGTAAAGCAAAAGGACGCTTAAAAATCAATTAACTTTATGTGCTTGTGTAGTTCCATCTAAATTGCATCAGATAAACTCTGTCCCTTATACCACTAGGTTAAAACAACAGACAAACCCGTGAGAATTCAGGGACAGATAAAGACAAGTATGAAGCTCTTCAGGAAGCAAATTCCTTCTAAAATGGAAGTGGATCTGCCATTACCTGGAATGGCAGGCCTACAGCGTCTTTCATTCTGTTGCTGAGATGATAGGTTCCTTAACAAAACGGTCATTATGAAGGCTTCTGTTCAGGCAGAAAGACCACAAAGTCAAAACAAACTGGTGAGGATTCTTCTGGGTTGGGTGCAGTTCCTTTGTCTTCTGGATTGGCTCTCGCATGAGCATATGGCAGTCTCACTGTAATGTAATAGTGGATGATGAAGAAAGTCTGGCATAATTCAGAACGCAGGTGAAGTCTGTCTGATATGGGCTTTGTGTTGAATTACAGCTTATCAAAGTGAGAAGTTTTAAAAGTAATGAGAATTACATAAGGCAGTATCTTCCAAGTTTTGAGTGTGTTCTTGCAGTTCTGCTGATAGATAAGTCCACAGGTGGTTACCTGTCTGGACCTCTTATGTGTGTCTTTCTTCCACCCTGTTTCTCAAGTCCTAGAAGACTTGCATTTAACAAAATTGTTCCTGTCTTAATAGGGTTTGATTTCACCTTTGACAACATTAAAATTATAAAACTTGGATCCCATTATGAAGCAAAGAACAGGCAGCAGTGATGTTAACTTCACTAGGCAGAACTGTATATCAATGTTAGAAAGAAAGTAACTACATTAGTTTGCACTGAGAAAAAAAAAATTGTTTATGACTTCAATATAAAGGTTCCAAAATTTTTTTGGATATGCTGTTAATGATATGCTGTTAATAACAAGCAATTTAAGTAACTAGTGTCATATGGCATTTATTCCAGCAAAATATGTCATTTTCGCTGTTGCTCCAGATGATGGCTTTATCTGTGGAGTTAAAAGTAGTAGTTTAAATACTTTTTAAAGTTACATTGGAAATTCCAAATACAACTATGCTTTTTTCACCTTTCAAGGCAGCACATAATTATATTAGATCTAGTGAGTAAATTTTTAATTTGTCAGTTTGTTTACTTGGATTTTTTAACTCTGCTGAGGTTAAACTTAAAGGACATTGGTCATAACTTTGATTAACATGGAATAGGTTTTCTTTGATACAAACTATAATTTTTAATAGTTTGTTTGCTTTAACATTGTATTTTATATGGATGCATAAACTTTATTGAGTTTATATAATGAAAGTTAAGGATTTTTTTTAAAATAGGCTCATCAAAATTCTAGCTTTGAATTATGTTGCAGTTTTACGTGGCAAATCCCTATTCCTTTTAAACGAACAGAACATTTTTTCTGAACTGTATTGCTGAATTCTCTTACTAGTTAAGATAAAAAGAATAGTCTTGTTAGACAGTCTATGTTTCCAAAATATAAAAGGCATCAGCAGTAAAAATTCTGTGATTCAGTAAAACTCTGCCCACATAATATATCTGTAACCGTAAGGATTAAATCCTGGTGCTACTGAAACAACCTGTTGAATTTGGAATGGATATTTTATCTATAATTTGTAGCCAATGTACTGCATATAGTTTATGGTTACAAAACACAAATGAGTCCAAAGTTTCTGGCATATTTTTCTTGATTCATTATGAGCTTAGTCCAACATGGTGATGAATGCTCATTGTCTTCAGGAAGATTGACAGCACTCAGTATTTCTCAAGAGGAATGATGCAGCTTTGAGGGCTACTTTAGCAGTATTTTTAATAGAGCATACATGCATCATACTGTACGGCCAAAAAAGCATGGAGCAAGAGCTGCCATGTTTAGCTTTTTAGTTTGAGTGCAATCACTGCATATTAGATTAATTTCTTGTGATAGTCAGGCCTGCAGTTAATTCCGTTTATTTAAAGTGCTGCTGAATGTAAAGCAACATTGAGTCCCAGATTTTCAGCGTTCTCAGATTTCTGTAGATTATTAAAAACGTGGTGTCTGCTTGAAAAGCTTACTGCCCAAAGCAGAATGTGGTTTTAACACGTGAAACATTCTGCATCAGCTGTCGATTAATAAGACAGAGTATGAAGATGGATTTAAAAATAAAATTGCACTCCAAGTATTATGAGATATTTAGCATTTCTCTCTCAGATTTTTATCATGCGCCCAAGATAAAGCAGAAATCCCTAAGTATTAGTTGTCATTTACTGCAGCGTGTTCAGGAAGGTATGTAAGCTTGTGTTTAACTGCCACTGTGCCTCAGTGCCTTCAGCTTGCTTTTGTAGTCTGTGCAACATCAGAGGGTGCTTAAGGGCTTTATTGAATCTGGGCGTGCGCCTCCAGCAGCAGATCAAGGAGGTGCTTTTACCCAGGGTGGCTTTTCTTAGCTGCTCATCTCTAGGATCAGATTGTGAAGGGCATCTCAACTTATTGATGACATACAACACCATGTTTTCCAAACAGATGTCCACGTTAGTACTTGTTCTGAAGTCAGGAATGAGGAGGAGAGTTACCTCTCCTCTCCAGTACTGGAAGCCTAAGCCACGTACCAGATTCCAAAGCCATCATCAAACACCAGCAGTACCATGTATACATCCAAGCAGTCAAAATCTGTAACTTGTAGCTGTCAGTTCTGCCTTGTAATGACAATATCTAGCCACAGAAATTTTGCAGCATATATAAACTGAGCAGAACATAAAGAGAGCCACATGTATTATCAAAGTAAGTAATATAAAGAAAAAGATTTTATTATTCACTTGTCAATATACTTTAGCAAAACTATTGTAAATGTACATGAATTGCTGTAATATTTCCAGTCTGCTACAGGGTTCATCAGCTATCAGAATATGTGATCAGTATGGCCAGAATAATGTACCAGGTCTTCGTTCAGTTAGGCAGAGATTCAAGGCAGTACCTGAATGTGGCATGGTGAAAGTCCGTATTTCACTGTCACCAGACGTTTGTTTTTATTAAATTTAGGAAATGAAAATTCAGCTTCATTTTGTGCAAATTAGGGGGACAGCTTTAATTATTTTATGACATTTGATTTCTGTACATCTGTAGGAGTAGGAAGAGAGATTTTTCACAGTTGGTGAAGACGTTATGTTATAATGTATTTATATGATATATCCAGGCAGCTGGATTGCTTTGTTTCAGGAGTCTAAATTATTTGCATACAATACATATATGACATTTCCAGGACTTTGGTTCACCTGTAAAATTGAGAAGCTAAGATTTTAGTGCAACATCTCTTAGCTCTGGCATTCTGTTGTGCAGTTACAAAGCAGATAGATATTTAATTAACTTCACCATTCTTAAAACAACAGTATTGTAGCTTATTCCTAACTGAGATAATTTTTACATTTCTTGTGCCAGAGAAGGGAAAGAATACGTAGATAATACCTCTATAGTACAAGTCCAGGGGATTTTAATGCTGACATAGAATATGTGGAGAATTTCATACTTGCAAGAAGGAATGGAAAAATAATATACTGTCGTGTTTATGTGGTGATGATATATATCTTTAAGACATATGTTAGCTCTTGGAGTATTGAATGTTCTCTAGGTAAAGATACATTGTTCAGTTTTTATAAAGATATTTTTAGTGTATTTTGGGTAAAAGCCAAAAATCTTACAAATAATTTGAGCTAAGGGATTAGGTAGAAAGCTTGAAACAATGAAGATGGATCGTTTTATACCTACTTATAAATAAGCATGTACAGAAATAAGATATACATTTCTTTGAAAACAATTGAGCATTCCTAACAGTTTTAAAGTCTCATTTTAAATGGAAAGTTTTCTGATTAAGTGAAAAAATGCTAATGATATTTATCATGCTATATTTATCATTTTATATGCTAAATTCCAAATGGGGGTTAAGGGTATGGATAACAATAGGAAATAATGCAGAAGTTGAAAATGAAAACCAGCTGAGGCTATGTCCTTCAGTCTTACTGTTCTGACATCTTACAAACCAGTTTGGTTTTTTTATATACATTGCAATACTGAAAGACATCGTTAAAACATATATTTAGTGTCTCAGTGTTCACTTTTCTTACTGTTTTCTTCTACCAGATTGGAATGTGTTATGAGGTGTGAGCACTTGCACACCTTTTGATTTCCATTTCCACGCCCAGTTACTGTACATGCATTCATGTACATTTAGATATGTTAAATCCTTCAGTAATTCTGCAGAAATAAAGCTTCACATCTACAAGCTTGTTGTACACCTTTTCAATATGCATATATAAGTAGTTTACTAAATGCTACTGTATTTAACTCTGTGGATATCGGTATTCTGTTTAGGTGAGCTTGATTAAAGTAGTAGAAGATGGAGTATTTGTTATTGGAAAATCATGAAGGAAGAAACCTGAAAAAGAAGCAAAAGAGTCTTGTGATGAAGTTTTTTTGTCTGTTGTTTTAAACCTGCAGTCCATAATCACTCAGCAACCACTTAAGAAGGAAGAGTGACATGAATATAGAAGTCATCCTCATGATCTTTAACATGATTGTTCCTGTAGTGCAGATTTTCTGTTTCTGCTGTCACAGTTGGCTGGTGCCAAGTTTTTGCTAGATGCTGTGTTTTAGAGAACTCTGATGTGATGAGATGAAGACATAAATGAGAAGTCTGGCAGAGGAGCACTTGACATATTTAAATTTTGGATGTTTTAGACAGTTAATAGGAGTGTGCTTTGAGTTGAAGGGTGCCTGTTGTAAGATGAATGTTAAAAATATTGAAATTAATTGTTCAAATGGAAACGTTTTGCCATTCATCATCATCCAGGGGCACGATGGTGATACGTTTATCTAGTTAGAACTGTGTGTGTTATTGTGCTTTTCAGTTTTGGCAAAAAGAGCTAGTGAAAAAACTGTAGTCAGTTTTTTTAAAAGAAGTATCTTTTTTGACTCTTGTAAGAGTATTTTTTTTCTGTTTTTTAAAAAGTCTCAAAAATTCAAGTAGCTTGTTTTTTTAAATATTAAATTGCATTCCAATTCTGGTTTCTTTTAAAAGAGTTCTGTAATAAAATCACTATTTTCATCAGTGCAATTACCAGTTGATTTACTTTGGCATAGCCTGTTCAGCCTAGAAGCCTAGATAGATATGAGTGACACACATGGCTGTTGAATGAGGCATCCCGAGACTGAAAAGAATGGATTTTCATCTTCTTTTCAAGTTAACCTTGTGCCAAATTTTTGTAGAGGCTGTAGAGGTGATTATTTTATATTAAATAAATGTCAATTTCTTGTGTAAACTCTTTGAAATTACATTCTTTGGTCATCACGTCACTTCCATTTTAGTCAGATTTGTTGTTGACCCAAATGAAAACAAGCTACCTTTTTATTGTTTCCTAAATGAAGAATACTTTCCTTTTTATATGTAAACTATGATGATGAAATAATATTTCAGACATGGGAGTGAGAGAGCTCCTAGTAAATACCTTAAATAGAAAAAATCATAGCCATACCTATCTAATATAAATCAAGGGAAGATATGTATATGTACATACACATGCACACACATGAATGCATGTTATTCTTATATGATATCAAGTGATTAGAAGTTACATTGTTTATAGGAAGGATATCAGAGTGACTGCATAAGGCGGAAAACTATAATGCTTAACATTGAAAGCAGTTTCACTTATTTTCTTTGTCTGTTTTTCTTCAAGGATTGTTCATCTTCAGAAGAATACAATATCGCTGCAGCATTGCTACCCCTGACTACTGCTTTTTATAGGGTAAGATTTTATTGAAAACCACTCCTATTTTGTGATTTTTTGACACTAAGTTAAAGTGAACAAAGTGATGACGGGAGATACATGTTGGGTAGGAAGGTTCATTCTAAAATTGATTGATATCATGGAAGTCTTAATAGACTGTTATAGACATGTCTCAGGATTACACCTGTTGATATTGGGTGATGATAATTATGATAAATTTATCCAGAATTTAAGCTGAATATATTTTTTGCTGAATTTATGCTGAATTAGAGAATTATCACTGAATTAGAACTAGACACAGAAATAACTGAAAATAATAATTTCTGATGTTATTGTGTAAAAACTGTTGGTTGGAGTACTTTTTTGGTTAATTTGGCTTGCTGAACATTGGCCAAAAGTACATGTCAGGTTTTAAATCTGTGTAGTTGTTAATTTTGGAGACTATTATGAATGACTTGGTTTAATTGTGTATTTGTTTTTTGTTCTTTATGTTGCTTTTCTTTTCTTCTTTTGCGTAGTGTTTGAAAGTGATAAAATATTATAGTAAATCTGAAAGTGTAGATAATGCAAAGTCTGCGACCAGTTATTTCAAAAATAGAATGTCAACAGAGCGTACAGTAGCATTTTCACCAGTGCTGGTTAGCCCGAGTGTCACTTTTTCAGATGCACGTGTCTGAGGACATAAAAAGACTTGCTTGTAATATTAAATAATCTTTGTTTAATGTGCATATTATTATACAACATAGTTTAGGAAATAAGTGTTTAGTCATGGGCAATTGGTGTGTCATGATACTACAAAATAGTGATTACTGCAACAGTCTAGTTAGACATTAATAATGTGATATAAATTAAGAAAAATATAACCTTCCATCCTTCAAATGGTGAACGAAGCATTTATGAGTAGCCATAAAGAAAATGCAAAGAGACTCCTGTTTTAGCTGAATAAAAACTTAAGGCCTTGTTTTGCAACCATAAGCTGCTACGTGAATCTTGTATTAGTTTTGTTTTATTTTCTGATTTCAGTTCCACTAGAAATGGCCAAGAAAGGCCACATGGGTCTTAACCTTGAGAGCTCTAGAGAGTATTTTGGGCATATTGTAGCAGTTTGGTTAGATTCTTCATTTGGTAAAATTTCAAAGGTGGGGGCAGAGGGGAGAGGCAGTAAAATAAATGCTTCTTATTGCATGGAATATCATGAGTGTTGAAATGAGCTTAAATAAGTTTTAATTTCACAATCAAGGAGAGCAAAAAGCTGTATTGAATATACAATTTCTTTAAGTAATTTCTTCTATACACTTGTATTTTTGGTAAGATTACCTAGATCTCGAACCATTTGTCTCACAAAATATTCTCTGAAATCTTTTGTGTAACGACCTAGTCCCATACTTACTGTTTAATTCTGAAGCTGTATACTTAGGAAACTATGAGTTCCCCGGATGTAAGGGATTTTTTTATGTTCCAGACCTGAATTAAAATTAAAGTAACCTGACTGTTAACTTGCGAAGGCCAGCTGTTAATGCATAATAGAAAAAGAATTTTGTTTTTCCCAGATCTAATTCTCAGGTTCATTGATAGCCCCCTTTGGTATGTCCCATTAGATACAATTCTTTGGCAAAAATACTTATTTTGATATAAAAATGTTCATACTAAACGCAAACTGATGTGTTGTTCGGAACACAAGATCAGTAGACAAAGTTTGTAGCAATCAGTTAAAATTAAGATTAACAGCTTAAGGTTCTGTTGGAATTTGAGCGAAAGTTAAACTTTTTGGAGCATTTTTCAGCTTCTCTAGAGGTTTTCAAAATTTTATCCTAGACTAGAATGAGGATGTTCTACCTGGCACGAACCTGTGTAGGAACAATGTTCTGTATCAGTATCCTTAAATTAAGGAAAAGGGTGTTTTTTTCCATTATATTAACATCTCTGTAACCCTTCAGAGGGATTCCTGCTCTGGAGTTAAGTAATGTTCCTCTTCCCCTGTTTTGGGGAGAAATAATATCAAATCCTGCTGCTTTACTTTTCTACCTTGAGCTTCCTGCTTTCTAATGTATTAATAGTTTATAAATTCTCTTTTCTTGGGGTTTCCCTTTACCAAAATCTTAGATGATTAAAGTTTTGTTGCTTAAGACAGCATATTGCTTTTCTGTCTCTGATACATCCAGAGGAATGTACAAACTAAAATTAAGGTCATTTAGAGGACTGTTTGGTTTTTTTACCAAAATACCTTCAGGAAAACTGTTGTGTGTGCACTATCAAACTATGTCATGGTCTTTTCTGCTGAGCTGCTTATCAATTTTATTTAATTACCATATACAGTGTGGTTTGCGCACACACACACATGCAAACATGCATGCACTTCAAGCTGTATTTCATTTTTCTGTAGGCAAAGCACAGGTTTCCAATACTATTGCTACAAAGTCCTGAACTGTCTTATTTCTGCTATATGTGTGTTTATGTTTTCCGTAAAACAGGGAAGTAGTGCTTGGCAGTATGTACTTGTTTTTATTTGTGTTTCTGTTATCAGAATAACATGTTTAATGCCAGCAAGTAAATATTATTTCACTTAGCCCTTTTGAAACTGCATTGTGTTCTTGGTAGCCAGAAATAGACAGCAATTCTGAATCTAATAGTGAAAAAGGTTTTCTTTTGTGTGTGCATTGGTATTACTGTGCAAGTGCTATTCCAAACTGAGTTATCAGTGAGAAAGTCTCTAGTAAATCTGGAAATGTAAAGTTGTATCAGTCAAATATAAATTTTCCATTTATGTTTGCTGTAGCATTTTGGTGGGAAATTGTAATGAGATTTCATGTCGCAACATCTGATTGTTAATGTAATTCCTGTTGCTTCAAATGAAATAAGAAGAAGTTACACAACATCACAGTTCCTTCCTGAAAGGATGATTGTGTATCTGAAATGCTAAGTTTCATTTTATTTACCTAGCACAAGACAGAACACTAATAAAACAATTACCTGTTCTACCTAAATAACTTTACTGTACGTGCAACACACATAGTGCATAGTGTTTGAACTGTATAAATCATGACAAGGGTGTGTTTTCATGCGAGTTAAGCAGATGAAACCAAGAAAATCAGTAGTAAGAGAGACATACTCCTAGACTTGATGTTGGTAAGATTCTGGAATGGTCTTCTCATGATGTAGTCAGTGCTCTGGTCTTGAGCTATTTTAAAACATTCTTGGGAAGGCAGTAAAAAGTGTAGAAAGGGAAAAGCTTGCATGATGTAACAGGTCTTGACTATCTCCTGATGTCTTGGGTTACATAAAGATTTGTCTAGGGTATTTCTACGTATATCTAATTAAAATAACAAGAAACATCACCCTGTGTGCAGCATGCTATCAACTCTTGGGCTGTCTGGTGAAATTTTAGAATTCCAAGCGCTGAAGTCTGGTGAGTGATCGTTGTGAAACTCGATCAGGCAGGATTTGATCGCACTCTAACTCGTAGCTGGTGGGATTAAATTCACAGACAGGAAGTCACTAGTATTTGCATATTTGTGGCCTGGAAAAATACATGAATTTTTCCAGAAAAAATAATCACAATGCTTTTTAAAAATTTTAAATATTGGACTTGAGCTGTTAACAGAATGTGACTCATCAGTGACAATGGACTTCGGTGTGTACTGTTCATGTCACAAAAATAAACATGTCCTTTGCCTCTGGGTTAGAAAAAGGTTTTAGTTTATCATTAGTAATACTGTTGGAATTTTGTTTAAAATTGAAACAATGCAAATAAAATGTATTTACACGTGTAGATAAAAGAATTTTTCCATGTTTTTTTGGTACGGATGTCCCACACTTATTTGGTGTGCAGCCGTTTTTTCTAGATATAAAATTGAAATGTAGTATTCCCTGGTGCTGCAGAAAAGAGGTCTTTTTTTTACACGTGGGGAGAAATGACATGATGAAAAGAATATATTTTAATCCTATATTTTATTAACTCATCAAGTTAATGATGAGTTGATAAATTATACAATGATGATCATATAATTAGCAATGTCAAATCACAGAATTCGAATACTGTTTCAGTTCTGTCTCTTTGCCAAGGTCACAAGATGTTATGTAGAGTACGCTTCATTCGTTGAAGATTTAGTGTGCAGCAGGATCAGTGGCAGCACCAGTTTCAGCCTGTTTGCTGAACAGCAGGCAGAGGAAGCAAAAGCTCTCTTCCTTGCTGCTATTCCATGCCAAGTCACAGCCAGAGTCCACTTCTCCATCTTCCTTTCCTTTTCAACTAAGGTGATATTTGACAGTCTAGTCAAACATTCTTCCATAAGTCCCTCAACTGTTGCAGATTAAAATACAATTTTCTGCCTTTCAGAGCATTTTTTTCGAAATTTTATGATCAATGTTTTATGCTTAAACTGTGGATAATCATTAGCATTCTCATAGTTTTCCCAGGATATTCTACAACAATACATAGTTGATAGTAATGCACAACTTTTTGTTATTTGGAGCTCAGAAGTGACAGTTCTGATCACCTGTGTTTGAATAGAGGAAGTGGCGTAATAAAATACACTATCCTGCAAACAGAGTTTATTGTGTGTAGAAATTATGAATAAACTTCCATATTTTATAGGTGAGAATTTCTTCAAATAGCAGTAGCCAAAGCAGTATTATTTTGTAGAATCACAGGTATTTTATTTAGATTTCTGAGTCGGTTGTTATCTTAATGGCTTGATGGACACTTGAGTAGTGCTAATCTAGTTTTAGCAAAAATAACCCAAATGCAATAAAATGTCTCACAATTGAATGTATTAGAGCCTGTTAGGTGTGAGAGGGATTCCCAGTTACAAGGATAAGGGTTTTCTCTGAAAAGCTAAGAGGCAGTACTAGAGAAATTCAGAATAGTTCTATCACATTTTAGCTGTTATCATCCAGTATGTTTCCAAGAGAGACCAAATCCAAGGTTATTATGTAACAGAAGAATCATAATCTGAAATGTGCTCTCTGTTGTAGAGGATCCATTGTGAAGTCCCAGAGAAGCTGCTGAATGAAAGGCTGATCTATGATGGTGCCTGAAGAGTTGATTTTATTTTTATGTCTTTATCAGGCAAAGTTTACAGTTTGTATCTGCTAAAACAAGTGGAATATTGGTCCAACTGTACTGTGACAAACAGTGGGAAATTTTATACTTATATTATCTCTGTTACTTTATAACAACTAATAATATGTTAGTCTTTATTTTAGTTTTTTAGAGTTTGCGTAAATACCAGGCAATTGCATGAAGTCAGTAGATGGTACAATATAGTTTTGAAAAAGCAAAATTACTAGGGTTTAACATAAGTTTTCATTCTCAACATCCATTTCTGCACAACTGCAATTGGCCCAAGTGATTCTCATCCATATCAGCATACTATTAGCTTTCTATAAAGTTAGAAAGACTTTCTGTTATGTGTTAGCTTTCTGTACTGAAATATTTTTGTTCTTGCACCTTGTGACTGTAGTTCCTTCTAAACGTTTCTCTCTTGGTCTGATGTACTTGGGATAACAGCACTTCTACTTTAAAATTACTGCACTTGAATTACTGGTGTTAATTTTGGAAACACCCATCCTGAAAGACTTCCTTTATTGTCTTGGCAAGATGTTTTGTCAGCTTCCATTTATTTTCTTCTTGTATATGTATTCTGCCAGTTCTGATACTATCTTGGTTTTGACTGAAATTGAATTAAATAACACTATTTTTAATACTGTTCATATTTATTCATTTTCAGAATAGTAATCCCTTAAATGTAGAAACACATTAGGTTGCCTCTTGAAAAAGTGGCAAGAATATTCCTGTATTGTACAGTGGATAGTATGGAAGAAGCTGAACCATCAGAGTAGGTATATGTAGGCAGACTTGAAGTGGTTCCTATTTTTTGTATAATTCTTCCCAAATGAACAAAAATGTATATAAGAACATTGTGCAGGAGGGAGGAAAGCTCCTTAAGAACTTACAATAGGAGCTTGAAATAAGTAATAATACTTGAAGCCGAGCAGTTTGAGACACTGCAAGGCAGCTGTGGAGCAGTATTGTCATCATTATTGTTGATGATTCTGTCCACCAGTAGGTTAACTATGGCTGAAGTTTTTATAGACATGACATAAAAGCAGTATTTTAGTGAATTTGGAGAGAGGATAAGCGCACTTGGCAGGTGCTTATCAATATGAGTGGAATCATGGAAGAGAATATTTCCAAACACTCTCCCAGTCAAGGGTTTTTATTATGTCCATTGTAAGTCCCTGGCATATAAAGATTATAGTTTAGTGAATTATTTTTGTAAAAGCAACATACTTTTAAAGTTAAACCAGGAATTTCAGGATTCTTGTTAGCTATGATTAAGTGGTTTTGCAGTATCACTTGCAAACACAGATGCCAAAATGTCATCTGCGATCCTTGAGAATTTAATGAGCCTACCTTGGTTTTGAATGAATACATAATACATGTCTGTAGAACAGGTTTTATGTCTTTGCAGAGGTGGAGTATATCTCATTTCTAAAACTACTTTCAGGTGAAAAAAAAAACCTGGAAGAAATAAAACAAGGAAGTATAATACGATGGTTTAGCACATTAGTGACTAGCTAGACAGGAGTGTCTAACTACAGGATTTTTTTAACATATGTCTTTACAAGGAATTTTGGAAATGAATTACTGTAGTAACTTTGCTCTGTTGAAGAAGCTTGCTTTCCCAGAGTGATACCATCATGAGAAACATTGAAAAGAACTTTGCAATCTGCATTTCTTTTCCTTAGTGGTTTGTGGGAGGAAGTACTTGGTCAGGGAAAAAAAAAGACAACCACCCCTCTGCGCCCAATTAAAACAAGAAGTAAAGATATAGTTGTAATAGTAAAAGTTTAGTTCTGTCACTGAGGAACTGATCCACAATCTTCTAGAATAAACAGAAACTTTTCCATTGTATTCCCAGAAGCATTGGATTACATGAGTTGTAACTATTCCTGATTCTACTTGAACTCATTTTCTAGCTATGATACCAAACTCTGATTTGACTGTAACAATCTTAATTTGGTTCTAGCCCATCTCTCTACATTACTGTTATTTCTAGGAGCAGTTACAGAAATAGGGCTTCATCTAGAATTTCCACCATGACAAAATTTCTGGTGGTTTAATTAAAATTTCTGGCAAAGATTCTGACCTTAAACTGAAGGAATGTAGAGACCCACGCATTTTCCGTATCTCTAAGTGCAACTTCACCTCCTGATTGCTACCTCCTTATTGCAAAAGAATGGAGCTTAATTTTCTGCATTAAAATACAGTTCTTTTTATTATATTCAGTTTCATTGAGGCATTCTTATTTGTCATTATTGGAGCAGTATTATTGCATTTCCCCAGAAGAGAACAAGTGCTTACTAATGATGAGGGAAATAAGTTGCTGATATATTTGTGTATATTGCCTGCTTTTATGTGAGTTTTTATGTTGCCATTCCAAATATCTCATCAACAATTTAAATGGAATGTGGCCAGATAATTGGGGTGTCAGAAATGCTTTCATATCCTATGGTTTTTCCTTCACTCATACACATTATTATCCTCCCAGTGGTTCAAGCCCGTAAGTGAAGTTTGTATATGCTTACTCTTGTTTTCATCTGCATCTCTGCATTTTATCCACTTACCGCTTCTTTATCCTTCATAATAGTTCCTACAGTCGAAATTCTTGTTAGAATCCTCTTCTTTTCTTCCTCTGATTCATCGCCAGCTTGCTGAACTTGCAAATACAGCTCTTTGTCAATAGCTGAAAACACTCCTGCCAAAAAGAATTAACTAGGCAGATTTAGAAACCGTCCTCTTGTTCATGCACTGCTGGTGCCATATCTGAAGCTCATAATTTGGTAGAAGAGCTCCTTGCAGTATCCTTTCCTGTGATGCACTTGGAGCCAGCGCCTGCACAGTCATTTTCTTCGCCTGTTTGTCAGACCTGATCTTTGTTTACTCTGTCAAATGACTTACCTCAACGCACAATAAGTTCAAGTTTCTTGTCCTTACTTTCAGAATTCTTCATGGTATTGCTCTTGTATTTTTGCTCATCTTCTCTCTTTCACCTTCTGGACCATGTAGTGTATATAGTATTGTATTGGCATTGGTATTGTAGTTTATATATATTGTATTGGCAAGATAAGATCTACTGCTATTATAATCTTTTTTATTCAGTCACAATTTATATTCTGTATTTACATGTTTCTGCCTATTTTGCTCATCTTGTTTTTGAGGAATACTTGAAAACTATTGTTTCAACTGTGTCACGGTTTAGCCCCACCTGGCTAAATTGCAGCAGCTAAAACCATGCAGTTGAGCTCCCAAAATCCCTTTCCCCCCCAACCCCACATGGAAAAGGGAGAGGAAAATGAGAGGGAAGAGACTTGTGGGTTGGAAACTAAAAATAAAGCTTTAATGAAATTATAACAATAATAATAATAATGAAAATAATTAGAAAGTAATAAAATATGTACAAATATATGAGATCGTGCCCCCACCCCTCGATGACAATAAGTCACCACAAATGCTGTAGAGCAGGCACGAGGAAATGGATCCACAGCTGGGAGGGAGCTGAGCTCAGGAGCTGGATTCAGGAACACACAGATCTGGGATCAGGAGCAACCAAACAGATGAGGTCTCACTGGACGTTGGCCATCGCAGAAGAGAGCGAGACCCTTGTGATCTCTCGGGTTTATACAGGGTATGATGTATGTGGGATGGAATACCCTGCTGCTCAGTTTAGGGTCACCTGCCCTGTTCACGCCTCCTCGCAGGTGCGGTCCCTTTCCACCAGCTTGAGGATGGCCTTGGTTAAGCATAAGCACTGGCCTTTTTCCATACCAGTGCCGTGTGTTATCACTTTGGAAGAGCAACACTCTCTCCAAAGCATGCAGTTAGCAGAGAATGAGCAACTGAGTTAGTCACAAAACTGACTCTAGCTCAAAAACCACAACAATTTCTTGGGATATGGGAACACTGAATATTGAGAGAACTTCAGAGAGAATTTTACCAAGGAAGATAGAGAAAGCTGCCATAGGAGAAGGAAAAGAGTAAATAAAGAAATATTAGAAGGAAGTGACAGAAGAATTTAAGAAGAATTACTTTTTGGGATTATTTAGCTGCTCTGTTAACTAGGTTTTGAATTTCATAGGATAGCATCAGTAATTCTAAGAGGCACTATCTAAATATAAATAAAAACACAAACTTGTGAAATTGACCTGGCTACCAACTTTGTGACTCAGAGGTCATTGTTGTGGGTAGAGCCAATACCACCGCTCCAGTGCAGTCACGCAGGTGCACGCTCACTGCTGAGCCACCTATTGCCACAGAAATACAGTGACATTTTGGAAGATTTTCAAAATAGCTGTGCCATAATTTCAAAGTTTTCATATGGATTCAACACTGCAGCTGGAAGATCAGTGAAATATATAATTTAACTAGTGGGATTAAATCTTGATGAATAGAATCATGGTGATTGCTCTAATGAAATTAGAATTTTTAAGAAAAATACTTTGATAGGCTATAGACAGGGGGGAAAGGGAGCATATTTCTTATCTATTTCTTGTACCTTTGTAACTTTGTGGGGGTTTTGTAACTTTTTTTTTTGTAACTTTGTAAATGTGTAACTTGGGTAGAATTGTGAATTCTGGTATGAAAATGTCTTCCCTCTTTCTTTTTTGCGGGTTCTGAACATTCTTAATTCCAGAGGATTTTAGTTTCCTTAATCAGTTCCATGTATAACAGAACTTGGTAAATTTTTTTATCATCTCTTTGGAGAAATAAGTATATTACTGTGCATTATTTAATGCTGCATATATCTTTGTATTATCATATATCTGTCTGTCTTGATACATGTATATCAAAATCTCTGAGATATTCTGTATGTAAGTAGAGTATAGTGAATAATATGTGATCTTCAGGAGTCACGAACAGGTAGATATCAATGTAATTTTTGCCAGAAAATGTATATAATGAGGCTCCATCCGGAATTACATCCCAGTTTTGTAAAATTCTAGAATACTATTGCCCTCTGCTGGTTTAGTGCACCTGTCTATTATTTGGTACTGCTGAATTATAAGTGAATTGGCCTTTCTTTTACTTTTCATGGTGAACTATAGTAGATAAAGAGTATAATGAACTACTTTGCTAATTGCACTTTGTAGTATTTTAAAATACCCATCGGGTTTTAGTCCCGTCTTGTTTGTTGGCTCTGAAGGTAACAGAGGCAGCAAATTGTTTGAATTTTTGCTGCTGAGATTTTCAGGTTGGAGAAGCAGCTTTATTTAGTATTTTGTTGTCTTTTTTCTAATGCACTGATAGCCAAAACTTATTTTAAAGAAAAAGGAAGCTTCACTGTTCTTACTTTGTGTGTTTATGACCTTTCCCCACATTTGCTCGTGTGATACATGTGCATATAATTTTATATTTTAGACCAAATGGGTAAGCCATTTATTGAATTTAATTTTTTACTGATGTTGTTCATGCAGCACTTGGTGAGACTTAAAAACATGTTCACAGGCACTTACATTCATTTGAGTATATGCATGCTGTGATAAATAACTTTATATATGCACAGTGTGT
Source organism: Clamator glandarius (assembly GCA_033459285.1). NCBI lineage: Eukaryota > Metazoa > Chordata > Aves > Cuculiformes > Cuculidae > Clamator > Clamator glandarius. The sequence goes on from JAUNZM010000138.1 coordinate 570,753, forward strand.
TGCAGCGTTGCATGCAAGTGATACATAAATAAGCCTCACTCCTGTAGGTCTATCTGTGTAGACTGATCATGTGGGACTTCTTCAAAGTCTTTTTTAATATACCAGGTATCTGTGTGGGCACAATATAGATCTGAATGCAGGACTGGTTCATAGATTATGTTCATATGCCCAGCTCGGTTTACATCATCTTGGGGAGGGGCAGCATGTTGCCTGCAGTAAGTGGTACTTGTTCATGATACGCAATAGGTGGTCATTGACTGAATGTCTGTATAAGCAGCTCCTAGGTGGGGAGTAAACCTCTAAGGTAGCAGTGTCACTATTCCTAGATGGTACGTAAGCTTGCAGTTGCAGACTTCTAGGGAAAGCCTTACGCAATATGAGGAAGTGCTGTGATCTCCTTTGATATGCAAAGAGGATCGATGGGTAATTTCACAGGTATTGCAATAACTTTCTCACAGAAATCAAGCAGACAACCCTTAACACAGTGTTCCCTCAAGAAGCTGAGAAGGAAACTATTCTTTGCATTCAGCAGCAACCTCCTCCTCACCTTTCTTCCTTCCTCTTCTCACTAAAAGCATTCAAGCCAATAATCCAGGATATAGATTGGAGACAGAAATCCAGTTTACTTCCAAAGTGAACTGAATTTCTGTTAAAAAAAATAGAGTACTGCTGAGTTTGCCCTTCAGTTTCAATAGCCATGAGACAGACAGAAAAGTTCTGTCAGAAAAGAGCAGTCTTGGGTGTATTCATATTTTGTTTTTTACTCTTTTTGGTTTGTAAATCTTTTTCCAACATCACAATCAATAAATAGATCCTTTGGTTTTCTAGAATACAATTGCTTTCTTTTTTAAGCTTTTGTGATATGAAGGATAATGCCTGTTGAGTGATTAGCCCAAAGCATGCTTTGCTTTTTCATAAACAAACAATTTAAATGATGCAACATCATAGAGAAGCTCTTTGGGAACCTGCACCTCACAGTAAGATGCAGTCTAAGTGTTGGTGCACATTTTTTTACTGAGCCACAATTATCATTGTATTATATATATCTAAAAATATATATATAATATATTATATAATTTTCAGAATTGGGGCTATCCAGTGTCAGGAAACAGAGAAAAAATTCTAGACATGTATTTTCCACTGCCACCCAGTAACATGAAAATAATGAAAAGATAATGCCTAAATTGAGGAAATTGCATATAATCATACATCACAAGTCCCAAATCTACCTTGTGTTTCCACAAACTGTAGAATGTAATTATTATTTTGATATGGGTAATGTCCATTTCATATGTAATCTGGGGTGGGAGTGTGTGTGTTTTTTCAAATGCCCTTACTCTGTTGAAAGAATCTGATGTCCTTTGCCGAAGTGAACTCTTCTTCTGTTGTTTATTATAATTTACACTATAATGCTCATTTAAGCTGTCATACAAACAGCTTTTGAATAAAAGTTCAGAGTTGTTTTTATTATTTTCTTTTGGGGTCTTTTTTAAGCTGGCAGCACTTAGATCCTCTTTTAGATGTAGGAATTTCTTTTGCTGCCTCCTATGTTCATTCTGTCTGGCAGGAGTGAATATTGATGCAGGGAGAAAGAGTACAAATATCAGTATAGTTTAGCTGTCCTATGGAAAGATAGGTGAAGATTTGTTTTATATATGTACTATTGCTTGATCAAAACCACTGAACTACTATTTTACTTAAACTGGAGAAATTCTGAGCAAATTCTTTTGAATAAAACAGTAAACATAGAGGCCCTTTTGATGTATTAGGTTAGTTCTATTCTAGTCAAACACATTGACTAAGCTCTCCCAGGGCAGAGAAAGTAGGCATTGCAACCTTCATGGAATGCTTACATTTGTTCCAAGAGTAGTTTTAGTCTATGGATTCTAACTACATAGGAGCAGCAGTGTGCTGCTTAAGGCTGGTATTCATATTGCTTTTTTAAAGACAAACTAACATAAATAAGCTGAGAATCCAGAGTGGTTTTGCCCAAAATAACTGGCAGAGCTGAGTCTGGAACTACGAGTCCTGACTTTGATTCTGTACTCTGGCCACTGTCAGATTTTGCATTTATTTCATCACATGCAGGTGATGAGAATAATGTTTATGATTGCTTAGCTTTTGATAGATATTCTTTCATCCTTTTGTGAACAAACTATTATTACTTTGCCTAGAAGTTACTGTCAGTGTTGATTTACGTTGTTATATTTGAACATAAATCTCCATCCTTTACAAATTGTTTTGTACGCAACTGTTAATGGTTTTAAATTATGAGCACAGGAAGAGCTTCTAAAAGCCCCTCAGTTTTCCTATCATATTTGTCCAGGTGTGAAAATAATCTGCTTTTTTATTTCTGTAACACTATTACTGTGTTCCCAGGGTTATGAGTTTAAAATTTGTTTTGAGTTTGTGCTAAAGATCACCCCCTCTCTACCTAGTTTGCACGATTTCCAGAGTTGGACTGAGGCTTCAAAGGCAGCTGGACAGGTTGATAATCAAATCATTGTTTTGTGTGGGATTCACTACACAAAACCACTACACATTACCAATGAGCTAGGCTTGAACAGGTGCATGCTCTTTTTGTACTGTATTGTGACTGGGAATTACTGCCAGTGAAAGTTTAAAGAATAAATCAAAGTAAAAGTCATGATATGGCTTTAGCAGTAGCTGTTTTTTTCAAAATGCATTATTCGAATTTATATTCCGTGATTTACCTGTCATCCCAATCTCTCTGTCATACAATTGTTGTGCATGTGGATTTTGAGATAAGTGGATGATTGGGCCAGATCCGTTCTGTGGGCCCTGTATTAATTAGCACAGCTCAATAAATTAATCCATTTTGTATTAGCTACGTACATGGTACTAAAGGTGAAAGAAGTGAAATGACAAGGTCTTAAAGAACTAAGATTACTGTGAAGGAGGTAGCTTTACAAGAGGATAAAGGTAGTCCTCCTATATATTTTTTTTGGTCTAACATTTTCTCTTTTTTGCAATGAAAAAACTTAATTTCATGTACTGGTGTTTGTCCTGCCAATCAACATGCTTGGCATAGTCATGAATTAGTATGTATTTTGTATGCGTGAGACTTTTTCAAGGGATGCCCAGCAGTCAATACGAAAATCAATAGGACACTATTTGAGCTGTCCTGTTCGGTGATTTAAGAGCTAGACCAAGCATGAAGCCATTGCTGTGCGATCAGTTATTGTTTCCTGTGAGCTATCATCAACTGCATCTCAACTGAATCTTGGGAGTGTGTTACACGAAACAGCTGTCTTCTGTTTCAATCTATATGGAATAAACAGCCACATTTAATGTAATTTGAGTCTTCCACACATTTAGATTTCTTAACAGGTTACCAAGAAATGTTGATTAGTTTCTGCATGATTACATAGAAACTGTTTTTCACTTTTTGATGGTTAATCGCGAGAGTATTTCAGTTTGGTATATTTTAGTAGCATGTCACTTATCATTTCCTCAAACATATCCTTTCAAAGGGCCTTGTCTTTGATATGGAATGAATACATGGCACATGATCAGGAATTCTAGTTCATGATGTACTTGGAAGAGCATAGTGTGGAAAACACGGTTCGAAGAGTTGCAAAAGCAGAAATCTGTAAACCAGACTTCAGAATTTTCAGTTGTAAATTCCTAGCCTTCCACTTGCATACTTGGGTGCCTACTAAGGACATAGTATACATACTGGCTGTTGTGTACAGTTGCACAATTATAAATATTAAAACAAGTAGTGTTTATGCCTACAGGGAAGTGTTTTACAGCAAAATCACTGAAGTAAAATTTAACTGATAGAAATAACGTTCATTTCAAGTATGAGTAGTATTCTGAGTGAAAGTAATTAAATGAGACACCCAATAATGTACTTTATTCTTCATTTCTACTCTAAAAATAATCATAAGCAAGTATTTAGATTACCTGCTTCTTTGCTGATTTTATTCTTCATGAGTTGAGTAATTTAAATGTATTTCATAGATTCATATCATAGAATCATAGAATAACCAGGTTGGAAGAGACCCACCGGATCATCGAGTCCAGCTATTCCTATCAAACACTAAACCTCGTCCACCTGTGCCTTAAACACCTCCAGGGAAGGTGACTCAACCACCTCCCTGGGCAGCCTCTGCCAGTGCCCATGTATGTGGTTAAGAATATTAAATGACTTGCTGTAAGACTTGTGCTACCTAAATAAATAGACTTACTTGAAAAAAAAGATGCATTCAGAATGAATAATGCTATAACAATTCTGGTTTTATTTGAGACTTTATAGGAACCCGAACCTTTGTGACTCTCAGGAGCTGACTTTGGGTCATACAGTACAGAACATAATGAAGAGAACAAATTGTGATCTTTTGCTGTTGCAACAAATGCAGCTTGTTAGAAGGAGTCAGTTGCCACTTACCATTATTTTGAATTTTATTACTGTAATTCTGATTTTTAAATAAAATGAGAAAAAAAATCATCTATTTGAATACTGATATCTGTGTTCTAGGACTAAGTAACTAAAAATACTGTATTTTGTTGGCATGGAAAATGTTTTATATTAGAAATGTATTCTGTGCTATTATCACAAAATCCTTCCTCTCAGGCCTCAATTTTCTACTGTGAGTCAAGAAAGCCAGTCCTTGCACTGGCCTTAGGCTTGTACGCAGGCTTCCTGTATGTTAATTTCTTTAATGGCACAAAACTGAAGATAAATTCTCTTTCCTATATTGTGGTACAAAATAAGGTATGCATTACATATTTCAGTCTGTTCAGATTTTATCTATACTCAAGCCATAGCCTTTAATGGAAATGAAATAATAGGAATAATTTGTCAATTTTGCCTGGTTTTTTACCTTCAGAAATTAGCACCTGGAGTTAGTCAGTTTGCTTACACCTGTGTACAAGACCATCCTATCTGGACTAACCAACAGTTTTGGGAAACAACCTTTTATAGCAATGTGCAAAATCAAGTTCGCTCCCTCTACCTTACAGCCAAAGATGACAAACATGCAGTACAGTTGAGACAAAAGGTAGGAGAATGTATTAAAGTAAGTATCAAGGTAGTATTTTTATTCACATTTTAATTGTCTTCTAAGTTAGAGAGAGGTAAGTTATGGTTTCTCCAATTTTGTGTATTTTTCTTTCATTTTTCCCATATTAAACAGCATACAGTAACATGAAAAATTACATATCTGCAAAGCATTATAATTTGATGTTGCTCTTATGATTTTTTCAAGCAACTACTTTTAGTATAATTTTCCACACCTTCAGGTATGTTTTCCCTGAGAGCAGTAAGTTATCGTACAATAGTGTTATAAGATAGAAGAAGTTCTGTTATATGAGCAGCCCAAGCTAGGAGCAGTTCTAATGTCCAGTGTTAGATTATTACCAAACCCTCAGGTGGTTTCTGTTGAAACTCAATCTGCTTTAACAGAGTTAGGCAGATCTTCCAGAATAAAAATGCTCTCACTCAGTAGGAGGAAAGTACAGCTCTAATGCAAAAATGAAAGTATAATGGGAAGTCTTGCACCAAGCTAAAATAAAGTCTATATTTTTTTTAAGAAGAAGCACATACACGTAATAAAGAGACATTTGTAATCTCTTCTTGTATGAAAATATCATTATTAACTACGTGAGTGAAAAGTGTATGATACTCCAAGTCATACAGCAATGCAAAGAGAGGAAGTAAAATGAACAGAGATATCCCCAGACATGTAGTCAGAATGAAGATTTGAAAAGGCATGTCAGACATATTGGAATAAAGAGAAAAGGACTGTGCGACTACATACATAAAGCCCCTTCCAATCTGACAATATGTAAAGGAAGATGTGAAGAATAGTAGAACTTACAAGGAAGTATCTCCTTTAACCCTCTTGTATGTTTATATGGAAAATTAGTTCAGCTTTTAACTTCATATGGAAAAAGCATTTGCTAGATACCTAGTCCTTTAATAATTTAACATCGGGCATTAGGTCACTAATATCAGCTGTGAGATCCCTTTATTCTAATTTCCTCAGGCTATAGTATAAAATTTACTATGTGCCATCTACTAAGTTTTCTTCGAGCAAATAATAGAGTTGGACTCCAACATGTGAAAATGTGAATATTTTAGCTAATCTGGAAACCATTTATATAAAAGCTTACCTTACCTGAACATCCCAGGAATTTGGAGAGTATCACGTGCATTAAGCAGTGAGCTACATGTTATTTCTCAATCTGATTTATGTTTGTTCTTATGTGAGCTAAGAGGAGAAACTAAGAAGAGCAGCTGTATTAAAATTGTTAAACCACTGTAAAGAAACATAGAAGATCATATACCATAAAAATGATCTAGAAATTGCTATTTAGATCTGTCCACACTGTGCTGCTTGCATATTTCAGTATACTGCCTTGAAAGCTCAGTAACTATGATCATAAGTCCCCTTAAACCCTATTAAGTTGTAGCTATTTGCTTTTTTAAAAAAAATAATATATAATTTAATCAATAGAAGATGTTTAATGAACAATTTAATAGATAGTTTTAACTAGACATTGTCTTTTATGTTATAGCTTTATTCTTTCTTCTGTTTCTTTATATTTCTTCTAGGAGAAAAATGTATTAGGTCCAGACCAGGATAAGACAGCAATGGACCTGGCTGCTGAGCAGTTGCGATTATGGCCAACTCTTAATAAACAAACGCAGCAGGAGCTAGTCCAGAATGAGGAAAGTACAGTTTTCAGTCAGGCAATTCATTTTGCTAACCTCATGGTCTACCTGCTAGTACCACTGGATACAAGTAAGAACAAGTTGTTGAGAACATCAGCTACTGGTGACTGGGAGAGTGGAAGCAACAGCATTGTCACAAACAGGTGGGTGCAGCGGTCATCGGCCCGGATGGGCCACAGTTTTCAAATGCTTCTTCGTTTTCAGAACTTATTATAAATACCAGATTATTTCAGTATCTTCTCTTCTGTTCAAATTCATTAATTAAGGAGATCAAGAAGACTAATGCGATTCCTCTTAAATAACACAATTTAATCTGGGAAGTAATTTACCGTCATTTAAAGAAACATAGAAATTTTATTTTCACAGAAAGAATTTTTAATCTAGTAATGCAAATGTTGAAGACAAACATGGGGTGTGATGAGGAGGAGAACAGCAGCCCTAGAATGATTTTATTAGTTTTTGTATAACTTGAAAAAGCAGTGTATGAACCTAAAGTCAAAAAAGCATTTGTATAGCATCCATAAAATCAAAATTTCTGGGCAGCAGCTGCAAGGAAGAAAGGCACTGAGATCACAGAATGCAAGAGGGCAAAAGGTTAAATTATGAAGGAGGCAGGAACAGTGTAATGCCAATTACACTTCCTAGCAGGCAAGTCCAGGATATTTCATAACAAGCCTTCCTCCCTCACTATTTATTGTCTTCATTATCACTGATGACCCATCAGAATTCCCACCTGATAAAATTGTAGAAACACTACGTGGGACCACTGACATCAAGTAAAAGATAGGCCAGTTATCAGTATCAGACTTCCCATGGCTACTCATTTCTGCTGACTAAACACCTCTAAAGTCAGGCATTAGGACATGCTTGGTAGACAGGCTGCAGTATATGTTGCAATGTATGACTCTGGCTCTTAATATTATTATGGGAGGCATTTTTAGATATTTGAAGTACATCTCCCACTGACTTGCTTGCATTTCCTCTCTGATGCACAAAAAACTGCTTTTGAATGCTTTGCTCAGCAACCAAAATATTCATTTAATGTATTCTTCCATATGTAACTGGATATTTGTTAAATGTGGGGTGCAAATGATGGACTTTACTCTGTGAAGAGAAGACGTAAAGCTCACTTCCAAAGGAGTTCTTTTTCTCTTGTGGCCCTGTCTGTGCTATACTTACAGAAACAAGGTTCTCCGTGCAATTCTGGCAGTATTAGTAACAATGAAAAAATCTGGTGGAATTGTGGCCCCACCATATGCTTTTAACAAGGTTTACATATTGTAACTAGAAAAAAAAAATGTACAGCTTGTCTGTCTCTAGCCTGGTATCACATGTGCATCACTACCTGAATTAGTAACACTTGAAATTTCTTTTCTTTATGTCCATAGTATTGCAGGCAGTGTTGCAGAGAGTTATGACACTGAGAGTGGATTTGAGGACTCTGAGAACAACGATGTTGCAAATGCAGTTGTACGATTCATCACCAGATTTATTGACAAGGTTTGCACAGAGAGTGGAGTTACACAGGATCATATCAAGGGTCTTCATTGCATGATACCAGGTAAAAAAGTAGTTTGTACTCTTTCTTTTTTCTTTTTTTTTTTTCTAGTGAGAGAAATAAATTTTTTAATTTCAGTTACTTTCAGTGAAGTCAGAAGGTTTTCTTTTCTAGCAACTGTAATGGCTGTTGAATTTCAAATAATTATTCACTTCAACTTTAAAGTTGAGAATTTCAGAGTACCAGAGTTTTAATTAGATTACAATTTTCTATTTCATACTATATGAAACTTCAGTTATGGTATTACTGCTTTTCAGGCATTGTAGCAATGCACATAGAGACCCTGGAGGCTGTCCATCGTGAGAGTAGGCGACTTCCACCAATACAGAAGGCAAGTGTTATGAAACATATTTGTATTCTCTACAAGTATTAGAATCATGCACTTTAGTAATCTATTTTTTTACCCCCTGATAATAATAGGAGGAAACATCAAAACATTGAAAGAAAATTTCCAGTAGTGATAAATAAAGTGCTTGGCTCTGGTCTCATGAAATATGAACTTATGAAACTACTAGAGCCAAACTTCTGATCATAAACAAGCTGTTGCATGCCCACTGTTTTTTGAGACCCGGTTGTCTTAGTTGAATCCAAACACTATCTCCCTTCCTTGGACTCAGTCTCATAACAATTTTGTTTTGAAACTTTTAAAGCCAGATACTATAACTAGACTGAGGTATAACACTAGTATCACAGTTACACTTACACTTTTGTTTATTTGTATCAGCCCAAAATTCTACGACCAGCTTTACTACCAGGAGAAGAATTTGTTTGTGAAGGTCTGCGTGTGCTACTGGATCCTGATGGCAGAGAGGAAGCCACAGGAGGACTGCTTGGAGGTCCTCACATCCTCCCTGCTGAAGGAGCTTTGTTCCTTACCACTTACAGGATTATATTTAAAGGCACTCCTCATGATCAACTGGGTAAGAAATATTCAACAGTGGTAATTATGGTCCTTCAGATAGGCAGGACTTTGAGCTGGCCTTGAGATATTTGAGCATCTGTTCAAAGCATGAACATCAAAATGTACATACTTCATAGTATAATTTTTCATGTTGATTGCTTAAGAATAATCTCTTAATATAGGTCTTTATCACTAGATATGACAATGATTGATTTTGATTTTGCATTTAACTTAACTAGAGTTTATTTCTTCAGATGAGACATTAGGTGCTAGATGTTTTATTCCTGCATATCGGTACATATTTAGAGTGCTGTCTTTGGTAATTTATGTGATCCAAAATCAGAATATGTACTTTTCTTAGAGGAAGCTTCAATAGATTTTCACATTGTATTATGGGCTGTTTACAGACTACCTAAAGTTGGAAACAGAAAATAATGACATTCCTGGCCATACTTGAGCAATTTCCATGGACTTTCTGTTTGGAATGGACAAAATGCTTAGTATTTTATCTCAGTTCTATCTGTAAAGTTGGTATAGTAATGCTGCTTTACAGAGCAATACTTGTAAGCTTCTTCACCACTGAGAGGACTTACATACCATGTGAGATCTGCAGCTTCCTACCCCTAGCTCTTCTTTAAGCAGCCATACTGGAAGTATGTTAAATGAAAAAGATTTCCGAGTTAGTATGCTCCCTAAAATATTTTGGGTTTTTTTAAAATAAATTCTGTATTCTTTTTAGTATGTAATGGAAATACCTCTTCTGAATGATAAATTTTCATGTTTTGACATCTGTCATTTCTAAGCAGATTGTCATTCAGAAGTATGAATTTATTGTGGAAAGTTCATGATCAATATTTAAAGATGTCAATGTACATTGCTCATTGTTTCCAAGTTGTATAATACAATATAAAATCTGAATAAACTCGAAAGTGTTTCTTCTTCCCTACCAATCTAGATTTTGGCCATGCATTTCTGACTTGTAGCAAAACCCCGAAGGAATATTTTTCTAATCATCCTGGCTGAAATTAAGCTGAAATTCAAACTACTAATAGTACTTTAGGAATTTACTAACTTTTCAGGTATTTTGCCTGAAATTAATCCTGTACCATTATTTTCATGTTGCTTTGTACTTACTCATTCCTATCTATTCAAAATACAAGGTGATGAAAGCAGATCTGATTCTATGATCTAACAAGTATCTGTAATACAATTTTGTGGTCCTCAGTTGGAGAGCAGACAGTGATCCGGAGCTTTCCTATTGCATCTGTTACAAAGGAGAAGAAGATCACAATACAGAACCAGCTGCAGCAGAGTATGCAGGAAGGACTGCAGATCACTTCAGCTACCTTTCAGGTAAAAGGAAGTTTTGTAAAAATATATCTGACAACACAGCTCGAAATACTTCTGAGCAGCATTTTGTCCTGATGTTCTTGAAGAGTTTTCTGCCCTGTAAAACCAATAGAGAATTCAGTCCTCTCATAGAAACTCTGATATTTCTTGGCCCAGCAGATATTTACTTAGGACTAATACTTTCATAGTTGATTTATTTAGCTCCTTTCGTCACCTTTCTATTTTTGATCCAGTAAAGAGCTGGTTTGGGTACAAAAACTCTTAATGTGAGTAAATAGAGGTCAGTAGAAATGTGCTTTCTCTCTCCTACATCTACATGCAATGAATATCATAGAATTATAGAATAGTTAGGGTTGGAAAGGACCCTAAAGGTCATTTAATTCCAACCCCCCTCCATGGGCAGAGACATCCCACTAGATCAGGCTGCCCAAGGCCTCATCCATCCTGGTCTTAAACACTTCCAGGGATGGGGCATCCACAACTTCCGTTGGCAACGTGTTCCAGTGCCTCACCACTCTCATGGTGAAGAAATTCTTCCTAATGTCTAGTCCAAATCTGCCCTTCTCCAGTTTATATCCATTCCCCCTTGTCCTTTCACCACAAGCCTTTATGAATAGTCCCTCTCCAGCTTTCTTGTAGGCTCCTTTCAGGTACTGGAAGGTCGCTGTAAGATCTCATTGGAGCCTTCTCTTCTCCAGGCTGAACAATCCCAGCTCTCTCAGCCTGTCTTCACAGGGAAGGTGCTCCAGCCCTCAGATCATCCTTGTAACCCTCCTCTGGACCCTTTCCAACAGCTCCATATCCTTCTTAAATTGAGGATTCCAGAGCTGGACACAGTACTCCAGATGAGGTCTCACAAGAGAGGAATAGAGGGGCAAAATATGGAAAAGCCATAGTACAAGGTTTGACAGACAAAAAAAAAAGAGGCAAAACTGTGCCTGTAACTCTTTTTATTTAACAAATTAAGAAAATCAACTATAATCATCTTAAAAATAGTTCCCTTCTGAGTTGACACACAGCTGAATGTGGTGCTGCCAATGTCCAAAGCAATTTTTAGATCATGCCGTATGACATGCACAGATCCTGATAGTTTCCTGACTTCTGCAGAGATCCTAGTAGTTTCTTGTTTGTAGGGTCCCTTTCAGTGTGTTCAGCAGAAGCATGTACTGCAGGGCAGTTGATGGAGATGGACTTCTAAGAATTACAAATCATGCATGAAGTCCCTGAAATCTTCCCTAAATATTTCTTCTTGATGGTGATCTTAGCTGTGGTCAAACCACAGATTGAAAGTTGAAGATTTTTATATCATGGACTGAAAATAGACTGCAGTAGTTCAGATAGAAAAGATTTGGTTGGGTTGGCTGACTACAGAAATATATTTTCATTGAGAACAATAACTCTAACATTATAAAATAGACCATTGGCATTTTGCTAGTTCCTTACGCTAATGGATATTATTTAGTTATTCATCCTTCTATATCCTGTTCAAAAGCATAATACCAGGAATACAAGTGAGTAAAACAACCAAAAGAAAGTTGCTCTTGTGGACTTCAGAGAGCATTTCATGAGGACTTTTATTTTCCAGAAATCTTTTTACCAGAATAGTTAGCATATTTCAACGATGTGCTAAATACAGACATGGCTCAGTGATTTTAGTGCTGGATTCTGGTCAAACATCATCTTTGCTTTTGTTTAGCATAGTTTTGTATTAGGTTATTTGAACAAAAACAATCAGCAAACAGTTTACTCTCTGTTCCCTTTGTAACAAAATAGAGTTCAATACAGTATGAAATAGCCCCTCCTCTTTGTTTATTAATTATGACTTTCAGGAGGGTTTGGCTGCAGTTTTGCTATTTAATGTCTTTAAAAATTCAAATCAGTGTGACCCCAAAAGATTCAAGAGCTCCTTTCAAGGAGGTCCTAGAACAACAGGGTTATTAGTCATTTGGAAAGTATTTACAAAACAAGTGAAATTAAAAAAACGATCATGAAGTCAGCCTTCTAGATGGCAAACAAAAGACATTCAAAAGGTGTATAGGTATGCGCTCAGAAATAAAGCTCTAAGATATTTCTTTGTTCATTTTTCCCATATTCTTTCAAAGTTGTTTTGGGCCCATTTATGGATTCGCTACTTTCTCTATTTTCTTTTCTGGTTCTCCCCTCCCATCCACCACCCACCCCAAATTGCTGACTGTTGTCCTTTTAGCTGAGGATGATGGGATGGGATTTCTATTCTCCACCTCTTCTATCCCAAAAAACTTTCCAAAAGGCATTTTTCGTAGATTGGATGGATCAGTGTTGAATAGCATGAGTTTAGTTCCTTTTTAAGGATCAAATTGCATTATTATATTTTGACTACTATGAGTTTTCTGTACTTCACAAGGTGAGGCAAAAATTGGAATGACTAAATAATGGAAGTGTAATGGTTGTGACGTATGAATGTTGGTTTGATGAGAGTCATTGAAGTGCTTCACAGACCTTCGTCTCCAGCATATGGGCAGAGCTGGCAGAATATTTCCATGCTAAGCTGCCCCATGTGACTAGTATTTGAACTGTTGCAGACATCCTAGTGCCAGTGCTACTACTTGGATTTACCAAAATACTTTGTGTTTGATATTATGAGAATTCCAGATGCTTCTTAGTGAAAATACCTTAGTATTAGGACATAAATGTAAAAATGAAATAAAAAATTAATAAGCTGTATAATATCCCTCAAAATCAATAAGATATATGTATGTATATTTGTCTTTTCTCATGGGCATAGTACTTCATAAGTATGGGAATTTTGCTAATATATTTTAGGATCTTTTAATTTCTTTAATTCTAGAATTGTTTTTGCAGTTTCTAACATCTCATGTCTTTAATATGCAGCTAATTAAAGTAGCATTTGATGAAGAAGTAAGCCCTGAAGTGGTGGAAATATTTAAGAAGCAGTTAATGAAGTTCCGCTATCCTCAGTCTATCTTCAGCACTTTTGCGTTTGCAACTGGGCAAACAGCACCACAGATAATTTTACCAAAACAAAAAGAAAAGAACACTTCATTCCGGTATATACATTCTTATTCTTTTATTACTGATGTTCTTGTTTATTATAAGTCATATGCATTGAACAATCTCACAGCTTTGCAGAAATGCAGATCATTCAAGCAGTTTTCAAGAAGGTCAAAATAACTGATTGCTATTCTGCATCTTTTTTATATTTACTGGATAAAAGGTAGATTAGAATGATATATGTGGCAGTTTGGTATAGGAATATATTATTTATCCGTATGTCTAGCTAAAGTAAATTTGGACAAGCATCTCATTACACTTTGAAGTGCGTGCAGCTATGCAAGTTATGCCAACATAAAAAACAGATTTCTTGTGTATTGCTCTATAGATTAATAACCTAATGTGAGCTAGAATTAATTTTACCCTTAGTACATTCTGCACAGTTGTCCTAGTGTATTTTTAGTCTCGAGATTGAATTTGGAGTCGTTTTTTGAAGTTTATGTTATACATTAATTTTGTAGTAGACTAGATGGATCACTAGTCTGTTCCAGAGTAGTAGTTCCTTTGATTTTTTGTTGATGATTGCATTGTTGACACAAGAAGGTAGAATTCCAAGCTAATCATGGAATCCTAAAACTATAAGGTAATTTCTATCTTTCCTGCTTTTACTTTGCCAACCTTGTAGGTTTATCACATTACTAGCAAAATACAAATACCTAACGATGATGGCTGCATTTATTACCATTAGACATAATAGACACAAATAATAAAATTGGTGTTTAAAAGTTAATACAGGAAGCCATTTTTCTGGAGGTGATAATTTCTGTCATGATATTAAATGAAAAACTGTGAAAAACATTTTATTTGAGTAAGTGGATTATTCTTAAAAATCTATACATGTTATCAAGGAGAATTGTATGCGTCTTTCTAAATACTTATGTTGCTATGAATTTATAGTACCTTCTCAAAGAGCATTGTGAAAGGAGCAAAACGTGCTGGGAAGATGACAATTGGACGCCAATATTTATTAAAGAAGAAGACAGGAACAATAGTGGAAGAAAGAGGGAATCGCCCAGGCTGGAATGAAGATGATGATATCTCTGGTAATAGCAAAATGGTGTTTTCCGTGTTGGTTGATGAATCTGTCCTATTATGCTTCCATTCCAGTATATTGAATAAGTAATATCTTCAATAAGAAATTGCAGTCTTCGTAGACAGGAAAGAGAAAGGTTTCAAGTATGTATATTTAGTAAGTGTTTTCTTTGGTGATGATGAGACAAAAGAGGAAGTTGACTTCATTCAATGGTAAAGCAGAATACTAGGTTATTTTTTAATTATCAAACTATTTTCCTATAGTATCTTCTTTATCATTTTTAGTGTAGATGAGACAGCACAGATGTGTGCTATAGCTTCCATTTATGTTTAGACGTCATAACATCTGCAGTAAGTCTATAATGAGAAGCAGTAATTCATCAGATTCAAGAAAGAACAAATACTATGGGAGACTTTTGCGGATGTGGAAGTGACAAATGATTTCTGAAAGCAGCAGAAGTCATTACTACTGAAAACACCATTTTCCCAAAGTTTGGTTGAAAGGATGTGGGGACAGAAGGTAGAAAGTGATTTGGGCACTTTGTGTAATTCATGTGATGGTGTGGAGTTTGACTTTCTTCCAAATACTTCTTTTCCTACCATGTGCTGCTGTCAGTATATCCTTATCTGGACCAGTGCTAATTTATAATAAACCACTAGAGGGAACCAGATTCTCCTGTACATATAACAGGTATTGTTTTGTCATACTGTTCTTTCCTTTTTAAAAAAAAAAATAAGTATTTCAGATAAAGAAGTGTTTCTCGAACACTAATAATTTCTTCAATTCATCAAACAAGCCAAATTTTCCTTCTAAATATTTGGTCAGTGAGCAAGGCAGTTGTGTGACTTATAAGTAGGTTCATAAAAGTTGCCTGAAGAGGGCCTGTGTTACTGCACTGTTTCTGTTCTCTATGAAATGGAAGAAAACCATTCCAGGAAAGCTAAAAAATATTGATTCTCTTCTTCAAGATGACATTGTTGGAAAAAGGCAAAAAGAAAGGTTTCAGACTGTCTTCACAGTGCTGCAAAATTACATTCTCAATTGAATTTCCAGCATCTTCCTTAAGTGCTGAGCTAGTATGCCAGCTGATGTTGCATACTCTTTGGGTCAGGAGCAGTTCTGCACACTGTACCTGTGTGATCTTTGAGTGGTTGTGCGTTCTTCGCCCAGAGACACCAAGCACAATCATACCTGTGTACTCGTACAACTGCATTCTTCCATAAACACAAATGTTACTGATAGTCACTTTTTTTCATCTCCTAAAAAAAGTATAAAAATATAAATAGCGGGGCATCCTACCTGCCGCTTTCCAGATGTTGTGACTGGGAATGTGTAGGGTCTTCAAAGTCTGACAGTTTGCTTTTCTCCGCATGCTGCACTGACACCTCAGGTATAGTCAGCTGACAACAGTAATGACTCTGTCCTTCAAACAGATGACATATAGCCATAGGAATAGCTGTGAATGACTTACTTTTTGTTTACAAATCTCAAAAACTGAAATATGGGAAACTATGCAGCTATAACCACAAGGAAGCAAAGGGGAACTATCTGCAGCAGGTGTTGCATTGTCTTCAAAACAAGTGTTGTAGATAGGGTTGGATGGAACTTCAAGAGATCATCTACTCCCATCTCTCTGCCCCAAGGCAAGATCAACATACTTAATCTGTTTCTCATTGATGTTTACCTAACTTTTTCTTAGAAGCTTTCAAAGTTGGAGGTTCCACAACTCTACGTAATTTGTATAATACTAATGCTTTAACCGTGCTTAATGCTAGAGATAAACAAGCAACTTTCTGATATTCAGGCTTAAAAGTTTCCTTGCCACAACCTAAAGCCTTCATTTCTTGTTCTGCCATCACATACATGTAGAAGAGATTATTCCTTTCATTTTGATTGCAGTGCTCAGTGTATCTATGGGCTCTTGTAATATTTCTCTTCTCTGTTCTCTTCTGAATATTAAATATATGCAGTTCTTTCAGTTCTTTATTATTATTATTATTGACAGGATTCTGATCATCTTCATGGTTCTTTTCTCAGTCCTATTTATCTGGTCCACATATAACTTGCAGTATGACTTCCAAAACTGAGCACAGGACTCTGTTAGTTGTTGATAATGAACACTTATTTTTCTCCAATTCCTCCCATCTTTTTATTTTCAGAGTTTAGTGTCTCATCACTATTAAACTGTCTTTTCTATAGATGATCATACTGGCATGTGCCATAAAACAGGAGACTGTAAAACCCACAGACTGTAAAATGCAGAAACAGTAAAATAGAGGGTTTATTTCTCTTCTTTCCAAAATCAAAGTTTTAAATAAATCTATTCTAAACCTGAGGCAGCAAAACATCTTTATGTCTGTCTTCAGGTTAAGGACACGGATATGAGCTTTTATGATCTCCAGGTTTTTATGCACAGAAAATTGTTCTGCAAATTCTGATCACCAGTATAGCTGCTCTCATGAGAGAAAAATGGATTTAGAAAAAATATTTCAAAAAACGCACCATTATCTTACCCGAGTCACTTATAAGCTGTCCATTGAAAACTGGTAAACACCAAGTTTCAGTATGACCCCAAAATAAAATTATTTCTTGAAGTCATTTGTTTCTTGTTAGGACTCTTTATACTTGTAAGTGTTTTATACCTTCTTTCTTATGATGGCAAATATGAAAACACAGAAAAAAAGAGTAGATATCCACAGCATTGGTTTATTATTTAGGCTAAGTAGAGAATTGTTGGTTTTGTTTGGTGAGCTGCAGGGAAATAAAATTACAATAAAATTATACATTTTATGCTAAGATGCACAAAAATGTGTATGGGTTCTACTTCTGTAAATTCTGAATGCTGTCTACTGCAAATGTAATATTAATTGTATAAATTTTTTAATAATTTTAATTTCCAGTTATAAAGTCCTGTTTAAAATTTAAATCCTTATATACTTTCCAGTGCCTTGTTCATGAAGAAATACCTCCCCTCATACACATATTTCATTGCTTGAGGTGGTAGCAAGTAACTGATACATACTACAAACAGTAAATCTGCTTTTAGGTGCATTTGGAAATAGTTGGAAGTGTCAATAACAGGCAGGTGGAAGGTTTTGTACAAAGACCTTGCTTGACTTGAATTTCAGTGTAGTTCAAACTTGTGACATGTTTTTTATGTCTCATGGATAAAGGTTTTTCTGCTTTGGAAAATGCAGCTGACGCGCACGGCTGAAGAAAGCTGCTGTTTGACACTGAAACTGCAGCATTAAGAAACCGGCAGTCATCTGTTGTGAAATTATAACACAGAAACTTTTTTTTTTGTTTGAGCTAAGCCTGAAAAAGATTGTTACATGTTTTGAAGATAGTTAAAATAATTGAGAGATCTATTTTATCTTGTCTGTTTGAAGAATTTATGTACATATTTTTCATTTTTCATTATTCTGTAGCAGTTGTGAGTTTAACAGGTTTTCATAAACTGTTGAAAGAAAGATCATCTGCATTCAGTTCAGTTCAATTGAATATAGGATGAAACTTCTTCCAGGATTTTAGTGAGGGAGTTGCAAATTGTGCCATTCACAGGTGCAGTAGGTAACTGTGTGAAATATTCAGGTTTCCTGACTAAAATATTATTTTATTGGTTATATTTTCTGTAAACTGTGAGTTGTATATGCTAGTACATTTTATGCATCACTGACAGTAAGACAAACTAATATTTTGTTCAGAAGAAAATATCATTGTTTTCTGTGTAAATGCTGGCCTCCCCAGTAGCAAACTCTTAAAGATTTTTAACTTCAGTTTCAGATGACAGTGAGCTGCACACAAGTGGTACCCTAAAAGCATCAGAAAAATCAACAATGGAACAACTAGTAGAAAGAGCCTGTTTCAGAGACTATCAGCGTTTGGGACTAGGGACCATCAGTAGTAACTCTTCTCGCTCAAAAACAGAATACTTAAGAATAACTGCACTGAACAGGATGTATTCACTTTGCAGGAGGTGAGTTTACCAGTTCAGTCAAGTAGTTAAAATAAAGATGATATAACACAGGTACCACATCATATATCCATTTAAGCATCTTATTCTGAGTAAAATTCTGTCTAGAGTAGGAATTTTCAATTTGAAGCTATTTTTATTCCACTCAGAGGCTTTTCTTCTGATGGCTGCATATGTATTCATCATATTCAGAAAGAGTGCCAGCAATGGTAGTCAGAAGTGAGCTTTCAGAACTACCCCAATACAAGTCCTTACTCCTAGGTTAATTTCTGTAGTCCATGGAAAGAGAGTGCTTCTGGATTTTGGAGGAAACTAACCTAGGTACTCGGAATTGGCTCTTGAAGTGGTTTCTCTCTCTTGGTTTTCTAAACTGATGTCTAAATCATTAGGCTGTTTTTCAGCTTTCTGGCTAATCCAATGAAGTTAGCTGGTATAACACACTCTCTCAGTATGGTTCCTGTAACTTATGATGTAGGTACTGGAAGTTTTTTATGTACTGTACTTACATATAAAAATCTATTCTTCTGCTAACTTAAAAAAAGCAAGCCTCAGAAACGACTATACATGCCTATTTTCTTCAAATAAAACATATATATTGAAATTGAATTCATTAATTTATCTATACTGCCATAAAAGTTTGTCATGTGCTGGAAGTCATGTGCTGTGTTTTAACATACGGATGTTACTCACTGTTTTTGTTGTGAAAGCTGATATAGTTTGCTACCACTACCCACAAAAGTTCTTTTAAAACAAAGGCATATCTGCATGAGTCATACCATAAGAGCATTTGCATTCTCTAAAACCAGTTTTGACTAGTTGTTGATTTCATTTTGGATAATTAAATCCCTGGTTCTTCGTGGAAGAAGGACACAAAAGAAAATATTAGATTCTTTCCCATTTTCTGACTTATCTAGAGTGATAGACTAATACTATGGGTGTTGTTTTCAATCTGAAGGCAGTAAATTTGTACATTTTCATTATGCTTTGAAGATTAGGCAAACAACACTTTATTCCCTCAGACCACCAGGTTTTAATATACAATAGGACTTTGTTTTAAAAAAAGATAATTAATACCTGAGTGAATTGCAAATCTCAGAACACAAATACATATCTAATGATATTTGTTTGGTTACTGGTTTTAAGAAGATGACCATCTATGTTATGTACATTGATTTTGTGTGAGGGCAGTTCAGTAAATGTCAAAGAACTGAATTTGCAGGAATGGTGTGTATTGTAGGGGAACAAAGTTGTTCAGTAAGCACTAACTTTTCCCTACTCATCATCTTAGTTTCTTCTTAACATGTGAAATTGGCACTCACATTGACTATTTTTTAGAAGAGAGAAAATAATCTTTCATGTTACTTGAAAAATTTTTCACCAGCACAAATCCT
The DNA here is from genome assembly GCA_033459285.1 of Clamator glandarius. Classification (NCBI taxonomy): domain Eukaryota; kingdom Metazoa; phylum Chordata; class Aves; order Cuculiformes; family Cuculidae; genus Clamator; species Clamator glandarius. The sequence goes on from JAUNZM010000138.1 coordinate 590,713, forward strand.
GCTGCCATCTTGCTGGGTTTTCTATTTTTAAAGCTATTGTATCAGTTAATTTCCTAGTCTCTCGGTGTATTGTAGGGTTTTAAAAAGTACACAAAAATGCAGTTTTAGAAATGCTGTTCCAAGGAATCTGATTGTAAAATTTTAATGTATTTTGACATAGACCAAAACCTATTGTTTTATTTGTGATACTTCAGGCGATCTAACATTCTTCCCTTTCAATTCTCATATTTCATATACAAGTGTCAAAACAAAACTACGGCATTATTTGCATGCTTCAAAGTTCTCTTTTCTGTTGTGCTTAAAAATATGGCTTCATTATAGTGAAGATGGATAAGAAATATACTAAGAAGAAAAATATCACCAAATAAATGTAACCTTAAATGGAAAGAGATTTTTACAATTTTTTTCATTATAAAGTTGGTTTCAAAATGCAGTTTTCTATACAAATTAATGTATTTGATAAGATTGGGCTAAAAATGAAAGTTACAAAATAAAAAAATAGTTTTAAGAGCTGAAGATGTATTTTCATTAAGATGTACACTCAGCTTCTAACTTCGGTATTATTTTTTTTTCATTGTTTAAAATTTTGAAAGCAGTTTTAATTGCCGTTGAATTTTTTTTCCACCTTTTTGCCAATACAGTTATCCTGGGCTTCTGGTAGTACCTCAATCTGTTCAAGACAGTAGTCTGCAGAGAGTTGCTCGCTGTTACCGTCATAATCGCCTACCAGTTGTCTGTTGGAAGAACACTAAAAACAGTACTCTTCTACTTAGATCTGGAGGCTTCCATGGAAAAAGCGTTGTTGGCCTCTTCAAATCCCAAAACACACATACTACAGGTGAGTTGATGCCATTGGGGCTTCTGTAAAAGTTATTTAATATAGAAATACTTATTTTTCTAGAGGAAGTCAGTGACAAGATTGGTTCGAAAGTCCCAGAATGTGAATAGTTATCTGATATTATATTAGTTTGGTTTAGTTATCATATGTCAAGAAGCAGATCCTGAATGGTACGAAAGTAATTCAAAAAATGTCAAATAATAGTTTGAAAGGAGATTATATATGTACCAAAAGCCTTCAGTCAAAGCTGGCTTCTGCCAAATGCAATTCAAATTTCCCATTTCCCTTAAATTATCTTTTTCCTTTGCACTGGTTTATGTAATGAGTGTATATTTTCCCTTTTAGTAGAGGATTATATAAAATATTAAAAAGATAGATGGATTTTCTAATGTTTTTCATTGTAATATTAGTTTAACTTTTATCTTTCTTTTGTAAAGCATAGACTTGAAAGATTATAAAGTCTGTGATCAAGACTGGACCAGCACAAAGCTTGTCAGAATAGTTAATTTTTCAAAAGCATATAACTTATTAGGGCAACGTTAATTTTGGGAAGAACATTAGGTGACCTTCATCATTCACAAGCAGTGTTCAGGATACTTACTCTGTCTGCCTGGACTTCCATCTCTTACGTGTGTAGTTTCTTCAGCATTAATCTCATGGAGAGTGAGGCAATGGAATGGGTTCCCCTGTTGTTATGAACGTCCCATCCTTGGAGGTGTTCAGGACCAGACTGAATGGGGCATTGAGCAACCTGATCCAGTGGGAGATGTCTCTGCCTGTGGCAGTGGGGCTGAGACTAGATGATCTTTAAGGTCCCTTCCAACTCAAACCATTCTATGATTCTATGAGTTATAAAATTGCTGCTGGACCTCCATCCTCATCTTTTGTTTAAATCCATGCTGTTGTGGTGGCCTTCATGGACAATACAGTACTTAAAGGATCAATCATTTTATCAAAATGACCTGTGCAGGTAAGGTCTTCATGCTTTGTGTCACCAGTAGTCTTTCATCCCTTTATACTGCTGCTAAGCACTGTGTGAAGGGGTGATTAGTGGTAAGAACGAAGGACGAATTTTCCATCTATCATGTTTCACAAGGACATTATTGCCCTTGATCATTAATTCGTATATCTGCCTGGTTCAATAACAGACTTCCATATAAGTAAAGCTATTTTTCTGAATCTCTTCCTAAAATACAATACGCTTCATAAAGTAAAAACTATAAGTGCAAGTGCTAAGGACATTATCCTTTAATTTAGACTTTTCTTTTCATGTAACTGAATTGTAAAGACCTAAATTTACTTGTGGCATTGCTTCAAAGACTACGAGACTCAGAGGTCATTCAAATAGGTTTCAGGATGTGTAAACTGCTTAAGAATTGGAGAGAAAATAATGTCAGACGGTAGAAACAACATGATTTTTCTTTCATGTATATTTTCTAATCACTTCCTGATTGTACTTCCGGTTCAGTGGAATAAGGAAGAGTTGATTGAGCATGGTTTTAACTCACTGTTGTTAAAGAAACAGTTCTATCTGTTAAAAACGGCTATAATTTATATAAGTAATTTTTAAACAGACTGTGATTTGCTGACAAGTAGTACAAACTGAGAAATATTACTTTCATTTCTGAGAGTGAAGGGAAAACTACATCATCTCCATTCTGTTTGAATAGATCACTGCCTAATGATGAATGTTTTAAGCAGCAACCATGGGGTAACAAACTCTTTTAGAAGCTTAGTTTGTGGAATGGAATGCAAGGGAACATTGCGGGGTGCTGCTCTGCAGCCAGGTGATGAACATGTGAGCATTCTTTGTCATTGAAGGAATGGCATTTTGAGCCTTTGATAGACAAACCAGGACATTTTCAAAGCTCTGCTTTACATAGTAAGCTTTTTTATTTTTCTATTCAATATGTTTATAAATATACTTGTGTTTTAAAGTATTCCCTTCTTTTTTTGACTCTAGCTCCTGCATCTTTAGAATCTTCAAGCAGTATAGAACAGGAAAAATACCTACAAGCCTTATTGAATGTGATATCCGTCCACTGCAAAATGAATGGCAGTAATACTGTCAATGTTAGACCAACAATTGCTTTGTCTCCAGGTAAAATCGGTTTAGATAGTGCTTTTGTATGGTTAAGTTGAAAAATGAGTTTTCTCTGATTTGGTATGAGTTCAGTTAGTAAAACTCAATATGAATGATGTTATTTCTTTATTGTTGGATTTTCCAGATAGCTTATTCACTCTCAGTTTCAGTGAACATGTTTCTCTCCAAGAAGAGCTTCACTTGCACTGAAAACTCTTTCAAAATACACTGTTTGAGTTATATGTATATGTGGAACCATATGTTATGTATATGTGGAACCATAAAGATATCTATCTATGTTTTATTTCAATTATTCTGTGATGAAACCTGATACAGTTCATGTGATGGTAACTCCGGTGTCTGAGAAAGAAGAGTATGTGACTTGAAACTGTGTCTGTCTTGTCTTACTCAGTGGTAATTGGCCTAATACAGCCAAACAGTGGCTTTTCTTGTAAAATAACACCATTCCCAAAGTGTTCATGCTTTGCTTCACTTATTGTAAAATATGTTCATTGCTTAGCTATATCTAACCTCTCCATATTGTTGCCAATGCATACATATGTCTTAAAAAATAAATCTGAAGTACAAAATTGGCAAGAACTAGCTGTATTGTGTGAAAAGGGGCACTTTTATCAGTTGTGTTAAGTGCTAGTCTGAGTAACACTGTAATTTTTTAATCATCTGTTCTTTTTTTTGGCTGACTTTAGGCACTGAAAGGAGGGCTTCAAGAATGTCTACTGTGTTTAAGCAGGTAGTGCCAGGACAATTGGATGTTAATCTGTCCAATAGCTTTGCTCGAGGAGGTTAGTAAGACTAGCTCAAAGTGTATTATTTGAAATAATAAATGATAACAAAATGTTAGTGAAATAAAAATAATTACTGGTTACTGATTCATTTACTCTGTGAAAAAACAAATATTACAGATCAGCCTCAGTCCATGACTTTATTTAAGCATCTAATTCTGTTTAAATCCTTTACTTGCCATCGAAATAAAGCTTGTTACATGTCAGAAATCAGTAGAAAATGAAGTACTCAATTAGAAATTATGTTTCTAAATTCTTTTTAATTCACCCATATTTTTAATTTGTCTAGAATATATGGCCTGAAAATGCATATTTTGTATTAGGATTGAATGTTCTTCAGAATCCTTAATTACATTTAATCCTTAATTACAATTATCATTCTGGCATTTGGCTGAAAACAGCTGATGCTTGATAAAGTTACAAATAATCTATCTGAATAATTTTACTCTAAGTAAAGGACACAGTTGTGTGGCCAGGCTGTAATAAGCAGAGAGATACAGTTCATTCTTTGAAAATAGTTATTCTTGGGTACAAAGGCTCATGACTGTAATTTCCACAATGAGCTTTCATTCTGAGAAGTGGATTCCAACTACTTTTTCCTCTTCCTAGTCTGATGAAATTGTTACCATTTTTATGTGCAATACATACATAAATAAGTGCATCAGATTCCTTCAATAGATGTTTGTTAGGATAAAGACAAGTCTATTTTCTAGGAACATTTCATATTTTATTTCTCACCTTTTAGCCCTGAAGGGCTGCTCTTGCGTTTATTTCTAAACAGGTAAAAGTTGCTTTTCTTCCTTTTTGACTCCTTGCAACTCTGTGAGCAGTACATTCAGCATCTCGCAGCAAATGCACCTCAGATTTTCAGAGCAGGGAGTAGAAAAGGCCGTAAGATACCTCCTAAAATTAGTTAGACCTACTTTGACCTGCTGAGGTTCATTTCAACCTGAATTCTTGTGTGACAGGAAAAACTGTGGCTTCATCTGGGTTAGAATAAACAATTTTGTAGAAAAATCTTTAAAAGGTGATGGACAGGATTAGAGAAAGGAAGGAAGGAAGAAAGCAGAGAAAGAGAAAGGAAAGGAAAAAGGAAAATACTTAGAGACATATAGTGAGAATTGCAGCGTAAGGGAAGAGAGGAAGGGCAGTTAAATGGTGATCATTGAAGAATGGAAAATTCTATGCATTTTCATTATTTATAGTATATGCGTATGTCATATGTAAAAGTTCTGTTTATGCTATCTACTTATTGCCTCTTTATTGCAGTACATGCAAACAAAAAACCATAAGTGATTTTAATTAGATAGGTAAACTGGGTAGTGACCTAAGAGAACAGGAGTTAGTAGTGTCTGGAATTGTTAGATAAATTGGTGGCTGTACCCAGTTCAACTTTGTACTGAAATAGCGAAAACGCTAGGTAGCTGACAGCAGATGTCTGGTTGTATTCCATCCTCCTGTGTTGGGGCAAAAGTGCTGAGGGGCAGCAAAGGGAAAGCTTGCTGGTTGACTTTATGGAAGTTGTCTTTTGAAGATAAAAGGATTACTGAAAAAGCTGTTGCTGGTTTCTGGGATTAGAGTTTGTGGCAAGTGTGATAGGATGAGTTTGTTTCTACTCAGTGAGGAAAAATGGAGTCTCAAGACAGCACTAGGTCACAGACGTTTTGTTTTGTTGAATGTTGAGGTCTCTTGGCTAAATTTCAGCAGTAATCAGGAAGAGGACAGAGCAGTTATCATGTGTCTTGCTGGACTGATGCCACACCTGCTCTACGTATCAGAAAGGTGTAATTACAGCCCAGTATCTGCAGTCTGTTCACAGTTCAGTAGGATACGTGAGGACTTTGCTGAAACATAACAATGTTTGACAAGTACAGTGGGAGCCCTAGTGAAGGTGAGAAGTTGATAGGGTAAGAGAGAACAGGGAAAGGGAATCTCTCCCTGTGGAGAAGTAAACACTAGTTTTTTTTTAGATTAACAAACAGAATTCTAAAATACACAAAGGATATAGGATCTCTGAAATTGTTGTTCTCAGATAAATTTATTCATGTGATTTATTATTGAAAAGTTTTTTATTACTTTTTCACAGCTAGTTATATTTCACATATTAAATAATGTCACAAGACTGTATGCAAGACCAAAAATACAGGGGTTTGGTCAGCTGAAAAAAGCAGATTTATTTTATGCAGGCAGTGAAAAAAATTGTGATTTCTGTTTCCCTCATACTCATAGCAAGCAGCTATGGGTATGCACTGCACTGTACAAAAAACAATAGCACTGTTTTTGTGGTTTTGATTCTGGATCCCTCTTTCTTTCCTTGTTTTCATTCTCGTACAAATCAGGGGTCAAAATCCAGGTTCAGCTATGATACACCAATTGGAAATGACATTTTCTATTTTTTGTGCCAGATAATGTATTTTTAATAGACATACTTCTAAAATTTAAGTTAAAAGATATGTACCAGTGCTTGAATTATATTTCTCATTTTTTTAAATCATCATTGTGCTGAATACTCATCAGTTGTCCTGAATATTTGTATCTGTGTCAGTTATGGTATTTACTTTATCTGGAAAATCCTAACAAAGTTCTTGCCTAAAGCCCAGTTAAGTTTTTTCTGAACTGGAAATTCAGAAATTCAGGAATTAACATTTTGCACTCTGATTTGGTTTTGAGGTCCATCAAATTATGTACCTAAAATAGACTAAAGCAGATTTTTTTTAAAAAAGTACTGAAGTTTGGTATTTTAAATTCAGCTAACTTTCAGCTGGACAGAAGCTTTCAAAAAAGTATTCAGCTGAGTGATTTAATTGTTACATTTCCTTTGGTATTCTAATTATGGGAAAACACATGAATGCTGTGCTACATGTTTGAAACGATGGCAATGACAATGAAAATTGCTCCTTTTTGATAAATGGCTACTTCCTTCCCATTTTATATTGGTTTCTGGCTTGATTGATGTTTTGTCTTGTGATGACTAAGATTTGTTCTGTCTGATAAATCATGTACTATAAAGAAGCTCAATATATACTGGATCTTTGGAAATTAATAAGTAACCCTTTTCTTTTTTCCTGCATTGTGTCTCGCTGCAATGTGCATTCCATTCCTCCTCCTTCTGTCTTAACTGTTATCTGCCAGTGCTTGGGTACAGAGATAAATGTTTCCCTCATTCAAATTCCAAATCAGCAAATAAGGGAAGAGTCCATCAAGGTACTGTATTCTGTGTCCTGAAAGCATATTCTTTTCTACCATCTCCATAACTACTACAATACCTTAATCCATACTAAAGTGATACTGACAGAAAGTCTTGATTCTGCATTAACAAAATTGTGGGGTTTTAGTTCAGTGTTGTGAGTTTATTTTGTATTGGGGGTTTTGGCCATTGAATGTACGATCCAGTATGAGTGATTAGCCACACACTCTACCATGTTGTTCTTTAATAAATGTTATGATCTAATGTGGAGTAATATATAGAAATTTTTTTGTGTGAAAATTTTAAACAGCAGAAAATTAAGTCTGCGAAAGGGTATTTAGTACTCCTACCGCTTTAGTAAAATAATTAAGAAATACTGTTACCTAGTTGATGAACTTTGTTTCCAAAACTGTTGTTAATGTTAGCGAACAGGGAAAAAATAATTTCTGCCAAATTAGAAAGTCACAATAAAATGATATATGCCAAATAATGAAAGCTAGATAGCTGCTAACAGAAAAATAAGGCAGAAAATGCTAGGCAAAATTAAAATAAAAGTACAATAGGAATATAATTGTGTCTTTTAATCACTGTTATCAGTCATTGGTAAACATGTTCAGCTGTATGCATTCATAACCAGTTTTGTTGCTTTTGATGTTCTGCGGGTGCTAATGATGGCTCGCATTTGTAAAACGTTAGAAAGCATGACTGTGTATTTTTATGTATATTATCCTTGGGGACAACTGGCTGTGTTGAAGTCATACCAGATGAACAAGAAATTCCTTCTGCTATTAGATGCTTGCAGAGATTTCTCCTTGCTGAAGTCTTTATTATATCATTTGCAGCGGTTCAGATGTGGAACAAAAGTTTATACTAAAAATATTACTTCACTCTGTGAGGTATTTTATAAAGCTGACTGTCTTTGAAGTGCAAACTGTTTAGAACTGTTACCAATTCATAAGTTCCTAGCCAAGCATTCTCAGTTACTCCTATTCATTTGTTCATATCTATGACTAGCAGCCAGACAGGCAGACAAGCTAAACTGTACAGACGAATCCCTGTTGAGGATTACTGTACAGTATAATTCTTTGATAGAAACATAATCCTGCTTCTAAAAAAGAGAATAAAAGTATTTTGCTGGTTGAGCTAACATAATGGAATTTTACTGTTATCTGCAGCTTTTTTCTTTTATGCAAGAAATGTTAACTGTGCATATTATTGGATTTTACTGAAGTTGTGGGAGGGTTTTTTGGTATTGTAGGTCTGAGTGTGTACTACTGCAAGGTATTTCTGGTGCCTCTTTTGGATATCTTGCTTCACAGATTTATGGACAAGAGTCTCTTCTGATAAACTGATTTACTGCATGTTGGGTTAAAGAATTTCACACTGCCATTTGAATGCCAGATTTACTATACTTTAAGGGATTTTATTTTCAAGTAGTGCTATTTATATTCTGAAAATCAAGTACCTTTCACATACCTCACATTGGACACACAAGAACAGGCTCACAAAATCATTCTTATTAACTAAGGCATGAGAAACAGAAAAATATTTACTGTTTGTCTTTTCCTCTGCTAGTGGTAAGCAAGCCTTGGCAATCCGGTTTATCACTATTTTATCTTATGTTAAAATCACAGAACTTTCTAAAGCATGATCAGATCAGAGCATGTCTGTGTGCTAGAGGAATGTTCTCCTATGGAAAAGACAATATAGCTGCCTCAGCAAGGTGCAGTACGAAAACTGAAAATATTGTTGTGATGCAGAGGTTATTATTGGTACAGTGCCATTCACGTATTTCTGTGCTGCTTTCAGATGCAGATGCGTGGTTCCAAATCACACTGCACTGTTTCAGCCTCATGTTGTTGCTAGGTTTGGGATTTCATTTCTCTGCTGCTGGAATAATGGTGATCTTACTGCCAGACTGAAACTGCAAGACTGTGGTCTTGTAGGCATCCTTCTCTCTGCTCACACAATTGTACCGTAGGCACATCTGCTAGAATGTAGCCACAAAAACCATGATTAAAAACAGAACTTCTTTAAATTCATATTAATTTCTAGTTGTCCATTAGATATGGACAATTAAAAACTAAAATTCATGGCATTCTGCATTTCAGTCATGGTATTTCAAGACTAAATATGGAATATTTTATCCTGAAATGTAATGTTTGGATTTATTATCCTTATGTGCATTTTCATTATAATACGATATGTTTGATAATATTATGTTGTGTAGAGTGAGATAAACACAAGAGTTCTCGGTAACAGGGAATTTTAAGTGAAGTTATTTCTGCCTTTGTACAACGTAATTACATCATATTCTTACTAGTCAAACCTCCGAAATAACATGCCTTTGCCAAGGAAACATGTTAAATTCTTGTCCCTATTTCTGAAATCAGCAACACTAGCAATTTCATTTCCATACACATGGACATTAATTACTTGCAAGTTGTGATTAATTTTCTTATTACTGATATCATAGCAACCGTTTTCTCTGCAATAGAAAACACTGTGCAGTGTTTGATTATTATCTTATGGTAAATGACAATGCAGTAGGATGTTTTTGACAATTTCCATTATGAAGACATTTCTTTCCAGTACTTGTTGTTAATTATGTCCTGTCAGAGATGCAAATGGCATGTTTACACACTCTACTTTCCAAACTGTCTTTTAGCAAATGGCTTAATAATTATGATCTCCAGTGCCTCACAGAAAGAAATCTTTAAATATACTTCATCTTTATGAAGGTGTATGGGCAAGTCTTCGTTCAAGCAACCGATTCATCAACACTCAGACTCCATTCATTGATGTTGGTGCAAGACTTGCAGGGAAAGATAACGCCACTTCCTACGGTAGCAGCGCTTTTCTGCAAAGTCAGCTTATGAGACGGCAAGCAGCCCTCTATATATTTGGAGAAAAATCTCAGTTGCGGGTAATGGCAATTTTTTTTTAATGCTAACATATGTTTTATTTGGCTTGAGTTTAATAACTCTAATGATTTTACAAAATAATAATAATATTCTAGGTGGGAGGATAACTTTCCTAAAGGTGTAAACTCTTATGAGGGTTATTCCTATATACAGTATAACAATTAGTGCAGTATAACTTGGAGCAAGCTCTGTGGTTATATAATGCAATGAAGTTAACATAACTAGAACCATACTTACTTATCTTAAAGACTAGTTAAAGATCGTGCTCAAACTCACAGAAGTTCTGTGAGTGGAGCCCTATTTGTCATTTTTGTTCATGCTGATGTATGGTAAAGCTAAGCTATACAGAGGCGGGTAACAGATGACTAGAGTAACGGAATAGCTTTTGTACAAGGTAGGAGCATTCAAATTGGTAAAAACATGGCTTGGAAGGAAGTACATTGCTAGGCAACAGAGTATAAGCAGACAGAGAACAAAGAATAGAGGCAGGGAACAGAGAATAAAGCCTTCGTGAAACTCACTGTGTCTTTGCTGTCTCAGCTGTCTCCCTGCATTGGTGATGCAGGAATCAAGGACAACAGTGTCTCTGCTCCGTGTAGCTGCTGGGATAAAGATTTTGGGACTGTAGGCAAGTAGAGTGGGGCTGGTGTAGCAGCAGTGAAGCTGGAGTTCTGTATCTCTAAGTTCATGCTTCCAGAACTACACTTAATTGCACCTAAATACGAACTGTTGTACTCTGATTCTGCTGACTACTCATCTAATGTTCAGCTGAGTCATCCTCTCACTGAATTCTTGCTTGGGAAACATGGAACAGACTTCTTTGTTAATTGAAAGTGCAATTTTATTTAGTGTTGAAATGTTATGTAACGAATGGAATGTTGTTAGTCAAGAAAGTGATAACCAGAGAAGAAAACCTTCGTTGCTGTGGGCAGCACTTAGTCGCACAAGAAGCCAAATGGATGTGAATAAAACTAACCCAGAAGCCTGTCCATCCTGATTTGGTTAAATGAAGAGTATCATAATGTCTACAGTTTCATAAACCTTTTTGGATAGATTCCAATATTTTAGAAGCAGTTTTAAGAAACAGGTATCTTCTACATTCATTCTTGGTGGTTTTAATTCAGATGATGTTTGCAGATAAATATCTGCATTGTAAGACTGAAGAATCAATTAGTTTTGACTTTCTTATTCCAAATGGGAGCATACATAATATTTTATTTCTTTTTTGAAATATATTACTTCAAAAAGCAGTTATTGGTAGTAGGAAAATACATTCTTTCTGAAATTATGTTGTTTCAGGAGGTGGAAGAATTATGCTGTATCAGAATGATGATTAAAAATTCTTTGCAATTTTTTTTCTATTTTGACTTTTCTTTGTAATTTTAAATGTTCTTCTATATCTTATTTGTATTTTCAGTCATAATTTTAAATGGTGGTTATATAACAGATATTAATTCTTATTCTATTTTTACTTATCTTTTAAAATTGGTTTGGAAATTCATTTTCCTTTTGGAAAGGAAAATGCTTTTCTCAATTGCTTTTCTATCATATATTATTACAACTTAGCATTCTAAAAACAAGTTCAGCTCTTAAACTTATTTTTGAATCATGCAAAAATATAAACTAGATCTGGGGTTTCATTTTCCTGCATTTTCACTTGTCACTCTATGAAGATTATTAATGCAATCCACCTAATGAAGATTAGTTGCAGTCCAAGTTTAATGCTATGAAAGAGGAATTTCTGAAGAAAACTGAAAAAGTTTGCTGTAAAGATCTTCAGTGTTGTTTCATACATGAGAATTGTGTTCCTAAATTGTGTTCTCTATATTATCCTTTTCTTTTTTTTCACTTAGCTAACTTAGTCTGTTAATTCAGTCCTCTTCTCTTATTGCTTGTTTTCTAAATGAAGTAAGTAAAATAAAACATGAGGAATTGTTCTAGGAAAACTTCTTGGAAATTATATCAGGTATTCCCTGACTTCTGTTTAGACAAACAGCCATCTCAATGTGCAGTGACTTTAGTTGAATCAGATGGTTTGTAGTTTTGAGGTTCTTTTTTGATTTGGGGGTTACTTTTTTTTCTGCTTTATTGAACAACTAGAACCTGTCCTGTACTGTTGGTATGTCATCCATACAGTCATTTTAATTTTTATTTATTTATTGTTAGTTTGCTCTAAAAATCCTAAAGGAAGCACATTATATGTATATAAAGAGCTCAACAAATTGATCGCTCAACTTTGGTTTTTTTACTTCTACTGTTCCTGTTAATATTAAAAATATGACAGCTGTGCAATATGTTCTGCTGTTATGAGTTGTAGATGGATACTTTATTACAGTACATTTTGCAAGTGTTTTAAGGATTTTTATTATCCGTGGCATTTTATTTGATGAGACTGGCAGTGAAAAATATGCTTAGCTTTTAAATTACATCTCCTGTTGTCCTTTTCACACAGGGATTCAAACTTGATTTTGCTTTGAATTGTGAATTTGTTCCTGTTGAATTCAGTGACATCCGACAGACAAAGGCAAGCTTTAAAAAGCTGATGAGAGCTTGTGTTCCCAGCACTATTCCTACAGATTCTGAGGCAACATTCCTGAAAGCACTTGGGGAGTCAGAGTGGTTCCCACAGGTAATTTATCTGACAGGTACTTTTAATAATCTACATGCAGTACTGCTTACACAAAATAAATTTCACGCTTTTCTGACAGGGAACTATTGTGTTCTAACCAGCTGTTCTTTGCTCATTGTAATTATTTTGCATACTATCAATTTTGTCTTTGCATAAGCATTATTATTTTAATACAATCATAACATTTACAAATGTTGGAGGCACTTTTTATAACACAATTTTTGGTTTATAATGTAGAACACTTACACAAGTAGAGATGAGTGGTTTTTCTGCCTATATAAAATTATGATCTTTGGTTTAACTACTTTTTCTTATTTTATATATTTTAGAAATCAGAAAAAAAGTATAGAACAATAAATGAGCCTTTTGTTCCTAAAACCAATATTCTACTCTTCCCACCTTCAATTTTTGTATGCACAAGTAATTATCAAATAAGCTATCTTCTCTTGTCTGTGGTGGGGTATGGGGAACTGTTTGCAGTGGAGTGGGGATAGTTTGTGTTAATCTGTTCTGTGTGATTCTGTTCCTTTAGATCCCTCTCACATATTCCCTTACATAAAGATTAACCAAACAAAGGAAGACTGGAAATAACTTTGCAGGATTCAAATTAGAAATTATGTGGGAAAGTAATCTCTTTGTAAATCTAAAACCATTTTAATTATAGTGAATGTCTTAACAATTACATGTTGTGTTTGGAATCCTCTGCTGAATAAATTCTTCTCAAATGCAGTTAATTATAGTCAACAGAATATACGGTTATGCTGATTTCTAAAGGAGGGAATACCTGTGAGTAACACAGTCATTTTGGTAATTGTGCATCAGGAAAGTGTACTCACAGTTGAAATGTGCTGTTGTTCAAGAAGTGGCTTAACTTCTTCCCTTGAGGTGTGATCACTCTGGACATTGCTGTGTCTGGCCACAACATTGTTCAGAAAGGGGAGAAGTGAGAAGAGCATGACGACTTGACATCATGTGGGCATTTTCAATCACAGAGTAGTTGAGCAAGTTGATAAATGTAGAGAAATTAACTGAATGTCACTTTGGTGATGCTACAGCAGCAGGGAGATCAAGGGGAGATTATAACATTGGAGTTACTTTATTTTCACAGAATCACAGAATAACCAGGTTGGAAGAGACCCACTGGATCATTGAGTCCAACCATTCCCACCAATCCCTAAATCATGCTCCTAAGCACCTCGTCTACCCTCACCTTAAACACCTCCAGGGACGGTGACTCAACCACCTCCCTGGGCAGACCGTTCCAATGCCTAACCACCCTCTCCGTGAAGAACTTTTTCCTAATCTCAAGCCTGGTATTTTGGTATATTTTAGAGGAAAAGTAATAATGTAGGGTCTGGAGAACAGGCCTTATGAGAAACAGCTGAGAGAGCTGGAGTTGTTTAGCCTGGAGAAGAGGGGGCTGAGGGGAGACCTCATTGCTCTCTACAGCTACCTGAAGGGAGGTTGCGGAGAGGAGGGAGCTGGGCTCTTCTCCCAAGTGACAGGGGACAGGACAAGAGGGAATGGCCTCAAGCTCCGCCAGGAGAGATTTAGGCTGGACATTAGGAAAAAATTTTTCACAGAACGGGTCACTGGGCACTGGAACAGGCTGCCCAGGGAGGTGGTTGAGTCACCTTCCCTGGAGGTGTTTAAGGCACGGGTGGACGAGGTGCTAAGGGGCATGGTTTAGTGTTTGAATAGGAATGGTTGGACTCGATGATCTGATGGGTCTCTTCCAACCTGGTTATTCTATGATTCTATGATTTCTTAGGACTAAATCATAATATCACACACTAGCTGTCATTTCAGTGGTTTAAATCGTGTCATATGTGTCTTATGTGATAAAGTTAATTTATGACTATTTGACACTGTTTCTACTATTCCTGTGAAAGAACATAGATCTGTTATCATGGAAATGTATTTTTATTGTATTAAGCTTTTCTGTCCTGGCTAACAAAAGTTGCACAGTATTGATTTTAACACTGTATAGGCTAAATATTTCTCTATAAGGATATGGATATATAAAAAGAAATTTGAAGTGCTGCTCTATCCTCTGAATACAAATGATAAAAACAGTACTTTGCATTTTTATATTGAATCTCTGTAACCAGATTGCATATCCATTTCTTCATTAAGAGTAGCAAAACCCCAGCCTTTCTTCTCTTTTGCTGGCTAAGAAAGTATAGAAAGATAAACAAGTTGCTTGATTCTAAAAGTGGTATTTTCCTATTACAAATTCCAAGAAAATTAATTTCTTTTGATTTGTAAGTAATCACTATGTGACTGTTCCAAGGAGTGGTAGGCTCAGCAGTGTTAGGTTTACTGTTAGAATCAGTGATCTTGAGGGTTTTTTTCAAAATAAGCAATTCCGTGATTCTCCAAGTTAAGTGATTTCCATCACAGTTTCCATGGTAATATTCACAGGATCCTGGGGGGGCAGGTTAGAAGGAAAAAAATCAGGCTGCCCTAAACAAGGATTAATTTTCTAGTGTTTAACTGTTGTTTGGTTGATCTTTTTTCCTCTTATTTTCTCCCTTTTAATTTGATTTTCCCTGACTCACTTTCCCATGCCTTCTGTACTTTCTAAACCTGCTTTATTTCATTGCATACATGATCTTAGATGTCTCTTGCCATCTTTTGTTTATTTGTTTTCCTATATCACTCTCTCCCTTCTTTCAGGCTTTCATCTTTCCTACTGCTGCTATCAGTCGGTTTGTATTCAGTGCTCTGCAAACAGTAGTTTTATTCTACTATAAAAAACTGTATTGCTTACATGTTGTCTGTTAAATTGTTTACCAAGAATGCTGTCATAGGATGAAAAAAATGGTAGTAACATCATATATATTTTCTGTTTAGTAATAACAGTGTGAAGGCTTTATATTAAGATAAAATTGCTGAAATTCATGTAGATTTTTTAACCTACTTGTAATGTTTGAATCAATCTCATTCATATCAATAATCCTTCCCAGAGAAATTAACTGGTGTACCTGCTGAAGGAATTCTAATAACACTGCATAATGAATATTAGAATGCAAATAATTAATGCATCCTCTTTCAGTGTTCTATCCAGGCTGCCCAAAAGCAAAGTATAAGAAGCACTCTTTAATATGTCTGAACTATTTCCAGAATATAGAAATAGGATATTTCTGTGTTTGTTTTTAGGTTCAGGGTGTTGATGTTGTTCTTATTTTCCAACTTCTATTAGATTGAGATTAGAAATATTATCTTGGAAACATCTTACATGGGTTCTCCTATCAAAGTGCTTAGTGACTTCATGGAACCTTAACATTTTGAAGCAAGTTATTTCAGTGTTAAGTCTAGGATGGAATTTTTCTGCAATAAATCTGTCAGCTGTGTTGTTCCCTTTCTCCATTTTATGATGGCTATTTTATTAGTATATTCATTGGTTTTTATAATTTAAGTTCCTACCTCAAGTCTTTGCCTATTTTTTTTTGTAGTTGAGATTTAAATCCTGAGGCTGTAGATTTTATAGCTTTCTAATCTGTTGCATCAATGCATTTCTCTGTGCTATATGTAGATTTCATAATGCATATTTTAATATTAAATGTGAAACAAGTCAATATTGATATCTAGAAATTTATCTTTTACTCAAGTATGTTACTTATTTGTAATACTTTATAGCTTCACAGGATAATGCAGTTGGGTGTGATCATCTCTGAGCTCCTGGAAAATGGGTCTTCTGTTATGGTTTGTTTGGAAGATGGCTGGGATATTACTGCACAAGTAAGCCGCTACTAAAACTTTGAGATAGCTAAATATTAAGAGAAAACACCAGACGATACTCTTTTACACAAGTGACTGACAGTTTGGTATAACATTGGTAGCTAGTTCTTGTGACAGCAGAGAGAAATGAGTGTATGAATCCTTGCATTCATTTGCAGTTTACACCATGAAAGAGTTCCTTAAAATGCATTTTTTTCAAAGGTCCTGCAATGGGCATACATTTCTAAGGCTTGGATATTAAATCAGCATTCCTGCACCTGATGATATGTAAGAATGAAAGCTGAAAGTCACCACAACAGATCATTTATCTTTGTGAACATAGTACACTCTACGCACAGAAGAGAAGGATAGAAATTCTTTCTCTTGCCATTCACTTTCCATAAATGAAGTTAGGAGACCACACACATGAAGAAAACTGATACTGTTGCCAAAGTGACTAACACATGCTGCAAGGATAGATCACCAGAATAGATAACTTTCCGAAACAAACTATAAATCGTATGAATGAAGACCTGCTGCCTTGTTTAATGGATGCATTGTGTCTTCATAATTCAGAAGATAAGCCATAGAAACCAAAAATTTTAGTAAATAAAAGCTTCATGCGCAGCCAGTATTCTGGTACACTGTAAGCAAACCCACAAAAGAATGCTAGAATAATTATTGGAATAATTGTGAAACAATGAAGTATAGAGAAGGGGACATACATAGCTGGAAGTGAAAGAAGTGTGTGCTGTGTTTTAAAGCGCTCTGAAATTTTGACTATAAAAACAGGCTGAAGTTTCTGGTGAGCATAACATGGCAACACCACAGAAACTCTAAAATCACCCTGAAGACCAATTCTTGAAAACATTTTTGCCGAGATGGCCAATAGTACTTTATAAATGTTTATAATCCACATTTTATTAATAAAAGTGGGTTTATTTCAAATGTAATTTAAATGTGGTAAGCATTATAATGACTTCCAAAGTGTATAGTTGCTCAAGTTTGGATTTTACAGCTATCGTAAAGTTTCAAATTAATTGACACTTTTTTATGTGAGATATTTGATTTGTTTTATGAAAATACTCAATGTATGTGGTAAAATACTTGTAATTCAGTTTAGATGATGGCTTTTGTTTCCTTGAACTATAAGCAAATTATGGAATATTTCCATTGATTGACTAAAGTGTTCTCTTAACTTCTGTCACTCTTAATGCAATATATCCTGTTTTATGATCTAGGTAGTATCTCTGGTGCAGTTACTCAGTGATCCTTTCTATAGGACACTTGAAGGCTTCCGAATGCTGGTGGAAAAAGAATGGCTCTCCTTTGGTCATAAATTCAGTCAACGTAGTAATCTAACTCTGAATTGTCAGGGTAGTGGATTTGCTCCTGTTTTCTTACAGTTCTTAGACTGTGTGCATCAGGTAAGTCAATCTCGATCTTATTTTAGTTTATGAGAAGAATTCATAAATAAGTGTGTAGAGGCCGCTGTTTCAGATGTTACAGATAGTGGTCTGAGAGAAGACTAGTAACCTCCTTCTCTAGGTTTTATTAAAGTGAACGGATTTCACCTCAGGAAGAACTGCAAGGGCTGCCTGCAGAAACTGACCCATCCACACAAAACAAACTAAGAGGGATGGTTGGCATTACGGATATTTTAAGGTCATTTATGTGAAGATTTCGAATAGAGGTCTTATAAGCTCAAGACTGGCTTTTGGCAGTCTGTTTATCTCCTTTTGCTCTGAATTACTTGCTAATGTAGACATAGCCTACATCCTGTTTCTGACCCTGGAAACACTTTACTCCAGTTTCAACACAATAAATCTTAGAAAGCTGGCATAAAGAAAAGCAAGGAAATTATCCAGGCATACCTGAAGAGTATTTTTTTCTCAAGTCCAGAAATCACACAAACATTGGAAACAAATGGGTTATCAAGAACAAAGATAAAAGTTAAATTCAAGGATTTGGGTTTATTTTTTGACAATGGTTATAAAATAGACTACGTAATGTTTTCTTAAGTGCAAAATTCATGGGTTTTCTTTAAGTTGTTTAGCACAATCTGCATTTCTAAGAAAATTAAATGATGGATTATAACCACCTTGGCTTTAAAAGTTAGGATGAAATGAAAAGTGGGATAAATCCCTGCTGTGAACAAACTGTCATGTTTGATTTTCCCTCAAGCTACGAGGTGCCTAAAATATTTCCACTATACATGTGAATGCATCAAGGAAATAGAAGAACATTTCTCTGTAATTCATCTCAGCAGCTTTGGTGCATGTCAATAGGTATCTGGCTCTTCTCTGTCTTTAAGAAGTGATGTAAAGTATACAAGTTATTAGCAGATACATTTTAAAGGAAGATCTGTATTTTCTAGTTTGTGGTCTTAAGCTGTGTCCGCATGCCTTAGCTGCAGCTATAGCAGCAAAAAGATCACCTTCTGCAGGCCATCTGGAGCTGTTCATCATTTCTTCTCTGATGGAGATACTACCCTTTCCAGTCTCTTAGCTAAGGGGTTCATGTGAACATGCCTGCCTTTTCCAATCAAAATGGTAGAAAGTATTTGTTAGAAAAGACAATCTTATTTTGATGAGTGTGGATTTAGAAGCAGTTCAGCAGATCAATCTGAAGGAGGCAGTAACTTATTAGGAGGAAAGACAGGGGTGGCTAGTGGTTATAATCTTTTCAGCCAGTGTTATCTTGAGCCAAGAAAGCACATGGGAGCACAGCTTTACTGCTTCATCAGTGTAATATAGATAATTCAGATTTGTCTGCTTTTAGAAAAAATCTTTAAGCTAAATAACTTACAATCCTATCCAGAATGCACCTCTGAGGAAGTTTTCTAGAAATAAACTCATGAAGATGGATCTTCTGAGTTATGATGGCATAGTATTGACTTATCAATTCTAAGAGCATGGTTGTAAACTCTAGGGAAATTTGTTTTGAAGTTAAATTAATGGTTGAAGGTTCATAGGAATTTACTATGAAAACTAAATTTACTTAACATTTGTACTTGGACATTTCCATTGTTTCATTGGTTTCTGTGCAACTTATTCAACAACTACAGAATTCAATTAGACTGCAACTTGACTCTGAAATGTGGTGTATTGTGATCAGTTTTAAAAAATGCCCATTCACTGGAAATAAACACCTGGACCTTCCAGAATACTTTTAACCATTACAGTCTCAATGTACTAGGTGCAGTAAGAAAGTCACTTTGGAGCCAGTGTGCATTAAATGTCATGGGTTAAACTAAAGAAACAGAGAAAACAAATGAATCAGTGATTCCCACACTAGAACTGCATCATCTTGTAAAAAGTCATTGTTTTTGCCAGTATCTCCAGGTGTCAGCTGAATTATTAATGCAAAATCATTCTTCCACAATAGCAGCATCTGGCAGATACTCTGCCTGTAAGAAGACTGGGTTTATGAGAGTGATGTCAGTGCCGGAAGCTTTTATTTTTCTTCTGAATCTATTTGGTAATTTATTAAATGTAATTGAAGCAGAATAATTTTCTAGAACTAAGTTCTTTTAAGCTCAGTAATGAGTTCTGATACAGCATCCTGCATCCTGAGTAAGAGGAGATGGGTGTGCTGCTCCCATGGTAGAGGTATTCAGTTATTACACTTTTTGCAGGAGTAGCCTCTTAGTGATTACCAGCACAGGACTTTTTCGAGTACTGTATTTCTTATTTAAATTAAGTAAATATTGCTATATAATGGAATTACAAACCCATAACTTACTGGAAAACCAGGAAAGGCTGATAGAAGTGCAAGATTATGAAACAGATTTAGTGAGAACATGGTGATTTGAAAAAGAATTTGAAAGTACTGAGTTTCTTTAATGATAATATTAGAAACACCTATCAGTTTACTCATGTTTTGAATCTTCATATATTACAGAGATTAAGCATTTTAAAAAACTGCGCAGTTGTCATTTGCAAAGAGACCCTGTCCCTGTAGATTTATCTTTCTAGGTGTTATATGTTGGAATTATAAAGTTTAAAACATAACTTCTAATTTATAGTGTATCCTTTAAAATCAATGAATTAACTGAGATGGCACCGGAGAGTTACCAGAGAGAAACCAGCTATATTTAACCTCAACCTAAATGATTGTTTGCAGTACCTCTTTTTTAATCTTTATTTTTAGATGCTTAAGTGAATGCAAGTGTTTTCTTCCATGTTAAGTTTTTAATTTATCACTTCTAATCTTGGAGCTGTATTTTATGAGGATATTTTTTTTCCCTGATAGCGAGCCATATTTTAAATTTTGTAGACTCTACTGCAGCTAAACAAATCATCAATACCAGTAATCACTTCACCTAACTGTGGCATCCTGCCCATCTCAGAGTGTGCTAAGATATGCCACAGCCATGAAAACACACAATAACAATAACTCAGTATTCACTTTTATCAAATAAATGTTTTAGATGATAGTTGGTTTAGTTTCAAAACTAAATTATGTTATTACAATTTCTAGTTCTAGCTCCAGAAATCTCAGAAATGAGATCACTCACAGCACCTAGATCTGTGACAGGATTTTAGTAGCAGCTTATTCTTATAACTCTTCAAATATATTGAAGTAATAATTGGACCATAAGTAGAGATTAGGACCTTGTATAAGTAATGTCATGTAGTAGAATGTAGCTTTTCCTTCTTACAGTATATTATAGAAATCTTTTCCAAACTTGAGGTGGAAAATGTATACTAAACTGTTTGAATATTTTTGTACACATATCTAAATGCAGACGCATATGCAGAGCTTTTTGGATTTCAGCACAAAATTTCATTATGTTATTTTTGAACAGAATTGTACTATGATTATATTTTGATCTAATACATGCCAAAAAAAAATCCCTTTTTTATAAGGTAAACTAGAAAGTTACGTTTTCTGTCAAGTCAGACTCTTGAATTTATTACAGAAAAAATCTGCTTATCTTTATCCTTACAAAACACTGTATATATGTAGAATGTAGTCATTTCTATCAGAGGAGAGTGGGGATAAAGTATGGGCATATTAAGCTAAGATATCTTAAAAGTATCTTAGTATTTTAAATACCTACCCACAAGCTAATATTGAGGTACGATAACAAAAAATTCTGTGACTGAGGTGCTGTGTGTGTGTTTATAGTCCTTTCAAGGGATTTTCCTGTCACTGTTGTACATTTGGTTGATAACCTTTCCTAGCTAAATATGTATTTGCTTTCTTTATTTAGCTGGTTGGGTTTTTTTTTCACCTGGCACATGTGAAAATCTAAAACATCCATGAGCTTCAACTAATTTATTCTAATACCAGTTTCCATAAGTAAGTATAGATTAGAGAGAAAAGATGGAATAGGAAAATGAGTGGTGGGAATGCAAAAGATGAGACGTGGGAAGAACTAAAGCTACTTTACAAGTTTGATATGAAGCTAGACAAAGCTCAGTGAGACATACTGAAATGTGAAATTCAATAAGTAATTCCTTTTTTGATTGCGAAGTGTTGATATTTCCATTGTAATTGGGAATTTTCAGTTAATTGCCATGCTTAATTCTGAAAACAAAGATCACAGTTCCTAAACTTACTTGAAGGCTAAAATATAAATTTGAAGTTAACATATGTGAGCAATATCTCATCAAGATTAACTTTAGACTCATGCTTAAAATATTACTCTAGGCTCTTTCTGATAATGTTCAAGAGGAAGCAGTTGTGAAGAGCCAACTATCTCACGTTGTTGTACTCTGATAATCTTGTACTTTCCTTTTAAATATCTACTTCTCACTCCAGTTGGAAACATTCACTGAATTACATGGTTCCCAAGCCTAACTGAGCGTAACAATTTAAGGCATTATATTGTTTTTACTGTTTAAAAGAATAATGGCAAGACACCTCCTCTATCTGTTTTTATGTTTTTTTCATACTATAATATTTTGGTGCATATTTTGAAAGGGAAAAAGTATGTGTAGACGATCAAGTACTTCAGAGATTATCCGCTTCAGTAGTGGTAAATGGAATATTGTTTGCAGTATTATCTCTGTATGTCTGCTATCTTGGGTTCGGAGCATTACTAAGAAGTCCCCTGCAAAACCTTCTAATTAATGTTTGACTTCCAGCTACATCCAGGAGTAACATCTTTGCCTGTGAAGTTATATGATGTCTCGTGAATTATCATAAAAGATTTATATCCAGCTTGATTACTTTGAAGAATACTGGGTTTTGTACAAAGTATAATACGGTACATCCTATCTACTCTGAAACATTTTTGCAGGACGGTAATTTAACTACCTTTAAAATATTTTAGACAAAATATTGAAGGATTTATGTATACGGAGAAGACAGTTGCCTATGGATGTACTTGTCAGCATTCACAGGGAATTATTTCGCTGCCATGCTTCAAATTATTACATTTGTATTTGTGTTATACCTCAACATCCTCTTTTTTCTCTTTTTTCTTTTGAAGATTCATAACCAGTACCCAACAGAGTTTGAGTTCAATCAGTATTATCTGAAGTTTCTAGCTTTTCATCACATATCAAATAGATTTAAAACATTTCTTCTGGATTCAGACTATGAAAGGCTTGAGCATGGTATGTGTGGGTTTTGTTTATTGCATGTTGGTTTGGTAGTTGTTGGTATTTTTCTCATCAATATTTGATCTATCAAAATATACCTAGTTTGAGACAGTCCAAGTGATTGCTTGGTGATGATTTAATGAATTAGGGAATGATTTAGGGAATATGAGGGGAAGGAGAGGTGACGAACGTACAGAATTCTCTAAATGAGTGATTACTGAGCCATCCCACTGATGAGTCTAAGAGAAAGTTGAAAGAGTGCCGTCCCTCAGGGTTGTTTAGTAATTTATTCACATGGCCCCTATCAAATGGCATATTTTATCAGAAACCTCTGATGGGGGGGGTAGAATCCGTCAGTAGGTCTTGGTGATCTGCTGAGTTGGCATTGCTATGGGTAGAAAGGGACATTCATAAATACTTAAGTATTTCTGTACATTTCAGTACGTAGTTATAAATATAATGCTACTTAATGTTTTTTAATACAGAATTGATATTCTACCCAATTTGCAGCAGAGTGGCAGTTGCAACACACAGCAGCTGTGTTATCAAATACAATCTCTTGTTGCAATGGCATTTGATAGTAGATTTAGTCTGTGAAATTCCTCTTGGCTATGCTGTAGTGTTATGTATTATCATAAAAGCTATCTTTTTACTGCTTTTATTTTCCCCAGGGACATTGTTTGAAGATAAAGGAGATAAACATGCCAAAAAAGGAATTTGTATTTGGGAATGTATTGAAAAGATGCACAAAAGGAGCCCTATTTTCTTCAATTACCTCTATGCCCCTGCTGAAATAGAGGTATGATTTTAAAAAACACAACAGGTGGTTTGTTATTCTGAGTGATTCCTTGAGTATATTTTGATATCTTAATTCTACTCAACTGAATTAAGCATTTGGCAGACAAAGTTGACCCACTGGAGTAAAAAGTTGATCAACTGGAGTAGTGTCTCACAGGCTTATATTCCCAGTCAGCTTAGTTATGAAAATACCATTTAAAGTGGCAGATTCTGGAACATGTATTTGTGCATCCTGCTGAGGTAAGTGAGGATCTTTCATTTGATTTTGTTTAATTATATGAATGATCATAAAATTATCCTAATGTTTGCACAGGTTGTTAAAAAAAAAATTACATACTGCAAACCTTAGCATACATAGCACCTTGTACTCAAATCTGCTATATAAGTTGACCTCATTTTTAAAAAGAAAGAAAAAAAATATTACTTTCTTTATAGTATTTTGAGTCCGTCTCAGATCACTATTGCTGTCAATAGTGCAGTCTCTTTCAACACACACACACACGCACGCCTAATAAAGTGGTGGTGCAAGAAGGAGGAGGGACAAAGCAAGAGAGTAACATTCAGTAGGTAGAACATGCTTCAACTGTTTTTGTTTTAGAGAAATGTGTCTGTAAAACCATCACTGTTATGAATTCAGAGCTTGATAGCCTGCTTGTTCACTATTTTATCCATTTTGCTGTAGCCTAATTAGTAAGCAATCAGGCAAAGCTTGTGATATTTTGATAGTGTTTTCTTTCTCTTTTTTAGAAGAAACAGCTTTTCTTCATATGAAGTGGTGTAATAGTAGCAGAATTAGCCATAACAGCAATATTAGCTATTATGACTGAGCATCATTCTTCAGACTTTAAAATTGCCTGCTCACCTGAGGCAGTAATTCCTATCAAGAAAGGTGCATGCAAACTGAAAGACTGACTTTATTTTTTAAAAGAAGATAAAAAAATAGTACAAATATATCTGTTTAAACTACTCTGCAAGATCTGCAGTCCCTGGCTGCCTACCTCATATTACTCTGTTTTTCCAAGTGGCATGTCCACCTACATTATACAGCCTGTCTCTTTTCTCTGTTGATGAAGAGTCATGGACTTTCTGTTGAGAAAAATTGAAAGGGTGATTGCTATTAAGTGCCTTTTGTGCCTTTAACAGGAGGGACAAAGACTGTGAGTGTACCAACTGCATGTGGTGGCTTACACACCTGGTTCATTAGAAAGATAAAAATAAGCAGTATGTTCCCAAAGGTAGTATTAGATTTAGGTTTTCATCTGGCTGAGCCAAGATCTTGCAGTGGAAATTATCAAGCTGCAGCACCACTTACCCAGTGTAATATACTGTTCAATTTAGAATGATCTAGAAAATGTAAGTGTTGTGTTGTAAGTCTGAAACTCAATGATTCCTGTCATTATAATAAATTTTTATTTCAAATAGGCACTGAAACCAAATGTGAATATGTCCAGCCTAAAAAAGTGGGATTATTATGTAGAAGAGATTTTGGCTACAGGTCCTTCCTATGATTGGACCATGGTCACGGCAAAATGCAGCATTCCAGAAGAAACTGACCAAACAGATGGTTCACTCCCCCAGACTAAGAGGAAAATAGTATGGCCATGTTATGATGATGTAAAGAAAATACAACCTGATGCCATCAGCAGCCTTTTAAATGTAAGTACATGTGTTACACAGAACAGTAAGTTCTCTTATGATCATAAAATTCGTGGTTACTTTTTATTTAAGTTATTGCCTTACAGAAATACTGTTATTAAAAGGAACATAATAGATGTCAAAACAGGTATTTAGTAAAACTGTCTACTTGGTCTTGAGAAGTGACGGTTGGTCTGAGAATCAATCAAGCTTGCAAATTTATATTTTATATTTTATAATATCTTGGTACTTGAAATAGGTGTTTGATTTTGGCTTTTTCTTGTTGGGGCAGATGTAGGTTACATCGTTTCTTCATTAGAAGGTGTATAAAGATTCCATTATCATGATAATTGTTGTGCTTATTTAGAATGGTTTAACATCTGTATTTACTTATATGTCTGTTGTTTTATTGTAGTTAATTAACAGTCCTATTATAATCTTAACTGCCAGTGCAGGAAAATGACAAGGGCCTGTTTCACTTCCTGCATCTCTTGTTTCAAGCCACATGCATATTCAGGTACCCATCACTACATACAGGTTTTTATCCTGAAAACTGTTTGCAGACTTTACCTTATATTACAACTGGGATTATGAAGCCTAATATTGCAATACTTTTAAATTTCGGATATGCAGTGGGTCCCTGAAGTCCCTCGAATCAAAGATGATTTTTAGCAAAGTCTTAAGGCAGGAAGTTTCTGAATGGATTTGAACCTTTGATGACAGACTTTCTTTAGCTAGAGTTAGTTTTATTTTGGCACTTTCCTTGAATTTCTTTTGGTCCATTCCTCCCAATCATAATTGATCAAACACAGCAACAATGCCCTATTTTAAAAAAAAAAATCAAGTAATCACTTGTAAAACTCCCCTTCACTCAAAATAAGATAGCCAGAACTACTCAGAACTTACAATTTCACAAATGCAAAGAAAGAGCAGCCTCTCGACAGCAGTCTTATTAGGGATTCCTTAGCAAAAAAAAACCCAGAGCTTTCATATCAGGTAACAGGGGGCCAGAAGTACATCAGGAATATAGCAACAATGTTCTTCTGCATTTCTTCCTGGGGTAGGTGCCAAACTATCTGTATCCAAAGTGTGAGAAACTGCCATATAACAGGGAAGTTAGCTATATTATATTCCAAAGATATGTGGGTCAGGTTTTATAGAGTTTAAATGTTATTTGTGAATTAGATTATAGTAATAAAAGATAGCAATGTAGAGGAACATTTGGAAAACTTTGAAGAGGTTGTATAAAGGTTACAAAAATATTCTTCCAAGTTTAAAAAGCAGAGTGAACTTACTTTTAAAACAAGTTGTTAATTTAGGGGTATTACTGATGTAGGAGAAAGACCTCTCTTTAATCATAAATCCGTTGAGAGTGTGTTGTTATCCAAAAAATGTTTGAACTGAGGACCATATTTAGCTATGGTAAATTATTAAGGAAGATTGATTCTTCCATAGTTTATAATGATAAGCCCAAATTTGTTTGTTCAAAAGATACTTTTCAATTGAAAACTAGATTGCACTGTTCAGGATGTAAAGCTGAAACAGAAACATTAGTAAGTGTCTTAATTCGCAGTTTTCATTGATAGAACGTTACGCTCTTCTATTAAAAGCAAAAGATGTCCTTTTCTAGATGTCTTTGTGTGTTCTGGGTACATAGCAATCCTCCACTAACTAGATGTCTGTGATGGCTCTATCATTTCCATAAATTCTTGTGTTTATGAGTTTTAGAAAGCTAACCAGTCTGCACATTTCATTCATTTAGTTCTAAATGAAGTCTTTTAAAGATTTTAAGTCATAAAATGAATTTTAGAATACCAATGAAGTTTCTTAATTCACTTCTGCCCCATCAGAGACAGCCAACAAATATGAGCTTGGTTGTTCTAATCTTAAAATCTCTGAAGTGTACTTTGGAGACATAAATGTTTAAAAGTAGATCCAAACAGAGGTGCTTCCCTTTAAGACCACTTTCTAATGGCCTTTCAGTATGATAGAAATCAGAAACAAAGTACTGATGCTGTGTTACTCATCCATTCCTTAAAGAAAGCAAAAAGCAATTATGAAACAGCAACTTTATGCCTCTTTTTTCTCTTTCAGAGATTAGTTGCAAATATTTTTAAATCATTTCTCCATTTTAAAAAAGGTAGATTTCTCCACAAAACTCAAAAGCAACTCATGGGACAGGAACTTTTTTTTTTTTTGTAAGCACGTGCTTTCCTTGCGTGTAATTCAATAAGATTATACCACAGTGTAGCACATCCAAGAGCACAGGTTAAAGTTCTAGGTAAAAAGTTTCCCATAAAGAAATTCTTCAAATGATCCTTTGACAGTGTTATGATACATTATAAATGAACTAACTTACCAGTGCAACATTCAGCAGAGGGAAGTGCAAAGTCCTGCTCCTGGGGAGGAACAACTCCTTGCACCAACGTAAGCTGGAGAAGCCCAGCTGGAAAATAGCTTTGCTGAAAGGGCCCTGGGAGTCCTAGGGAGCAGCAAGCTGACTGGGATCCATCAATGTGCCCTTGCAGCAATGACAGATGGTGGTGTCCTGGGCTGGATTAAGGCTGTTGCCTGCGGGTTGAGTGAGGTGATCCTTTCCCACTGTTCTGCCCTGCTAGGGCCAAACCTGGTGTAGTATGCCCCATTCTGGACTCCCTGGTACAAGAGAAAGACAGGGCTACTGGAGAGTCCAGAAAATGGCCACGAAGATGATGAAGGGACTGGAGCATCTCTTATGTGAAGAAAGGCTGAGAGGGTGGTAACTGTTTAGCCCTGTAGAAGAGAAAGCTCATGAGGTAATCATCGATAAATATCTGAAGAGCAGGTGTAAAGATCGATGGAGCCAAACTCTTTTCAGTGTTATCTAGTGACAGGACCAGAGGCCATGGGCACAAACTGAAGCACAGGAGGTTCCATCTGAACATCAGGAAACACTTTTTCACTGTGAGGGTGACTGAGCACTGGCACAGGTTGCCCAGGAAGGTTGTGAAGTCTCTATCCTTGGAGATACTCAGAAGGTGTCTGGAAACAGTCCTCAGGAACTGGCTTTAAGTGTACCTGCTTCAGCAGAGAGGATGAGCCAGATGACCTCCAGAAATCACTTCCAGCTTCAACCATTCTGTGATACATGCCTGGTTGCTGGTTGTATTAGAGGTAGCAATCTACCAGTATTTCAGTGAAAATGCAAGCCAAATCCTTGAGGTTAGACATATCTCCACTGTTTCCTACTAATTTGCTAAATGTTCCTAAGAAAGGTATTCAGTCCCCATAATTCATTGGGAGTGACTCAGCTTCTATGAATTGTGAGATATGAACCTACATGTCCTGTTCTTACAAACAAGCAGCTACATCACTTAACATGAGATAGTAGAGAGGTTGGCAGACTCAGAGATGCCACTTCAGGGTGCCAGTTACCCAAATTAACTCTGCCATAAATATATGCCATAAAGAACTAAAGCTGTATAATGAAAAACCAGCAAAACAATAAAGATAGCACTTCTGATTGTATGCTGTTTAAGAACTTTTGGTTATGTGCCAAATTGACTGATCCATCAAAATGAACCCTGAGCCAAAAAGTTTATTCCAAATATTGAACAACTAGTCATGTACCACTTGTTCCATGCGCGAGTCTGATCATTTGACAGAGGCAGCAGTTAGATCACTGGCAACACATTCAGCATATTTACATTTTTAGTCAAAGTCATAAGCCTCTAGCTCAGAAATTTAAGAGAAAATATTGACAAGGAAGGACTTCCAAAGCAAAGTGCTCTATCACAGTCAAGATAGTTCACTAGTGTAGGACTTTGTCCAGATTGTTTTGTGTGTGCACAAGCGCACTGTGGTTACAAAGGAGATCAGTCCCTACGATGCTGGAATGTTGCAGAGTTAACTCCTGTCTGTATTCAAATGTTACAAAGTGGATTACTTAGCAGATACCTCTTTTTAAAGGCACTGTAGTGCTAATTGCTTAGAATTACTAATTTCAGGAAATGGATATTCATATTTGTTATAAGCTTTCTTTTTATACATGTTGACTTGCTCCCATAAATCTAGGAAACAGGAGATCAACCAGAAAGATAAATGTAAGGAATTTTTGTTTCAAGGAAATACAGCTATTCATAGTCCATTCCACACATGAAAGGAAAAAAAATCTGACATTTTTAGTAAAATTTAAAACCGAAGAGGCAAGTGTAAATCTTAGTGATTTATTGCTGCATAAGTTTATTACATTGTGTTTATTAAAGGACAATATATTCCTAACTTTGCAAGTTATATGTAGGAGATTGTTGAAAGTTTTTCATTTTAAGTTCTGGAAGCACTTCTCATTGTAGAGCCAAAAAGAAGGAATGTGACCCAGTTGCTAAGTAACAAGTTTCAGTTACTTCCAGATTCTGCATAAAAAGACTCATACTTAGAAGTCAAGACTAGGGCAGGAAGAGAATGATTAGATTAAAACCTGACTAACTTTTAGTACTAAAGAGCTTGTACCCTTTTGCAGCAATTTGGAAAGCTTTTTGCATAACAAGTCTGTGGTATGCTGATTTAGTTGTAAATATCCAATCAGGAAGAGTTTTACACTCAGCACTTCGAAAGAGAAAGAAGTAATCCAGAGAATCCTTTACTCTAGCTTGTGTTCACCATTCCTTATTTTTGTATCTATTTATGAAGATACTCCAATCAAAACAATTCTGGTTTTATTTCTTGGCAAGAAGAGTGTTGTATGATATTTAATGTGTATGTGGCTTTCAACTGCTTTCAGTTTTTAATACTTCTTGTTTGGTTAAGCCAGATTTCTTAGATTGAGTTTTACTTTTGACTTTTCTAATTTACCTTAGCAAGGAAGAGTTTTTAGAAATATTGTATTCCTGTTACATTATCCAATACTGGCTTTTTTATTTTCACTTCAGAGTTAAAAATTTAGTTCAGGAGTTAATTTCCTGGTCAAGATGTCTTCTTACTTTAAGCATACTGTCATGTAAGCCTTTCAGTTTCCTAAAGAAACTGGCATTCAAAAACACAAATAGGAGTTGGAGAATATTTTGAAATCTACTGTAATCATTTGGTATATTAGAAGTAAATAAAGTCAGTCTTACCATCTCTACTTCCAAAATAAATGTTTTGAAGTTTAGTTGGCTTTTATATAGCAGGGGAATTTTCTGTCCTATGGCAATTTTTTGTTCCATCAATTCTTAATTGGATTTGCAAAATAGAGTTTTAATTTGATTTCATTAAGAATCGCATTTCGATAATGATATAGCTGTTGAAAGTAAAAATATAGAAAGGAACATGGCAAGGAATATGGTCACACATAAAAGTAATGACACATATATTGGTAGGTGTTCGCAAGTAAACATAAACTAATGAAACTGCCTCTTTTTACTTGACTTTGTGTGCACTGTCTTATTAACAGGAAATAACCCTAACTGGAGGTTATCAACATAGGTCATATTCCCAAGTTCCACAACAAGAACATGTTGTTACAGTTTGGCGTTCAAATTGAATAAATCTTTCTGTTTCATTTCCTTCTTTTATTACAGCTTTGTATCCCATTTTATCAACTAGTGTAAATGTTAATATTGGCGACGTACAAAGTTGGTGTCATAGCACAGAATTTGTTCTTCGTAAATATTTTTCTAAAATATAGCCTATGCTTATCATTGTCATGTTTCTGTTATGGCAGTTGGTGTTGAATTTTGTGTATTCAGGAGAACTAGCAGAGAACTGAAAGGACAGTGGCTCCGCCGACCTGTGACACGCAAGAAGAATGATGTGGCTGATGCTGTAGTTGGTTGCCCTTGACTCCCAAGTCTGGCTGATTTCAGTTTGTAGCTGGTTTGACAGAGGTTTTCGTTCTTTACTGGGAAACATGGCCTAGGAGTTCCTGTGTAAAAATATTGACTATAAAATGGCTGTGTAAAATTATTGCCAGGAAGTCATCAGTTAGAAATATCAATCCTTAAGAAAATCCTTGTTATTTGTTTCAGGAAATCGAAAGGTTGGAAAGTAAATTAAATCAGAGCCCAGAAAGGTGGCAGCTTTTGTGGGAAAAGGTCAAAATGAATCTCAAGGATGACACCAGACAAGACAATGTGAGTAGCAGAAAAGCTCATCCAATAGGATAATTCCAGTCCTGCTAGGTAGGCTGCCTGAGGTGCTGACAAAATCACTCTATTTCTTGGAATAAAGTACTGCGTTTCAAAAATTGTATATGTTGCTCTAAAACATGATACTGGCTCTATATTTCTGCATGTAGAAAAATATATTTATCCTTGCGCTATTCATCTAATTGCTTTTCCAAAGTAGACTAAAGCATGCAGATGAAATGAACGTGAACATTTTACTAATACATAAATATATGCCCTTATATGTTTAAAAGATTCTTGAAGTAAAAAAAAACTCAGTTCCTCAGAGTAACCAAAATGACATCACAGAGTTTCAGAGATGAGTAAAGAGAGTTCCATGTCTAAATGGAATTTTGGGATTGTAGATTCTATTAAAGGTAGGAAGGGACATGCTTGTGTTTGCCGTTCTTGACTGCATTAAAAGAAGAGCTGACAATAGAGGTATTTTCTAAGTCAAAGGCTGCCTCTTTGCTATCTATATGCACTAGGAAGAATGTTAGATACTGCTTTTTGTGAGCTTTCCATATAAACAGTGAGTTACCAGCTCAAGACTGTAACCTAACTCTTCAGCTTCACATGCTGCTTCAGATTTAGCAGTCTCTGTACCCACAGTACTACTTCATTATTTGTCCTTTGCTCTCAGGAAAGCAATGTACTTTATGTCTGTCAGAGCCATTCAAGCTCACTTTATACCCTAGACTAGCTCAAGATGAAAAAAGTTTTATCCTAGCAAAGCAAAGGATTCTTTTATTGAATTGGAAGCAGAAAAGAAAATGAAATACTGATTTCTCACACCATGTGAACCCTTCTACTTAAGAAATTCATTGAATCGCCATCTCTCTGACTTCTTTTCTGAGACAGCACTGACTTGTATTACAAAGATTTTTTTTGCCTCATAATAATTCACATGTTGTACCTTGTGTTATCATTGTAATGTTGAGACAGCCTTACAGTGCAAGACATGTTGCATTACCTTTTTTCTTTTACTTTTGTCTTTTTAAGCTCCGGAGACATCCTTCTGGCTCTTCTGGGATGATGTCAGCTAATCTACATTCCTATCAAAAGAGGTCTTTGTTGGAAATACCTGACAGTGGGCTGGGTGAAGAACAAAGCGCAAGCATCTCTCCCTCTAATGGAGTAGAGAGAAGAACAACTACTTTGTACAATCATTTCACATCAAAGAATGACGAAAATAGGTAAACTGAATAATCACAGAGTATTTCTTAACTTTGTATTAGATTGGTACCAGGAGTCTTTGCCTTAGGCAAAAATAAGAAAAAAAAAAGAAATTTCCAATTTTTCATATGCACTAAATGTTTTGTGACTACTTTGTTCCTTCTTTGCAGCTTTGATTACATTTAGTTGTCTTGATGGATGAGCCCCTGTCTCCTAGCAGTGTCTTTCAGGCTTCCCCTTTACATGCAGAAGTACATAAACGTGTAACTGCACATTTAATGCATCCAAAATACTGAAGCATTTAGATGTTTGTCAGTGTATCAAAGTTACTAATAACTAAACTATTGGTTTAAAACTGATTTGTTTTACTGCAGTAAAATAAGTGCTTGAAAATGTATAAAGTCATTGGAGGGGTTAAATCACCGGTGTTCATTCATATTATGGAATCACATCCCATTTTGTGTACCTTTCAGATCGTTTGAAGGTACGCTATACAAAAGAGGAGCTTTACTAAAGGGATGGAAACCTCGCTGGTTTGTGCTGGATGTGACAAAACACCAGGTAAAAGCTTTTCAGATAATGGTTGGTTTTGTGGCTAGTTTTCTGGGTTTTACTTACTGGGTTTGTATACATTGATTTTACAAAGAATATTAACAATGATAATTTTCACATGTGATGTGTTACATCATTATAGAGCATATATATATATGTGTGTGTGTTTATCTTGTGTATCTTGTACCTGAGGCACCATTCTGCATGGACAGAGGTGGTTTAGTATTTTGTTGGATTTTTTTTTTAAAACAGTGGTAACTGTTTAACATATAATCATAATAGTCTTCTTGGACTGGAAGTTATGCATTATTTTTTAGGCCCAATTTTTTTTGCCTGCTTCATACCTCAGGAAAAAAAAAAAAAAGCCGTGTAGTGCCTGAGGATATTTCCTGGTCATTGTGGTAGACCAGCAATACAAGCAATTTAAAGCACTGCTAACTCTAGAATGTCATTAAGCAATTAAGTGGTTCACATAATTTGCCCTTTAATGTGACCTCTTTAGTTTCCAAAAGAACTAAAAGCTTTTTCTGAACTAGGGAGTGAAAAACTTAGAAGGTATTTCCTAGAGTGCAACTGGGACGCTAAAAGCTAATATTCTAACTGTTGGCAAGTTTAATTCAGGTATCCATATTGAAACTGTAGAATATACTGTACATTCAGTGTGTATTTTACAGTCTCATTGTTCCTCAAGCACTTTGCCATGAGCATTTTTCTTTGCAAATAAAAGGACATGGTATGCCCAGGAAAATCATGATCTGAATTAGTTCACTTGAATTTTTCTTGGTTTTCTGTTACCAATATTTGAGAAAGACAACCCTGAATCTTGGTATGAAAGTCTTTTCAGATACAGAGAAACAGGTTCACAAATCACTCTGAAATGCATTTGAAATTTGTAAAAGTCTGAGATAAAATTTCATCTCAAATCTGTATCTCTAGAAGTCCTGAAATGCCAAGTTCCTGATTGAACAATAATTTCATGTGCCATATATAGGAGCATTTTTAGATTAGTTATAGTGACTTAAATTTAATAGCAAAATCATTTATAAATATTCTGACAAATCATTGCATGGCAAGGAACTCTGAAAACAGAAGAGATCTGTTGATCTAAACATTTTACCCAATTTACAGTGTTTGCCAGAATTCTGAAAATTTGTTGTCTCATAGTTTAAATAATGTTGGTTCATCAAGCAGTGATCTCTACCCAAATTTCCACATGGCATGGATTGTAACCTCCGAAACTCACGTATGCTTTTGTTTAAAAATACTAATTTATTGTAATCAGTATACTTAAAAATTACTTAATAAAGGTAAAGACAGTAATCTTTTAAAATGCCAGGTGACAACTTCTAGATCAGTGTGGTAAAACATCAATAAATATGCTGATTTTAATTATTCTTCCTGATGTACAGGAGAAAAGGTTTATTTTGCAGAGGGCAAAAATACTTTTAACTGGTTTAGCATATCCAGATATCTTCATAAATATCACAAATGTAAGAGTAATACAGGTCAATCTTAGTTGGAATTCTGTTGTTTAGGCTTTGCTATGAAGGTTTGCTTGAGTATTTTGCATTGATTTATGGGTTTTTTTATTTTTATTCTTTTTAAAGCAAGTGTTAGATTTTCTCTCTGGAACTTGTTTGCATATTCAGACTCAGTATACAAAGTGGTTAACATTCCTATCTTTGCAAGGAGAAACAAAAAGCTAGCTTCATTCAACCATTAAGTGCAGCATAGGGAATTGTGAGTTTTCTTTGTAGTTTATAACTATCCAAAATTATATTTTAAATTATGATGATAATTATAAATTCTTGAAATATAAAGAATAAGCGTTCTATTAACTCCTTGGTGAAATAAATCTTTTGTGTTAGTTTCAATTTAATGAACAGTGAAGAGGTGGTTTCTGTTAGAAGAACTAATGAGGAGTGCTGAATCCTAAAGACCAGGTCCTGCTTTCATCCTTCACCCGTCCTCTGCCCACAAGCAATGCTTCTCTGCTCTGAAACTCTGGTTGCAAAGTGCTCCTTCCCCGTCCATGTGTCTGCACAGGAGCAGATGGTGGAGATTTGCTGTTATCCAGAGACATCAAATAGAGGCCTAAGGAGTTGTGGTAAATGGAGTCAACTCCAGCTGGAGGCCGGTCACAAGTGGTGCCCCCCAGGGCTCGGTGCTGGGTCCAGGCCTGTTAAATATCAATGACCTGGATGAAGGCATTGAGTGCACCCTTAGCAAGTTTGCAGACAGCACTGAGCTGGGAGGTAGTGTCGATGTGCTGGAAGGTCGGGAGGCTCTGCAAAAGGATCTGAACAGGCTGGACTGATGGGCTGAGACCAACAGCATGAAGTTTAACGAGGCCACTGGGGTTGTTTAGCCTTGGGAAGAGGAGGCTGAGGGGAGACCTCATCGCTCTCTACAACTACCTGAAAGGAGGTTGTAGAGAGAAGGGAGCTGGCTTCTTCTCCCAAGTGACAGGGGACAAGGGGCAATGGCCTCAGGCTGTGCCATGGGAGGTTCAGACTGGATATCAGATAAAAATTTCTTACAGAAAGGGTCATTGGGCACTGGCAGAGGCTGCCCAGGGAGGTGGTTGAGTCGCCATCCCTGGAGGAGTTAAAAAGATGGGTAGACAAGATGCTCAGAGACATGGTTTAGTGGCAGAGAGGAATGGTTGGACTCAATGATCCAAGAGATCTTTTCCAACCTTGTGATTCTATGAGTCTATGAAATAGAGGATGGGCCAGTTAAGGCGATTTTTTATATATGCAAAGCCTGTCATTTGTATGTTAGAAATTTCCCATGTCTGATGCCCTGTGGTCCTAATAACATTTGTGCCTCCCATCCTTACCTGTCCGTGCCTCCAAGTTGTATTCAGGAAAAAGGAAGAAATAGTGAAAGGTCCATCTAAATAGCATGTTTTTTGGTTTGGTTTTTTTTTTTCCTCTTACGGTCTAGCTGCGATACTATGATTCTGGTGAGGATACCAGCTGTAAGGGACACATAGACCTTGCAGAAGTAGAAACTGTGATTCCTGCTTCTCCAACAATTGGAGCCCCAAAACATGCAAGTGAAAAGGCGTTTTTTGATGTAAGTATGTCTGGTCTTTACTTGGTCATTCTGTGAAACTTTTCTTTGTATGTTTAACCTGCTACTTTCAGTCCTGCTGGAAGGGGCTGTCATACCAACTCAAGACAGAAAGTTTTTACACAGCAAGCATCTGGCCCTCACTCTCAACTGCACAAGTTAAAAAAATGTTACATTCAGACCTAATTATTACATTGAGTATTACGGTTTAAAGTTTGCAGGTTTCTTTTTCTCAAGTTGTTCTTATTTTTCCTTTGCAGTTGAAGACAAATAAACGTGTATATAATTTTTGTGCCCAAGATGCACAGAGCGCTCAGCAATGGATGGATAGGATCCAGAGTTGCATTTCAGATGCTTAGAAAGGAAAAACATTCCGTAATAAAGACACATTTAAAGCGCCTCTTCCTGTAAGAAGCTAAGTTCTGAAATGTTACTGACCAGCCTTCCTTACATTTCAGCCATAAAATTTCATAACATGCTAAAGTTCCATATCTGTGTAACAATTATAATCACTAACTGCTACTTTTTTTCTGCAGGGAGAACTTTGAAAAATAATAATCCGTTATTCTGAATTTCCACATTCTTCAGTACAGCTTCTGGCTATAAAAATGGGCTGTATTTGTACTATCATCTAATCCCGGTTTTCTCATTTCAGTGCTATTCTATTAGGAAACCTGTCCAAAGGGAATTGTAGATTTTATCCCTTCAACATGAAGTGTATTTTCACTTTATTTATATTTTTAAACAGAATGTTCTTATTTCTAAGCCAGTCATAAATAAGAGGGAACATGTCTACAATTCCTGAAAATAAATAAATAAATGAAGCTTGTGAGTCCAGTGACATATATATCAGATTGCCAACATTTATAGACAGTTGATATTTTTAAGACCAAAAACTGTAATGGCCCATACCAGACTTTCAAGTGTGTCATCAGTGTGCAGGTCGTTCTCTAATCTTGTGCTCTACTGAGTGCTTCTGAAATGTTGTTAGGGAATTTAAAATTCTAGGGATTATCTGAAGGTCATAGCACTTTTATTTTAGATTCTGTTTGCAATTACAGTAGGATAAATCAAAGAAAACTGGCCAACACTATCCAGGAGAAACAGAAAACAACAAACTAGGAATTCAGTAGAAGAAAAATCTCATATGTATGAGTTGTATATGTTAATTTATATGCTGTTCTGCTCACTGTAAAATAAAAATAGCAAATGTGATAATGCACTAAACAATGAAGCAAGCACTTGCACTGAAATCCTTAAAATGCAGACATTTTGCAGGACAGAGGTAAGTTATTTATAGCAGAACAAAACTAGCTAGTTAACAACATTTACAGATATTAAATATGTACATAATGAGGTTTGCTGTGTTGTGATTTGATACTTTTTAAACATTTTTGCACATGAATTGTAAGACTGTTTATAGATTTTTACATTTGATAAAATTGTGCTTGTTCAGCTTATAAACCTGGTGAAACATTTTTAATATCCCTGAACTAGTAGAAATTTTACAATCTACAAATAGTGATGACTTTGAGTAGAGTACGTAGGTAATTAAACCATTGTTTTTATTTTGAAATGTTAATATGTTACATAGCACACTAATATTACAAAAGGTTTGTATATATGATTCACTATTTTCTCATTTTTCCAGACATTCTGCTTGTAATTTAATATCAGCCTAACCAAACTGACTATACTTACAAGATTTTTCAGTTGTTAAATTGTTTTGGGGTTTTTTTATAACTAATGTATTTTGTCAGAAAAGAACATGAATTTCTCACCACACATGATAGGAAATGCAGCTGTTTTTAATGCATTTGCAGTTTCAAAACAAATATATGAAGGATTTTTCTAGCATTTTTCAATTGACGAATTTCCACCTGTGACAATGGTGTTTGCACATTTGTATTTCTCTTTGTATATTAAGTACTTTTATATGTACTTTGTAAAATACTGATCTTGTTCTTAGGTTAGATGAAATATAGATACCACTGCTTATTTTGTAACTAGTTCATTTTAACTCTTGTATGTTATGTGATATATGTATGCTAACCATCTTGTAATAAATACACTTCTCAAGGCAAAGTAAAACCTTTCCTTTTACTGTAAAAGAGAAAAAAAGAGACCCACACGTTGAAATATTTCCACGGGCACAAGACAAATCCTTATTTACTCTGTATTAGGAATAATGGGTGTATTAAAAATGATGCAGTCTTTTGTATACTTGTAAATATCCTTACATAGAAGTTACATTTGAGCATCCTTAATTCAAACACTTGTCAACAGTAACACTAAAGACTAAGGAAATTAGAATTTAAAGCAAAATTATCATTCTAACAAGTCTCAATGTCTAGCCTTTACTAAAAGGCTAAATAGTTATAATGTTCATACTAAGTCATTGAGTGATGTTGTTACATCTATTTTTTTTAAAAATGCCCGTACGGTATCACAGCGTGAATCAACTGCATACTTCCACCTGAGACATTTCTCACTCATTTATGTCACCTTATTAAAAAATGGTCTAGTTCATAAGAAATAAAATATATAAAAAAAGAAGGCAATGTCTTACTTGAGAATGTTGCACCTAAATTGAATTACTGAGTGTAGCAGGGGATAGCAGAGTTAAAATGGAAAGGGAATGTGTGACAGAGGTAGGGGACCTGTGACAATTCTTGGATGCTGTGATGCTTAGATAAGATTTGTATATTGAGCTTGGCATGGATGGTAATGTTGCCTTAACTGTTGATCTCAATTTTTAGTGTCTGTATTGATGGAAAATGGACTTGAGCAACTTAACTTAAAAATATCCGAATAAAAGCTGAAATGAGATATGTGATATTTGTGGTGTTTATATAAGGAATATACAAAGGAATGGTAGGCACAGGCTCTTGGTTGAAGACACGAAGTTTTCAGTGTCCCTCAGGGTCTCTTCTGTTCAAAACAAAGATTCAAACAGAGGTTAGACAAAATGTGGAGAAGTTAAGAGTAGCATAAGCTACAGCGTCTGTCAGTGTGTTTGAGCTGTGGAAGCAGAAGTAGAGAATTAGGCACAAGGAGTTTGGTTGCGAACAGTTCTGTGTACAAAGGCATCTGTCTCCATATTCTATGATTTTTTTTCAGAAAGAGGAACACATCCAGAAGTGGGGATGAAGTAAACACATGCTTCCTCTGGTGTTTCTCATCACTGTTGCCCTACTCTCTATCATTACATTCCTGCTGTACAAAAGATAGTATTATCACATAAGAGAAGAAGATTGCTTGCCCTTCTCTGTGTCAAGTAACAAAATGCCCACGTAACAAGTGACAGGATGAACCGAGTTTTAAGTTTTGAAGAGTTGTTACTGGTATATTATATTAATAATTTCTCTTTACTATCTAACATAGAAATATTTTCTCTAAAAGCCTTTACTTTTGATGGAATTTTAGAATTAGTATACTCAATAATAAAATACTTAGCATGCCACACATGTGGATCACTGGTTATGTAATAACACACAAACAGCTAACATACCCAGGAACAAATGTTCAAAACTTTGTATCACATCCCACACACATTATTTGTATCTGATATTTTGTGAATTTTAGACATAACAAAAATGTGGTGATCTTGTCCAAATACTGTGATTTTGCCTTTTCATCCTGTAATATTCTTGGAGTATGTCTAAGTGGCTGCACCACATCTCTCATTTTTCATATTTGTGATCATCCAAATATTTTGTCTGTTCATGATTATCCTGTGGTTGCCTCGGAGAGTCAGAAAACTGAAATGAATCTACCAGTTCCTCAGTTATGCTAAAGTTCGTGATGAGTATCCTACTTGCTGGGCTTTAGTCTGTATTCAATGAGTTTCTTTCCACATGTTGACTACTGTGCAAGCCAAGGGC
Organism: Clamator glandarius; assembly: GCA_033459285.1. Classification (NCBI taxonomy): domain Eukaryota; kingdom Metazoa; phylum Chordata; class Aves; order Cuculiformes; family Cuculidae; genus Clamator; species Clamator glandarius. The sequence continues at coordinate 630,699 of JAUNZM010000138.1, forward strand.
AGCATTAGCATCCACATTCTCATTTAGGAAATTTTGACCTTTGATTTTTTTCACATACAACTTTTTCTTAATTCACTGTCAAATAAGGAAGCTGCAAGTGTACCCATGGTTCTTCTCTTTACTTTGTAGTCCAGCTACCCTCTCAAAGAATGGATCACTAATACCAATACTGCTAATAAGAATTGGTTTTATATGTCTTTTTTGGATCATACAAAATCTCCAAAGACTAGTTTTACGGTTTTGTATTTTTCTGATGTAGACTTTTCCAGTCTAAGCTGATGTGACTTTTCACCCACAGTGACTCTTTTGATTCTTTATCTTTAATTCAGTACTCTTTAAATTGTAAGAACACATTAATTGAGAGTAATCAACTGTGGCTACTGTCTTTATCCACAGTAATTAAAACTCAGATACTAACTTCCCTTCATTATCCTTCATCACAAGACTACCTGCCGAGAGCTGAAGGGACTGAACGTTGATGTCATTACTAGTTAGCAGGCAACTATGAAATAAACACAGCTTTTAATGAGTTCAGATTGTCATAATGCTTGCTTGAGTCATTCCTGAGAAGACAGAGTCTTTCTTAAACCGAGGTATTTTATTTCATATGTGGACACCATATGTTATTGCTAGAAAGTTGTCAAAACCAAACCTTGGAAACAAAAGGTAAAAGCTGTGTTTTAAAGGCAGGCTTTCCAGCATAATGTACTTATATCTTGATCTCTATGCAAACCCTGCAAAGCAGGAGATGTGCTAGTAGCAGCGGTACCTTCTAGAATATTCACACAGGGTCTACACTCTAGGAGATATGTGGTGAGGCAATAATAGAAAATGGAAATAGTTAGGCTAAGAGGGCCACAATATATCCTGGAAAGAGGTACAGAGGTAGCAGTGGTTTGGGGTATTTTCCTGCCTCTCATATTCACCTAGAAGATCCTGAGGCATATTAGTGGTTTATTTTAATATTTATTTATTGATGACTTACTTATCACTGTATATTGACAAAATATTGATGTATACATTGTTATTTAATGAGTTTCTATCACTGTTCAACTCAGTAAAGATTCTTGTAAGGTTTCTCAGAGAGGTGGTAGATGCCCCATGCCTGGAAATACTTAAGGTCAGGTTGGATGGGGCTAAGAGCAACCTGCTCTGGTTAAGATTTCCCTACTCACAGTTAGACTAGGTGACCATTCTGTGACCACCCAAACCATTCTACAAGTCTACGTTCATTGTGCTGCATTGTTATTGTGCCATCACAATAGTTAAAACTTTGATTTTATTTCTGCTACGCTCAAATTATCACTGGCAAATATTTAATGCAATAGTTGAAGCAAATGCTTATACTGACATTATCTTAACTCAAATACTTCTATTGTGTTCATTATAAAGCATTTAAATCATTGTGTTTCATGCAGGCAAGTGATTTAGGATTGGAATTTCAAAAAACACATTGGACAGTTGACAATGTAGTTACCGTTGAATTTTGATGAAATTGGGATCCTACAAGATATTTTTCTTTGTGATATTCTTTTTAAATTTTATATAAAATATCCAGCTTGAGCCTAGTGCCTCCTGAACTCAAGTGTTAGTAATTCATGAATTTACTTTAAAGTGAAATGAAATTACATTAAAAGCTTATCTTTAGTGAGAGGCTTCTTCAGCTTCAGGATCCTTTCCTGAAAGGAAAGCTTGCAGTAAGTCTTCTTTTCTGGTATGAGTATGCAGCAGTGCCTGAAAACCTGGAAAATATCCCATCAAGTGATAATAAATCAGAGCTAGGAATAAACTGAGGAGTTAATTATGGTATGTAGAATCGTGTCATTGACCATTATGTGTGTTACATATGTTAGCAGTGTCAGTATAGGCTGTAGGTCTGAAAGTGTCATACTGTTGCTACAGCAGATATCTGTTTTTAACCATGAAGTATCTAAGTTTTGTATCCTCTTCTTCCTGCAGAAATAGTCTTCTGAGACTTTGTGTCTTTTGTGACACAAATTTCTGTAGAGAAAATAATATTTTAGATAAACTTGCTTTTATCAGTTATTATTTCAGTTGTTAAAACTACACAGCTGACCACACTGTGGCATATGTGACAAGTTTCTCAAACTAGGAAAAGAAAAACAAACATGTAGCTATTTCCTGTGGTACCGAATGATTTTAGTTCAAAGAATACTACACAGAGATTTTTGTTACACAAGAAGATTTTTCCAATTTTCATATCACAGCTAAATATTGCTCTCAATAATGTCGCATATGCCCTAGCAACTTGCTATGGACTATCACAAAACATTTTAGCTGTTGTCAGAAAGGCCTTTGTTTAAAAATATTTCTCCCTTGTCTTAGGTCACTGCATACATGTTACCTTTTGATATTTAAATATCTTCTGAAAACACAGTTCTGTGCAACTTTTCCACTTTTTCTTTTGTCCAATTTGCTCACCATTTCACAGTAAAATGCTGTGCGTATTTAAATTGGTTTTAAATTAACTTCATATAGTAACTGAGAAAAGAACAGCTTTCCTTCTTTGATGATGTTATCTGAAGACAGCTTGATAACTTTATTTGAAAAATGAGTATGTGCAATCAAAACAGACAGAGATCGTTCAGTTTATCTCAGGATTCCAGCTCATTGATTTCTGTTGATTTTCGTTATAGGTCTGAATTATGTGAAATTGTAGTGATGTCTTTAGCAATACTTGAAATTACAGGTGACTGTATTACTGCTCTCGTTGGTGTCTGTTAGACGTTAGTGATTTAGATTAACCTTTGCATATATTTTCTTGTCAGCAGGCTCAGGTGAACAGAGATTGTGAAGGCTATGGATGTCAAAAACCAGACAGATGCCAGGGAAAAGCAATCCTTGGCTGGTAGGTAGTGCCTAACACAGCAACGTGTTGATGCCAGTGTAAAGTAGAGATAAAAATAGCACATGTAAGCAGCTTAATGCATATTCATCTATTGAACAGATGAACAAAGGTTTAAAAAGGAAAAAGGCAGGTATTTGTGACAGTGCTGTGTAGGAAAGGTCATGCTGCAAATGAGAAGAATTCAGGTAAGCAGGCCATAGAATTGGATTCCATACACTCATATCTTCAGTAGCAAGGGAAGACTTCTGATCTCCTTTATTTCCTCTGAACAGCTGCATTATCAATTCACCAAAATCTCCCTCTATACTTGTCTCACACCCTGTTCTGTGTTTTTGACCTTTACATGCCTGATCACGTCTAAATTTAGATGAGAATTTTTGAGAAGCAGAGATGATCAGTGTTAACTTGTTCCCTAGACATGCCTAGAATACTTACAGGTGCTGTAAAATAATTAAAGCCAAAGGGTAAAGAGTCTTTGTTTTTCAAAGTGCTCTGAAACTAGTGGCTAGTTCAGGTTGTACATCTATGTTTTGAATTCTGGAGGGTAAGGGCACAGGGCTGGTGACTGAGTTTGGTCTGCTGTAAGGGATATAAGTGGCCAATTTGTAAAACTGAATCTGAACTTGGATTTCAGACACCCTCAGCATTTGACATGTCATTATCATTCTTTGGAATTAGATTTAACAGCACTGAGGAAAGAGGTTAACTTGAAGCCAACATCAAGTATGCTGAACTCTGGTCATTGAAAATACCATTGCTAATATTACTGTAAGTGTACTCCTAGTTGAACATCACAGCTTTGTTTATCAAACACAGACTTAGCCAGATTATCAGCTGCTGGAGATGGGTACAAAGGATCCACTGTCAAGTCTCTACTTTAATTTCCAAATCTGGGCCATTCTTTCCATGATGCAGTATACTTACATAGATATCCTTAAATGTGAAATAATTAGTAATACAGAATTTTATACACACAGTAGGATATGGATACCTTTGCTTAATGTTTGTTGCTTTAACCAAAGCAATTCGGTTATAAATTATCTTGCAGTTTCTTCAGTGTAGCTGAGCATGAGCTACTGTCAGAGACAGTACAGAAGGAAAAATGGACCAGTGGGCTGACAAAAACTTGCTCATACAGTGCTGTGTCTTATTAGCAATTTAATTATTGCTAATATTTTGAGCTCTTATGTCATTAACATTGTTATTTCCTGTAAGAATGAGAGAAATCCTAGCAGCTTGAAATACAAACAGCATCTAAATCTAAATTTGTCTCCTTTGATGCATTTGTTGTGTTTTTCAGCCACGCCTGTTCCATTTTATGAGCATAGGGAAGAAGCAAAACCTAGAAGTGATACGCCAGTAAAATTAGGCCCAAATATTACTCAAAAAACTGCTTAAAACTATTAGTTGGTTCCTCCTAAGAGAACCTGGTAAGTAGGTAGCATAAGGACTTAGTTTTTGGTAGACTGCTAATATGTGATTAAAACAAACCTGAGTTTGGCTGCATTAAGTAAAGCTGTTAAAGATACAAGCACAGTGACGCTGCACATGAGACACTGTGAGAAGAAATAGTCAAGCCTTTGAAAGAGATGACAAAACACTGTTCAGGTTTTCTTGCAAAATCAGAAGTGATGATTATCAAACTCTGGTGTGCAAGGCCTGAAGAGAGAAACCTGTAGTCCTGTTTTGAGAACAAAAGTGGATAGTAGTTAGAAGGGCAGATGTGTACTTAGGAAACAAACCCTCCTATTGGCCAACATCTGCATTATTCACCGCTGGATTTTAAAAAATGGTAATATGGTACAAAGTACTTCATTCTTAAATTATGGGTGTTTTCTTGATTTTCTATATAAAATACAAAATTCCGGCCTTTATAAGAGGGCATGTACAGATAGAACGCATACCTAATAAGAAAAGCATAGAGGAGATCCTAAACCTGTCAGCCCTTGCCCTGTAACACAAGGTAGCACTGAATGAGGAGAAGAGGGACAGAGGAGTGAGCTGATCCAGAGTTAGCAGGACAGCAGCCAGGCAAATGGAAGAAAAATAGGGAATGCTTTTTGCTTACAAAAGTTGAAAAAGGGTGCCATGTTGCTTGGTATCGCAGAGGCTAGCAGAGAGAAGGATGGAAGAATAAAAATCTCAAGCCTAGGATGGACAGAAATTGCAGCCTGCAATTTTATCCAGGGCTGATGTGTTTGAATTTTGTTGCAGGAGGAGGACGACCTTTTCTTCTGTAATAAAAGGCTGAGGACAAACTCGGAGGTGGAAAAATGTGTGATTCGAATTAATTTTAATGGTTTAGTGGTTGTTATTTAAATTAATATTTTGTTACTCTGAAAGGGCAAAGAGGATTGTCATGAGGACAACAGATGATTAAAGCCCTTGCCAGAAACACGTTCTGGGTGGATGAGATGACAGTTTGCACATCAGAGGAGTTGCCCTGGGATGGTGGCCCAGAACAACTGAAAACAGTTCAACACAATGCAAATGCCTGGAAATGGTTAATCAGCATGAAAGTGCCTGCAGCTGCAAAGGGCTCTGGTCAGCTGAGGGCAGGGGCCCCGGGTAGCAGTGGGGAGGAGGGGGCTCTTGGTTTCCACAAGGATAGCTCCTAAAACTTAAATCTTTAAGAAAGGATAGGCCTTAAACGGGACGAACACAACAGGAGAGAAACACGCCTAATGCGTCCTGAGACACACTACTCGTGCCAAGGGGGATTTGCTCCTTGTGCTGGGTGCCCTCCAGAACAGGCCCAGATGTGCCTGGTGCGCACCTGCTGGGGAGCAGGTCCTGACAAGCAGCACCTGTGCCGGTCCCTGGGGCAGGACAGGAGCTGCAGCCCTGCCTGTGTCCACAGTTCCGCCATTGCTCCTGCCTGGGTGGATGAAAAGCGATGGACTAGGGCAAAAGCAAGTCCTCAGCTCCTGCAGAAAAGGTGAGACTGTGGGGCAGAGCGTAGCTGTCATGAGAACCCCATTTTGTTAGGGGGAAAAAGAATAAAAAAACTTATTCCCAGGCTCTCCTTAGTTGGATGTGAGTCCAAAGGCCTATTTGGGAGGTTGGGGGCTGCGGCCCCTGAGGCAGGGCACAGTAACTGAACTGCCACAGGGCACTGGATGAGTGGAAGCAGCAGGGGTCTCTAGTGGGGTTCAGGGCTGAGGCTGAGCAGGGAGGTCTTCCCACAGCCCAGCCAGGGCTCTGGCTTGCAGGAGTTCCCTGGGGAGAGCAGCACTGCACACTGACCGAGAAGAAGCTGCCATGTTGCCAGAGCATGTGGGATGTATCCTGTACTCTGTGATTTTGCCCAAGGAGGTTCTAAAAGGTAAGTGAGGGGCATATGGAGTTTGGAGGGCAATGTTGGAACTTTTGCTATGGTAGTGTAATCCCAAGAACACTAAAATATGAAGGGCTTTTGGACAGTGACAGTTCAGTATGCTGGAGTCTTTCACCATGGTATTTTGGGAATATGCAGGAGGTGTGCTTGAGGGTACGTTCTGTTCTGGGTGGTTTGTCTGCAGCCTGTGTTGGGCGCATATTCAGAGATGTCTTTTGTGTTAAAGGACCTACTACCCGAAATGAAGTGTGAATTTCTCTAGTGATTCTTTTGTGTACTGTTTAGCATGTAACCTTAAGCTTGCATAGTAGGGACCTCTGAAGTATTTGGTGAGACTCAGATGCTGTGGCCAGGTGATGAACTCAGCCCTGAGGAGCGGCTGAGAGAGCTGGGGTTCTTTAGCCTGGAGAAGAGGAGGCTGAGGGGAGACCTTACTGCTCTCTATAACTACCTGAAAGGAGGTTGTAGAGAGGAGGGAGCTGGCCTCTTCTCCCAAGTGACAGGGGACAGGACGAGAGGGAGCGGCCTCAAGCTCCACCAGAGGAGGTTCAGGTTTGACAACAGGAAAAAAATTTTCATGGAAAGAGTTACTGGGATGGGCTGCCCAGGGAGGTGGTTTAGTCCCCTTCCCTGGAGGTGTTTAAGGGATGGGTGGACAAGGTGCTGAGGGGCATGGTTTAGAGATTGATAGGAATGGTTGGACTTGACAATCCGGTGGGTGTTTTCCAACCTGGTGACTCTATGATTCTATTCAAATAGTTGTTCTAGTACCAGCTGCGTGACTTGGGGGTAGGTGTTTGAGACGTGTTGCATTGCTGCCTCACAGTACGTATTATGCAGAGTGGTTAAAGAAGCGTGTGGTTTTTTCCTCCTGCTTGAGCTGATCGCTGTCAGCTTTGGGGTAAATGCTAAGGTGTTGTCCCTTCCTTTAAGTGATAAAACCTAGAGCTTTGCAGAGTCCTAGCAAAAATTGCTAATATGCTATAGAAAGAGAAGCAAGCCAAAAGATGGTTGCAGCTGTTGTTTACTACATTATTACACATTTTGGTTCCATATGTCCCTCTGTGGAAAAGAAGTGCTTCAGAATAAGCAAAAACAAATACACAAACTGGAGAAAGTATCGACAGCTAACCCACCTTCAGTATCTACATGACAACAAAGCTTTCATGTATCCAGTCCCAGCTCCCCAAAGGATTTAGTGTAGATCAGAAATACCTCTGAACCTAGTCATGTCAGTGGAGTTCTTCCACAGAAAAATAAAATACCAAATCTGCACATATGCTGAACGTGTTGAAGTTGTGTAAAATAAAAGAAAGTTTGCACATTGTGTCAATGTGATGGAGAATATTTTGGTGTTGTTATTTGCTTTAAGAGCACATGTAAATAATTGCTGCATGAGGCACTGAAGTCAGACTGACTGTTCACAGATGCAAATGCTTCCATCTCATAACCAGAGATTCCAAATTCATTTTGCATTAGAGTGTGTTATAAAGCACTGATAGGTACTCAGCTTTTTGTCTTATCTGAAAAATTTTTATGCTTCTGTCACATTATAAAAGGTTTGTTGTTTGTGTTTTTTTTAAATTCTGTTACCATTATGAACTGTAAGAAATCTGTGCTGAGAAGAACAGATATGATGTTCCTCTCTATTCTGATCATGGGAGTACTGTACTTGCATGCTTTGCATTTTGTGTATTACACATGCCATTAACATTTGTATGAGGTGCCAGCTGAGGGAGAATCTTTTTACATGCTGTTGCCTATCCAATGGCCCATAATAGAAACCATGATATGTGGCTAACTGAAGAAATTCCCTATACGTTGCAGGTAAATGCTGTTGTTCAATTCCATCTAAGTGGCTGTTTTGGGACATGTGGAGTAGGATGAAACCTGCAGTTAACCCTCTTTCTTTATGCAGTAGGATGAGTACATCATCTTAACCCACTTTTTAAAGATCCCCAAACTACTGTATTTTAATGGTTGTAGCAATAACTTCAAATAAGTATACCATCTTAAACAAGATGAATCTTCCTTTGCTTTACCACAGTACTTTTGGACAGAGCTAACTCTCAGAAGGGATTGCTCTACTCTTAAGTAATGTTGTAGCCAACTAGAGCATTTCTCTGTGATTACATTAATATAAACAGCATATATGGGATATTACAGTACTTATTCTGGCTTACAACTAACTTCCTAAATAGCATTGTCAACAATAAATATATTTAGAGTTCTTAATTTTCTTGGCACGGTGTTAGGCAGATCTATTTCTTTGCTGTCATAGGTAGCAAAATCCAGTAAAATCTACAGCTGAACAGCTGTCATGTATGTGGGACCAGGAAAAGGACTAATTTTAGTTTCTTTGTTTTTTTTACTCTCATTCCTGAATTCTTTTTTGGGAGTTGAAATTATGGTGTGCTTAACCCTTTGGCAAAGCTTACCCTGAGTTCAGCAAAGCAGAGTTCATCCCTCATGAAGGTTATCATATCTGTTAAATTGAATTTGAGCTTCGGTCACATGGAAACAAGCACTTGCTGTTATTATTAAAGTGTCTTTACTTTTAGTAGTGTACTTTGGAATCATCTTTCTATCCTTTCTGAATTTGCCATCATAATTTCCAAAATATGTTTTGGAAAAAGAACAAAAATAATGTATGTTAATAAACATGAGATGAAGGGAAATTTCAGCTGGGTTTGCAAGTGATGCTATAAATTGCTTTTAATTCTGTTGGTTTATAATTTCACAAAAGAAATGATGAGATAGTGTTTGTTACAAGTAGTAATCAAGATGAATGTATGGTGCAGGAATAATTTTCTTGCAGAGTCAGCTAATTTCATTGTAGCTTTTCTTTAATGCTAATTTCATTGTAGTTTTTCTTTAATGCAGCAATTATAGAAACTAGTTTGTATATGCAGTGTGTTCTGGTTATCTGTAAAACACACACAAAGCTTTTATGCCACAACATTCAGCAGTGCCCAGCCAAAGGAGCAGTGACCCTGAGATGTTGCTCAGGTGGGTTATGTTTGCCATGTTAATCAGGACTCAATCCTCAAACCCTTACAGTGATAGTTCAAAATATACAACTGTAGAGTCATAATTTATAATTTTTACCAGTTCTCTTTGGAACTGTTTAGAAGTAAAACATATTCCTAGGTGTCAGGTACATATTCATTCTGGATCTCACATTCTGGATCATTTATGAAGATACTGAAAAGCACTGGTCCCAGTACTGACCCCTGAGGGACACCACTTGTCACGGTTCTCCATCTGGACATCGAGCCATTGCAGTCATCCCTAAAAAGCCTGTATCTGTCCATCATGGCATTCCTATTCTTTGAGCTATCCTACTAGGTATTCCTAATGCCAATGAGATTTGAGCCCTGCAACTGCCTGCAGACCTCTAAATCTTCCTCTTTGTTTCTCAGAGTGCATGTGAGTGCACAGGCAATGCAAGGAGGCAGCCAGCTAGGTTAATTTCCCAGGAAAAGTACCATAGTATGTTAGCATTGCTCTTGGTGTCATTGAACATTTTAAGATGGACAGCTATAGTATTAGAAAGCGGAGGTTGGCCCAGCACATAGGATAGGCACCTGTTCCTGAAGTCTTGTTCAGTACAGGGTGGCTCTTTTGTTCTAGTACAGCCTCTTAGAGTGAGCATTATTTATAATTAATTAGAAGAGAAACTTAAGCAGGTCTATGCTTGCTCTCTTGAAGTCCCGTGCTGCAAGACAACCACCTGGATAAATGACAAAACTCCAAAACATTCCCATGTCATGATTCAGTGGAGCTGGACTTGATGGATCCCTCCAGTCAAGTTACAGACCAGCTAAGCAGTTTGAATCCAAGTATTCTTTAAAAGCATGTAAAAATTCAGAGCTGTTGTTCTGGTTCAAGCCAAATTCTAGTGGAGCCATGTGATGTAACTTACACCACTTTATGGCAAAGAAATTCAGCATTCCAAATATTTTACGACCTTAGTGTTTACGTAAGTTTGAGAGGCCATGCAATGTGACGAATGTCCTGTTCTAGCTTGGTTGCCAACAATATTTTTACTGTGGGAGCAAGACATGCAGTACTTTCAGACTCAGTTTTGCCAGTATTTCTCTTCCTCAGACCCTTCAGATGGAGATTTTTCATGTGGCCTCCACCGAAAAATCATTTGCATTGCATTTCATATGGTTTGCAGTGCTTATCCTGCATTGCTCTGTGTTTGGAAAAGGATTCATCTTGCTTGGTCTTAGGTTCCTGCTTAAGTTTTCTAGTCTGTCCATACAATGTGTCACAGATAAAACTGCTATGTCAAGACACCACAAATATGTTTCTGTCTTTGATGCTTGTGTTCTGCATGCCAGAACCATTTATTTAATTTATATTTTTTCATTTTGAATATTCATTATTTAGAATGTAGATACAGTAGCACATCTTTCTGTTAACTCTGGCTTGGATAAAGTTGAAAACGTTGCTTCTGAAAGGTCTGAGGCTCTGTTCATTGGAAAGAATTTTGCATTTTTTGTGCACAAAGTAGCTAATTATACAGCGAAAAAAAGCCATGTTTGTTATAAATACTATAATAGCGAGAGTTAGATCAGCTGCTTGGAGCTCTGTGAAGGGTGATGCAGTAGCAAAGATCCACAAGGCATAAAAATGGGATGGGAGGTTGTGTTCTTTGTTGGTTTGGGTTTTGGTGTGGGTGATTTATTAATTTTTTTTCTCCTCCAGCTATGTCCCCTCTGCTGACATGAAAAGCAAAAAGGATATTCCTGGTGGATATAAGCCTGAATAGTTAACACTCAAATCTGTATTTTAGTGTGTGTTAAAGCACCAAGCTCATAAGTACTTTTTATAGATGGCATGATAAATTTCTATCATCCTCCATCATTAACCCCTCTAAGACCTTCTTTCCTTTTCTCTCTGTCCCTGGAAAAAAAAAAATCATACACTGTCTTAGGTGCTGAACTTCTTTTAAAAGATAAATTGGTGAGAAGTTTCTGTATTTTTGTTAGAAGAAATAGACCAGGTTCTTTTGATATATCCTTCATTTTCCCAGACACACAAATTCAGAGGCATCATGAGGTCAGCTTCATGATTTAAAACAAAACAACAAAAAAAACCCCAAACCCACAAAGCATAGACACATAGCAAGAGTAGTGTTAGTCTTCTATAAGGAATTTGCTGAAGCCCACGTGACCGTAAGCTGAAGATGAAGTATTGGTGTATTTAACCCATGAAAATTGGAACTAAATGTGGAAATGCTGACTCAAAACAGTGTTCAGTGGTAGAACAAAGAAAAGACCTTGTGAATCAAGAAGCAGAGAATTGTATTTGAGTATCCTTTGCTTTTTATCTTGGCAGCCAGTTTTCTCAGAAACTGAAACCAACCACATCTGTATCCCAGCATCAGGTTTGAAGAAACTGAAACAGCACAATGGATGCTTGTAAATGAGGAGCATTGCATGAAAGCCTGTAGTTGTTCACATTGACAGAGAAATCTCAATAAAAAGCATTTGAACCCTGATGGTTGGCAATATGGGCAAGTACACTATCTGGACTGCTTATTCCAAAACAAAATTATTCATGTTGTAGTTGTGTTGGTAGTACCCAAGAGTGTTTGCAGTCCCTAATATCCTACAAGGTATCTTGCTACACCAGGGTCAGACTTCCAGTCTTGCAGTGTGATAGTTTACTCCTAATTTTTTTCCTTTGTTATGCAAATGTTCTCCTTATTCCGATTATTCGCAGAAATTTTTGCAAAGTATTCAAACACAACATACCTTTCATACTAGCAAGTGAAATCCACTGTATACTGCTTGATAAAAACAAATAATCTTAATTTCTAACTTCATAATTGTTAAAAAGAAATAGGCTTTATGAGGACTCAAAACAATTCCTATTTAACTTGCTCAAGTTTACCAAATACCTTATTGCAGATGACAGCTATTTGGTTTTGTGCCAAACTTTAAGGTATCTGTGAGACTGGATTCCAAAGTGTCAATGCTGTTACACAATATACATCAAATCTGGAGCAGGGAGAGGGAGGGAAGAAGTGACTACAAGAACCTAGTTTGTCTTCAAAGGACTTCACACACTCATATGTGGCCTGGGACATACCCAAGGTCATGTTTCATTAGCCTTTGCCAATAAATTGAGCTCTCACTAGTACTAAATAATACTAATCTCTAGACACAGGGTCATTCCCCCCTTCAAAAAAAAAAAAAAAACCACCAACCCAGCCTTTATTCCATCCCACAGATAAATGTATTGTTATACTGGGTATGGATATTTATGCTACAGTATTGCCTTGTGAAATGTTCCACAGTGTGGTTTATTTAGGAGTAGACCATCTGAACCTAATTCAGTTTCTTGTTTTCAATTTGTTCAGGAACTATTATTATGAACTCTTCAATGCGGAAAGAGTCATTGGCTTTTACAGTGTTCTAACCTTGTCCTCTTTTTGCGTCTTCTAGTAACCTCATTTAATGAACAGTGTTACTTGCTGGGATGTGTGAATAGCTGCAACTTTCTCTTCAGCGGTTATCCACACTGAATGCCTTAGTGTTTGTGACAGAGGCAGTCTTAGTTCCCAGCTTCTACCTGCAGCCCAGTTTCTCTTCTCAGTTCTGTGGACAGCTGGCAACTACTCTGTCCCAAAGCAGAAATCGCAGTAGCACAGCCACACTTCAGTTCCTTTCTACTACTTTTGACAGTGATGAAGCCTTTAAGGTTCAGTCACCCTGCATATGTTTCTACTTTCATTTAACTTTGTATGGGAGAATAAGCAAAACCTGAAGATGTACCATCTTTCTTTAAATAAGTCTACTTGTATTCCAGAGCAGGCTTCCAGAGTCATCCAGGGAGTTACAAAGCTGTTTGTGCATGATATTCTGGTGCTTGCTATTAAACCCAACTTCAACATGCCTCGTTGTGTCTCCTCAAGAATTATTTTTCTTGGAAGCCTACTAAGTGAGGAAAAAAGGATGTCAGACATTGGTACGGGATTACCTAGGTAACAGAGGGAGAGCTGTGTGAAGTCTTCAGGTACTCTCTTGGTTGCTTTTGATCAGTGCACAGCTCCATCTTAATCTCCTGAGATATTTGTGCTCCTGTCTTCTGCTGCACCACTCATTTGGGGCTCACTTGTACAGGTACTGTTAAGTATGTAGGTACCAGCTTTACAGAGTGTATGTGATACCTTCTAAAAAAAGCTTACCTAGTATAGCGTGGCGATTTTGAAGTACATTCACTACTACAATCTGAAATGCAGCTTGTAGTACAGAGTTTTTTTTAGTTTTATTCCATGCTTTAGTGTATTCTTCTGCTCCAATTTATTTATGCTTTGATAATGAATTTGGAATTGTTTTTAGCTCTCCACAGAGCCCTAAGTATAAGAATAGATGGAAATGCAAATGTTCTTGCTCAAAACAGCAGTAAGTATGTTCTTGTTGACTCATTATGGTAGACACATATTTACTGCTATCCAGGATGGAGGTCAGTGAGACCTGGCACTGTCAAGATTAGTTTTTTTTATTTGGTTGCTAAAAAATGATTTATATAGATAAAACAAGGACTTGTTTTTGTTTTGAATCCTAGGCCTCTCAATGTTTTATGATTACTATCTCAAGAGCATAGTTCTTAGTATATTCTAGAGGATTTAGTTGTAAATATCTGTCTTTGTGCACTTCTTAAAACTAGTGTGATAGGTAAAAAATTCTGCTTATAAATATTTTCTCTGTTTAAGAGAGGTTACAACTGCATTTAGTTGATTCCATTCAAATGAATATTAGAAAAGTGCTTCAGTTGGATCCAAGCTTTGTCAAAGTTCAGGAATATTCCTGAACACATCTAGGGCTTCAAGGGGAAAGAACTGCGAAGTTAGAAATGGGACCCAAATGTTTGGAAGGAGCAGGCACAAGTTGTAAACACGTAATAAGGAGAATACTTAGGAGAAGGAGAGGGTATCCAGTTGGAGCGTCTTGAAGTCCGTTCTTAATGACTGTGGTTGTTCATTGAACTGCACTAATATGTAGGAATCCAACCTTGATTTGTGAAACAGACCATTTGCTTTCAGGAAAGGAAGCTTAAGGGGAGGGTGAGCAGTCCTGATTTTCTATATATCCTATAATACTTAACGATATTGTGGCACATGGCTTGGACCCTTCCTGCAGCTACAGGCCCAAGTCACCATGAGCAGAAAATAGTCTGGCTGTGCCCTTGACGAGGGAGCTGATCTTGTTATGCTGTGGTTTGTCCAGAGGAGCTCAAGTCTTGTACTCTGGGGGTGGCATTTTTCTCATTTATTTATTCTTTGTTTAGCCCTGCATTTTTACATGCTGGCTGCAGGTCTGCAGCTGTACTGGCCAGTTCAGAGAGTCACTCAGCTGAACTAAAATGTTAGCTTGTCTATTTGTTCCTAGGCTTCCCAGGACTTCCAGCCGTAAATCTGGAAAATGCATCTAATCCCACTGAAGCATTCTCCATCGTTTTTTTACATGAAGGATCGTGTGATGGCCACTGTGATTTGTGTGTAGCAATGAAGTCTCTAGGACACAAACTAGTGATTAGGAGCTCTGTGATTTTAGCAGAGAAAGGGGAGACTTTGTTTGCTATTTCTGGGTTAGGGAAGGAAGGCAGTTAAACTTTGTATTAATGAACTGACTAGAGGAAACAGACCCAGAAATCCTAAAATCCTGCCAAATATTAACTTATTGTTGATGGTAGAATTTGTTTGGTTTATACACCTGCTGTAGAAGTGCTTTTTATCGGAAGTTGGCCCATTTCCAGAGATGAATATAAGCCTCTGGCCAATAATAGACAGAACTGCAGAGAAACAAAACCAAAATCGCAAGCATCTGTCTAATTATGATTTATTCGCATTTTCGTCTACATTGAGAGCAAATGTTTTGATTAATTTGCTTCAAGTTTACTTCTCTTGTTGTCCTTAACATTTTTCTGTATTATTGGATTTACATCTTAATAGAAATAGTCTGCTATATATTTAGATATATTGGTTTTGCTTATAACAGTTTCATTGGAAAGAAAGATTAAATTGGAGATAGCTACTGAGACACAGTAAATTAAAATTTATCAAATTTGTTTTCAGATCCCTACTACCTCTTAAAGATGAAAGGTAGAAAACCAAAATTTCGTCGTAATTTTGTTTCCCTTGTTGTAGGGAAGTTCTTGCTGACAGGAAGGTTGATGATGGCAAAGTAAACTTGGGGAAAAAAAAAACCAAGACAGAGAAATACTCTTGAATTTTTTAAACCAGAATGAAAGGAGACCTCTCCTAGTGTTCCTTTCTGTCCATAGAAATGGTACACAGTGGACGCATTTGGCTCCAGAATGATCTTGCCAAATAAACCCAACGGGGTGTTTGACAAGTTTGGTCTGATGTTGTAACTCTTTATGAACTTAGATGCTCTCACAAAGCTAGTGCAGGAAAACCAGGAAGCCTCCATGAAGAAGCAAACACATGCCTATTCCTTGGTAGGCTTTTTTCTTTATTTAAATCTTCTCAACAGTCACATGCAGTTTGGGGCAGAAACTGAGGACAATCTAAAATGATATTACTTGAAATCTTATGAGTTGTTTCCACAAAACTTGTGTAGTTGTACGTTTCCTGTACTGGAATAAACACATTGACTGTTGGGTGCTTCCCTTTGGAAAAACGCCCAGCTCTTAACATCTTTTCTGGTCTGCCCACTGTTAGTGCTTTTACAGTGGCTGATATGGAAATGAGCAGCTCTCTTCCAACGATCTGAAACAAGCAGAGTGATGATTCCTTTTTATTTTTCCCTTGCTGCGTGAGGGGAAGGGGTTGCTCGCTCTGGCTGCATGCACCAGCTCCTGCCCATCAGCTTTTGAAGGGGGCCAGCCTCTACTTGGCCTCCTGATGTGCAGTTCCAGAAGAGGACAAGAGGACCACAGTGCCAAAGTACCCCCCGGCTTACCTCTGCTCCTCAGGACAAGCTAAGCAATTCTCACCAAATGTTTTGATCTACCGGAAGTTGCTCTAATTTATTTAAATGAATAGCACATCTGACTCTGCTCTTTGCTGTCTGAAAAGCTGGATCCTATTTTCCGTGGCCTCACTCCTCCTTCCACCCCCACGCTCTCCTCCTTTCCCCAGAGGAGGACATACGGCATAGCAATCCTCGCCGCTGGAAGTGGCCAGTTCAGGACAACTGGAAAGGAATTTGAGCCATTACTGGAATTCTAATCTCAGACTCTTCTAGAAAAGAGCTTAACAGCTTTTTGCTTGTCCTCTTGGGTCTGATGTTTGACAGGAAATGAGTTTGAAGGGTTCAGGAGCAGGTCACAGAACGCGTCTTGCTGCCAGCTGCTCTGCCGACCTTAATAGTGTGTTTGCAGGAATCTGATACACTTGCTTATTATTAAAGCCTTTTCTCTGAGAAAAGTAACTTCCAAAGCCAGGTCCTACCAGACATATTGCTAGCATATTGCATCCTCGCCTCTCTGAATTCTTCACCGCTGACACTTGTTATGACCTAAGACTCTGGCCATGTGAAAAATGCTGTTTTGTAATTCAAGGCAGAGAGAGCAATTGTGTTTGCAGGAATGTTTATGTTTGTCTTTTGCAGTACTTATTTTGTTTATCCTTTATGTGCCCATCTGTTGGATCTCAAAGAAACCTAGATACTTTCCTGGTCATGCACAGTGAATGTTAGACTTCATAAAATACCTCATATCTGGTCTCAGGAAAGCAATTTTAATTGATGGGCCGACTGTTTCCTGCGTAGCAGCTGAGAAGCGTGTTCCCCAGCAAATTTAAAAATGAAGAAGTCTCTGTACTTTCTTGGAATCCTATTGGTGAGTCAGTGTTGTTCGGACTGGTACAGAGTTCAAATAGGCCACAGAGACTGATGGCATGTCCTTCTTTCTTCACTGTGTTTCCGATTTAGAAATTGCTTTCCGAATTAAAAATATCAGAGCAGGGCAGACCAGATTAGGACATTGTGGAAGCCCAGTAGTGGAGCTATGCTGGCAGAAATACTGCTGCTGAACTATAGCAGAAATGTGCTCAATCACCTGCTTTGAGAGTGCTACATCTTCCCAAGAAGATAGTTCAGCAGCTTTGTACCTTGAGGAGGGGCAGGTCCAGAGAACAATCCTTGCACGGAGCCTCTACTTTGAGCCCACAAGGCTTGGTTTTCCCTCTTCCTCCTGCCTGAGAAGTTTAGGTGTTCTTGCAAAAATAATTAAGGAGATAAAATTAAAATAACACAAAATATGTAAAACTTGCTCTATCACTGCATTTTTAGCATCTTTGCCTTTTTATTTCTCTCTGATGTCTTCAGTTCTACAGGAATTTGGTTCAGATGCAGCTTCTGCTGTTTTAATATGTTCGTCAGTTTGTTCTTCATTCAGTTCAGCATTCTCAAATGTCTGCTGTCTCTTCAAAACCAGCATGACCTGGAAAACAGAACGTGTGCAAATACACTGAGAAAAACCAGACACATGGAATACATACATGTGCCATTATTTTTACTTCTTATATAACTGGTGAAAAATGTTCCAGAAATCTTGTACAACTACTGAAATGGGCTTTGCAAGCTCTAAAGACCAATCACTCATACACATCAGCTACTTCAGCCCTAATCATTTGTGCTTCCTGCCTGAGTTTAAAAAATACTGCATAGACCAGTCTATTATTAATGCAGAACTGAATAGTAACCCTCTGATACAAAAGTATGGCTACCAGACTTGAATGCACTGAGCAAAAATAAGATGTACCTTTTGCTTCAGCGCTACATATGTTCAGCACAGAATGAACGGAAAAGCCATTAATTGATTGATAACAAGTAGGATTCTGACTTGAAATGTTTCTGATCTCCTTGTCTTGCTCAGGATTCTTAAAAGTCCTCCTGCCTGTCCTCAGCTGCACTATTTGAGGGAATCTACTCTATCTTAGGATGAGCTTGCATTTAAATAAGAGTAGAAATGTATCAGAACTATTATCTTCCATAAACGTCACTATTTCCAAGACCTGTTTTGCATATAGATATGGGAGGTGATTTGTGTTCCATTTTTGTTAGGAACAGCTTAGATTATAAAAAAATTAACATCTCTTAGGAGAGCAACAATGGAATTGTAACGTGTTACTGTAGTAAGTCTGGACATGTATGGAAGAGCATCTGTCCCAGCAAATATTTATTCTCCAAAATAACAAAATCACAAAAAATATCTAAATTAACAAAGTTCTACTTAATTCCTTGAGTATATCACATCCTTCTCATTAAGGAAATGGAAGAGTTCACTTGTATTCATCTGTAAGTAGACTTATATGTGAAGTATGGTGGAGACAAAAGGAGTGGAGCTTGGCTTAAACACACTGAAGTGAAAATGAAGCAATTGGAAAGCAACCAATTCAATGCTGAAGGAAGAGATGGGAAAAGAGACAAAACCTCAACTGTGATTTGATTTACAGCAGGTATATAGTGATAAAAGCCACAATAGCCTGGTTCTTGGTTAATGGTTACTACTGTGACTTGGATGCAATATACTGTTTCTTTAGACCATTGTAAACTGGCCACAGCTTTGCTGAAGGCTTTCACTAACTTGGAGCTAAGTGTGAAAATCCGAAGACTCTGACTTCTTAGTAAAGGGAGTTAGTCAGCCTTCCTGACCACTTTACCAAAATATCTGTGTGGCAGTGGCCATGTTTTACTTCTACATTTGTATATCCAGAACCAGAGAATAGATAACCTTCAAAAGTAGCTCAGGGAAAGGAGAGAGCATGGCTCCCCAGAGAAGCTTTACCCTAATCACTGCCGCACCACAGCACTGGTGTGGTGATGTTCTTCTGTGGCACTGCCCTGGAAGTCAGTCAGCCCCACAGGTTTCCCTCTTTGCTCTCATTACCATAATTAGCTACTTCTTTTGATCACTCAGTTGCTTCTCTGCATCATAAAGCGCTAAGAACAGCAGCTTTTAAATTCCTCTCCACTATATGACTTTTTCTTTAAATATTTAGGCAGATTAGCAAAGTATAGTGATGAAACAAACATCAGAAAGGAAGTTCAGTCCTGGAAAGGTTAAAGATAGGAATGTTTAGAGAGGAGCTTCAGAGCACAAACAACTACTGAGCCAGTGAAGTCACCTGACTGGAACTGCTGAACATTGCTTCACTGCATACGGTACGGCTTTGGGGGATTCTCTTGCTTATGTTTTCATGGTTTTGTTTTCTTAAAGAAGAACATTCTATTTTACCGCAACAGCAGCTGAGAAACCAGTACTCTCCTTGACTGGGCCTTTGTTTCAGAAAGTTCATACCAGTATAAAAAAAAAAATTACCCAAAAGATAATAAGGATTCCAAGAATGGTTAATTTTTCCCTTCTGGACAGAAGCCTGAAAAACTTGCTTGTAAAGACAGAATTTCAAGGGAAACTCCAACTTAGAGTCATCCTTGACTCACAAGCCAAACAACTGTAAATGATGAATTAAGAGCAGTTTAGGTCAAATCTGCATGTGAATTCTCCCATTTTTGTCATATGCTATCAGCTTTTCGTGATTAAAGGTTCTCCTCACTGTTGTGAAAGGAGGAAACGATGAGCTTGACTGTACACAAATTGTTATCAAATATGCAAGTTCACTGGGGTGGAGAGAAGGAGCAGAATACCACTATTTTCTACTATCACCTCTAGTCATCCTGGGTATGCTACTTAAAAATTAGTGGAAACAGTTGAAAACAAATATTGTTTTCTTAAATTGATGCTGTTCACATCACCATGAGCACTGAGGCTAGATGTATTGACTTTTACTGGCTCATGGGATCTGTGATTACCTTAAAAGAAAATGCTGATTAAATATATTTTTCTGAAGCAAACTTCATTCTTCCTCCACAGCTGCTTTAGTAATCATCTCTTGTGGCCCGATCGAAAAAATCCAGTGGAGCTGCAGCGGGATTCATTTCATTGACTTCAGTAAGCTCTGGATCAGACCCATGGGGAATGAAGAATGACTTTTCCCTAAACTCTTAAGTTCTTCTTGTCTCTCGTTCCAAAGTGGTTACAAAACTGGTGAAATGGAAGGAATAGTTTCTCTTGGTCTCGTGTTCTTCATCAATCTGTGGGTTTATTTTAGGCTATAAATTGCCCTAATCATGGATGCTTTCTTGTTTTTGTCGTACAATGTTTAGCTGCAGAGCGCCAAAATGCATGTTTACTGCCTTTCTGCAGCTGCTGTTGTACTGAGATTGTTTATCTGCATAGTGCCTGTCTGGTGTGGTTTCTTTGGTATTTCACAATCTGAGAAGCTCAAACTCTTTAGTAGAGTTTTCAAATTGATAAGAGAACTGAATCACAATGTTCTAGGTAGGAATCTATCCAACTGAAAAAGCTAGGTTGTTGGGGGTTTTTTCCATTTGTGAAAGCATTGCAGAGGGCCAGCATAATAATAGCAATTTTCTGTGGCTGTGCTGTCTTGTGGCATGTCCCACTGGCAAAGCGAAAATGTGTGTGACAAACAGTTTGCTTAAGGGTTTCATGAGGCTAGTAACAATATACATACAGTGGTTTTATATAGTTGAATTGTACATCCATACGCATTGTGCAGTAAATACTGTCGTTCTGCAGGCAAAGTAATTTTATGTGTCACTACAACTGTCTAGTGTCTTGTTTCCAAACAAGTGTTGAGCTCTTCAGCCAGGCTTCTCAAGTTGCATTGCCACTGCTGTGTAAGATTCTGGGACTTTATATACTGTGCATTGTGGCATCCATCTGCAAGATGATGGAATTTTGAGGCTTGGAGTGCAATTTAAATCCTCATGATTCATTTTATCTTGCAAACATCTTGGGTTTTGCAACCTAGCCAGCACCAGTTCAAAAATGTTGGCAAGCACTGAGGTGATCATGGTGATGAGCATAAATAGGCTATTGCAAACATGTCTGAAGACATTACAAGTTTTTGGGACCAGGGCAATAAAGGCAAACAAGGAGGATTCTGACACCAGGGACACTGCTGGGGCAGCCTCATTTGGTGGAGTATGGTCCATCTTGGGCAGCCAGTGATGACTGATAGCAGGTTAGTTTTGTAGTAGATCCAGTATTACAAATCAGTAAAGTCCCCTGTGACCAAAGCCCTCTTCAAAGCCTGTGCAGAAGCCCTTTGGAGGTGTAGCAGTGGATTCATTATGCAAACGTAGTTCTCCCTTTGACTCGTGCTTCTCCACCCTTAAGCATGTCATGAGTTAGCCTCTGACTGTCTGTACCAGGTAGAGCCGCTGACAGACTTGCATAGGAGCCATGTGCTGCTGTCGTGAGGATGTTAAGGCTCAACAATCCACATTAGGTGCTTGCAAGTCTGTGCCTTTGTGAGTCCCCAGTTTATTTTATTTGGATTGTTACACTTGGAGCCCCTTCTTCTGTAAAGAAGGGCTTGCAAAGCCTGTAAATGCTGTGAGCGGTTCACCTGTATCAAGGCATAAGAGTCTTGAAAATCATCTTGTGCCAGGCTTCCCACAGCCATGCTTGCAATTCTTGGCATTGTGGCCTCTGGTGATGTCCCTCACTGCTACTGCAGAGGGGAGACATATTTGTTTCTCCATTATCTCTGTGTCAAGCATGTCACCACCAAACTGTACAGTGACCGCATGAGATCTTCCACACAGCTTTTCATGAACAGGCTACAGCCCTGTGCAACAGATGGGGAAGGAGGCTGATAGATCCTGAAGGCAGCCTTATCCTATAGCAATTCAAAACACTAAATGAGTGCTGCTATGACTGGGCTATAGTTACTCATGCTCCTGCTTTGAGGATTAGGTTTGCTCATGGAAAAATGTGTGTTGTGCTTTGTTTGGAACTGATCCCACATATTAATGTTGTGATGTATAGCCTCCGTCCCCCCCTTAAGTATGTGGCTGGAGTGGTGAACATGCAGAAATGCTTTATATGGGGGAGGGTTCGTGCTTCGTACGGAAAAAGATTTCTAATAATAAACACATTTTGTGTGTGTGTGGCAAGTTGTTTATTTGCTTGGTTGTTTGTGTTTTTTCTAAAGAAATTATTTGTGAAAGATCATAAATATGTGTCCTCAGTGCATGCTGGTCACTGAACGCTAGAGATAAACTGTCCTATAGATGGGAGTCAGAGTTATGGGATGTCCCCGTGCCCAGAATTCTCTTTGCCATCACTTCATGCGGCCACGCATGACAGCGCCGGCCAGATGGCAGCATGTAGTGTGCCCCGGAAGAGGATGTTTGCAGAAGCAGGGGCTTGCAGAGGATGCCCAGGCTGCAGTCTCCAATCTGTGGTGGACTCTTAAGAGTCTGGGTGAAGCAGGCTGACCCTTCAACCTCTGCAGCAGCTGTGTCTGCCAGGATACTTCTCTATCCCCTGTTTTGCTTCAGGAACCCTTTCCTCCACTGCTCTGTCTCTTTATTCGCCTCCTGGGATGTCCTTGTGAGCATTTTGGACATGTTGTCATCTCTGGAGTTCTTCTTTTTCCTACGTAGATTGGATAAGTATTTGCTTAATGACAATAGCAGCCCTGTCCTTAGTTGCCATGAGTTGTCAGCTGTTGGGGAGAAGGAGAAAATGAGCTATTGTAAGAATGATGCTTTCATGCCAACTGGAACAAAGGACTTGGGTTGCTCCCCCTTCCCCTTTTGTTTTAGCTTTCTGGTTCTTCCCAGTTTGGGAGAAAGCAAGGCATTTTCAAAACCTTTTGCCTCTGAAGAATGGGGGGTGGGGGAGGCAGTGTCATCAGTCTACCTTGAGGAGACAAATTTAGGAAAAATCTGTGTAGATCAGACTAACGTTTGCATCTGTTCTTACAGAGCGTGTTGTGGCAAGGGGAAAACAATGGTGCACACAGAGGCAAGACGATATTTGTTTGCATGTTGATACTGATTATCCTTACTTAAACAGGTATCTCTTTTCCAAAAGGCATCGGACAAAGGGAGCTGTTGCACTGGAGTGGAAGGACACCACTGGCTCTGAACGGTACCATCTGTTATGAGTCACTTTGAGAGAACTGCAGTGCAATTATCTTCCCTAAACCAGATTTCATTAAGGTTGCTCTTATATTTTGATTCTCTTACCTTTCCTAACAACTGCAGTCAGCATGAGTTGCACAACAGTTAAATGACCCAACCGTCCAGAAAGAAGTATGTAAAGCCCTAGTCGCGCCTTGAATCATTTGTATTTTTGCAATCTCTGGCTGCTTTTTGTAATCTTCAGCTGCTTCTTTGCCACTACAGTGAGAGTATGTGTTTCTGTTCTATTAATTGGTGCAGTGCTGCAATCTTCAGTTAGGTGACTATGTAGGGTGGAGGGGAAGAGGGAATGTTAGGGGGAAGACAGTCTAAGCAGTCATATGATACATAGCGGGACTGAGCAAGTAAAGTGGTCATTCTTACTCATTATTGAGGGGAATCCAGAGAGCCTATACCTTTCCTAGCATGGCCTCTTACTTGGAGGGAGGGAGGGAGGGAGTGATACTGCCTTTTGTTAAAACAAAAAGTGGGAATAATGTAGATGAATACAGCATCCTTTGTGGGCTACCTTAGTGATACAACTGTAAGGACAATAGGAGCTCTGACGCAGCAGAAACTTCCCCATCTTCAGCTCTGTAGGGCACCTTATTTCATTGATCATACCATGATCTTCAGACCATCTCTTCTCTGCTAAACATACTGAGGTTGATTTTCAGTGCTCCATCGGTCCTGTTTGGCTCCCTAATCACCCACAGCAGGGATAGATTTATTCTGTGACACCTACAAAGTGCTGTGATGGATGTACTTCCAATAGAATCCAAGTTCAGATAGCAGTGAGGTTCGAGTTTCCAGGAGCACTCAGGTCACCTGGGGCTCTGTTCCACCCTGTTGGCCACAGTTGGCAATATAATCTGGAAAACTGCTTTTGTGCATATGTTCCTCACAGTGGCTGCAGCTCAGAGGTGTCCTGCTGCCCACTTCTCCCCAGGGCAGGGAAACCAAAGGCTTGAGCACTGTGCCAGGCACAAGTGCTTCCTCTGGCAGGATAGGGAATGCAATATAGCAATCAGGTCCTCATGACTGGACCTGTGAAAGAAGATCCCAGCTGCATTATGAGCTGCGGTTGGGATGATGATGACACTGTGACATGCCCAGCAAAAATCACCCAGGTGATGTGGGTTGGGACCAGCCTCCAGCTTCACTGGGAGGAAACTGAGCTTCCATCTCCCTTGTGCACAACTGCTAGAAAAGTCACTAGTAGCAGCAACAAAACTTGAATCCACAGGCTACATTTTGGAGTTTGGGGTATTTGTTGCGCTTGTCTCAGTGTTGTTGTTGATGTGGAATTTTTTTCTGATCAATGCATGGTAAATTACAGCTACAGATCAGTCCTAAATTTGATATGGTGTAGATCATATGGTCTACTGATAGAATCCAGGCACGGGGTTATATTGAGAATTTGTCACAGGCTGATCATAGTTTAGACTTCATCCACTACGTATTTAGGCCTAAAACTGTGATTTGTGCACACGATCTTCTCTCCCTGAAGCCTCATCAAATGTGTATTTTAGTGAATTGCTTTATTTTTCTAATACAGTTGACTGACCCCTAGTGCTTAAAGGAATTTCTTTTAACAGGAATGTTGGAGCTGTGGTGGGATGATGGATAGCATCAATCTGTAGGACAACTTGCAAGTTGCAACAAATTTGAAGTCAAAATGTGTGCATGTATGAGGGACAAAAAGACTCAGCAATGAAAATAGTTCCCTATTGCCATATGAATTAGTGTGTCACAAGAGCATTAATAAATATGTTTATTCCAGGAATTATTCTAGGGCTGAAAGGCAATTTGATCATCAGCAGAAAGATATTGGTGCTGCCAGAAACAAAGCTGCAAACAGCATAGGAATTGGGGAAGATGCATTCAATTCTGTATTTGTAATGGATTTACGTATTTGTATAACTGCAGAACAAATTCATTATATTCCCACTGCTTATAAGGAAATCTGAGAAGATAATACTTTCTATTGATGATGATAATAAATATGATCTGCATTAATAGTTAAAAATTATTTCAGCTAAAATTACATAAAAATTGTTAAATCATGTATCGACATTCTTTCCTGAAAACTGGCAAGCAGTGAACTCAAGGAGTATTGCTGGAAATTTGTATGTTTAGCTATACTTCTAAAGCTGCTGAGGTTTTACACTGGCTGCAAAAATATGCAAAATGGCGAAATGCTACAGGGAACTGAAAATATTTCCCCACCACCTTTACATTGCTCAATGCAGCTGCCCTGCTAGGGACCTCGTATTGGGGCCAGGAGGTAGAGCCACTTTGTCAGCCCTGCTGGATTCCTCCATTCCAGGCTGGGCCAGGGGTGCTGTAATCCCCTCCAGTCTATACCACCCGTCCTGAGAAATACACCCTCAACAGCTCTGTTGGTGCTTTTGGGTCAGAGAGGCTGAGTTATTTCTTTCAGACTCCTGTGGGAGTTTCTGGTGAGTCCAAAACAGCACAGATTTTTCACCCATTGAGAGTGGAAAATTTCAAAATTAGAAGCTTTCCCAGCTTTGTGTGTTTTGATATGTAAAATAAAGATATCTCAAGATATGTTTAGAGTTATAGTAATTTGTAAAATAAAGATATCTCTAAACATACATATTCAGACATGAGACTAAAGCCACATCTACCTGTTGAGCCCCAGATAGTCCCTGTCCCTTTTCAGCCAGCAGACACACAGCAGAGTCAGCTGCAGAGATAAGTCAGCCTTCCTATGCAGAGTCATTAAAACCTCCTGATCTGGACTCCAGCAGATTTGGAGCACTTCTGAGCTTGGTGGCACAAGCTTGTTTCTAGCACTAGTGCAGACAGCTGAACCACTACAGCAATCATAGCTGAGCGCTAGAAAATGGAAGAGTTGAGTCACATGGGGGAGATGAAAGTCACTGCTAAGTGCTGTGATTAAAAGGCTGCTATGAACATGTCTTAAAAAAAAAAAAATATCCCTAGCTAACCAATGCCATCAGGTGGTATTAACTGATGACACTTTCTAAACTGGGATTGTGAACTATAGCTGGCTTTGTGTATGCTTTGCAGCAAGCTATCAGTAGCGGAGAGGTAGCGGCGCTTGCCAGGCTGGAGGCCCCCTGGGGTATGAAACACCAGCACTCGGGAGAGGCTAGCAGCCCCCTGACGGGTGGTCACACAAAATTATTTTTGCCATCCTGGGAATAGTATTGCCAACACCCCAGCAAAGGGCAGAGGTGATACAGCGGGCAGATGGCACAAGGGAGTGTTCAGTTGCTCCTCAGGACCCTGCGTGATTCCTGTCTGGCAGCAGCAGGAAAAATCTACTATGCCATGTGGCTGCAGAGGGTGAGGACTGTTGGACCAGGAGCATAATACCATTCACTTGGTCCATAAATGGGTTTAGCAGAGGCAGATTCAGATGTAGTTGTGTAATCTGATAAATTACTTTCTGCCAAAGCAGGAGACCTAACCTGTCATCCCTGTGAGGATTTTGTCATGCACCTTTCTGTACCTGTGATAGCAGCAGCTGCCAGAGTTTCACTGCAGCTTGTAAAACCTGACCAGAAACTAGAGTGAATTTCTGGAGCTTTGACTGGGATCATTTCTGTGTTGTTTCATGGGATGGTAGGTTTTTGCATGTCTCTACACACACTCCATTTACCTTGTTTGAGCTGCACTGCCAATGTAACAGGCAAAGCTATGCTTGGATGAAGTCAGACGTCTGCCATGGTTCAGCATCCATGGTTCACACAGTTACTACAGGCTACTACAAAACCAAAAAGTCAGTTATTTTAGTATTTTTAGTGTTTATTATTGATGGGTGGGTGAAACCCTCTATTTTGCTGTGGTGGTTGCACTTGCAACTGCTGTCAGCAGCTCTCTTCATGTATTCTGAAGCCCTCCTCAGCAGGAAAAGCCTCTCTATCTGTAAACAGAGATATTATCATAGAATCATTTGGGCTGGAAGGGAACTTAAAAAACATCCAGTTCCAAAACCCTGCCATGGGCAGGGACACCTCCCACTAGACCAGGCTGCCCAAGGCCCCATCCAACCTGCCCTTGAACACTTCCAGGGATGAGACATCCACAACTGCTCCAGTGCCTCACCACTCTCATTGTGAAGAAACTCCTTATGTCTAGTCTAAATCTGCCCCTCTCCAATTCATAGCCATTGCCCTTATCCTATCACTACAAGCTTTTGTAAAAAGTCCTTTCATAGCTTTCTATTAGCCCTCTTCACGTACTGGAAGGTTGCTATAAGGTCTCCTCAGAGCCTTCTCTTTTCCAGGCTGAACAAGCCTGTCCTTGTATGGGAAGTGCTCCAGCCCTCTTGATCATCCTTGTAGCCTTCCTCTGGACCAAATAGTTATTGACTGTCCCTTTTAAAGAACTCAATAACGGGGGAGTAAGAAGAGATTTTTCTCACATCACTGACTCTTTTCATGAGACCAGGAAAGTAAAGACTCAAAAAGTCTCTTTAAAATGTCAAGATTATGTAAGGTACCTGTGTCCCACCCTCCTTGGGTGTTCTTGGCTCCACTGTCCTTGACCTGAGTAATTTCAGTACTATTTATTTTGAGTAATTTTGGTTTTGCTGCTGCATGTCTCTGTGAATAAGAAATAATGTTTCTATTGGCAACAGTTAGTTCTCCATCCACCCATGTCTTCTAAAGTGTGATAAAAGTGTAGGATGAAGTCCCAAGTCTCTGACCTTTCCGGCATGTGTGTATTTTGTCACCCAAGTGATTGAGAACAACATTTCATCCTTTAAATGTTCACGTGTCCATGCAAATGGGAGAAGTAGTAAGATTTGGGTCTAGACTTTGAAGATACCTCAGTATTTTTGTTTGGAGCTTTGGTTAATGCCACTTGTAAATCTAGCTCCAACTTCTGTAACTTGAGAGCTGACTGCATGAAATCACTGGGAGCTCTGCCATGCCTATTTGGGCGTTACAATTTCATACTAATAATTTACTGGGTTTAAGAGTCAGTGTTTCTATCTGAACAAACCTTAAGTGGGGAGAAGCAGGTTTTAATAAGGTTAGCTCTCCAGGGATTTTTTTTTTTTTCTCTTGTATGTTCCAATTTCTGGGAACTTCACACTGCAATACTTTGGACCAAAGGTCTCAGGTTTAAAAAAGCAAGAAGAGTTCTTACAAGTCTGTGGGAGGCATCTCTTTGGCATCTGTATGGTCTTGGCTGTGATCTTCAAGCCTACTGGCAAGAGAATGAGAATTTAATCTTCTGAGCACAGCATCAGAATGCCTGCTAGTTTTAAATTTACGTTTTTTAAAATGTTTAAAATGCTTTGTGTTTAAGAACAATGAATCTCCCAAGAAGTATGTCTGCTGCAAATGTGAAGATTGCAATTCCCATAAGCTTCTCCAAAGCTTGATGGAAGTTCCTTGCTAGATCAGTAAGCACACCCTGTCAAGTTCTGAGTTATGGAAAATATCTCTGAGTTCAGATTTCATGACCGTTTGTTCTTTGCTAAGACAATAATTTGTTTATGCTTCACTGAAATGTTGAATCACTAAATTCTTAACATTTACTGATGCCAGTAGCTGCAAAAGGTAGAAGCTGTCATTTACTAGGAGTGTTAATAGACACGTTAGATGACTTTGTGGGATGCCTAGATTATTTTTGTTCTGCATTGCTACACAGCCATCGTTTTTATCTTGTAATATTCCTAGAAACAACAAGACCTGCTCTTGCATCTCCTCCACTCCCTCCTTATGGCCTCAAAAGGGAAGTGTAATACAGCTGCTGTTCTTAGGGCTGCACAGCTCTGTGGTAACAGGGGTACATGGTGATGGTCGCTAAGGGTCCTTCTGTGACTGGGTGTGAGCCCCAGGGCATCTTCAGCTTCCAAGCTCCTTTTCCTTTTCCTAGATCAAACACTCCCAGTCTACCCTAGAGTACCTACTTTTCAGTGTGTGACTATAGCAAAATAATTATCCTCCAGTTTGAGATTCTTGCTTGTGCTGTGACTAGGACATAGGTTCTTATTATTCCAGATCAGAAGAGCATGTATAAAGTGTATACCTATTCAATATATTAAAAAAGCATATACCTGAACACAAATTAGTGATATTGTTTGCAAATGAAATGAAATGAGGCCAGAGTGATTGTTTTGTTGTTGTATGCTCACCTGGGTCATTTCCTTTCTTTCTTCCCCTTAAAAAGAAAATAAGTATTAGAGAAAAGAAACTCCTGATTTTTTTTTCAGGGTCACATAGTGGTTACATGATAAAAAAGGAATGTATATCTTTGAGCAGACCATGGCATACTTGACCTGCTGAAATCTTAGGGCCTGTGATCCCATGAGAATTAGACAAACTGTGAAGTGGAGTTTGGACTTTTTCCTGTGCATCTACGTTACTTTGGTCAGAGGCTGCCTTCACAACCCTGCTGTTTCTATGCAACCCTGCACGAATTCTTAAACTTCTCTGTTCCACAATTTTCTGCTCAGTGAAATACAGAAATTCTTGATTTATCCCTGCCTTGCAGGGTTAATATGTGCCTTGTTTGCACAGTGTTATGTGATTCCTTGATGAAAGCTATCATGTAAACTGATAATCCAGCGTGCCCGTACTGAAAAGCATGCAGTCTGAAGAGTTAGACGTGTTTTCTTCTCACTTTCAGAGAAGACAAGTCTTTCAACATGTTTTGTTTTCAGATTTTCATCTTTAACCTTGATACGTAGAATGGTTGGAAAATGGAGAGGGTTGGCAAGTGTGTTTCTGGTGGAGATTAACCAGACCAAGACTGGTGGAGCAGCTGGGAGGGATCCCAGCTCTTTCCTGTACAGAACACCTAGCCCAAGAGTAAAGTCTGTGTCATGTCAACGAGAAAAAATTTGCCTCCACTTGGCAACGAGCCTGTAATACTAAACTTGCTTTCTTGCTGTTCT
Source organism: Clamator glandarius (assembly GCA_033459285.1). Lineage (NCBI taxonomy): Eukaryota > Metazoa > Chordata > Aves > Cuculiformes > Cuculidae > Clamator > Clamator glandarius. The sequence goes on from JAUNZM010000138.1 coordinate 660,800, forward strand.
TTCTCTCAGCATTACTGGTGTTTTCTTCACCTTCTTATGTCATCATTCTTTTCCAGGCACAAGAAGAGTCACCGCTGTGTTCTCTTAAAAAACTTGAGATGAGGAAGTAATGCTAAAAGATAGTCTTCTAATACCACTTAGCAATCCGTCTTTCCCTTCTTGTGAGAGGGGAGAAGGTGGTGCATGGAAGTTTTAGGATTTTGATTTGCTGAGGCATAGAAACTACATGAGGCAGCCTAGGGTTTTAGTTTCGGTTGTTTTGTCCTTTGGTTTTGTCATTTTGGATATGTAAACAATACATAAAGTGTCTCATTGCAACATGTTCCGATAAGACCAGTATAAATTTGGCTTGGTTACATGATTGTTTTAAATTCCTGTTGTCCATAATATTCTTTCTGATTAAGTAATTCAAAGGTATGCATCCAAATCAAGATACTCATGATCTCTTTTTTTGCCATGGCAGCTTCTGTCATGGAAAAGACTAAAAGTATTGGCCCACATTCTGCTATGGTCAGTCTGCACTCCTGCAGCTCAACTGTTAGTACAATATTTTAAAAGAGGCTGATACCTTTGTAACACTGGGTGAAGTGCTGCACTGGTTCTCTGCTCCTGGGCTTGCCCCAGGACAGGGACAGGATAAAGAGGCAAGATTCATAGATCCATACCTACTAGGCAGGGAGATGCACAGTGGGCATGTTGTGAATGAATCACACCTACATCCCCAAAACATTCTTGTGAGTGCAACTTTGAGCAAAGAGATTCTGAGATACTATTTGAGGGGATTAGCAAAAATGTGCACGTTTCTCTTTCAGGTTAATACCCTCTGTGGATGCTGTCATTCTGCCCTCAGGTCCCTGTGGGTTGGCATCAAGGCTGTCTGTGAGCATGTAGAGAGAAGTTAAAGTATAATTAATATAGGTCACATTCCACCAATGTGCAGCTTTGAGGTGCTGAGGACCCCCTTGTTAAAATCTTGGCAGGTCATCACAAGCGTCTTCCATGCTTTTGGCCTGAGGGAGATGTTCCTTCATGAGCTGCATTAGTCAGGAAAAAAAGACAAAGGTTTCAAAACAAAGCCAAAGTTCACACTCAGAAAAAAAAATTCTTTTGCTTTTTTAAACTAGCATATATTTCTGAGGCATGTAGTTGCAGGCATGTCCAAAGCCACAAGAGTCATGAGGAAGGTGTAAAACTTACTGAGAAGGGAGCTCGTGAGCTTCCTGCATGGTCTGACAAGTACTGACTCCTCTGTTAAAGATTTGCACTTTGCCAGGAAGTTTTCTAGCTCAAGAAGACACGTTCCAAGAAATGAGAAAAAACAGCTTATTGAACTTGATGAACTTGCAGAAAACATCTTATTTTTTTACTGTAAAAACCCTCTCCCCATGCAAGTGAATGGAATGCATAGGGCTTTATCACTAATGGCAAAAACTTCAGAGCAAAATGAGGGTGTCATAAAGTCAAAGTCTGTTCCTTAGCACCTGGCCTGCCCAGGAGGCTGCTCAGGGGGCATCCTCTTTGGCTGGCCTCATGCAACTCTGCGAGGAACATGTTGAGGAATGTTAATATAATAGATAACAGTTCAGCTTGCTCTTCAGTGGGGAATTACAGCAGCCGGGTGAACGCATCAGAAGTGTCCTGAGCAGTCTTAGCCTACTAGTCACCGTCCTTTAAGCAGGGGTTACGTAGAGATGGATGTTAATTCTGTGGAAAGAGAACAGACAGGATAGCAATATAAAAAGCATTGTAGGGATAAAAATAGAGTTCCTGTTACACTAAAACTTTATATCTGTTGTGCATTTACTTTGAACAAGAATGCTGGGAACTGGTTTAAATAAGTGAGTGCACTTGAAGTTCCTCTCAGGAGGACTTTGTACTGATTTTTCAACATCAGCCCTCACATACATATAGATAAATCCAAAGTAAATGTATTTGTAGTATATAGTTAGCTTTTCTTTCCACCTCAAAGCATAGAATCTGGTAATTTTTACAGTTTGTATAAACTCAGGCTTGGATGAAGCAAAACCTAACCTCTGTGTAGCCTAGAGCCTCCATTGCCCCCTGTTTTCTTCACAGGAAGCGATTCCTGACCACTGTAAAGATTCAAGTGGTCCCTGGAGCAGTCAGCAGTTCAGGCAGGGTTGTATTTTGAATATTGCTATAGTTTTTATGCTGAAACTTCCTGGTGAGTGGGACAGCAGCTGAACCTGTGGGTCTGCTCTGGCACTGGTGACAGAACTTCTTAAAGCAGGAGATTGGGCTGAGTAACACACAGGAGTCCCTGCCAACCAATGCTTCGTGGTGTTTTCTGGTAGTTCATGGAGGTGATGCTGAGGTTCAGTAACATGCAAAGCCAAGCAAGCAGGCAAGGTGCAGAAAACAGACTGAATAATTACAATAGCATTAGGCCATGAAGGGGTGTTGAGGGACGGCGGTTGGGTTCACATGCCTGTGCTTAGGCTGGGGTTTGTCTACTCCTACTGTATTAAGCTGGAAGCAAAAAGATGTAATTTTCCATCTCAAGAGATATCCAGCCTGCTTGAAATGTTTATAGCACTCAACGTTTCTCTGTTCAGAACAGGCCAAAAAGGTTGGTGTGCTTTGGATGAGTGTGGGTCTATTCATATTACACAAAATGCCTGCATCTTAAATCACCTTCTGCAAGCTGCTGTGAAGAGTGTCAGGGAAGGTCCTTAATACATTTGTAAAATGATACATTGGGCTGATGTTGTATTTGTCATCTGATTTTTGAAAAAATTAGCATGAACAGAGGCGAAAGATCTTCCTTGTTTTAAATCTGTCCAATTACTCTATCTGTGAACACTATATGAATCCAGTTGGCCTGCTGTAAATCTAGGAGGGATTCTTTGGACAAAACACCGGTGTTTTGTACGGTTTTAGCTGAAAACAAGCAATCTTTTGAACTATCCACTTTGAAAAGATGTTCATTGGCTAAATTCAACAAAATTTTAAGTGCACACTGAGGGCTGTCAAGAGAAGTCTGAAAACACCACTGTTTTCTATTAAGAGCAAACTTTCACTGGGGTGAATGGAAATTATTTGGGATTGATACCGAACTGCAAATAAAGTGGAGAAAAGCCAGTTCTGCCCTATGTCTTATATTGGTAAGTAGGGAATGGTCATGCTCAGCAGCTCACTGCACAGAGGAGAGAAACTACAAAAATTACTCAGGACTCTCTTAGGACTGTCTTTTTGTCTCTGATGCATTTGCAGGGGGACTTGGTGGTTCAGGAAATGAAGACTGAAAAGCTTTGTCATCACCACCATTTTCTTTCCTATAGGGCTGTCCGGTGGGTATAATGCTGTGCTCCCAATCACCGTCTTGCACCCCATTGATAACATCCTGGGCTAGAGCTCCCCATCCTGAGGGAGGTAAGAGCTCTCCTGAGCGGGAGGCAGCACTTCGCAGCCTGCCAGAGAGAGCATGTTGGTGGCAGCATCAAGCATGTCCCCAGCAGCCACGCTGGCTGCAAACCCACTGCTTTGGCAGGAGAGGAAGCCACAGCCCAGCCAAGCCTGATGTAAGGGAAGCATCCAGCACACGGGGAGGGAGAGCCATGGTGTGCTGGGGTGGCAGGAAGCTCCACTGCAAGCAGAAGTTGTCCAACCGAGATGGTCTCCCACAAGAAATTTAGGAAGTGTTTAAAGTCAACTTGGTTCAGCATCTGTCAAAGGCAGACCCAGGAGCCTCATTCTGTCTCCTGGGGCCTTGTTGAGACAGTCAAACAGATATTTAGAGGTAGTTGGAACAAAGCTAAGCCCAACAACACACAGCTGTTTTACCATCGTAGAAAGCCTAACTTACGAAGTGGAATTTTCCTTGTTGATTTGTATGATTTTCTTTGGAGAGGGATGGTCCTTTGGGCTCTCTGTTTTTTCACTCATCTGTTAAAAAGCCCCATTTTGGGACATCCCAATTCTTCCAGCCAAGACGAGCTGGATTCTGCTCCTGGCTTGCTCAGAAGTGGTTGCTCAAGAACAAAATAATGCATTCCTGTCAGGAGTTGGACGTACAACATCCAAATGAGCTCCTGAGGTCAGAGAAACAGGTCTTAAGCTCGAAGAGAAATCCTCCACATGGCAGTACATTACGTCAGTACAGAAATGGACCATCCAATTTTGCATTCCAATATGAAACAGCAGTCAGGTGATATGTCCAACATTCTGCAAGTTTAATTAACTTCCTACTCAACTTGAGGACAGAATAAATACTTCCATCACGTCTGCTTAACAAAGCCAAATCGCGCACCTCTCTATATTGCAACTAGAACCACTACAGTTAAGGGACTGTCAGCATTTCTCATCTGGATGGATGACTTAGCTGCTTTGCTTCACATCAGGGCTAACTTGGTATTTCACTTACCCAATACTGCTAAAAGATTTCTGGTTTTACTGAGTATAATTTGCATCCACTGGCTATGTCATTCTTGGGCTTGAAAAAGAAGTTTTAAGCAGCATTGGAGTAGAAGGAAAGCTAATATTTAAACACATAATTCTGCAAATCCCTAGAGAATGAGAAGAAACTTAGAGGCAGATGCACACAGAGTCTGTACATGGCAAGCATTCTCCTCTCCTTGCTTTTAGTTTTAAAAAGTTCCATGGGATTGTACTATTACTCATTAGTGTCTGCCTCCCCCCGCCAGTTTTCTGTTCCGTCCTGGACGAGCAGTGTTTGTATAGAAAGCAAACTTATTGCACTATGTAATAAGATTTGAATGCAAACATTTAATTAAAGTTATCTGTTCAGAAGCATTGTTTAAACAAAAGTTAACCTTTCTGTGCCAGTGCTGAACAAAACATTGAAACTGAAGGTTAGGGTTTTTCGTTCCTCTGACCAGTGCCATGGATTGATGTACTGTTGATACAACCGCTTTCTCAGATTTCACGTATGGAAGTCTATGATGGAGTAGTAACTTCATTAATTTGGCCCATACTCATTCACTTGAATACTAATATTTTTACCTTATTCCCTAGGAAATATTCTTCCTGCTGCACAAACTTGGAAAGCGCGTCCATCCTTGCAGTGTGAGCCACAATTATGACAAGCTTTCGGAAAGATAATATTTCACACCTAAATACATTACTGTTGGTCAGTAATGCATTCTGTATAATCAGAAAGAGGTATGGTTCCTTATTGTCTCATGGTTTTTGAGTATTCCTTTCTTTCCCTTTCTTTTTTAGTACCCTGAGATTTATATTGCTATATGCCCTGCAACCAAGGAGGGACAAAGGTGAGTGCTGTGTGCAGCCAAACCTTTCCTGGGCTGACACAAAGTTTTGAATCTTGGGCCCAAGCGCAGAGGACAAGGATGCATATCTACAAAGATAAGCAACCAAGTCCTTTAATGCCTTTGTGGATCTAAAGCCCTGTAGTGGATCCACCAGCCTTCATTAAGGAGAAGCTGGGCATTGACAGACACCCCCCACACACAGCCTAACTCAGTAGTTGCTGAGGTGGAATCTGCCAGGTTATCTCAAGGAGGGGGTGGAAATTAAGCTAGGAATTATGTTTTGTGAAAATACAATACTAATTCCTAACCTAGTTTTCAGTCAGGAGAGCATGTTATTGTTGAACAATTGATACTGCTTCATGAAAACCTATTTTCTGTGCCTCAAGGGAAATTCAAGTAAATGAATTTCTATTTTAATACACTGCTCTTTCCTGTCACTGATGAAGCAATAACAATTACAGAACATGGGGTTTTCTGGGAGTGTTGGTTGTTTGTCATTGATATCAATTCTGCTGCCACTGTTTGTATCTTATCTCTGATACTCCCTGAGGCAGCCCACTAGAAACCTGACTGATTTCACTGGTGACTCCAGGCTGGTGCATATTTGCTGCTCACTCAGGCAGGAGGAAAGTCATGCCCCACAGCTGCAGGAGCTGGTGCTGTGGCCTCGGTGAATAGGGCTGTACATGACAGTAGCTGAGGTTTGTGGTGTACTCTGCCCATGGGCCATTGCTGACATCCAGATGAGCTCATTTCGCTACATAGAGAACTGTTTCTGTCACTAACCAGCCCAGAAACCAAAATGTTTGTAAGTGGTGCGAGTCCATTGTCTAGTCTTTGCCTTTCCACGCTCATTACAGCTCAGCAAATGCAGAGATTTGAATCTAACATGACAAGAAGTGTCACACTCAGGGATTAATTCTCTGTGAAATAATTTCCATGACAGGATGCTGCCAGGAAGCTTGACTCTGCATTCCTTGGGCACCCCAGATTCCCACAAACTGTGAGGAGAGGACTGTGTGGGCAAGGAATGCCACATGAGCCTCGTAATCTTTTCAGCTAGATAGAGATATCTCAGCACATAAGTGGGATGCTCTCAAGAGCCTGCTGTGCCAAAAAGGTGACCCTTCTAGGACTGGGACCATTTATAGAATGCTGGGTTTTAGTGCAGAGCACGTTTTTATAACTGACTTCTATAAATGTTAAATACCAGGCCAATTAAGCTTGATAGTGCTGACAGAGTCTTAATTAAATCAGTGTGAACAATATCAGTCTTGCATAATTCTGTTTCCATCAAAAGCATCAGAAATTATGATGTTTTTTTTCCTTTGTCCCATGTAAGAGATGAAGTTCTGACAACTTGTTCCCATTTCCAGTACTGTTGGGTCGTTAATTTGTGTCCATAGTTCTGAGCTCTCTATTCCACTCCCATATCTCTTCTGTTCTTCTTTTACTTCCACAGCATTGATGTTTTGACTCATTCACTGCAATGCTATATACTGACTACAGAGAGTTCAAGTGTATAAGCATGTCTTTCTTGTAACCCTCTATTTAACGGCAGAAGGTACAAACCTGCAGTCCTTTAACAAGGATGGATCTTGCAAAGCTCTAACTACCAAGCGCCTGGGGGTTTTTTGGGTTTTTTTTTTGAGACCAAGTCCCCAGCCAAAAAGTGTCATTTAAGCACAGTGGAAATTCAGCATGTGAGTAGATTGTTGGGCCAAGGCCACTCTGGGAATTCACGTGACTTCTGTGAAATGCGTGCTGATTAATTGCTAGGTATGTGAGAGTTAAAGGTAAGATAATGTCTGCTCTTGCTGTCAAGAGTCTCCTACCTGTCTGCCCATGCACACGGGGGACTGCTCACATGCCAAACTTTGAGTCATACAGCAAGAAAAGGGCAGCCACTCATGCAAAAGAGCACAAGCTAAGGCAAGTTGCTCCTGCACAGATGAGGGACAAAAATCCTGGTGGGTGCCTTGGTTATAGTTCACTTCCTTCTCTGGTTTAGATACCTGCAATTCGATACCCACCATAGCGGCTGTTACCTCAGGTGAGGGCAGAAAATGCTCATGTGAATTTTGCAACTTCAGCCTTCTGGGTGCCTACCCAGGGAATCATGGCGCTGAATGCTGGTTTTCTGGTTGGCAGAGGGAGCATCCTCTTTGTCAGCAGGTAGCAGGCAGCAGGAATCTGGCTCTGGCCTGATGCCACATGTGGGTCCCCTCAGGAAAAGGAAATTCCCAGCTGCTCTTAAGAACAGCTTGAAGTCCTCTCTTTTTCTGGAAATGGTGCAAAGGAAACTGAACCTAGACATGGTAGTTGGGATCTGGCTTGAAGTCTCCTCCTCAAATGAAGAAAGAGTTTGCCTGCCTCCCTCTAAACATTTTTGGCTGGCTCTGCTTAAAAGCTTTATATAATTTCACAAAACTATTCACACATCCAGCACTGCAAAAAAAAAAAAAAGATATATAGAGAGAGGAGCTAAGTGTGGTGACAAGTGGGACTACAACCAAAAAGTACTTATAGCCTATGATCAACTTGGTAGCGCACAGGGACCACCAGAGTTGGTCACAAGGGTTGACTTGAGATATCTGCTCTCTTATCTCTCTTTCTCTTCTGCTCTCTTATCCAATTTACATCCTTGATCTCAGAGTTAATTGTTCTGTGATGACTTAGTCTTGAACAAACTTTCACCTTTTGCGAGTAAATGTTGTTAACGTCTTCAGGGAGCATGTGGATCATGTTCTCAGGGTCTTGAAAGTGCCACCATGTCCTGAAATTCCATTTCATAGATTGTAGTTCTTTATGTGATTTGTATTCAGAATCAGTCCTCACCATGTAGAATGCAAATAAAGAGTTTTTGTGGAAGACTACTAGAAGATGGTAATCTTCTGGTCTTATCTCTCATTCCAGACTTATCCTGAAATGACTCGTTCTTTCTTCTCCATTTATTTCATAATGTTAGCATTTCACAGAGGAGGTGACATCTTTCAGTGCTTTAGCATTTCATCTCCCTACGTCTTCACATTTTTTTCCACTTTCTCATCTGCATGTTACCAGCTTAATTAAACTCCACAATGACTTTCAAAATACAAACTCTAACAAAGACTAATGAGGATGCTTCTTGGCAGCTGGTCATTGTTTTGCCTTGGGCCCATAGCTTTGCTTCCCACTCTCCACTGGGTGCTGAAGCCATGCTTGTGTTTAAAGATAACTGCTTTGAGTGTGATTATATCACAGTGTCTGTGTATGCTTTCAGGAGGATTTCATGTTGTATAATCTGTCCTTTATAACTGCATTTCCAGACAATAGGCTGCAGAATACAGTGCAATAAAATGCTAGGAAGTCTTGTTCCTGTTCGTTCCTTGTCATTATATTCAGGTTACAAAGAGCTGATTTAAGAGCACACAGGAAAAAAAAACAATGTAAATCCAAAGCAACAGCTGCATATGTAACCAGTTTTCTTAATCCAGAGCAAAGGTGATACAGCTTGTAGCTGAGGTACATGATATTTTTCCATTTGAATCTCTTTGCCAAAGCAGGATAAACTTAAGTTAGACCTTTATCTAATCATGCAGATTGAATAATCGTGTTGATTTGACTGGACCAGCTTTCAATAAAAGCATGGAAAATAACTGCCACAGCTATCATCTTTCTCTGTGGGACTTCAGGTAAATTTCTGCAGCTTGGTGTGTCTTGCAAGTATGAGCAAGTGGAATCTGTTGAGAGAATAGAAAGTTTCCCATTCTTGTCTTCTTATGACCTATTTTCCACAAGCAGTGCCATAATGCTAATTACTCTTGTAGCAGAGAAATTTGTCATGATTTACTTATTTCTTCTATGAGCACAGTTAGTAGTTGAAGGAATCAAGTTTCATTCAAAATTGAGTATAAGTGACTTTGCCTCCATTTCCTCTCTTGCTAAAGATACAGTTGATGTTTGAAGAGTTTGGAGGTTATGTTCCTTGAAAGACCTGTTCCTTTGAATTTCTGTAAACAAATATTTTAAATTTCTAAGTGCCACGTGTCGGCGAAATCCAGAAACCATGCTGAAGGCATGTTATTGGCACGCAGATGCACGGGTCAGAACCATCTTTTGCAAGACTAGGAAGTATTTGATCTTCTCTTAAATTGTACTCCTGTTTCCTAGAAATATTCTTGCTAAAAGATAAGCAAAATGATGTAATCGTGGATGTCCATTGGGTATTTTGGATTGAATGAAATTCTCCTTGTGTGCCATGAGAATGGTCATAGGATAAAAATTCCAGATGGGCTAATCATTTACCGAGGTTTTAAGCTGAGACATCTGGGAGAACAGCTATGGAGTAAAATGCTAAAAAGAAATGGCGTTTTCATCCTGACTGAGGAAAGCTCTTACCTCAGAGTGTCCAGGGTGCCCCGTATTGAGGAGGATGAATGCACTCTTCTTTTGGCCAGCATTAAATAATGACAGGATTTTTGGTCTTGATCTTGAAGGTAAGTTCTTGAAGCTATCTACCACATGGGAGGAAGGGTCTGTAGGGGAACCATGTCCCCAGGGGAGGGCAATGTGGAAATCCTTGTTGCCTATGTGAGGCTTTACAGGGGTGTTCCTTGTTTGTCTTATTTAATTTTTACATTTATCATGTGGAGAACAGAGCAGACCTTGAGTTTGCTCTATATGCCATCTACAGGTATTGGGGCGAAAAATACATCTCCTGCTGAAGCTGTCTTTATTCTTTGCATTTAATGTAAACTGTGTTTAGAAATGTACTGTCTGTGGCAGATCTGACATCATAACTAAATTTTTTTAAAATAAAATATTTAGGGGAAATCATGTGTCAGCTGCCTAGCACCAAAATATATGGAATGGAATTAAGCAAACATTTTCTTAATTAAAAAATGAAAATGGATTCTGAACTTTATCTAAAGGTCACTTTGGGATGATTTCTAGACAGAAAAAATCTTGGCTTTCTGGCAGGACAGCTGTGAGGGAGTGTTCTATTCATTAGAACACAATTTGTCCAAGAAAATATGTTCCAAGTCCTAATCAATTTAGATGAAAACTTACTGGACAGGGTTCAAGCAGACCAGTTATAGAGTCTTATAAAGCCAAACCCACATGTCTCAATGGGCAAGAAGCAAGATAATCTTAGCTTACAATGGAATGTTTAAATTTATTCGGCTAAGACACTGACATAGGCAAAAGGGCTGCTTCTTTTGTGTTTTTTTTTAACCAGAAACGTGAAGAATTAGGATTTTTAAAGACAGGGAATGTCCCTTTTAAGATATAATCACTCATAGTGAATGGACTTTGGCCAGATTCATCCTTGCTTTAGCCTCTGTAGAAAGATTTTTGGAAAAGACCAGCTTCCAAAGAACTAGAAATGTAGGTGTGCCTCCAAACTAAGGTCCTTGGCATCTGAGGCTCTTGCTGAGTTTTATAATTCCCAGCTGTATAACAATTTTTTTAATGAACTGCTTCAGCAGTGGAAATTCAGCAGTTTGGAGAAGCTGTTGCACAGTTAGCCCTTGGGAAGGTGACACCATGCATGGCATTGTTCAGCCGTTAAATGTACACTCTTTATGACACATTGCTACCGAGCACAGAAAACCACAGGAATAACACAACCCCAGCCTCCTGGTGCTAATGGTAACTATTTTAATGTTTGCTTTTCTGTCATTCAGTTAGTTTTTCTGTTATTGCAGCTAGTGCTGCAGACTGCGAAAGGGTACTTAAATAATTTTTAAGTAATGCATTTGCAGATCCATGCTAAAAATTCCCATAGGGATTAGATATAACCCGAGCAATCTTTAACCTGCGGAATATTTCATTTCTTAACTTGAAATGGGTTTCTTACTTGCAGAGTCTTCACCAAGGTTAATGTCCACCACAAATATGAATCAAGTACGTCTTTCACAATAGCTGTCAATGTTTAGTAGAAAGCAGCAACAAGTTGATCTCCAAGTGCCAGCTTGTGTCCATCTCTTTGGTAACTGATCCTCTTTCTCCTGCATCCATCGCTGGGAAGTGACAAACACACCATATCTCCCATCTTATCATTCTCTTCTGGCACTTGAAGGCCTCCGCTGACTTCAGGAAAAGAAAAAATAAAAACCTTTGTAGCTGCAAATAGCCCTGTCTACATCACAGGGCAGTCCTTCTGTCCCTAACATGTTACTCACCAGCCCTCTCTATTCCAGGGTCCAAGACCTGAGTCAGGAGGTGTCTTTCCTCATCATGACTTCTGTAATTTCAAGGGCCAATGAAACACCCCCTCGGTCAATCCTCTTCTCTCAAAAATCACCATCCACAACACTACCCATGCACCTGCATCCACCTTCTTGACTCAAAAAGGGGATTTTCCCATGTAACCAGGGCTCGATCTGAAAGAAAAGAAGCTTTACAGTACTGTTAAGCAACTTGCAGTTAAAGACACAAACTGCGGAGACTGCTTGACTACTGTAAAAGCCAGTGGTTCGTTGTCCCACAGCCTCTTCCTTCCTTCACGCCCCACTCTGCCAAGTCGGCCACCTGAGACTCTATTCATTGCTCTTGTTTTCCCTGGCTCTTCTCACTTGTTTACTTAAAAATCTCTTTCACTCCTCTGACCTTCATTTGAATTTTTTGCAGGAGGGTCTTATAAGGACACATACTTTAATCAGAATTTCCTGTGAGTTAGTAGACAGATTGGGGGGGGTTGTATGGTTTGAAATAAAAATGTAATAAGTTCTTAAATTCTCCTTTCCAAACTCTGCTTTAAACAAACCCTTTTCTTACAGAAAGTAGTGGTTTTAAAGCCCCAGCTTAAAGGACAAACTCTCTACAGACGAGGAGGGGTACATTGGCTGCTGTGGGACAGCCCGTCACCCAAGGGAAAACAAGCTGACATGCTGGCTGCATCTTTTCATTTTTGAAAAGCACTCAAGACTAAAACCACCTGCAAATGAGTCCAGCCTCTCCAGCTGATTTAGTAGGGCATAGTGCACAGTGTCCTGTCAAATGGCACGCTTATTTTCACTAGGCAAATAAATCACTTTTTATGTGGCAGGGGTACAGCTCTTTGGGATGAACTCATTAAAACTTTGTAAAACAAACTGCAAGTGAGAGGTGCAGTATTTCATTATTCAAACATAGAGAATAGACAGGCGTCCTATGGAAAAGTGAGTCATATTCTCTGTGGTACATTCTGTTCATTCTGTTATAATAAACATGAGTGTTTGTTTGCTGAGCCCATTAGAATCCAGCTATAAACTTGATTAGGAGGACAAGCTCCTCGGCCTGCTGCTGGGTTAGCGTGTGCACTGCTTTTTGGTCGCTGTGTTGTATAACAGCACCAGTCATGTCAGACTGCCATTCCAAAAGGAAATAACAGCACTTTCCTCATTTCTTTCAAATCCATCCCAAATTTCTATTAAAGACATCAAAGCAATGGCTCTAATACTTTCCATGCTTTCCAAACGACTCATACTTTAAAGAAACTGCTGGGAAATAGGGCACCACCAAGGGTCCTTAATTTCAGGGTTTGAGACTTTTAAGAATCTCATGGAAAAAAGTCAAAACGAGAAACCACAAACCCACTTCTCCTAAAACCCTTTTCCATATTTTATATATTAGTATTAATTTCTGTGCTACTAGTTTGAGTTGGTTTTACAAGCTACGTGCTGGAACACAAAACAGGTCGTTAATCTAACATTGAGACTGCAGAAGGTAAAGTAGTTGATCAAATGTATTTATTGCCGCCATTGTTGGAAGATGATGGCCAAGGGAATGACTTTTATATAGGAAGATGGTTGGCTGCATCTAGAACTTGTAGTGAAATAAGGGATTGTCTGCTGGAGACAAAGGGATTTCTGGGAAAAAAGTTTCCATGCAGCACAAATTGCATTGTGGAACTCTGACTCTTGCCCAGTTGTAAGAATGGGCAAGGTCTCAAAGTATTTAAATGCTTGCTGCATTTCTAATAACTGTGGAGGGATGGGAGGGATTGCTGCTGACTTCAGCGGGAAGAGAGCTGGAGATTAGCCATGAATTAGAAACTTGTTGGTTTATAGTTTGAAGTTTTTGATCTGTTTCCATAGAATCACTTGCTTATTATAATTGTTTGTTTAGTGCAGTGATCCAGGAAGTGTGGATACTATCCTGAAACATTTGAAAGGAATAGCTGAGGACAATGATTAGCCGCTGTCCGGCTCTGACAGGTAGGCATTCACAGCTTCTGGGTTGCATGATTGTATTCTTAGGGCTGCTCATTTTGCTGACTTTTTTCTTCCACCTTCTATTCATGTGTCAGAGGAACAGTGGTTCGCAGTTGCAGACTCTCTCTAGCACAAGATGTAACATGTACTGAAAAGCTGTGGAGGAACAGCATGAGACTGGAGGTAAAATACCTACTTTAGTTCTCAAACCAAACTGACCTTGAGACACTCAAGTAGGAAATAAGGACTCATTTGTCTTTTTACTATGGCAAACATGTTGTCATATGTTTTGGGGTGCTTTCTGTCCCTGACAATATTTTTTCAAAATAATTCCCTCTTCAGTGTATCCAGTTACTGAAGTCTATTCCTCCTTTTAAGCCCTATATTGCAGTCCAGCTCCAAGTTCCCACCTTGCAAGATGTCCTGCATCGCACAGTGAAGCAGCAGCTGAAGCCTCTCCTCACCCACTGCGGTGCCTCAGCCTATCTCTGTAAGTCATAGGTCATGGGAAGGTATCTCTAGATTATAAATAGGATGTTTAATAAACCCAAGATTTTTTAGTCTCTAGATGTTCAAAACTATTCACAAAAAATAAAATACCTTGTCCATCACGACCAGCTACATGCTGGGAAAAAGATACGTAGTATTGAAGCGTTATAGTTCAGTAGGGCCTGGATCTGTCAGTGGTTTTGTGTGGCAGGAACTAAATGGTTGGTATCATATTTTTCTAGGTAAAATACGAGAAGTTTTTCTATTAATAGAGCCTGTTGAATCTAGAGCAGTCTTTATTCTTGGAACACCCCCTATATGCACACGCCTGTGTTGCAGGTGAAAACACCGCATTGAAGAAATGGAGGATGACTGGGTTTCTGCTATTTATTTCTTACTTTCCTCTACCACCAGCTGTCATCTTCCCATCCTGGAAATTGTCACCCCAGGGAGATGTGGTTGAAGTGGATTTTTGGTTTTCCGTTTTTTTTAAATCTGCTCTCCCTGAAGAAAGGGATTGTTGTTTGTGTATAAGTGCTTAGATCAAAGCAGGGAATGTTGTGAGTTACAGGTCCCAGTCTTTGTTGTGCTGACTTGCAGTGAGGCATGGATGATTAAAGCTATTTGGTGTGTGTTTCTGCAAGAAATACATGTACAAGCATGAGGTGATATCTGTGCATGCAGGAGCATCTCTTTGGAACGTTTGGGTTGCTCATGATATTGCTGCAGTGAAGAAGCTTTCAGTTGCTTCTTGCTCCAGTTTGTTTATCTGTAAAAGGGGAATAGGGAACTTTCGGCTCAGAGAACCCAGAGCTAAATACTTAATTATTCATAGCTTTTGCATACACTTGAGGAGAGTATAAGCTGTAAATCTCTAAAGTTGTGTACCATCATTTCTTCAATTTAAGCATCAGGGGGGCCCTTTTCCGAAGACACTGCTGTATTCTCCTGGCTATATGTTTTGTGGATGGCCTGTGTTCAGTCCTTGGCACACAGAGTCTCAGCACTTAGACCTCACAACCCCTTTCTGTGTGCAGACCCAGTATGTTTTTCTCTGTGGAGCCTCTCCTGCTGGGGGTTCCAGGTTCACTATTCAGAGCTGGGAAGGTGCCTATAGTGTGCTGTGCTTTCTAGGTGCAGAAAGCAGCATCTAGCAGGCCTGGACTCCACGATCTGTTCAGGCACAGTCCCAAGATGTACAGGCAATGGTCATCTCCAAGGATCTGCACACAGGGCCATTTACCTCTGGGACTGTGAGTATGCACACTGCCTCCTAAACCAGCTGGAAGGTCAGCCAGGTCACCCCGCACTTCTTGGTAACAGGCCCAATGCTTTACCATCAGTTCCTGGGAGGCTGTGACATCTGAGCTTCCACTGGCTGTCCCAGTGCTGGGAGGTCAAAGAAATTTAATTACTCTTCAAATTAGCTGGATATGGCTTTGATCACTGTCCATTTGAGATCTCGTGTGTTTTAGCTGGAAAAATGCATGCCACGTTCCAGCCACCTCCTCCAGCCAGGGGAGCAGTGATGCCACTGGCAAATGTGTGCGTTCACTGAGCATTACTTAGCTGGAAAGTTACTGCTGAAGCATGTCCTCTATCAAGAACAACCTCAGCTTCCCTGGACCTATCTCTTACAGATGTTAATTCCTTGCTGTTATCTTTGCAAGTTCCAACAGAATAGTAAGCTACAGTAAAGAGGGGATATGTTCAATTTAAGCAATGAGATTACTGTGCTCTGAATAAAGCTACTTTTATTAATAATTACCTCTCTGCCGTGACTTTAAATTCAAACAGCTGGACAGACTCTGCTCATTATTAGTTTCCTTGGATCCTTTGGCACAAAGCCCTCAATTCCTGTGATGTAATGGTATAAAAAGTTGGCTCCTGCCTGAGCTTCCACCCACAAGTTCTAAATTTGGAGCATGGCAAATTTCTGCAAATTCCAGAGACAGGCTATGCTCAAGACGTGCTGATGCCTTCAGTCCCATCCTATTGCACCAAACAACAAGATTGTGTGCTTTTTATAACTAGGATCATAAATATGACTCAGATTCACATGTTCTGTATGTAAGCACTTGGGGTTGGCTATCACTTTATGGCACTGGGAATAAGCCAAGCCAAATAAAAATTGTTTTGAGTAAATATTACATTTCTAGAGCATGAATAACTTTTCTCTGCAGCCAGCGTGTCACTAATGGGAATAAGGAAGAAGACAGGGTGGGGGGTAGTAACTAAATCATCCCACTAAACACAGACAGTCTGCAGCAAGACCTGTTGTTTCAACTCATCTAGGGTGTAATATCCCAGATAATTCGTAGCATATCTCATCAAGGCCACAAGTGAAGTGGGGGGGGAAGCTATATAATTCAGCACCATTCTGCTGCATAGTTCTCTCTTGGGTCGATCTTCACCAGTGAAATGTAAAACAGGCAACTAAACAACCAAATGTCCCTCTCTCCCTCACTCCCAAACGTGCAGAGGCTTGATCATGTGGGTTGCTCTGTGGAGATCAGCATTGCTACTCACATGCTCGGTACTAAGCTTGTGCATATGTCTGCTAGGGATCCGGGCCAAAAGAACGGGTGAGTTTTTCATCCGTGACTTTGGGACCCCAGGGGATGTCTGTGTTGCAGAACAAGAGGGAAACAGAAAATGATCCCAGATGAAGCTTTGCACTGCTGCACCAGAAGGTGACACGGCTTATCAGCAGCTCTCTGGGTCATATGTTGTCCCACCAGCATGCCCACTGCAGGGCTGGTCAGCATGGCTACTGGCTCTGCTCCAGCTCTTCCAGCAAGCTGGCACATCTCAACCTCCCACAACTCTCAGAAAACCCAATTAATCCTACCCCTAAGTAGTGCTCAGTGAGCAGCTTATGAAGTGCTTCATCTACCTGAAATGCAAAGGAATAAGAGTGACGCTCTTTCTGTAAGAAATTATCAGGAAACATTCCCTGATAAGAGGAATCTTCAAGTCTCCCAGAAATAATAGGCAGCTAGAAATAAAAAGTGAGAGTCTAGCTCTGAAAATTATTAGTGGATTTCCCATTTTCCTAATGGGCATGTAATCCTGAGCACTGTGCATTCCTTGATATCACACCTGTAAGCTTTTGCATATTAGATAAGTTGTTTTCCTGAACTTCACTCTCTTTTCCTTTTTTATAGCCTGCTTTGGCATAAAAGGAAGAAAATTTGACTTTTAAAGAGACGTTCAGACAGGAAGCAGCAACATTCCAGGAGGATTTCTGAGTTAAACTGAAGAGCAAATGGCTTCTCAAAGTGCATATTTCAGAGATTCCCTAAAACATGCTGGTGCACAGATGGAGCAGGTGAGTGAGGAGGCGTCAAGAGCACTCAACATTTTCATGTCCCAGCCATTTCTATCAGAAGCATTTGAAGAGTGTTTCTGTACAGTGGGCTGGACTAGGACTTGCAGATAAAATGTTTCAGGGACTGCGAGCCCTGCAATAACGATGACAGCCTTGACGTCAGCAGACCTGTATCTCCAGGGACTCATGCTGAGAAATCAGTGCCGATTTGTCCAGCTAAGGCAGCTTTAACTATGTTTCCAGGACCTCGGTGATAAGTCTTTTTTCTGTGACTTGCAAGCTGCCAGTGGTCATTTTCTGCCAGGAGAGCAGCCCAAGCAACGTAAAAGGGACTGTCCTCTTTGTAATGCATTTTGCATTTCAGAAAAATTTCTATAACACAGGAGTGTTTTTACATATTAGATCTTCTAATACGTTAGAACAGTTAGAAAACCTTGTGTTATGTAGACAGGGAAAAAAGCAGCAAAGAGAACATTTTTGAACTGCAAAATTAACAGAACTGGGAGCTGAAGATCCATTTCCAAGACCAAAAAACATTCAGGGAGTCCTATTATAGTTGCAAGTTTAACATAAATACTCAGACCTTCCACAAGTGATTTGTCTCTACCTGCAAAGCTTGTTGCTCTGAGAACTTGGGCTCTGAAAACTGTCCAGAGATTCAATGTCCGGGTTAGTCATGTTTAGATTTACCCCAGTTTCTGGGTCTCCACATGTGCAAGGGAGGTGAAAACCTACCTGGAATTGACTCAGCAGCCTGAAATAGAGATGAGGAAAGAAGGCTTGGCTGGAGCACAGCATGACTTTATGATTACTAGCTTAATTTTCCTGACACTTTGGGCTAGAGCTATGTGGTGATTTAGTTGCAGTTAATTAGAGAGCTAAGGGCTGCTTCAGTTTGCGGTTGTTACTCAGGAGTTCAAAGATTTTCTGACCACCAGGGATCATGCATGAAGGTGAAGGAACTAGAGGTGCCCTGCCAGAGGCTGGTGGCCATGGTGCCAGGGGCTCTGGCTGTGCAGGGGTTGCCCTGGTAGGCATGGCCCTTTCCAAAGCCTCATGCAACAGTCTCTGGTTTGCACTTTGTGGACACAATATCAGTTTATCATGGTATCACGTAAAGAGCTCTCTTTTTTGTTGGAGACAAAGTGAGTATTTTGCAGATGTCTGTGTTCTTTTTAATGGGTAAATATCACTCACGTTTCATTAATGAGCAACTGAGGCATAAAGAGATTAAGGGACCTGACGAAGGTGATAGCAACTCAAATTGTTTGGAATTTTGTAGCTCTGAAATATCATCTTTCTAAAACAGGAAACTCTCTCAGGAGTAGTAGGTTTTCATTAAAACAACAGTTCAAACCTGTCGATCTTGATATATCAGGAAAAAGAGGAATGTAGAAAATGTGAGAGTTAGCTTAGACTCTCTTAAACTAAACCACCAGGTTCACGTTCCTATGGAGAAACAAATACCCCGCAGGCATCATGGTGTCTTTGATTTATTTTTGGAAGCTGAAAACTCCCCCTTTTTGTCTCTGAGCTAAGAAAAAAACAAGGATTTTGTGGGCCAAAAAAAGGTTTCTGGAGGAAAAAAAACCCAGTTCCACTTCTCAAGAGTTTATAACATGAGCAGTTAAGCTAATGTAATCCAACTTAGCCTCCTCTACATTTCAAAATTGGATTAAAGTTCATAAGTTGTTGAGGGAAAATGTTACCCAATGGAGTAACTGTATGACTGTCAAATTAGTGTCAGGCCTTTGTAGCTGTGGGTGCAGGCCCTGGTTGCAGTCACCTGAATAAATCAGGGTGACTAATGTGCCCAGAGCACATGAGGGGGTGAGGTGCATCACTGCTGCTCAGCCTTTGCAGACGGGTGGAAGCCCACCAAGCCATGATGACTGGTTATGCTCACAGCCTTGTCATTCATAATCTGCCTGGTCCTCGCTCTTTTTACTTTTCTTTGGCGAGATAAGTCATCCAAACCCTAAGAAAAGGTTCTGGTTTATCATTACGTGTGTTTTCCTTGCAATGGAAGAGTGGGTTTTTTCCCCTCTGCAGTAACAGTGTGTTGCTGCATGTACACAAGTGACACAGCTCCAAGCATGCTACCAACTCAGCTGTAAAAACCCCGTGTAGCACCGCATCTGTGTGAATCTGCCTTTGAAAACAGGATTCACAGATGTGATTCATTACAAGCCTGCGGAGGCGACGCTTTGCTCCCATGAGTGGTTTCAGAAGACCGTGCGGCGGTGTCCGCCTGCCATCTGGCGTCGAGGGCCATGGCGGGGCAAGACCCCGCAACACATCCTTCAAGTCACCCCAGCCTGACGACAGGGCTGTTGGAGTGGCAACCTCTGGTCTCGTTCCAAGCTGTGAGCAAATCCTGCCCAGACTCACCAGGGCCACCAGCCACGGTATCTCCCGCATTCCTGTGGCAGATCTGGTATTTCTTATTGTTCTCCCCATCTCTGGGGGAGCAGCTGCTGCTGCCTGGATGCCCTGGTGGGGTAGGAGCTGTGGAGTCCTGTGCTGTGAGTCCCAGAACTAGCTGGGGGCTTTGGAAAAATCGTGTCAGTCTTCTCGCCCTGCTTCAGCACATGGGGAGTTGGGGCTGATCGGGGCGGGGGGGGGGGAGATAAAAATGAGAAAAGAACAGAAAACTGAAAGAACAGCAAAGGGTCATGCAGCATTATGCACCTGGAGGTAGTACGTGCTGGGTGCACGCTGCCCTCAGCCCAGCTCTCGCCTAGGAGCTTTCTGCTAAAATAGCTGCACCAATCTGCAGCACCAGCGCATGTCTGGCTCACTGGGTGGTAAACGCCGGCAAACGGGTACGCTGCCAGCTGGGTCACGGGGACACCGGTAGGAGTGAGTGGTCAGAGCAGGGTGAGAAGGGAAAGCAGAGACAGGGTTGTCTTCAAAGATGTGGAGGAACGGTCCACGTTCTGCAGAGACAGCAGAAATGTTGGGGAGATGGTTAGAGACTTGCTTGGCCGGCTAGACGCCCACAAATCTATGGGGCTGGATGGAGTCCACCCAAGAGTTTTGAGGGAACTGGCAGATGTGCTTGCCAAACCCCTTTCCATCATCTTCCAGTGGTCCTGGATGACTGGGGAGGTACCACTGGACTGGAGGCTGGCTGATGTCCTGCCCATCTATAAGAAGGGGCACAAGGAGGATCCAGGAACTACAGGCCTGTCAGTCTGACCTCAGGATGAGGGAAAGTCATGGAGCAGGTGATCTTGAGTGCTATCATGAAGCACAGGCAAGAGAACCAGGTGATCAGGCCCAGTCAACATGGGTTCATGAAAGGCAGGTCTTGCCAAACTAACCTGATCTCCTTCTATTACCAAGTGACTAGACTCTTGGATGAGGGAAAGGCTGTGGATGTAGTCTTCTTGGACTTTAGTAAAGCCTTTGATACAGTTTCTCATAGCGTTCTGCTTCGGAAACTGTCGGCCTCTGGCCTGGATGGGCGCACAATCTCCTGGGTGAAAAACTGGTTGAATGACCGGGCCCAGAGAGTGGTGGGAAATGGAGTTAAATCCAGCTGGAGGTCAGTGACAAGTGGGGTTCCCCAGGGCTCAGTGCTGGGTCCAGCCCTGTTCAATGTCTTTATCAATGACCTGAATGAAGGCATCCAGTGTTCCCTTAGCAAGTTTGCAGATGACACCAAGCTGGGTGGAAGTGTGGATCTGCTGGAGAGTCGGGAGGCTCTGCAAAGGGACCTGAACAGGCTGGACCGCTGGGCTGAGACCAACGGCATGAGGTTTAACAAGGCCAAGTGCCGAGTCCTGCGCTTGGGGCACAACAACCCTAAGTAGAGGTACAGACTAGGAGAAGCCTGGCTGGAAAGCTGCCAGGAGGAGAGGGACGTGGGGGTGTTGGTTGACAGCGACTGAACATGAGCCAGCAGTGTGCCCAGGTGGCCAGGAAGGCCAATGGCATCTTGGCTTGTATCAGAAATGGTGTGACCAGCAGGTCCAGGGAGGTTATTCTCCCTCTGTACTCGGCACTGGTGAGACCGCTCCTCGAATCCTGTATTCAGTTCTGGGCCCCTCACCACAAGAAGGTTGTTGAGCAACAAAGCTGGTGAAGGAGCTGGAGAACAAGTCTTATGAGGGGCGGCTGAGAGAGCTGGGGTTGTTTAGCCTGAAGAAGAGGAGGCTGAGAGGAGACCTTATTGCTCTCTACAAATACCTGAAGGGAGGTTGTGGAGAGGAGGGAGCTGGTCTCTTCTACCAAGTGACAGGGGACAGGACAAGAGGGAATGGCCTCAAGCTCCACCAGGGGAGGTTCAGGGTCGACATAAGGAAAAGTTCTTCACTGAAAGGGTCATTAGGCAATGGAATGGTCTGCCCAGGGAGATGGTTGACTCACCTTCCCTGGAGGTGTTTAAGGTGTGGGTGGATGAGGTACTGAGGGGCATGGTTTAGAGATTGGTAGGAATGGTTGGACTTGATGATCCGGTCAGTCTCTTCCAACCTGGTGATTCTATGATTTGGCACTCAAAGTGGTTTTCTCTTCCTCTTTTCCTTCGGTAAGCTCTTCTGCCAAACTCTTTCTTGTACCATACACCACACCTGCGTTCAGCCCGTGGCTGCCCATGTCTGGGAAATGTGATTTCAAGGAATGTATTGTACTCTGGACTTTCTTCTGCCTGTGAGGAGGATTTGCTGGCTCAGGTGGCCAGAGAGCAGCTGTGGGTTTGGCTCTTACCATCTGTAATGGTGACAGTGAAAGGAGCATGTGGGAGCATGGGCAGGCAAGTTTAATTTGCAACTGGGGCCACATACAGCTGTGCTACGAGACCAGGCTTGGGGTGATGGTTGTTTCTGGCCAACCATCCTTCCTAGGATGCTCCATGGACCAGCAGCAACCTCTCTGGGCATCATGCAGTCCTCCCAGGCAGGTAGTACCTGTAAATCAGCAAATGCAGAAGATACCACCTCTATCCCCACAAGGAGCTGCCCCACACTGAATGCCTGGCCCCACCTCACTGCCTAGCTTTTTGGGGGACCTGTGTGTGAGCAGGCTGTACATACAAACACACACACATACACATGCAATCATTTCCAACATTCTCTCTGGATAAAAGCAGCCTGGGGCCAGCACAATCTTTCTGGCAGGGGAGAAAGCCCAGCTGTGAAATGAAGCATGCTCCTTCCTTACAAGCAGATGTAGGCGGTCAACTTCATGACTTGGAAGGAGCAAAATGGCCCAATGCATTGTTGGCAAAGGAAACAGCTGGGAAAACACAGCCCTAGACTCCTCCAAATGCAAAATTTCAATCCCAGCCATGCTGGAAAGCGACTTTCTAAAGGTCTGACCTGAAATAGGTTTTTAAGTGTTTTTTTTTCCTTTGTTAATCAGGACTAAGGAACTAACACCCCAGAGGACCTGGGCTTCCCCAGCACTTGCATGATGTGGGCCAGGGTGCACAAGCTGCTTTGGAGTGGAAAGAGAAATGGCATGCTCTGGTAGGTGTGAGATAGCTAATAAATGTCAACACTGAGGAAGCCCAAGCTGCTTTTGAAACCGCTTCATGTCAATGTTTGAGTTTTTAATCCCAGCTGAGATACAAATGTGTTCAAATGTGTCTTGTTGGCCAAGTCAGGTGAAAGGACACATGCGCCTTGTGCAACTGTAGGTGAGAGCAGCTGACACAGACCTGCGTGAATCGCTCTCAGATGGACTCACAAACATCCTGGTCGGTTCCTCGTGGCAAAATCTGCATTTCCTCAGCAACTCACTGTTGTGTGTTTCAAAAACAGGCGATGGCAGGAACAAGAGCAGGTGAGTGTTTGCATGAAGATATTAGAACAGGATTCCGCAAAAGCCGGTTGTGTGCTGTAGCCATGGCAATTAACTCGAATTAATAACAGTGTGTAAGGCCAGTGCTAGAGCAAGCTCCTTTGACAGGCAGAAGAGAGATGTGAGCAATGAGCACCATGACCAAGGCAGAAAAGGTTATTTTTTTGTGCTTGTTTTACTTATTGAGGAATTTAATTAAATATTAATATTTAATATTGAGGGCAGTGGGGGAAAGTGAATACAATTGTTCTGGGGTTTGTGATTATTTTTTTTTTCCTTTTTATCAACATTCTCCCCAGTTTGTCATGGATTTTCCTCTGGCTAGCTGCATGTATTCTTTCACATTACCTCTGTCATTTAGACATTTAAAATATCAGAAAGAGGAAGGAAGATGGGCTTTCATCAAGTGGTCTTTCCAGGCTTGTGCTTGTAGATGTTAAAAACTGCCTCATTAATTCTCCTTCTCAACGCTTTTTCAGGATATTTTTATCTTTTATTTTGCATCATACTGTTCCAATTTTTATTTCTTTTGGAAAGAAATTTGCAGCTACTTTTCTCCAAATTTTTTTTCATCGTAGGTGTTAAAACAACCACTGGTCTTTTCATTTTTTGAAGGATATGTACTTTTGACATACCCAGAAAGCCAGTTCATAAAACTGAGCCTTTCTGCACTTTCACTTCCCTGGCATTTCTAAGTAGTTGAAGTTACAGTGAGACTCTATGTATGAAAGTTGTGATGGGCTCTAAATTCATGCAGTGTTACAAACTTTATGTTTTATTTTGGAGCTCACAGCCCCGTTAGCAGTAACAGGAGTCCTCAAGACGTGATGCCTGCATGGCTGCTCACCCCACCAGGCACGAAGCCCCTAAGTGTTTCAGACCACAGGCTGGTCTCTGGTTTTTTCCTCCCCGCTACTTGCAGCTTGAAGGACTGAGTGTGGGTCCTGCTCCCAGAAGAGGAATACATGTGAGCTGGCACATTGCACATCCTTCTCTCAGCCTCAGCCTTGCAGCCTCGGGGCTTTTCTGTCTTGCAAGTCAATGAGCGCTGTTCAGTAGGAGTGGGCGTGAAGGATAAACGTGGCATGTATGCGAGGCACCTGAGTAAACAGAGGTAAGAAACCTTCCTCACACATTTCTCACCCTGCTTTACTCCCACCCTGCTTTACTCCCACTAGGAAAGCTGTATGGCAGCCCAAGCCGTCCCCTGCAGCTGATGATGTGTCTTGCTGGATGATGTATCTGACTGTACGCGTTGTCCTTCCACGGTGCAGTGAGGGTTTTTTTCCAGAAAATATGCCTGAATCTGCGTATAACTCTATCCAAGGCCAGTGTTAACATTCGTACTGTAAAATCCTTTTTCCTAGGCTCGTGGGAGACCCCTGGGATCGGATACCCTGAGTTGTGAGATAACAGAAGAACCGAATTGGCTCGTGAACTCGTGGATGAGAACACGCTTCAATAGCAGCATTGAGATAACTGTGATACAGCAGGAAACCTGCTTCCCTTAAGGTTTTTGCAGCCATCGTATATCGCCGTGCTTCTCTCTGGTAGGCGGCTCCTGAAGGGCCCGGAGCTCACCGAGTCCCTGCAGGCGGGGCAGCCGAGGCGCTCGGGGCTGGGTCACCACCAGGTGGCAGCTGGAGCCCAGGGATGGGGCTTCGTTCTGACCCCGACACGAGGTCCCAGCAAAAAAAAAAAAAGCAAACCGAAAAAGCTCCACAATTTTCAAATCACGAGCAGAGCGCAGAAGGGGCAAGCCCCTGGGTGGTGAATGGGGAGCTAAAATCTTGCTAGTGTGGCAGGAGATGGTCATTCTATTAGAGGCAACAGTTTATGGTGCATCCTAGTTCCTCTTTTCTGTGCCCTCTACTTCAGGAACAAATCACAGAATCACAGAATCATTAGCTTGGAAAAGACCCACCGGATCATTGAGTCCAACCATTACTATCAATCTCTAAACCATGCCCTTGAGCACCTCATCCACCCGTGCCTTAAACAACTCCAGGGAAGGCGACTCAACCACCTCTCTGGGCAGCCTGTTAACAGTGCTCAGTAACCCTTTCCGTGAAAAATTTTTTCCTTATGTAGACCCTGAACCTCCCTTGGTGGAGCTTGAGGCCATTCCCTCTCATCCTGTCTCCTGTCACTTGGGAGAAGAGGCCAGCTCCCTCCTCTCTACAACCTCCCTTCAGGTATTTGTAGAGAGTAATAAGGTCTTCCCTCAGCCTCCTCCTCTCCAGGCTAAACAACCCCAGCTCTCTCAGCCGCTCCTCAAATAATTACCCCTGTCCTCGAAGCAGCTAAAAGACCCCACGGATATCTCCTTTCCTGGCCAGGCACAGGTTTGCTTGAAAATTGTTTACTTAATATGCTTCACATATCCAAGATAAAAGTCAGAGTAGTTATTTTCAGGTCATTTACTTTACTGAACTGGACGGTGTGGGTCCTGCTCCAGAAGGCCTGTGGGACTGAGCAGTTGCTGCTTTTGGGGCTGGTGTCCCCCCCTTTGGTTTTGTGGCTGGCCATACCATAAAGTTACACAAAAGTAATGTGAATTGCTGGAAACCTGACTACTACAGTTTGGGAATGTGTGAATAAGGATGCAACAGCCTCATAAACTAGCCCCATGGGGTGGGGAGAGAAATCTTGCATTTGTAGGACCAAAAAAAAAAAAAGCATGGCGCTGTGATATTGGTTTGCAAGCTTGTTCCAGCATCAGCAGAGGATAAACAACACTGGCAGACAAAACCTTCTTCCAGTGCATCTAGTGAGGGTTCAAGAACAGCAGATGCAGCTCCCCCCGGCCTCTGCCTAGGTAAGGCTGTTGTGTAGTTAGGGCAATATGACATTAGAAGGCTTCTAGGAGTGGAACAGAGACATGCATAGCATCACATGGATCCTCACTATCAGCAGTGTTGGTTTCTTGGAGTGCTGTAACCTTTGGTGTGACCAGAAACCATGCCACACTAGGGACTGTAGGTTTCCATGCTGCGCTGTTTCATGAGATGTGGTGACTGACTCAAAGCTTTACTCTCTCTTTGAGTGCTTAGTGTAGGTTTAACGGACTTAGGCCAAAGTGGCATTTTTGCTCAAAATGCGATTGGTTAATTTTTAAGCCAACCTCTTCCCCCACTTACACTGTGCAACACTTCAAACAAAGCTTTCTTCATCTGTCAGAGCAAACCGGGACCACAACGCTAAAAGGAGTCTTGTCTCATTTCCTCTTCTAATAGTGACAAAGAAATAACTCAAGCCAGACTTACGCAGATGACATTTTAACAAAGGGCTGGTTTTGCCTGCAAAGGTCGATGTTTGAATGTGCCACGGTGCCCTCGCTCTGCAGCCGTATTGCCCCACGTGTGTGCTGATAAGTGCAGATCCTGCCCTTGTCCCAGGCCAGCACTCTAGACAAAACTGCTCTATCACATTTCCCATCTGGCATTCTTCATGTTTCAGATAAAGGTAACCTGCACCCTCAAAACAGTTATTGAGCAATGCTGGCTGAGGCAGCAGAGCATCATTACACTGTATCAAGGTGCACTGACCACGAACATAAGAGGCGTGCTACTGTCAGGACACATTAGATAGATTGTGTTATCTGTGTGACTGCTGCCCTTATTATGGCAAATAATAATCCAAAGCCCATTGATCAGACAATTCAGACAGTACTTCTTCCATCAGAACATTAATTCCACACAACAGTTCTGGGATTCTGAACTTCCATAAACCAAAAGAAACCCATGCAAAAAGACACCCATTTATTCAGCAATGTAAATTACTTTGTATTACTTTATTAAATAGCCAATTCTAAAGAACAGTACAAAATATGAAAACATGCATCATTTGGTGTTCTTAAAAACATTTGTCCAAAAAGGACTGTTAGAAAAATTAAACTTAAGTTTAGCCCCAATACAGCTTTTGCTCTCCACATAAAAGATGTTTTGTAGTTATAAATACTGTTCCACCTCCTTTAGCAAAGTTTAACAATGTATACATTAGTATTTCTATTACAGGTTTTTTCACATTTCTTCTGTAAACATAATCAATTCAAAAAACATCTTGTTAGCAAGCTTAATAGACTATTGCTTTCCTGTACAGTAAATACAAATAAGAAGATCCTGGATTTTCCTGCCATTCTAATCAGCACTCCAGTTACTGAAACATTAAAAATTTCAATTAGTATAAAAATATAACCAACAAATAAATGTCTGAGAAGATTCAGTATTTGAGTGAGTCTTAGTTAATAGGCAAATAAAATGCTATTGACTTCCAAATCTGAAGATCACTTCTCTACAGCTTCTGCTCTTCTGAGATCCAAGTATCACAACACTGTACATAAACGCACCAGTTATCCATCTGAAACACTCATTTCTTATTTACTAAAAATAATTTAACATTTAGCTGAACTAAAAAGCAGGTGCTAAGAGAGGGCTGTACGTGGTCGTATACATACAAAGGTCAGAGCTAGCAAGTCACACCACTGGGCCCCTGCTCTTTGGAGGGGGTTCTTACTTCTCACAACATCTGTACAATTGAGCAAGAATACTATTTCACTTAACCAGAGACCATTTTCATGTCTGGTGTGGGAGATCTACAAAGTACAATCTCAAGCTTGTTCCCTTTTCCCTACAGAAACAGAAATAACTGGCTTTGTCCCTGGAGTGAATTTTGAGGCAGAACAGTAGCCTTGTTACTAGAAATGCTGAAATTATTTTACTGACAATTATTTTTTTCTAAAGCTACACATTTTTTATTTTTGTTTAAAATAAAAAGATCAAATTTAGTTTTTCTCTTGCATTTGTTTTAATCTGGCCTCCAATTAAGAATAAGACTAAAGTGCTGCACCTAAAATAGCAGTATGAGCCTTGATGCAGATATTTGGCCTGTATGTGCTGTCACCTTCCATTCATCAGCTGCAGAAATCTGCAAGTCAAAACTGTGACTCTTAAATTAGGAAGAGTTTTCTTTAGCACTTCTCAAGTATGAGAAACTACAGGAACTATCTTGTATGACTACTTTTTCCAAATGTCTTACAGCGGCACTTTGTGCATGCCTGTTTCCAGTCCTTCTGTTTGGATTCCTGCAAATGGAGGAAAACCAGGGACACAATCTGATCAGCCGGCAGGTACCCAGTGATGCCAGCCTACACTCACAAAAGAAAAACGCGTTTCAGCACTAAGCACCGTGTGAAGAGGAAATGATGGAGCAGAATTAAAAGGAGCCTCAATGGAAGGCAAGGTAATGCTCTATCTGGGAGTGGGACAGGACCAACCTATCCTGGGTTTAAATTCTACTTACCGAACCACAGAAATAATTACTTCCCTTAAACATTTTAGAATGAAGGTGATGCTGCTTGATCAGTTAGATGCTGTCAGATGGTTACAGGCTAGTATAGAAACAACTCTGTCACAAGCTACATTTAAATGAAATTTTTCATCTGAGAAGTTTATATAAAGAACAGAATTTCTGGAAATGTAAGGTAAAACAGCAAGTACTGCCAAAGGCATAATTACTGAGCTCCAAGGAGACACTCCTATGCGGTAAACAGTATTTCCTTTGTAGAAAGGCCCAACCTGCTATGCAAACTAAGATCTTCATACACGTGAAGCTGCTCCGAGCAAAGCAGAACAAAGGTGGGCTTCTGTTCATGAACTATACGTCAGCTTCCATCTTTACTCAGAAGTGGCTTTTTTCCCTTTCCAGCTCTTTTGTCTTTGCTCGAGTTCAGCTTCAGTGAAGGCAGCCGGGCCCCAGTTTGTGATTAAGTGAGGATTCTTGGAGCCTGGAAGACAAAGTACAAGGCTTGAGGTAGGCATTTCCGACCATCAGTGGGACAGGCCTGTGTCACCATGGGATGATTTGGTGAGTGCTGTCTCTTCCGTGACTGGAAACCGTCCTAGAGGTAACCCGAGTACCTGCCTAACCAAGGAGGGAGGAATACTCGGGACACTATCAGTGAAAGTCCTTAGTGTGAGAAGTTGTCAACTGCTGCAATCTTTTGCATATTTATCCCAACTTCCCCTCCCCACCCCAAATAGTTATAACTTAGTAAACTTCTGCTTGCTTTTAGAGATGTCCCTTGAGGAAAGCAATCTCTCCAGCCCTGCATTACAAAGCCACTTTCCTCTGGGCTGGCATGCTGTTAATTAATTTTAACAATCTTTATTTCGTGGCTTTGGCAATTAGCATTTATTTTAACTGCATTAAACATGCCATGTTCAGGTTGACGCTCGCTTTGTTTTAAACAATAATAATAAAATTAATTGTTATATGAGGGCCAGCAGAGGTAAGGACTTAAAAGTTACCATCAGCTGTTCTCACAAATATGATATTTGTAGGTTGCCATGAAACCAATAAGCTATAGGAAAAGGCAGACTTCAGCAAATCACTAGGAGTTCTAAGTATATGAGACAATTAAATTTGTTGTAACTTTTCTGTTGCTAAGTTACCTGGCTCAATTAGGCGAATTAATCCCTCATGATGCGCTACTTTGTCTTTCCAGCTCTTGGTGTTATTAGCTGCTGTTTCCAACTTCTTCTTAACTTCCTGAAACAAGATACAGTCCACTTGAAAACAAGAACAACTTTATTCTGTTTATATAAGAAGAAAAAAACATTCCCTTAAATCTGAAGACAGAGCCATATAATTCTGCCAGCACTCCAGTTAGTGTAGACAGAACTTCATTTCTAACCATCCTAAACAATTTAGTCTCTAGCCATTGAAAAGCAAGGTGTCAAACCAAAATACAAAAATAAACAAGGTTCTACAAGTTTCTGTAGCTATGTAAGTAGGGCTAGTCTTCATGAACACGGAAAGCATCAACTACAGTTTCAAAACAGAAGGATGCCTTTTCTGTCCTAAACCAAGACCAGCTAGTAGTTATCTCTCACTAGCACAACTCATAAAATTTAAGCTCGGAAAAGGACCGCTACCCTTACACCTAAGCAAGAAAGAGGTATTCTTCAGTCTAAATCACTCTTTTGGTCAATTCCAAATGCAAGGTCAGAAAGCTTAATTACTTCTAAAATAATGAGTCAACTATCACAGTGACTTACTCCTCTGTTTGTTTTGTGGATTTGTTTGTTTGTTTTTCTTTGGGGTCTTTTATGTCTACTGTATTCAGCAATTCTTTTGGAGCAGTAAATGATCTTTCATCATCAAAACATTGCAGGAATAACCAATTCAAAAGCATAAGGCATTTAGTTATGACAGCAATGGGACAACATCAGAATAATTAATCTACAGCAGAAGACAAACGTATGCAACATGCTTCAGGATATGACTTAGCTGGCCTGCACACGAGCTGGGGCAAAAGAATAGAAGAGATGGTGTGTAACCATGTCCTTTTCCTCAAATATATCTACTGTTCTAGGCCAAAACTAACCCAACACAACTATCCTACCTGTTGTTATAATTTTTGTGCCATACTATTCCTTAAAGAAGCATGATATTGACGAACTTCAAATTCAGTTAAACTATGGAACACCTGGCTAAGTACCAGAGGCTGATGAACAGAACAGCTCACCTCATATTGCTCAAGGGCCTCCTTCCTTTCCAGTTCAAGTTGTTCCAGTTGCTGCATAGCAGCTTGAAGAGCCTGTTCCTTCTTCATTCTCTGGTTTTCTAGCTCTTGCTTCTCTGCTTCTGTCATTTGAATGGTCTGTTGCTGCTGCAAGTGCCATTTTTCCAGTTCAGCTCTCTTTGCTGACTCCTCTTCCAGTAACCTGCAATGAGGACTGCAGTGTTAACTGCACTTTAAAGTAAGCTCTATCGAATACGTAGTATACATGTAAAGAAGCCAAGCTAATTCTTTTCTTCCCTGTGTGGCTGGTTGTTTTTTGGGTTTTGGTTTATTTTTTAAAGAAAAAAATAAAAAAAAAGCTTAGGAAGCAGGAAAATAGTTGTTGCTTGTTGGCCTGTCTTCAGTGTGAAGCTGAATATTATGCCAGCAGTGGAAGCAGTCTGCCTGCTACAAAGGGCTATTCATAAAATTTAGTCAATAATACAAATATACAACACTGAAAACCACAGAAGCGCACATGCTTAAGTTACCTTAATTGTCTTAGGAGAATTGAATATACAAACAAACAAACCGCACTAAACAAAGGCCATATGAGTAAAAGGAGACTTAAGCCTTTATCAATTACAATTTAAACCTGTGATAAAATACAGCAGGAAGCCATATTTACAGTCACTGCTTTATAGACTACACAACTGAAAAGTCTGTGCAGAGTGCTCTCAGTTTTTCAAGCGGTGGCACACAAAATACCTGATGAGAAGTAAGTGTGCCTGCTTTTCTGAAACTGCTGAGCACTCTCAATGCTAAGGGCTGATCAAACACATACAGCTTTAGCCTTCTTGGCTTAAGGAAGAAAAACCCCAAACTATCTTGTGTTTGGACTTTGAGCTAGTCCCCCTTTCCAGCAGCATTTCCAAGATATAAACAACCTTTAAGAGTATGGCACACTTATTATTGCAGGGGGAAGTGGGGAATTGAAATAATTCTCTACTAGATAAAAGTCATACCTGGCTTGAAGTTTCCTTACAGTCTCTTCATCTTGACGTGCCTGTTTCTCATCCTCCAAAGCTTCCTGTAGCTGCTTATACATTTCTTCCAGTTCATGTACTCTCTGTAAATACTGTTCCAGTTCAGATGATTTCTGAGCAACCTGCTCTTCCATTTTTTGTCTGACCTAGCAGCATAAATTCAGGACACACATGAGCTACTATTTAACTCGGGTATCAAATTTTTAAAGGAACTGCCAGGTTTCCCTCCGATAACATTTTCAGAGACAAACCTTTTCCTGCTGCCTGCAGAGCAAAACTGATAAAATTGAATCTAGATTTGCAGGTGTGCAACTAAGAGCATTTAAAAAACTAAATAAAAATACAGGTACTTATATTGCCCTCCTTCATAAAGCATGGGATTTTTACAGAGGTTTGAATTTAACTTCAATCAGATTGATCTTGTCACTTAGTTTACAGATACACATGAAACAGAAGGAAGAAGAAAGCTTATTGAGTGCCCACACACAAAGGTCAGATTGACTTAATTACAGTTTCCAGTCTTTTCCTCAGGCAAGTCCTCCCTTGGCAGCAGCGATTCTCACACTTGTGTGTCTGTATGATGGCAACACAATAGTACAGGAGTGATAAAGGGATGGAAATCTGCTAAGGAGGTTGGCTTTGCTAAGCGAAGAGCAGGCGTAACAAAACACAAAGGTGCAGGACAGAAGGTGAAAGGAAGCTGCACATCCCCAGTCACCCCGGTCTCTGATCCTCATTCTGCTCCCTTTCACTGATCAGAGTGAGATACCAGGGGCCCTGCAGCACCAGAACCATCCTCCCATTCAGCCCCTTAACTGTGCTGGGGAGAACAGCAGTCAGCTGGCTCTGAACAGAGTTAGGATACAGAACCAGAACCTCAGTATTTAGAAAACACAACATACACTTCTCACGAAGTACACACAGGTCCTGAAGTCACCACGAAAGGAGTGCTGCCACGTGTCATCAAATGACATGTCCTGCTCCAATGGCCTTGCAGTCTGCTTTCCCTCAGGTGACCTAAATCCCACTGACCCAGAAAGTGAACGTATTCAAGAATTCACACCCATCCCATAAAGCAGTGCTGTGTGCATTTATGACCCGAGACATTCCATTACCCTGACTTGCCTATTTCTACTTATTTTCTCCAGCTACAGAAAAGCCTGTTATCCCTGACAGAGCCCTTGGAGACTGAAAATTAGTTATTTTAGAAATTCTCAGTATGGAGTACAGTAAGTATTGTAAAGCTACAATATTTCTTTACCTTTTTTATATTTGTGTGTATGTATAAACGTAAGTCAACATGAAGTATAAAAAAAAAAAAATAGTTTTAGGAATATATTCAATTCAGAAAAATCCTAAACTGCACTTTGATTATGCCTGTGTTTATTCTGCATCACCTTATAGTAGGTACTGGCCTCAGGTTCTCCATCTATGAAAACTGCAAGGATAACTTCAGTCTGCTTTTATCTTTCAAACAGTCAAACTTTCCCCAATTTTCCAATAACATTTAAGCTTTGAATGCTATACAAATTGTAGGCAAGTGGTTCCAGTATTTGAATTCACTAGTAAAAATATTTTATTCCAAACTCTGTAATAAATACAATACAGGCTGCATTCTCAGCCTCCTGCAAAATCTGTGGAATCCATTCAGTGAGGGAAGACCCCACACTCACTGTGCAATCATGGCAAAAACACACACGCACTACTCACCATTTTTTCTCTCTCTAGTTCCAAACTAAAGCGATCTTGTAATTCGACTTGAGTCTGAAGTCTTTTCTTCTCTTCCTCAGCAGCACGAGCAGCAGCTGCTTCCAGTTGCTGAAGAGAAGGGCAAGGGGTGAATAGAAGAAGAAAATAGTTGTTCAAAACTAAAATGTTTGGAGGGAATGGAATTTTATTTAACAATTTTTTGTTTTAAGCGTTTTTTTAAATGTCTGAGTCTATTTTCAGTCTCTAAACATAAATTTTTTATCTTGTTATTTGCAGGGTAATTTTAAATTTACCAATGAAAAGTCAATTATCAGACTTCCCTCAAGTTTCCTTCGAGTCCTGCTTTGCACAACGAATAGAAACTGCTATATTTCCTTCTCTGTCTCACATAGTACAGAAATCTGTTACGGAAAACTACATCAGGCAGGACTGCACAGGAGGAGTTCCAACAGTGAATACAGGCCAGCATGCATAGACTTCATACAGAAACAGAAGAAGCATTAAATTGACATGGGAAAGCAGAAGTGCCGCAGACTTTGACTATAATAAGTGACTGTGCTATTGTGAATCACATCCCTTTAACATCCTCTAAATTGCCATGTAAGGTAAATAAAATTCTAGTTGATAATTAAGGGGGGAAAAAAAATCAGCCTAGTCAGAGCTAATGCCTAAAAAACAGCTGCTGGTACCTTCACGCATTTTTGCAACTTCATTTT
The DNA here is from genome assembly GCA_033459285.1 of Clamator glandarius. NCBI lineage: Eukaryota > Metazoa > Chordata > Aves > Cuculiformes > Cuculidae > Clamator > Clamator glandarius. The sequence continues at coordinate 694,836 of JAUNZM010000138.1, forward strand.
TTTGCATCTTGATTTCACATACAAAGACAGTTGACGTACTTCTTCCTTTCATCAGCATGTATTTTTAGAATGCATAGAAGGTAAGAAACATGCAAGTACCAGCCAAAACTTTACCAATACTGAAAACAAAACAATTCTTTTACAGAATTTTGGGAAGAAACTTATCTGATGCTTCGGAGGAAAGAGAAAAGCAAGCACCCTTCTTTTGTAATGCACTAGGCTGATGAAATAGTTTCCACGGGCCTTCAGTAAGAGCAGGACACCCATCATCTTTAGCATTTTTGGAAGGTACACACAACCTAGATAAACTAATGAGATACCCAAACAATTAAAATTGCCAAGCAAAAACCTTCCTTACTTTAAGCGCTTCTGCTATCACTCTAGTCTGAAACAGATGCGAAGGAGAAGGTTCTAGTTTGGTTATAAGCTGTAGAATATAGCACAAAATTGCTCTCCTTTAAAGGCTTTAATGATGCCAGTCTTTTATAAGCAGCATTACTCCTCTGCCGGAACATTTAAAAGCATATAATTATAGTCAAATCAAAGACTCCTATTTAAGTGACAATTTCTTTTGATTTCCTTCCCTGCCTTGCAATCAAACAAACATTGCCAATACTGAGCCAAGAGGGCAAACGTACAGAGTCGCAGGTGAGGGTGGGTGCTAGGCTTCTGCCAGAGAGCTCAACCAGAAAATACACTGTTTGTCCACTCTCTATCAGCAACTTCCTGCTTAATTCATGCCAGAGCACATCAGCTCCTGGCAGGTAAGGTTACTGGCAACAACTATGCAGCTTAGGGAAAAGTTCCATATGTTGGGAGCAGGGAGGCAGGGGGAATCAACAGGAACACGCCGTTCCAGCAGGGGTTAGGTAGCACAGAGTCTCTGAATCCCATGCAAGACCCCACGCTGAAACAGAAAGGGTGCACAAGTCTGACATGCTCTCTTGGTAAGAAAAACTCACCTTTTTATCTGTTCAAAGCACATATCTCAATATTCCATTAAAAAAGAAAAACAGAAAAAACCTTTCTTGGACAAAGGCTCTTCTCAAATTTTCTGCAGCAGGAGCTATCAAAATACAAGCAAGTCTCAGAGCACACTTTGGCTGATGTAAGTGGTGGCTCACTGACATCAGCAGCAAATCCAACTTTAAGCTTTCCAGAACAATTCAGTTTCCTGAACCATTTACAAAGCCTCTTCCTTCAACAACAATCAAACAGCCCAAGTTCCTCCAACACAGTACAGGCTCCACTCAAAGTGCAGCAGTTTACGTCAGCAACTAAACTGCTCTCCTTGAGAGGTCATTTTAATCCAGTCCACTTCAAAAGATGTTTCCTTGATACAACCTTCTTCATTTTTGCATTGTGATTTCTACAAAACTCCCTGGTGCCTGTCATCATCCTACTGTTTCTTTGGGGTAACTTTTTCCTCAATAAAGTAAGCTCAACACTGAAATCCAGCCCTGCAATTACCAGTAACTTGCAGGTAACACAGGCCATATTTTACATTCTGAATCTTAAACACATGGTAGAATATAGGTGCTAATATTAAATTTAGAAATGGTTTCCCATCGTCGGGTTCCATTTAAGGCAAACAGAATCAGTACTGTCAGTGCAAGGTTATTAAGAAAAACAAATTTCTCCTCACCACAAATTGCGACTTAATGACAAGACTAAAGGCCATGGTTTAGTGTTTGATAGGAACGGTTGGACTCGATGATCCGGTGGGTCTCTTCCAACCTGGTTATTCTATGATTCTATGACTTATAAGAACATATGTTTTGTATTATTTTATTTGCTTTATTAAAGTTTTTTTTCTAACCAAGAGCTAACATTAGTGTTTTTAATTTAGGAAAAAACTCAAAGAATGATGCAATGATGCAGACTTGCCCTGCATGAGTATGCAAAAAAAAAAATCAAGCTAATTCAGGAAGGTAGTGAACAAAAGACACCCTAGACATGAAACAAAGACCTGGACTCCTCTAGCAGCAAGGACTCAGCAGCCAAAACACTGGTGAGGGAGGCATCTGATGGCATTCTAAGCCATTTCCAAGGCATGCTCCTCATTAAAATGTATCATAGCAATAAAAGCTATAGTATCTCTTCTTGTAAGTCTTCAAAAACAAAAGATAGGAAGCGTATCTGGATACTGCTCAAGTGTCTGGGGAGAACTATTGCAGATGTATCCATTTTTCCAAAGTACATCATGTTCAACCTGTTCTTAAGAGCATGCAGCCACAGCAAAGGCACCTGGGTGTCTCCTGCCAATTGTTAGATTTAGACTGAAAATCTGTCTACAAAGAAAAATAATGTATTCAGCAAATCTTCTGTTAATACTCAGAAACTTCTAGTCCAATTCTCAGGCTGTTAGAAGTCAATCCAGCATTAACAAAGACTATGCATTTAAACAGTTTATAAATGGTTGCTATGTGTCTTGGCTCTATAAATCTCTCCCAAACTACTCTAATAAAATTATGCCTTTTAGAATCTTTGTAAATTAAATTTATATCTCTGGAAACTAGATCTGTGTGAAGAGAAGAGCTCCCCCACACATACTCTTTACATAACAGAACTCTGGAAAACCATGTAAGAAAATCTTAATGGAAAGCCCCAGGTCTGACAGACACATCTGACGGAAAAGAAAACCAAAGCCACTGCTGCAGGCTCTTCCAGCAGATCCGTTTGCTTAGGGGGCTTACACCAACACAAGCTCCCCTCCCCGGGGGGAGTTCGTTCAGTGTGTCTAAATACCTGAACAGGAAGTAGATGCCCAATTACACTTCATGAAACCCAGCTCAACCACAGAGACTGAGCTTAAAGCTCCCACTCCCACCTTTCGCACATTCTCCAGTTCCTTCTGCTTGTTCTCATTGGCCGTCTGGAGTTCTTTCATCTGCCTCTCCAGCTCTTCTTGCTCAGCTAACAGCTTCTGGCGCAATTCTTTTCGTTTTTGGCGTGCTTCTTTGTGGGGTGGAGGACTCCCCGCTCTCAGCAGGTTTACTGTGGTCTGTATGGCTGGAAGGGAATGTGCAAGAGAACATTAGGGAAGGGAAATACTAACCTGTCTGAATAGCCTTAGTGATTTAATATTTGGGGTGTATTGTTCATTGTTTTGTTTGGATTTTTTTTTAACTTTAATTTATTTTTAAAATCAGAAATAACTGTTGTCAGTTACCCGAATTCTCAACCTGCCAGCTGTCAATACAAACCAAAAGTGAGATACACTAGGCTTTCAGAATTGGTCGTGTGCCCCAAGGATAATGTCTGGCAATTTCAGGGCATTATGTCAACTCCAATATTGACTTCCAACAGGCAGTGGATATACAAGTCATCTGTATGCCTAGCGGCAGAAATCCTGTCCAACATTTCAAGATATCCTACTATCTAGATTCAGTGACTCTCATCATGCAGTAAGATGTTATCCAACACATACATCACCTATTCCCCCATAACCAACCTTAAACCCTTTGCTTTTACCAGTATTCCACAAGAAAACTTTGTCCAGTAAGACAGCAGCTCTCATTCACTTATATTCAGTGAGGGAATACTTAGAGAGGAAAGCTGAGGAGTGGCAGATGATTTTCATATTTTATACACCCACTACAACTGTGAAAAAAGATCTTTTGGAACCAAGTAATCATTCATCACACATCAGACTTCAGTGCATTTAAACTCACACTGTACCTAAAAGAGGGAAGTGCAAATCAAAGTACACAGCTCCAAATATTTAAATGCTGTTTGTACTTCAGTGGCATTGGCAACGGTGGGTTTGCAAGAGCTTCTACCTCACTCGCTGCACAGGATGCACACAACTATCACTCAGCACATATCTGGGAAGGCATCATGGAAACAGTGACTTCACCTGGGAACAGAAAAGGAAGCCCCAGTTCCCAGCCTTCTCCTCAGCTCACCAAACCATACTACCTTAAACAAAACTGTAAAAGCAAAGACAATATTTTATGATGCTGAAAAACACAAGCTTTGCCTTTCTCCCCAAAAGCAACAATTTACAATGTATTCCCCTTCCATCCCTAAAAGTACAGCCAATATAGAAAAAGCAAATAACACCACTATCTATTTCTGAGGCATCTAAACTAACAGAAACCAATCCTCCTTACATGGATCCCTAGTTCTTCCTCAGTCTCAGACTCCTTAAAGATCTCTTCCATGTGCTCAAAACAGAGGAACCAAAATATCACATGACCAAGAATTTCAACCTTGAGTAAAGCACAGCTGTAAGACTTCAGCATGCCTTACCTTCCACATAACTAGGATTTTTGAAACCTCACCTTGAATCCACTCCTGCTTCTTCTTTTTATCAGAGGCACTGATCTCAAAGCTTTTATCGAGACACTTTATGAGAAAAAGGCACTTCTTTCCATCTTTGTCGGGCAAGGCCTAGAATGGGTAACAAAGGATTAGCCTTGCAAATACTGAAATCTACATTATACTATCAAGCCTCATGTATGCAGTTACCTCTTAGAGCCAAAATACCAGTTCTAAGACCCTTTATAAAAGAATGGTTATGCACTGTTTTATATAAATTTAAAAAAATTTGTTAATAAGAAAATATCTAGAGTCCATCTTGCACATGAGAAGATTCACTCTCCTCCTTAAAGATACTAATAGGTTTTGGTGGTTTGTGGTTTTGTTGCTCTTTTTTTACCTCTACACAACAGTTGCCATCCAGTATGATGTCTCCCTTCTTGTCCTTTAAATCTTCACTTATATAGTAGGAAATAATATTAGGTTTTAGCACAAACCATCGTTCCGTCCAATTTTTCCTTTTATGACCTTTCTTCAACATATAGCCCTGTAAAAAAAACCAAAACAAACAACCACTTGATCAGCTGAAATGCCAGGCTGCTCCTGAACTGCCTGGTCTTTTGGTTACGTGGCTCAAAGTACTAATACAGCACACAGAAAAGTTAGCTCCAAGTTCTAAATACTTCACCTACACACTTTCATTCCTAATACTAGCACACTGTTAATTATTCAACCCAGGAGAAATTACTCATTGTTCTCTCCAAATTTGAAGTAACTGGGTTATCTGAACAGCTGAACAATTATGTCATTATCAAGTCATTATTATGACTCTTCTCTTCGGTGACCTTTACTGTTTAATTTTCTTCAGTCAAGCTGAGGCATTTGTGATCACTAAGACTCATCTGAAATATTTTAACACCTACTGTTATTAAAAATCCGTCCTGTGGATGCACACCCCAGTGACAGATGTGGGCCTACAGATAGGCACTGTAAATCCAGTCTGTTATGGGATATTCCCAGGGACAAAGCAGAAGCACCCTTGTCCCGCGAGTGGCTCCACTCTGCCAACACATTCATTTAGCTGCACCCCACTGAAGAAGTGACCCCATACAGGATTCTTCAATCAGTACGTTAGAGAAACTGGTAACAGAACCATACTCCTGACACCTTAACTGAACCGGATATGGGAGCGCTGGTGGAGCCTGGATTTTCCCTTAAAGGAACTGAAATGTACTTCAATTTAGATAATGCCAAGCTTTCACTGCAGTATTATTTTTCTGGAAAGATGACCCACTCAGCTTTCTATATGAGAAGAACACTTGTAAACCTTAAAAAGACGGCGTCAAAAGAAGGAAGAGAAGCCCATACTTTTCCACAGAGTATTATACAAATAAAAGAATAAAAATCATAATGTTCTATAATAACAATAAATATAGCTGATACCATGATCGAATAACAGAAGATTGCCTCTATGGAGTATTAATGTATCTAAATTATAAGCAGCAATACTAAGTGCAGTTTTACTGGTAACACTGTTGTACATCATCCAGTGCAGCTATAGCAATTCAAAACCATCTCATGGAAAGGAAAGTGGGCAAGGAACGATATGATGATTGGTCATTCTTTCATTTGATTTGTAGTGGCCTTATCAGGAGCATTGCTGTCACCTAGTCAGTTTTTAATCCAGAGTTTCAAAGTTTGCCAGTACTTTAGCTGTACCTGCCATTTCTGAAGCCACATTCCCCAATTACTTACACACTTTTGTCTGAATCCTAAGTTCAGAAAAAAGTAAAATCGCACATGAAACTGAAACACCTACATCAATATAGCTATGAACAAGCAGTACAGAAAGCACTGTACTCAAAGTATTCCAGATTGAGAAGACTGAAGAGTTGCAAAGGAGACCAAGGAGTGTTTTGCTGTAACTTTTGTGTCCCAAGTGCAGGACCTGACATTTGGCCTTGTTAAACCTCATGCCATTGGTCTCAGCCCAGCGGTCCAGCCTGTTTAGATCCCCTTGTGGAGCCTCCCTACCCTCCAGCAGATTGACACTACCTCCTAGCTTACGGTCGTCTGCAAACTTACTAAGAGTGCAACTTTGGATACAAGCAAATGAATGCACTATGGCATATTTAAGTCTAAGGTGTCTTTCTGTACAGGTCAGAGGGGAAAATTTCAGGACAGCTGGAGCAGCTCTTTTGTTTAAAAAAAAAAAAAAAAGAAAACACACAACCTCCCCCACCAAACTAAGCAAACAAAAAAGAAACAAACCCCTCAACACTCGGCTTCTCTGTGCTCAGCTTCTCTAGCCACTTAAATATGGTCAGAGCCAAGGCCGTGCCTATTCCCCTGTGCTATCCCACCCCTTTGCTCCAAAACAGGAATGCACAGAGAAGCAGCTTTGTTTGCCGCCTCCATACTCAGTTCTGAGGTCTGGGTGGTCACAAAGGTATGTGAAGGACACCTGCAGCTTCACGCCTTCGTGCCTTGCACAGTCCAGGTCACGACCAGGTGTTTTTCCCCCCTCCTGACATACTAAATTTGCTTTCAAAGCCAAGCTGATTGGTATTTTCTCCCTCAAATTTCTGCAAAATATTTATTTATTATTTCTGTGCATCAGGTGCTTCTCATCTTCCAAGAGCCCACTGACAGCTCCTGGGGATCTTTTCACACCAACTATCACATGAAGGACACATCTTTCAGGAAACTAAATACCACCGATGTAATCATTGCTACCCACTATAAGCCTTGGAGATCCAGGGTAAGCGTACTATAAACAGGGTAGTATGAGTCTTGGCTACAATACAGTACATCATTAGTTAATATATCAAAGTAATCACATATTGTAATAAGCAGGACAATTACTTGAATCAACAAGGTATCGTGGTACAAGCTGCGACTGAACCAGACATCTAAGTCACATGGGGAATTCCGTTCTCCATTAGGCCAGTGATGGTCCAGGAGGCACCGGGCCAGATCTTGACACAAACTATTTTTACATGTCAAGGAACCACTCAAAGATACTCAGACATCCTTGAGAAAGGGGCCCAGTCACCAAGAGAGGAAAGAAAGGAGACAGTAAAAAAAGAGGGGGAGGGATGGGGGGAAACAGAGAGATACAATGCAATATCAAAACTGAAAAGAACTCAGATTTCCTCATAAGTTTCAAGTGCAAGGATGGACCTGACACTGGTTATTTTATTTTCATTACTTCATTTTTCCCCCAACTGACTCTGTGTGTGTGTGTGTGTCCCAGACCTCACCTCCAACAGGCATCCAGCAGTTAACAAAAATAGACGTTTGCATTGTTCTGTGGATATTCTGAAAGAATTTCCTGTGCCAGGACCTTCTGATAATTTCTTCGGAACAGTTTTGCAAAGGCTGCCAAGAAAGCCTTTGTTTCTCTCCTCACCAAGAAACCAAAAAAATCAAAGATGAAAAAAATTCCCTGTCAGGTAAAAGTTGATTTTAAATAGCTCTCTAGGTAAGCTCTGCTGTGACCCTCAGGTTCCTGTGCACTTATACTTCCCATAGAAGAAATGCAATTTTCAAAGCCATTCCTAAACTGACACTGTAGCCACTGGAAATCTGAAAAACTGAAGACTGACAGAAGCGTGCATACAATATTAAGGCCAGCATGTGTTTGAGTACAGGTAGATAAGTGTTCAGTCACATAGCCTGCTAAGCAGAACAAGAAGAGAGAGCACTCCAGAGCTCTTCTACACCTTTTTGCACTGTTTTAGTGGGGCAACTTAGAAGCAGACCTTTCAGCTGGGCCTTTGTCCAGACCCCCTCATTTGAATAGAGTTTATCATCAGCACAACTTATATTTGCTAGAACATAACTGAAACAAAAAAAAAGTGTTTTAAAAGACTGAAACATCATTACCAGTTTAAGAGCTGCGTGTTGCAGCCATCCTGTCAGCTAACAAGCAGCTGATACTTGTATAAAAAAAGGCTGTATTTCAAGTCAGAGCACACCACTTTTACTTTCTGAAAACAAACTCTTCCAACAAGCAATTCATTCATAATACTGCCAACAGTTACAACAATCTGAACTGCAGCACAATTTCTCTTATAAAAAGAGGCTCATATTAAAGAACTTTTAGAAGTAATTTACCTCATTTCCCTCTGCTCATTATCCATCAGGTAAGGAAATACCAGCAAAAGTTGAACATTTTCTAATTATGCAATGAATTATTCTGCTTTAAAACATTCCTTCTCCGTGATTCTTACCTGTTTGAGTACATCTAATATGAGCTCATTAAAGACTTCGTTGATTGCCATGGACACTGTCTGTCCGTCCATCCCTTTACTAAACCGCCCACTTCCAATCAGATCAATCAGCTCCCACGCGGAGAGGCCTTCTCGACTGGTGTTCAGAGCAATCTTATAATGGTCAAACTGCTCTTGCTGCCAGCCAGCTCCCATTGCTTCAGTGAGTTTTTTAAGTAAATATTCAATCTGTACAGAAATACAAACAGAAATTAATAATTTTCAGCAGGCACAGAAATGAAGTATTTCAGAGCTGTAAACAAAGCTTCTCTAGAGACTACTGCTACAGTTAGATTCCTACATTCACATTTAAGGCCCTAAACGTAGATAGTTAATTAGCAAAGATTTTAGGTTCCTGCCTCAGTTGAACTTTTGACTGCTAAGCCCATCCCACAGCCTCTCTCTTCTTAGAGAGGAAACAAAGAATTGAATCTGGCAGCCTCTTTTAATATTTCAGATTCCTGCAGAACACATGGGGCCTTCCCTGCAACAGCGTCTAAACCGTGATGACTGAAGTGTGAGAAAGCAAGAATTTTCAAAAAGCATTCTTGTAAAATGAAAACAAACTAGAAAAAGTAAGAAGAGACTGCAGTTTGAACAAGCAGTGAAATGAAAAACTACCAAGGTACAATCACTTATTCTAGTCTTCACCTGCACCCTCTTCTCCAGCTCTCAAGCAGTCCATCACTGGACAGATGTATTGACAGGAGTAAAAGAATAAATTTTTCATGTCCACTTTTAATGTTTCCAAAATAAACTCTCCTTTTCCTCTAATCTTTCATCATTCTGTAAGTGTTACTATACACAGGGTAATAATACAAATAACACTAGTCAAAATAAACACAGGAATGAAAAAGAAGGAAAGAAGGACTGATTTCTTGTTTGGTTTTTTTATGTTGTTTTTGAACTCCTGACTGTTTGCTCTTTAAACAACAATATTTTAATCTAAACCCATCTACAGCTCTGAGCACATGTAAAATGCTTATAATAGCTCTTTAAACAACATAATTACCAAGAACCTTCCTACAAGTAAAATACAAGGAAGAAAAAGCCACGCTTCTAAGTTTCTATGACTGAAGTCATAGGATACCAATTACAGCATTTAACCCAGTTTTGAAGACAGACCAAGCTAATGAGTAATGGCTCACTGCATTTCCTCTCCGGCTTTGCAGGGAACCCTATTGCCTTCAGGAACCAGCCAAGGCAAACAGTAAATCCATCTGCACCCTCCCTATGGAGGAAGGTAGAAGAGAAAGTGCTCAGGAGCCTTGCAACAGAGTACAGAATCATTAGGTTGGAAAAGACCCACAGGATCATCAAGTCCAACCATTGCTATCAATCACTAAACCATGCGCCCCAGCATCTCATCCACCTATCCTTTAAATGCCTCCAGGGAAGGTGATTCAACCACCTCCCTGGGCAGCCTGTTCCAGTGCTCAGTGACCCTTTCCCTTTTTTTTCCTGATGTCAAGCCTGAACCTCTCCTGGTGGAGCTTGAGGCCATTGCCTCTTGTCCTGTCCCCTGTCACTTGGGAGAAGAGGCCAGCACCCTCCTCTGTACAACCACCTTTCAGGTAGTTGTAGAGAGCAATGAGGTCTCCCCTCAGCCTCCAGCCCCTTCACCAGCTTCATCACTCATACCACCCTCTCATACCAGCCCATGGCAGGGACAGGGCAGCACCAGCTCCACAAGGGAGTTCCCCTCCCCTCCAGCCACCACCAAACCTCTTCGTGGTAGATCAGGCCATGAAGCTGCCCCGCTTCACTACAGGCATGAAGGGTGCAACAGGCTGGGAACTGCACACTGCCTGGTGGAGGTGGCAGGGAAAGCAACACGATTCTTTCGGGTTCCCTCTGTGCACATGGAAGTAACACCAGTTTCCTCAAGAGCTGCTTTCCTGAAAGTTACTCTCTCTGGATAGTCTGCTCCACTTGCAGTTTACCTATTTTAGGTGTGGTTTTGGAAACACCAAGTGACTCAAAAATCTGAATCACATTATCAAAAATGACTAACGTGTACAGCATGAACATGTCTCATTGAAAAGCAGTAGAAATCAAAGGCTTTCCAGGACTTCATTTTTCTAATCGCCAACGCTGGTTCACCTTCGCTCCCTAGCACTGCTTGGATACATACAATTTCTCCTACAGGTAAGAAAAAAAAAAACCTGAGAGTCAGATGACTCACCAGAGAATAAATTAACTTTTCAGCTACAGCTCAGAGTCACAGCTGGTCTAATAGACTCTCGAGCACCTAGCAGTCTCCGTGCAAGAGATTAGTGAGTACAAAGAAATAAAGAAGTGGGTTTTTTCCTCACACATTTCACCACAAGGACTCCCAGGCCCCAAGGTTTTGATGCAGCACACATGCTAATTTTGTGGCTGCTTCTCTGTCTTGCAACTAGTCCAGGCAAATCCCTTTCTTTTCCTCGCATCCCTAATCAAGAAACACATGAGCATGTACCAGCACACACTCAGTTTGGCAAAGCAGTAATTGCCAAATTCACCCTACAGATGGGAGGGCTTTTCTTACTACTCTGGCTCAGTAACTGTTCTTAGCCTCACAGCCCCTACTGCAGCAGCACACGGGCCAACTACAGCAAAAGAGAGAAGCTGCTGAAAACCCCTGTATGGTCTAGAGGAAAGTTCCCGCTCCACTGAACGAGCAGACAGCAAGTATCTCTCTGAGAGGTGGCTGTCCCATCCTCCTCATAAAGACAGTCTTAGGAGAAGACAGGCTATAGCCAGGCACTGAACACTCCTCCAGGGTGGGTGCAGAAGTTGTGGAGAGCACTGCTTTTCCTTTTGGCTTCACCAAGCAAGGCACTTAAGTATTTTTCAGCTCCTCGTGTGATTTTTACAAGCTGAGATGTGATTTGAACAGGGACCTCTGCCCCAGCAGCGTTCAGATTGCAGACAAGCGTGACTAAGACAGGGCACAAGGTTTACGGTAACCAGCAGAGAGGGCTCTGGGCTCCGTGCTGTGCCCACCTGCCGTGTGAGGAAAGCCCCTGGGGAGGGCACCTGCACACCTGCTGGGCCCCCTCCGCTCGCAGGCTGGGGAGGGCAGCACAGGCCTCCTGTCACTGCAGGATCAAGGCTCTGCGGTGCCACAGTCACTGCTGTTCATGTTCCATTGTTCACCAGAGCAGGTCATAGAGCTGGGCTCTGCAACGGTTCCATGCACAGCTCTGAATCATTGAAGTTAATGCAGTCACAGGATAGCAAGGGAATTTCTGCACGCCGTTCTAATCAACCAATGCAAAATTTTACTAGGTTTCTGTAAAATTCAGAAACTAATTCCTTTTAAAAAAATGCTTTGCTGATTCTTCACTTTCCAAAACCCTAACTTAAAAAATTAATTCAAGGTTTCTGAGCATCAGCTACCATAAATCCTCAGCATTCAGTTAAAGGCAGGAAGCAGCTTACTTCCTATTCCAGGCAACGTTGATAGAAAAAAAAAAAGCAACCCAAAAAAGCCCCTTCGCAGCATGCAATAACAGTAGCATTGTGAATTCGTTTCAAAATAAACCTCCCAAGACCTGGATTTGATGAGTTGAAAGGAGCTCTGGCATCAATACAGGACTAACTTGTTTCCCCACGTTTGAAACACATTCTGCCACCCAGCTCAGTCCCTCCGAGCAGAGCCAGTTCTCAGTTATGATTCCATACTTCAATTGAAAGGAAAGCTAAAATAACTGAGGCATAATTAGGTAGATACTATACCTGCCAAAATGCTAGACAAAATGATTAAAATGTAATGAACTTTAAAATGTATTGTTCCAAGATTTCACAACCTATTGCACTTCTTCAGGGACCCAGTGCTCAAATTGCTTTGGTTAATTATCTCAGAGTACTACGACTCACTTGCAGACAAAGGGACACACACACAATCCCACACCTGAAGAGATTCTTTTTGCTTTTTCGTTCAAGCCAAATGAACAAAATGTATGCCAAACTAATAGTCTGGAAAAGAAGCAGAGCAAAACTTTTGGCTAGTACACATTAAGTCAATGCATCCTTGCATTAGTCTAATCTCCCAGCTGCAAGTCACTAACACAATGATAAATCCCACTAAAGCACATAAAATATCTCATTATTTTAAAATATATTAACTCATCTTAGTTGAAAAGGGACCTGCGTTTTTACTTTCTAAAATTAAAAAAAAAAAAAAAATCAAGCTTTATCTTGCATTAAGATAAGTACATGGCTAGCCCAAGTCCCCATAAAAATTTATTGCTCAACAACTGGAGTGTTGAGGTGGGGTGTAAATATGGAATAGTGCAAGGTAAATACAAAGAAGTACTTTGGAACTGGTAAGTGTGGAAGCAAAGAAGAGACTATTCATTATGTGCTCAAATTAGGAACCTCTGAGAGCAAATGACATTTCCCCTCCTCCACAAAGAGACATGTCAAGTCAGCAAATAGCTGACAAATTAAGTCTACTGGCTCAAATATAACGCTGGTTAAAAAGTTGAGTCTTGAAAAGCAAACATGAAGCAATGTTTGCTGCTATTCAGACTGCACCTCACTCCCTTTCGGATACAGACACAGAGGGGATGCTAACACTAAATATGTCATTACAGACAAACTGGCTCCACAGTATGAAAACCAGCTTTCATCTCACCTCAACAGAAAATTTTCAAGCAGAATTTTGCCTAGAGAATACAAAAATAATATAAAGAACGCAAGCTCTTTAGCATTAACTATGCAGCCTGTTTGGTACCTTTTTTCCAAGAGCACTTTCTTTTCCCATTGTTCAATGCCCATTTTCTTTGTTTTTCAGATATTCCAGGCACTATCTTCCATAGGGAATGAATCATAGATATTTCACTATTTTTCTCATATACGAGGGAGTCTCTTAGAAGATGAAAAATAATGCAAGGAGGCATTCACGCCCAGTGGAGCAGAGCAGACAAGGCTATTCTGGTCCAGGCTATTCAAATAAGGCTTATGATATTAACAGAGCAGATGTAAGAAGTCTACCATGTTGTACAAAATTTAATGGAAGCACATGTTACCGGGCAAGAGACATGAAAGCAATTCTATCCTCTTTCACAGTTATCATCTATTCCTTTTTGATTCCATCAGAACATCACTTACTTTTAAGTCAAATATATGTTTCTTCCCTTCCACCAACAAAAAAACCCCACACAAGAATTTACTAACTTCACAGACAATAACTACTCTGGAGTAACAGACTTGGCAAAAACTTTGTTCATTATGTAGTGTAAGCTATTATCATCCTTTTGGTTTTTAATTAAATTAGCATTAAATAACATAATAAAGGTCATTTCAAGAAAGTGTAACACATAAACATGTAAATCCTAAGGACAACCTGCTGCGTGAGCTGAAAACTGTCGTATTTTTTGCAGCAATCAAGGAAGAGTAGTAAAATGGGAAGAAATGATGCAAGTCATAAGTGACTAAACATCTTTCTAAGCATCGTCAGCAAATTGTACAGGTCATGGGTCAATTAAAACCCCAGACAGGCAACTTTCTTTCTTATTGTATCAGTTTTAATTTTAACCAAGGTTCAATTCCCACTATTTCATTCATTGCTTCAATTTCTGATACTAGAATAAAGAATAAGGAAGCTAATGTGGTCACAAAAATCTTTTTCTGCAAGAAATGTCTCCAGAAGAATTGCCACTGGACAGCTTCAGACTTTTGCCTCCTCTGCCTAAAAAACATCCCCTCATTTCAAATGTACAGAAAGCCACACAAGGTTTTGACAGTCTTCGGCCTAACCAGGAAAATCAGAAACGCCACATGTTTGAAAATGTGAATTAAGGCAATCGGTTCAGAATCTAGGGACAGGAGCTGGACTCCATGTTCCTTGTGGGTCACTTTTCAGCATTCTACAACTCTATGGTAACATAGTTCAAGGCTAGGGGACAAATGAAAAATGGCTGTACAAGTCTTTCCTTGAGAAGCCAGGCTTAAAAAGCAGAGACACCAAATATATGTTTGGCTTATTTAAAACAAGTTATGCGAACACTTTATTACATAAAGAACGTGCAGCTTGCAGTGCACATATCTATGAGTTTCACCATCAAGGATGGCACAGAAACACAGCTAACCACACACCACAGATTTCACGCGATAAAGCACTCCCAAGGCTGCAGTCACATGTCCAGAAATAAGAAAGGGGAAGTGTGTGGAAACAGAAAAGTCTGGTTAAACAACACTAGGGCACACAAATGAGTCTTTAACAACTAAGAGGTGAACTGTAAGGGAAGCTCATGGCAGACCAGAAATATTTCTTCTCTTGTGGCTATCTTTCTTCTCTTTATTCTACCCTTCTCAGGAAAGGGGTAATGCCTGTGAAAGCTGAAGGAAATACATACTCAAACGTCTGCACCTCAGATGAACTAGTGGAAAAGAACAACAGCAGGGAGGGGAATCCCACCCAGGCCCCCAATTTTGAGGCGCATTAGCAATAAAGGTCCTTGCTAGAGCTCTGTCTGCTGCACCAGGAAGCAATTCTGTTGTTAGCCAAGAATTACATTAATTCTGAAAGCTTTCCATAAGGACTAATTTCATCGAGAGCAAACTAAACATAGCACTGTTTCTCTTCAGTCCATCTGTATCTCTTTGAAATACTACATTCATCCAGTTCACAGAAGTGTTTTACTTTGTGCGTAGTAAGGCTTCTTACTTCAAAGGGGAGGGAGCTTTCGGATAAGATACCATTTTGCATTTCCCTGGGACACGATCACCTTCGCAAAACAAACATTCATGGGGCTCTGTTCCTTTCCACCTCCCCAACTCCCCTCAGCTGCCCACCAGTCACCAGCAGGAGCTACACTGGAGCCCAAGGCCATTACCAGCTGAGCCCAGTGCCCTCCACAGACACCAGCTCCTGCCTCTCTGTGACCCAACTTCTCCCCATAACATAAAGGGATCCACTGAAGCTTGTAGTCACATCCCAAAACTACACACTTCAGCCCAAGCCCCTCCCCAAGCTGGATTTTATTAACCTTACTCCCCTCAAGCGCAGCGCTGCCGTCTCTCCTTCCACGGTAGGTGAGGAGCACAAGCCGGAGGCTGCCTCTGACTTTCAGCCTGGCCTCTGCTAAACAAGCAACTTCGGGTCTTTGTGTTGCTTTCAAATTCCCTTTGCGTAACTGCTTTCATCATTTTACTTTTTCTAAAGCTTTCCTCTGCCTGCATCTCCTTTCTGAAGAAGCCTGTTTTCCCTTCCCTGGCTGAGCTGCAGCTGTTCCCAATTTGCTGCCCATTCAACACCTGGACAGGGAATCAAGACTGAACATTTTGCAGATGGGGTAGCGCCCCGCCACAATTACCTGGCTAACAGTAAAGTCCTAGCACAGCAGCACCAGCACAGAAGTATTAAACACAACACAGGCAAGAAGGAGGGAAAGCAGCCTCAATTTCTAGTTGGTGCAGTGCAAAGATGGTGAAACTGCAGCCATGTGAGTTTTCCAGATATTAAATTCTTCATATGAGTGCAGAAACCACTTATCTAATTTTAAAAAATAAAAGGAAAATCAGACTCAAACAGGTTGCATAGAGCAGCTGCTCCAAGGAGAAGGAAGAGGAGGCATCCTCACAGCCACGTGAAGTTGTATCAGTACATTCACTAGAGACCAAAGAAGTTCTGTCTATCATAATCTTTCCATTCACAAGATAGGATACAAAAATCTTCAAGAGATTGCCCTTCCAACCTGAAAGTATGAGGCAAATTTTCCTTGTTATAAAGAGGGAAACAAAATCTCTGAAATCAAAAAGCCTACGAGGTGGGAGGGAGGGAAGAAGGGGAAGGGCTGGATCCCACACAAAGGACTCCAAGCCAGAAACTGCAGTAAATTTTATGTTGCAATATTCTTAGCGAGCAGCTAAGAGCAACAGCCAGCAAAACTTGCTCCCTAGCTGGGAAGTTATAGCCACCCATGAGAGGTTTATGTTGGTCTCACCAAATCATTAATACAAACGTGACAGAACACCAATGCTTCACTATCCTCTCCTCTGTTCTTTACTTTGCAAAAATCCCCTCACTTCATACACGATGTACAAGCTATTCTGTAATTAATGACAGGGCACAATATTAAGTGGTGAAAACATAATACATAATCAAGTTTTATTATGAACTCAAGAGGCATAAGAAGTAAATGGGAAGAAAAATACCTCTACTAGGCACCAGTATAATTTCTAACACTATTGAAAAAAGTTATTTTCTGCACTAAGGCAACAACTACAAGTTTGTACAAAAAATGCTTTGCAAATATGGAGTTTAAATTTAAAATTAAAAAAACAGACACAAGAACTTAAAAGGTAGGTATGAAAGCTCACACAGAGAAAAAGAAAAACAGACTGAAATTGAGACTTTGCATCTTTACTTCTGGAATTTTGTGTAAATAAGTAAATGCGTAATTTTCAGGAGGCACAGAGAACCTGTGGAAGACCAAGGTAAACTAGAAAGGAGAGTGGTTAACGGACAGCATTCCTCCACCAGCTGATTACATTACCTGTGTGGTCTCAGGCAAAAGCTTAGAGTGAATACAGGCATTGTATACAATAAGAACAGAGCAGCCTTTCTTTGTCAGGCTCTATTATCCTTCTTTAAACAGTATTGCACAATTCAAATCTTGCTGTAAGCAAGGAGATGCAGACACCGGCCTACCTTAAGAATTTTAAAAATACTCCAAGTGGAAGAGCAATACAGGTTAACCCTGGACATTTAGGATGGGAAGGAAAGCAAACAACAGCTATGAAATTTGGAAAACCTCTTTGAGGCTCAGAGCCAACTCCGCAGCCCATCTCCCAGCAGACTGACACATCGCCATTACCTGGCTCAGCTTCTGAAGGCAGCACAAACCTGGGGTCTTTCCTGGTGGAGGGGGGCAAGTGAGCAATGCCACTGCCCCAGAGCTGGCAGGTCTGAATCTTTTAACCATGCCAACAAATAAAGAGATGTGAAATATCTACCCCTGGGTAAAGCAGGCTGTGTAGTGGGAAACACAATGACAAACCGGAGGTGTGGATTTGAGGTCCAGTTTTGACATTTATTAGTGGTTCTGACCTTCTACCAAAGCCAAATCTGGCATAAGTAAGAAAGGAATTGTCTTAGCTTTTGTAACCATGATCCCTCTCTCCCAGAGTTGACAGAAAGAGTCAGAATGCAAGCAAGAAGACTGTTCCATTTCTCATGGGAATATAACATGCCAGGTAAAACAAGAGACATTGTACAGAATTGAAGACTCCTGTTAAAATTGAGCGATAAGGCAAACCCAAGCAGTTCATCTTGATATAGAATGGGAGTTATTTGTTCTTTATGGTTTGGAACAGCAGCTTGAAGTCAAATCCAACAGTCAGGTTGTAGTGGCATGCAAATCAGACTGTTTCAATCCCTGACTGTTCAACAATTTGTAAATATTTTTTAACCAGTATTCCAGTACTGAACTGCAAATGCCTGGGATTTCCGAATACTGTTTTGCAAGAGATTATTTATGCCTATAGTTCTGATGTTTCTAATTCTTCCCTCACCCTTCCCCAAGGGCAGAATTGTGGAGATACTGAAATCTTGCTTTAGGGTTAGAATACCTATTTGAGCATTGCCCATTCTTGTTAATCAACTTAAAGCATAAAGAGATCTTTCTGGTATTATTCTTTCAACCATTCCAAGCAAGAGTGTTCAGGTGGGGGCTGCTTTTGATCAGAAACATACATCATCAGAAAGTTTGTACTTCTCCTTTTCATCGGGAGGGTGACATGAGACTGAAGACTCATCTTGCAAATCATAGTAAGACAGAGCAGAGAACTTTTCAGAATCACACTGACGTACAAACTGGGCAAAATTTTAATCACACAAGCACAGTGATTAAAGCTCACATGCATGCACTACTCATGAGTGAAGCAAGAATCTCAACAGCTCCAAAGGCAGTCTCCCCAACACCAGTCAGCCCTCACAAAAAACACAATAAGCCCTTCACTGGGGGGGGCAGGCAAAAGAACACACTTAGTCTAAATGACAGACATGCACAGCCATCAATATCTAAAGTGTCCTGTGGGAATCCCTGAATACGCACCCTGAGAGGCAAAGAAAAGCACCCAAACCCTTACATTATTAAAATAGAGGAGTAAAAGTGTTATATTTAAACAATTGCTTTATCTTAAATCTCTAGAGTAGCAAATGTTAACAGTTCAGCTGGGATGTTAAGCAAACTGTAGTTAAACAGTTTAAGTTTTTGCTTCTTACCTCCTCAGGTACAATGATTAAAGGGTATTTGTCCTCTGATAAGAAGTTAAAAATAACCCATACTTTAAATGCATCTTCATCACTAATCAGCAAAGGACTTTTAGAGAGGTTCTTTTTAGCACAGAGAGTCCAGCACATCCTGTTGAATTCAACTTTGTCAAAGTTTCCTTGAACCTAAAATGAAAAAATTGAACAAAAAAAAATTAATACATGCGAATGGCAGAGAATAACAGACAGACAAAATTTAAAAGACTAAGTTACACAAGAAGGCACCAAAAAATTCTAGCTTGCAAGAAATGTCAAGGCCCAAAAAAAGCACCGCAGCAGCCTAGTCTGACTTCCTGCTAAGGTTTTTCTTCCAGCAAAACCTACATCCAGCCCCCAATTCCTGGTCAAGTTAATAACACCCTAAGTTCATGTGCAGGAGGCTACCCTGCATTCTGTCTTTCCTTTAGAACATCAGCTTCCAAAACATCTTCAGAACTGTGTTAGTTCCAACTGCATTTCAGTTGCACTGAGTTACTAAGATTTTATACAGCAAATTTCGAAACCAGTATGCCAAAGCTACACATGAATACACTAGCTGTATTGGAACAACAGCTGGGAAAGACCTTTTTTCCCACTTCATATTACTCAAACATAACTCGTAGGAAAATATTCATAAACACATAACCATTTTTTGCTTCAACACTAATCCACTGAAATTTGTGGTTTTGGTACTGGACAGGGGATGATGTGACTGAGAGCAAACTGCAGAGAAGGACTTGGGGATGCTGACTGATGAGAAGCTCAACATGAGCCTGCAGTGTGCACTCGCAGCCCAGAAGGCCAACCATGGCCTGGGCTGCATCAAAAGAAATATGACCAGCAGATTGATAGAGGTGATTCTGCCCCTCCATTCCACTCTTGTGAGCCCTCATCTGAATATTGTGTCCAGTTCTGGAATCCTCAACATAAGAAGGATATGGAACTGTCAGAATGGGTCCAGAGGAGGGCTACAGAGATGATCAGAGGGCTGGAGCACCTCTCATAGGCGGACAGGCTGCGAAAGTTGGGGCTGTTCAGTCTGGAGAAGAGAAGGCTCCAAGGAGACCTTATAGTGACCTTCCAGCACCTAAAGGGGCTACAGGAGAGCTGGGGAGGGACTGTTCACAAAGGCTTGTGGTGACAGGACTAGGGGGAATGGCTTTAAACTGGAGAAGGGAAGACTTAGACTAGACATTAGGAGGAAATTCTTCACCAAGAGGGTGGTGAGGCACTGGCACAGGTTGTCCAGGGAAGTTGTGGATACCCCATCCCTGGAAGTGTTCACGGCCAGTTGGATGGGAACTTAAGCAGCCTGGTCTGGTGGGAGGTGTCCCTGCCCATGTAATTAGATGATCTTTAAGGTCCCTTCCAACTCAAACCATTCTGTGTTTCTATGATTCTATTAGATTTGCAAACCTTCACTTTATTGATAAAATAAAAATTCCTCTCATTTTCGTTTATGCTTTTTCATTTTTGTTATGCACCTAGCAACTGTACCTAGCCATCTGTGAATTATTTACATATGCGAAAGCTTTCATTTCCCCTATTTTGTTTTTAAACCCCCATTTATGCTAGAGATTACATCTATTTTCTCCCTATAGCTCTGCTATGCTATTTCTTTGCCAACTTGTAACTGATAAAGGTGTGTTCCGCACTGTAATGGAAGTCCCTTGAGATTGTGCAAAGCACGTCTAAGAAACAGGTTCTTTTACCTCTTGTGGTAATGACACCAGAAATGTTCAGCGACATTTTCTTATGACAGCCAAACCACGAATCTTAGATGCTTCAAGAATATCATTGCAAACTGTGTGATTTCCTACCACTTCTTGTAAGTGGTCAAATATAGTGGACGATGAGCCACAGTCACTAAGTCAGAGACAGACTAAGGAAGTGGATGAACTGATTTGAGTGGAGGAAAAAAAGGAAAAACAAAAAGGACAGAAGTAAACAGGAAAACAACCCAATGCCAAGAAGCACTTTACAGTACTGTTTAGAGGATTAAAAGTAAGACTATGAAAGAAAGCCACAGGCACCGCATGATTGCAGAGCAGGCCACCAATGTAAGTGACAATGCAAGAGGCAGGCTGCAGCTGTCCTTTGATCCAATTCGAAGCTATAGCTGCTACTGCCCCAGGCTCAACGTCCTCACTGTCTGCACAAGAAACATGGGTCTTAGATGAAACACCAGCTCAGTGAACACCCTCTGGAAGAAGGGCTAGAAGCCAGGTTTCCTTCTTCATTCAATTTGCCAGTGCTTCATCCCTTGGCTACTTCTCCCTACACTTTTCCTGCTTGTCCTCCCCACCCTGCCCAATGAAGCTTGACTACTTTTCTAAAACAACCTCACTCACCTTCAAGAGCAGTTCCACGTTCCACCTTGGAAATGTCCTAGCAGTTAAGCTACTCCCAAGGAAGCTGCTGACAGGGTGGGAAATCTCTCTTCCTACTGCCACCACCTGGCAAGTGCTCTAGACACTATAAATAAGGTGCGTTGCTCTATGAGCATCAACGACCACAGGGAGATGGGTGGAGAAAGGCATGAGCCCCAGACAGGGTAAAGGAAAGAGCGTGGTTTCTACTCATGGAGCAAAGTCAGAGTGCATGCATCTCAGAAACTCATGTAAAATCCCAAGTCACCTACAGCACGTTACCACCACCAAGAACAGGCAGCAGCCAAGCAGGAGGTTTGAGGACCATTCTGGTCAAGGGACCAGGTCACCCTTTGCCAGCACACTTATGCTGCTTAAATAATTAACAACTCATTATACAAGTGCATGCTTTTAACTGCACTTCATAATTTGTCCAAATTATTAGAAGCCACCATTTCATTTGGAAACTTCTGCAGTCCTCCACACTATTAACTCTACAGCAACTACCATTTTTTTGTGAATCTTGTCTAAGTGATGAAACATGCAAATGAACCGACTCCTCCAACCTCAAAAATGCCTAAACTCCTAGAGATAAAAATACAATCTAAAAGACACCTACCTTCCCTTTCTAAGAAGCTTCACAAGTAATCAAGAGAAAAATGCAGTAAACCCCATACAATTTTCTAGATGTTTAATTTCTAGTAACATGCAAAAACTGCATATTAGTAGAAAGAAATATACCATCATCTATATCTCACGAAATAAATCTAGAGCACAAGGAAATGCAGTAGTGGGTTCAGTACCAGAGATCAGATCAGTTACAAAAATATAACAAGCATTGCTAGTGTAACTAGCATTCACTAAGTTGTCTGGGGTTTAGAACCATGTCCCTCTTTGTCTTCCCCATTATAAATAAGGTGGTAAATATCACCATCACTGAAAGGGAAAAAGTTTCAAATTACCTACTTTGTAAATGATGGAACATGCCAAAATACCATTATGAAGCCAAGTAAAACAAATTAGGAAACATACTGGCAAGTGACGGCTCCCTCCTGAAAGGGACACATACAGAACATGCACAGATTTTGCTTCAGATGCAAGAAAATCCTAGGTAGATGCTTCTGCTAAGTAAGAAACAGCACAGTACTGGAAATCATCAAACAGGCAATAATTATTATTCAAATTAATTATTCAAATTTGCTATTTGGATAAAGGAAATTAATTGCAACCAATTTGCCTCCTTAAACTACTGACTTGGTGCCTCTCTTAAGGATGCCTTGGTTCTACATACAGGCTTTATTTCAGGGTAATATAGGGCAAGCTACAACTGCATTTAAGAGTACAACACGTTATTTCAAAAGGTAACAAAGTCCTCTCAATAAAATCATATGTCATAGTTATATATCTGTTTTAAAAGAAATCTAAGGATTCATTCTTTTAATATTTAACTAATGTTTTACAGAAAAATACCTTGTGATCAAAAAATCCTCTCTTGAGCAGGTTGCACTTGCTCAAACCAATTAATTCACTGGAAATTGAGAGAACTTCCTCGATATTTGTGGTTGTAAAGCACCAGTCCTTCTTTAGTAGCTTTGCTTATTAGCATAAATCAATAGCATTTTCTCTACAATAATCCCATCTAAAAACAGATTACATCTTGGAAGAATGAAAAAAGAAAGGCCTTCTTGTTTGCTTTTTTTGCTTGTTTGTTTTAAACAAAGGAGACACACTAAAAACCAGTGACTTCATCTCACTGCATGCTGTCTTTCAGCACTGATGTAGAGTCATCTCTGAAAGGTGAGATGTCACAATCAAGATTTTTCCAGTCTGCAAAGAAAGCCTCCTGTCTATAGAACTTTGCTAATTTTTAATAGTACATATCTAAATTGTTTACAGGTATTTAGTCAGGATTAAATAACATGAACTCACAGTTAATTTAATTGTGTTCCTTAACATTTCGTCTTTTAAGATGAACTAATGGTATGGGCACATCAGGCAATTGTCAGAAACCAGATCAGTGTATGAATAAAACAGCACAAGAAACTGTTCGCAGAGCCATGGCTCTTCCCTTTCATGAGGAAGCAAAGTAGCTTGTCCTTCTTTTTACCAAGGGGTAAGAAGGTGCCCCAGAGTAGCTAAACACTGTAAATTCACACCAACTTGCTTAAGGAGCCAGGTCTTTCATTTTCAAATTGAAGTGTTATTCAAAAGCAATTGCTCCTCATTTCCATAACTATTCTTCCTATAAATACCCTTTAGCAATAAAGCACGTTTAGATTTGAAGAAGCCTTCCATCTCTCTCTCTTTTTTAACTTAATGGCTTGCTGCTGCCTACAAATAGCACTAACAAAAACCACTGTGGTACAGACTCTAGGACTGCAATTCTTTGGTCAAAATAGAGTAAGGCCTTTTCTTTTACCCTCAAATACAGAAAAATACAGACCAGAGAGGCAGAGCAGCTGATATGCCTTAGCCAGATATAAGAAGCTTCTACTGCTTCCAAGCTGCCACACTGCACTATGTAGATCACATGTTCCACCAGTATTAAACGTAGATTAAAGAATCAGCAAAAATTAGCAGATCGGTCTGCAGAATTTGCATAATCTGCAATTGTTGCATTGAAATTTTCAGTAGCATGCCAGTTCAGGACTTCTTAACATTATATGGCTTTAAACATGAGTAGCTTTCAATTGGAAGGGTAAAGATTTAGACTAGACATTAGGAAGAAACTCTTCACCATGAGAGCCCTGGCACAGGTTGCCCAAGGAAGCTGTGGCTGCCCCATCCCTGGAGGTGTTCAAGGTCAGGTTGGATGGGACTTGGGCAGCCTGGTCTAGTAGGAGGTGTCCCTGCCCATGGTAGCGGGGATGGAACTGGATGATCTTTAAGGTCCCTTCCAACCCAAACCTATGGTTGCATAAAAGAAAGCAAACATCAATATATGTCTGCAGCCACAACATCAAAGGTTTCTGAGGTCAGCCCCTAAGTGTACAAGAAATCAGTGGTACGAAGCTGTCAGAAAAAAAGCAGGAAAACAGGGATTTTTTTTGGGGGGGGAGGAGGGGAGTTGGTTTGTTTGGGTTTTTTTTTTAAATTCCAAACCCAGTGACTTCCTATCCTAGAACAGGACAGAGCAGAGAAGAGCAGAGAGGGAAACCCTGCTGGCTTTCCAGAGTTTCCTCCAAAACAAGGCACAACAGAAATGAAGACGGCTCAGACACTGAAGGAAAGAACTTGAAATACAAAACTTAACAACAGTCTCTAGTGTCACCTACTAACTGGTCAAAGGGATTTACTTATTAAAAAAACTTGTGAATAGGCATTAAAGATATTTTTGCCCTTCCTTTTTGTGAAGAAGTCTATGACAATATTCTGTTACAGCCAGAGTATGAAGTGGAACAATCTATAGCTCCAAGACAGTTTGAAATAAATTCAAGCTTTATTGATATGAACTCGGTTCTGCATGAACACAGATTAGGCAATGGCAAGACGTAACAGGAAATAGAAGCCAAGAAGAGAAAAAAAGAAGTGGAGAACAGCGCATCCTTCCATTTTAAGGCAGAGACTCTCCAGAGTGCCCAAGCCATCACTACCCTACACAGGCAGACTCACAACCAGAGTGTCTTCACACCAGCATGTTTCCTGCAAGCAAAAGTCTACTGTAAAGACATTCTAACACAAAACCTGATAAAATTCAAAACTTACTTTTTCCAAGATGAATTTGTTTAGATAAGGCATGTAACCCTGATTGGAAACTGGTCCTTCGTCATCATCCCTGAAGTGCTCTTCCAAGGCCACTGGATCGTGGGGAACATTTAACACTGTGCACAAGTTGTGAGAAAGGACCTAAGGACAGAAGAGAAATCAGTGATGCTGCTGTTGGCCTTAACCATTCCCGACAGAGCAGAACTATTGATTCACAAAACCATGCGCAAAGTGACATTTGCACATCAGTGCAAGTTCTGCCCTGTGGATTTTTGTCAAAAACTAAAAGGTAACTGAAAAAGTTGACTCCAAGAATTCAGCAGCTTCAGCCAGTTGTGTGTTTACAGAAGCAACACTATCGCAGACAGGCCCATTCCTACAGAACTTCAAACACAGCAACAGCAGGCACCCTTTGCACACATATACTTAAGCATTTGAAAACAGGAGAGGCATGCAGAAACACCAAAGTAATATTTACAGAACGAAATTAGGCAGTTACTGAAAACAACCACAAACACCTAGGCTTTGAAATTATATTTACTATCTACTGAAAACGGGTAATACATAAAGCAACTCAAGATGTACCTTTAGTTTACAAAGAAATGACCACTGAAATTAAAGCATTAACTACAGATTTCTCTCATCATCCTGCCTTTGGGTTGCTTCTCAACACTCACTCCATGTTTCAGCTGGCAAAGGAAAAGTAATGTTACAGAAAGAGGAAGGGTTTAGGCATGCTTCTCAAATTTTTATTTTAAAAAAAGTATTTGCATGAATTCTGTCAAGAACTTAACACCCACCAGCACTCATGTCTATTCTTGAGAAATGACCTTCCAGAAGAGGCTACATGCTTGATTAGTTTTAAGGAAGTACTGAGTTATTGAAAACTAACTGGTAGCCAAAGCATCTCAGCTTCTTCAACTCAGGCTGAGTTTTGCATGCACAAACTAACACCTCAGTACCAACAACAGGAAGGCAGAGCCTGGGTAGCAATGACTCTGTGACCCCAGCACTTTCCCAAGAAAGGCAAAGCACCATCCCTTTCACTGTTCACACTGCCTTGAGTCAGGTCAGTCCTGTAACATGCTGTCCACAAGCTCTTAAGCACACTGTCACTCAGGATTTCACTTGGCATGATGCAGAGTTAAGCCTCCAAGAACCACATACCTGTTACGGGAACTGGGTTAAGCATTTAACTTCACCTGTCCAGGAATGGTTTATGTTGAAAAAAAATGGCACTAAGAACCAAAGGCAAAAATACAGGTAAAACAGATAGAAGAAAAACAGATTGCATCTTTTGAAAAGGCATGATGATTGTGCTATTTTTTTTTTAAGTGAACAACTAGATGGGACGGAATGAAACTGAATTTTGGCATACATTTTCCCTTTTTCATTGTGCAACATAAAATTAAAACCATCATACCTAAATGACACAAAGAGAAAGTAGTAAAAAAAAATGTGCGGAAAATTTATAAATGGGTCTATTTAGGGGAGTAGACATAAAGTAGTGGAGATAGGGGAGCCACAAAACAAGAAGTGAAAGTCTGAAGTCGCCAAAGCCTAGGAAATCAAGCCTACACCACACAGTCCAAATGTCTGGGCTTTCCCTCTCCCTACCCCCAGTAAATGTACATTTACTTTTCTTATATATCATAAGGAGACACGCAGAGTCAAAGAACCAGTAACTACAAAATCCTGCAAAAAGTAAATTCAGTTCAGAGAAGAATTCCTCTCTACATACCTACAAAGTTACATTTTCTTACAGAAAGGGACACATTTCCATGAGAAATACATATTTTCATTACTGCTAACAGTAAGGCAAGGACCTAAACAGGTGTAAAAGTTTAAAAACAGAAAAACAATTGCATCAGCCACATTAGAACAGAAGCTGCATTTCCCAAAGTAGCAAAATAGTATTTAGAACTTATCACATTTCACATTACCCTCCATCAACAGTATATTTCCCTTCAATTTACCTTTATTTTAACCACCATATCAAATTGGAGGTGATTAAGGTTAGGGTGGATGAGGTACTTAGGAGCATGATTTAGGGATTGGTGGGAATGGTTAGACTCGACGATCCAGTGGGTCTCTTCCAACCTGGTTATTCTGTGATTCTGTGAAATCAATTATTTGAGGCCATGTGATTTACATGGGGGGGAACATATTATCATGCGTGTTTCCCCTTCTATTTAAGCCTTCTGTTGTTATTTATAGAAGACTGAGGGATTCTTGAACTTCTGAGAGATAAAGATGATCTCAGTTTTCCAACCAGACTGTAGTTGCTAATATATAACTAAAAAAACCACTCAGCTAAATAACTGCTTAAGCTTATTAACAAAACACATTAAAAGTCAATAAAACTCTTTCTCTCATGTCCTTTCTACGTTTCTCTTCTCCCTGTTTCGGCCTTCTTGCTGTGCTTGGGCTGCCAGAAACCAAGGTGGTTTCCGTATCAAGCAACCAATCTACCAGGAAAGAATTCCACTTTCAATCATTTCTAAGATCTGCCTTATCTGCGATCTCTCCTGTGCCCAGCGCTCTCTTTTCATAACTCAGGAAATTCCTCGGCGCCTGCCAAAGCCTGCCATTCTCTAACGCGGCCAAGCGCCAGCTGAATTCTTCAGTTGCAGGCTAAGCCTGAAAAATTCTTCACTGAGGTCTCATTTTGTTCTCTCAAATCACATTATCTGGATCATGATACACTCTATTTTAATGAACAGTTTAAAAAAAAAAAATCTGGCTGAGCATTGGGTTAACTGGTGTACAAAAAATCTCCTTGCCTTGCAGAAGCTCCATCAACCATGAGGAGGTTTTGCACTAGTAAGGATTATTGCCCCCATGCCCACAGGGTTGCTAGGCAGCTTTTTCTTTCAGCACTTATTATGCTCTGGATGCCACATTTAACAACCTACCTTCCCACCAGAGCCAACTCCAACCCTAGGCTGGAGACTCATCTCTGTGCTGCAGTAAGCGGGCACAGCAGTGGTCCCCAAACTGCAGTCCAAGGGACAGTATGAGTCGTCTGCAAATCAGCACACTCTAAGCACAATTCTTCCATATTCAATGAAAAGTTTCATAAGAAAGATGCCTAGTGGTGCCCAGGGAATACTGAGAGTGTTCTGCTCCAAATAGAGGTAACTGGATGAAAAAGCAGGCTGAACACCAAAGGTCATTACAGACTTTGGATTTACTTTATTTATGGCCAGTATCATGCTGCTTTACACAGAGCACAGACCCCCAGCCCAGCCCTGCTCTGCCACAGCTGCTCCCCTCTGAGCTGCCATTTTCCAACACGTTGATCTTCCAAAACTTTAAACACGTGTTGAATTGTTACCATCTGAGTAGTTCCATTTAACTTTGCCCACAGGAGTGATCTGCGTTTCTAAAGCAAAAAAGAAGACTTGCTCGACTACTTACTGCTCAGCACAAAAATCTGGCCCAGATGAAAGCAGGACCATTAAACAGGGCAGACTAATCCTACAGCACCTATTGTCCGTTTCCTCAGTACTCTCTTCAGTACCTTCTTCTTTTTCTTTTCCATCTTTCAAAGGAGTCTTTTCCCTCCCCCATCTCTTTTTGAGATTTTAAAAACATTGGCATTGCATATCCGACAGCTCCATTCAGTAGCTTCATGTGAATTCATTCCAAGGCATTCTTGGCTCATCTCTCGCTGACATCCATGTCAGCAGCTAGTCAGCCAAAATAAGACTACTCACAAGTTCTTTCCCTTTTCCTTTTTTTGTGACCATCCAAAACCAGCATCGTATATGCCCCTTGTCAGCCAGGGCATATCTTAAGCATATAGTTTCTTGCATCACAACACCTCCAAGCTACACCTTCCTTATCCACTTTAGTAACAAGTGCTCCATTCAGAGTCTCAGAATTTAACATCGAGGTTAGTGCAACAACCTCTTTCCCAGTCAGATTAACATATTCAGGCCTCCATCAGCTCAGATTCCTGACACCAGTGCCCTTCGTTTACATTACCCCTCTGTTTCTTCACTCGTTCCCTTCTCCTTGGGGCACTCACAGACCCCCAGTCACCATTCTTTACAACCTCACCTTTCCTCTTGCCTTTTTTATCAGCCAACCCTCGTGGCCCCCAATCCCATAGTGGTGCAGCCTGCACCACTCCCACTGCCAAGGGAATTGCCTTTCTGCCCTGTGTCTCCTGGCCCTTAGGAAGAGCTCCCAGCAAACGTCCTCCATCTACTGTGCTGTTCTTCTGCACCTTCCTTGAAACCAGCTGACAGAACCTCGAGGACAAGATTAAATGGGCTGCTGACCCACTGGCAGCTGCTCCTCTCAGGTGCAGGACCATGGCCGTGTTGTTCTCAAATGCCCCTACTTTTTGGTCTACAAGCTGCCTTGGTTTGCCAGCTCTTCTAGAAGAGGAGCAACCCCTGCCCTTGCACCTGACAGACACAATTCCTCCTGGCTACCCTAATACAAACGCTTCTGAGCCCCTTTAATAACATCAGAGTACAACTCTCTCATAGTGAGTCATAATGACTAATTTCCTACCACCCTTCAATGTTGTACAAAGTCAATTGTCCAGCTGGGGTCCTGCCCACTCGTCATTGGATCTCAACCCTTCCACTGCCTTGCTGCATTGTTCCAGGTCTTCCTCTCCATTTGGACCATCCCTCTTGCCCCTGATTACACCACTCTTCCTCTTACCACCAGCCACTAACTTCCCACTTAGTAAAAGCACATAAGAGGTAAAATAACCCTATAACATCCCAGACACAACTAAAGACCAGTTTAAATTTTCTAAGTGTGACTAGTAACTTTGGTCACCCACACACTATGGGCCCAAATGAGACTGTATTTTCACAAGGCGCTCACCACCCACATTCTGCAGGTACCACGACAGGAATCCAAGACTTCAAAAATCCACCCCAATGGCAGCACACAAACGAAAAAAATAACAGTCAACTAAGCCATTGCCTATGGAGAGACGAGACACAAAGCAATGTAAGGAAGTTTCCAGAGAGAGGGTAAAAACTACTTGGTACATATTCTCTCGAAGATTTAATCATATATACATATTACAAGCAGTATTGCTGGCTGCTAAGTGTAACTGCATGTAAAACCACAGTGTTTCAAGACTTGGAGGAAAAGTAGATTGAATGTTGGCACATTACAGAAACTTCTAAAATAAGACAGTTTTAAAATTGCAAATTTCAAGGTGGATTAAATTGGATTTAAATATAGGAAAGCAAGTACTTGCACGTAGCTCATACTCAAGTCACAACAGCATCTATAACTGCATTACTCTTTCAGTGTTTGAAAGTGGTGAATCACACAGAATCACACAGAATCACAAAATATTGTGTTCATATTTGAAGGTGTATTTTAAGAACAGAATACACAAATGTTTCTGATGTAGGAAAAAAAAAAAGATAAGCTCTGCAGCCAGCATAACAGAACTGAAGATTACTGGTTAGTAAAATAAATGAACACATACTTGTAGAACACAATATTCAGTGTCACACAAAGACTGATAGGACTCTCTCTTCTCCCAGCAGCTCAGAACATATACGAAAGATACAATTGGAGAAAAGACATCTTGCAAAATCCTTCCTATTCCAAGCAAGTCCTAGTTTTTCCTCCAAGCACTTCCTGTTTCTCCAGAGTCCAAAACAGACCCAGTTCACTTATTTCCATCCCTATGCTCTACACATGTGCTGTAAGCATTTCACAGTAGGGCCTCAGCTACATAACACACATCAAGTTTTCTCTTAATTAAAACTATTGATTTTTATGGAAGGCTAAAAGATCATTTCCAGGTAGAGAAACTAAAAATCACTCTCTCTAACCACCAATGTGTTGCCCTTAAAAACTTTCAGTGCAAAATGACGACAATACCTTATACTAGATTACATAACTCCAGATCCATTGCCATTAAGTTTTCTTATTGAGGAGGGAAGAGTTCTGCAAGCTACAACACAGCATGCTGTTGTCAGAAGACAAACAGATTTTTAGAATTTTTGTTTTATAACAGGACTTTCGCTAAATTATTAAACATTTCTGACACCACAGATCTCTACTGATCAGTTTATCTCCAAGCCTCATCTCTCTTATACAGGGGTGTTTTATCTCTCAAGGTAATTTGGAATACTTTGTTGCGAAACACTTTCTTAGTACAACAGAACCCTAAATCAATCAAACAGGAACTTCTGTTTTGCCATCCTGCCTTCCCTTTCCGCTGCACAGATGCGGGGCTACTGCCATAACGCACACCTTTTCTCCCCAGCAGGACTATCAGTGTGACACCACATCTATCATTTGCCACAAAAAGCCTACAGAAGAACACACTCTGCCCCTTCCTATGTTTCCTGAAAACTAACTCTTGGTGGCCACGGGAGAAGGCAGTTTGATAGGTAATGAGGGGATAAGTTTAATTTCCCCTCTCATTTTTATTTGTTTTTACCCTTTTTAAACACAAGCATTTGTAGATATGAGGTCTAATAAGATAGCAGGGCATGACAAGACAAGTAACTGTGCTTCAGTTTGGAAATATGACGGCTCCTTAATCCACCTGGGTCAACCAATGATCTTGGAGAAGAAGTGATGACACCTACATGAGAGAGAGCCATACAGGCCCATCAGCATCCTCGTTGCTTCTTCAGCCATTTAATACACCCCAGCACCTGTGCGATCACGACAGCTTCTTCACCGAGCAGCACGACAGCACGTGCGCTGAGCACACAAATCACGGCAGAGCACACAAGGTGTAGTAGCATGAGAGGAAAACACAACAGTAAGAACGCACCTCTGTAACCCACTTCACTTAGTCCTGCAGAACTGCAACACAAATACTCACTTTCACAACACCACCTCTAGAAGATCTGGGACCTGCACACATTTCCAGCTTCAGCTCACAGTCAGCTCTGGCCTCTTGCCTGACACAGTCACTTCTGGCTGAGTTAGCCTGTATCTCGCAGCCTGATCACCCCAGGAGAAAGGAAAGGAGAAGAGGAACAGGCTGCTTGCAGCACGTTGCATGTTGGGGATGCTTATTAAGCAATGCTGAAAACAGGTCCCTCAGCTACTGACCATGCTTGGCAACACCACCCGCACCACAGCCACTCTCCCTCGTGGAGTTCATCCCACAAAGGGCCAAACTCCAGCCAATTGTTGTGGCCAACACAACTCCAGCACTCAGTACAAGGACCCACAGTCTCAAATGTCAACAGATGTTGCGTTCTTCTTAAAAATATTTATTTAGCCAGATTTGTGCTATTATTCCCAGGCCAAGACAGTCCTATAAAGTGGGGCCAAGATGGGATCGGATTCAGCGAGCTGCCTTGGAGCTCTTTTAAGAGCACAAACATTACTTCAGCATATAAGCTAAGGAAAGAATGGCACAGTTGGAGCCTCTTGACTAATTCTCCTGTTTATATCCAAATAAGAGAGCACTGTGGAACCTTGCTCTCCCCTTGGCAAGCCGTGAATTTCACTTGGAAGCAGCCAACCCCTATAGACAGGACCCTGTGGCTACGCCACAAAAGATTTTGGCCAGAAAGGGTACCAAGGACACATGATTGAAAGCAGACCAGAAGCACAACAAGGGTTTGTGCAGATATCTCCGGGAGGGCAAAGCGCTTGCTTGGGCAGAATGAAAATCAGCCTCCTGTGGGGCAGAGGCGCCCAGGAGCCACAGCGGGTAGTGATGCCGAGCGACTGAGACAACGCATCTCAGGGATGCGATGAACTCCAAAAGCAGGCAGACGTGTCCCTTGCCTAGTGCCCAGCAGAACCAGCCCAGCCCAGCATCCCCGTATGCCCGGTGGGCACAGACATCCCCTTGTCACGGCCCTTCACCCGGCATCTCGGTCCCCAAACAACACATCTCAGTTCTCAATCCTGCATCTCAGCGTCTCCCCCCGCATTTCGGTCCCTAATCCCATATCTCGGTCTCCAACCACGACATCTCGGTCCCCTATCCCGCATCTTGGTCTCCAACTACCACATCTCGGTTTGTACCCCCGCATCTCACTCCCCAATCCCAACATCTCGGTCCCTAACCCCGTATCTCGGACCTCCATCCCGCATCTCACTCCCCAACCACGGCATCTTAATTTCTCCCCCCGCATCTCGTCCTTAATCCCGCATCTCGGTTCTTCATCCCGTATCTCGGTCCCCAATCACCACATCCCGGTCCCTAACCACCACATCTCGGTTTCTCCTCCAGCATTTCGGTCCCTGATCCCGTAACTCTGTCCTCCACCCCCGCATCTCGATCCTTCACCCCGCACCTCGGTTTCTCCTCCCGTATCTCGGTCCCCCATCCCGCGTCTCGCTCCCCCACCCCCGTTATCTCGGTTCTCCCCCCCTATCTCGGTCCCCGACCACCACATCCCGGTTTCTCTCCCACTCCACCCCTCGCCTCACTCGCCTTCAGCTGCGACTTGGAGACCTTCCCGCTGCGGTCGAGGTCGAGCGCGGTGAAGGCGTGCCAGATGGACTTGAGCAGCTCGTCCTTGAGCCCCACCATGGCCGGGCGCCGCCGCTCTGCCCCGCGGCTGCCCGGGGCGGGACCGGCCCCAAGCACCGCCCGCCGCCCCCGGGAACCGAACCCGAGAACCCGCCGCGGGACCCGCCCTGCCCTGGGCGCCACAGACCCGCCTCAGGCCCGCCTCAGGCCCGCCTCAGGCCCGCCTCCTCAGGCCTGCCTCAGGCCCGCCTCAGACCAGCCCGGGGCAGGGGAGGGGGGTCGCCTCGGTCCAGAGCGATGTGGCTACAAAACAATAAGCCCCCATGGCGAAAATGCCGGCTCACAGCCTCCTTAGAACTCGTTTTGGGGTTTTAGAAAGCGAGCATCCTCCGGCGGGGCTGGGCAACGCGAGGGAGCCGTTTCTGCCGGTCGCGTGCTGTGAGGCGAATGTTTCTCGTGAGGCAAAATTTTTACCGGCAGGCGTTTGAATTTTCCCAGAAGTCTCGTGCACATCCCAAGAGCTCCCGAGGACAGTTTTCGGTGTTGTTAGAGGCTTCATAACCGTCAAATTTCTTGCTGACTGGGAGCTGGCTCCAGCTCCCTGCCTGGTCTTGCCTTTGAGATGGGGAAAAGCTGCAAACAGAGGCGATTGCAGAAGAGACGTCTGTTCGGCACAGATCGTGCTTCACACATGGCGTTATCATCTCCAAAGAATGAAAAATGTCTGGGAAAAAGAACACTGGTTGAAAGAAAACACTCTATGAGAGGGACATTCTGTCTAATTTTCAAAAAATACAATTGCTTATGTGAGAAACACTCATTTACTGGTAAAATATTGCAAAGGACAAAGTCTTCGAAGCAAAGATAATATTTTTATTTTACAATTCATTGCTGAATTGGATGCCCTTCTAAAAAAGGCATGCCGTCTTACAAAAGTAGTGGGTATATATACTAGTTTTAGACAAAGAACCATGTAAATAAATCTCTCCAAGACTGCTTGTTTCCCAGGGAGGTGGCTAAGTCACCTTCCCTGGAGGTGTTTAAAAGATGGGTGGATGAGGTACCGAGGGGTATGGTTTAGTGACTGAGGGGAATGGTTGGACTCAATGATCCAGTGGTTCCTGTCCAACCTAGTGATTCTATGATTATATTTTTGGAGTGTTCAACCATGTTCGGAGACTCCCTTCAGGTTATCATTTGACCTAAAACAACTACATCTTGCTAGACAACTAAACATCACGTCTGGAGATTGTCTGCATGTTATCTCTCAATATAAGAGATTTATATGACAAGATAATAAAACACACAAATCAGCTGCAGCAAAACTTATAAATTAATTCTCACACTTAGATGATACTTAGCTTTACTTTAGCTTAAATCAAAATATTCTGTTTTTTATAATAGTGACTACTTGTGTCACTGGGAGATGCTCAGGTCCAGCCCTGCACAGGAACAGTACCTGCAACTGCTCCTGTGGAAGTCCTTATCCCAGAAGGATACACAAACACGGGGCAAAGGAGCTCCTTTGGTGGATAGTTCAGCTCCCAGAATGTCAAAAAACAGCCTGAAGAGAAGGCAGCAGCCAGCTGGAGAGAGTGAAGTTCAGTCCGATATAATGGGAGAAGTGCTACAAAAAAACCCTTCACCTCTGCTTCAAGAGCAGGAGCAGCATAAAATATCATCACAAGGAGTCATAGAATGGTTTGGAAGGGACCTTAAAGATCATCCAGTTCCAACCCCCCTGCCATGAGCAGGGACTCCTTTGACCCAAGCAAGCTGCTAAAAGCCTCATCAAGCCTGGCCTTGAACACCTCCAGGGATGGAGCAGCCACGATTTCTCTGTGCAGCCTGTTCCAGTGCCTCACGACCCTCAACAGGGAAGTGTTTCTTCAACAGGAAAACATTTAACCTAAATCTCCCCTGTTCCAGCTTAAAACTGTTACCCTTCATCCTATCACTGCGCTCTCTGTTACAGGGCCCCTCCCTAGAAAAAGTTATTTGGTTTGTTGGAAGTTTTTCTTGGGTATTTTGTGTTATGTCCTCTGAAATGTTGTGAGTCCAGACTAAGCTGTGGGCTCCAGCTTTTCCCACACACCCCTGTGTTCCTCAGTGGATGCACAAGGGTATTTGTGCTGTAATGTGCCAGTGAGTTCACCCCCAACAGCAGCAGCAAGAAGATAACACCACCACGTGCATTCTGAAATCATTCACAGTACACAGCTCTGTAATCAAGTTAAGGCTTTGTTTTCATGGATTTCAAGCAGAACCATTAAGATCCTGAAATCAGCACAATATAACAAACAAGGGGCAGGAGGAAGACTATTTGTCCAATTGGACTTTATTGGACTGCGTCATCAGAATGCAGACAGCACTCGGCAAGTGAAAGTGTTCTGGCCAGTACAGCAAGCTGACTGCTTTGCACCAAGTGGTACTAGTTCTTTCCTGGTAAGAAAGGCATGCCGACTCCAAAGTATCACTTAAAATACCATTTATAGGAGCTAACACTGCAATGGAGAGGATGGTATAGATAACCTTACATTCCTTCAGGTGCTGGGAGTGCCAAGCTATGCTGTCAACCAGGTTTCTGATCAAGGTGCAGCACATGACGCAGATCCTGCTGGTGGAAAAGTTACACCATTTTGGTCATTCAAGCTGTTACAGAGTTTTGTGCAAGAAAACAATCCTATACAAAGTTTTTACTGCCAAACAGAAAGGATGTTCACACAAGAACCTCCAAGTGGGAGCTGCCTGCAGACCGGATGAATTTATCCCATGGTCCCCTACATGGGCCTGGAGGCTGGGCTGGATGGACAGCACAGTGCAGCAGAAGCCTGACTTGCAGGTCACTAATCCTTGATGTTCAATGGTCTTCTGGTCAGATCACTACAGGTGAGCAAAGTCCACTGTAGGAAGTGCTTTTAATTCTCTGAGGCAATAATTAATAAAAATATTTTTCTGTGTGAGGGAAATCAGAGACTGAATTATGCACAGATTGCTGGTTATTTTTATTTAGTGTCTTCTGTAGCTGAAAGCAAGCAACAAAAATACTCCAGCAATGCAGAGATGTAGTCTCTCAGAAGCACAGTGAATAGTGAAACACATCCTTCCTTGTTCACCAGGCATACCCTATCAGCCTTTTTCTGCTCATTTTTCGTAATTATTTTCTCCGTAGTTTGTTCAGGACTTTAGAATACACAATTATTTGTACTCTTTCCTCAAGGTGGATGGTGGGAAATATACAATTAACAAAGATTAATTTTATTACATTTCCTAATATTGTAGCTGTTAACATCACCAGAAACATAAACTTGAAATATGTTAGCATTTCTCCAATTTCTCCAGCAATTCTACTTAAGAAGGAAGGAGACACCTATTGTACTTGCAGATAACCTAACAGAACTATTTCATTTAACCTGGTAGCTGAGCAGCCACAAGGTCGCCAGTAAATGCAGAACATCCCTATTGGCGTGCATTAAAACACAAGTTCTGTGACAGCTCACTAAGGAAAAGCAATTAATGTAGTTTGCATATGAATCTCCTTATAGCAGGGACTTGATTTCTGTGTTGAACACAGTTCAGCAGTGGCTCATTTTTATAAAAAAAGTAAGGTGGAAAACCAAAATGCCCCACAATGTAACTGTAAGAAAACCCTGTGTGCTTCTCCATTCTTTTTCCTGGCTTCTGTTATTTTGATTGATTTAAATTACATGCTAAAATCCTTTGCCAGAACAGGACCTGTTTCCACTAAAATATAAACCGCAGTTCCATTCAGGTCAATAGGTTAAGAGTCCATGCTTAAATGTTTAATTAAAATTAGTAGTTTACACAAGTCTCAGCTGCTTTAGATTTCTGTGGGTTAATCAAAAGGATGTTTCCAAGATATGCATAAAACTAAATAAGTGATTTTCTATAGACAGTCTTATTTAATAGTTTTTATAGGATTGAACTAATTAAACAAAGCCAGTTAAACTGAAGTTCATATGCAGACATAACCGTGCTGTTGAACAAAACCTTTGTTTTTCATATTTACCCAAAATAGCTTTAACAAAGTTACAGGACTAACTGCATCCACGCCCAAAGTGTGAGCTATTTTAAGCAGCTCTTGTGGTTTAATGAGCTAGTCTGAATCTTTGCTTATCAAAGACTTTACATTCTAAACCTTTGAAGATAAGATTGATATGCAATCCACAGAACAGTGATCGCATTAACCTTAAGTCCTTGATAGGACCTACATAAAATCTAAAATGCTTGCATGGTACAAAAGTAAGTTCTGATGCAACTTAACGCACTTCTGCTTTTCTGGAAAGTTGTCTGAGATCTCAGCAACTTTATTTTAAGCATGTGCTTATTTAATCTTGTTTGCTCACCATGGTTAAAGACATGACTGAAGGGTGGCGAGGAGATCAGGGAGGGAAAACTGGCTCACAGTCTCAGAGTGACTCATACTTTCAGGAAGAAGCTTTAGTTAGACTCTGCTGAGGCTCAGCCATAAGAGGTCAATCGCTTTTCTCTTCCTTCTCCCTGCAGAAGCTTAATTAATCCTTGTTAGCCAAATAAGTATTTGTCAGGGAGGTTCTAACCAGAGGAAAGATTACGCATTTGAACTGTTACTAATTTTGTTTTACATCACGGAGTCAGTTAAACTGTCATCAAGGAAAGGGCACAGACAAATCAGCAACACAGTTCTTTGTTCATTGTTAGCCCAGAGAAAATCTTCCTGAACTGTGCCTACAGCACATTTCATTCTCCACGGGAAAATTAAATCGAAGCAAATAGAAATTGAAGATTGTTAAGCCAACTTTGTAGCAGACTGTGTTGCTATTTCTACCATTTCACAGGGATGTCTCAAGAAAATAAAACAAGCGAATGCCAGTGTTCCTGATCAATGTGTTACAGTTTCTGAACAGACCAGTCCCATCATAAAACATCTTAAGGAAACATTGAGGGACAGTGTAAAAATTGTTATACTGTAACCCTGTCCTCAAGCCATTTGAGGAATTTGGGTTTTCTACTATTTTAAAATATTTCTTAAAGTTTTATCTTTGGCCTTATAGATGCATTTCAAACGTTCTCGCTGAAACTATGTAGAAATTAAGCACGAAAATTACTTCAGATTAAGTAGGAAGCAGCATTAGATGCTGAATCAGAATGGCAGCTCAGTCTCTCTAACAAATAAAAGAGTTAATTCTCCATTGACTTCTAAGACTTGTGGAGCAATCTTTAAAACTATTCCAGCAAAGCATATCTGCTTTACTTGCTTTGCTATAGTTTTCTGCTATTTATGCACAACTGCACAATACATGCATTTCTATTCAAACTGGACAAAAGGTACATGCTAAAGAGGTGGAAAACAGAGCATTAAGTCACCTTTGCCTCCCTGGCAAATCACATCTTACTCTACACTTGTAGCTGATACGGTGTTTCTCACCAAGTTTCAGAAGTCACCATTGGACAGAATACCACAGATAACTTACTTGCAGAAAGGAAGAGGAAATTAAAACCCAGGTGTGCACTGCAGTAACCATCTGATACCATGGTTTGGGACGGAAACTGGAGAAACAAATGGTCAGTAGAAAAAGCCATTTAAGCAGGGCTAGTGTAGAAATTGTCAATCAATATTCATTCAGTGTCTACAAGTCCAAGAGAAGATTAAAATCCCATTTGCTAGGGCATGAAACAAATGTATGGGGAGATTCTGCCCTAAACATCTTAACACGTAAGCAGCTGAGTGTGAAAAGACGCAACAGCAAACAGCTGCAAAGGTGGGAAGATCACCCGAGATCAGCAGTTGGGGAAACTCATAAAGGTTGGGGGGAATAGGAGCTATTTCTCCATCCCTCTAATCAGGATCCTGCAGAACACCTTTGCCTCCTCATCTGGAGTCAGAGAAATCGGTGTAGACTGGCATGATTATTCAGATGTCATGCTAAATATTGATGCCAAATACTAGAAGGGATTGGCAACATGAAGATCTTTGAAACAAATTCTTCAGATTTTTTGAGACTATCCAGAGTCTCAGTTAATTTTTAAGCGTGTACAAACTTGGATCTCTGAGCAACATGTTAAACAATAATAATTGCTTCCTGTTTAATTAGGCACCACGATATTCTCTCCTCTAGGCACCTCTATTTCCCTTTCCCCAATTTCATTATACTTTGGGAAGATAGCATCTTAGTCTAATTCCAACTGCTCAAACAGAAGCAGGACCTTAATTTCCTGCATGCTGTCCTGCCCAGTCACTCCTTCTTCCTGCTTTCTCTCTGCAGTGTTGCTTGAGACAAGAACTTAACGCGTCAGCTCAGTAGCCTCCAACCAATGGAGCTCAGAGCACTTGGATTTTTCTCACGGTTCACTAAAAGAAAGTAAAGTTCAAGCAGGGCATGGCCCTGCTTTTGACTCCTGCCAGCCATTGCCTTAGACCCAAGTCCTCAAGCACAGCTATAGCAGTGACATTAATAAATAGCACACGTGCACAGATTTATTAAGCATGCGCATGTGTTGTACACCAAATCACATAAATTGTGAAATCATGAGGATGCTTTTCCCAAGCATACAAAACTGTAGAAGTGGGTGTGGATGAAAAAAACATTGAAGTCAACACCTACCTGAGCTGCTGCTGGCAAGAGTATTCATCATGAAACAAGATCATGATTTCTAACCATCAGGGTCAAGTGTTGTGCTAGGACACAAACACTTTAAATATAATAATTTTATGTACAGTTGACTATTTTATCCAGCAGGTGTTGCTGGAGACTACAGAACACATTAAAGACAAGGTCAAGCTGGTCAGCATTTGGGGGAGGTGTCAAACAATGCATATCACTTCCCCACCCTCCACTTCAACCACAAGAATAGGGTGAGTAAGGATACTTTTATTCATGAAACTTCTAAATGTTCTAGGCTAAAGTAATGCAATCTATGAAACTGAAATCCTTTTTTTCAAACATGGAAGTAGTGCCTGCCTCCATTGTTAGGTGGAAGTAAAGTTTGTCCATAGCTTCACAAAAAAAAGCCAAGTAGTAAGTTTTTCAGGTTCTACATCTTACTAATTCAGGTCCATCCCAGCTACAATAAAATATATTATTAGATCTGTGGTAATGAACAGCTTGAGGGGAGGGGGTGGCAAGAAATCAGTGAGCTAATGGGACAAGGCCAGGTTGGGCAGGGCTCCGAGCAACCTGCTGTGGCTGAAGATGTCCCTGCTCAGTGCAGGAGAGTTGGACTAGCTGGCCTTCAATAGTCCCTTCCAACCCAAGCCATTCTATGATTCTATCAGACATGGAAGTTGCAAAAAAAAAAAAAATTAAGTAGGCAAATGTGGTGTATCAATAGCTTAACCAAAAAAAAAAAAAAGAGAGAAGATGGCCTTTGTAATTCTATCTGGTTAACCCTGCGTGAATTCATATCAAAAAATGCTGAGAGTTTGATACGCAATCTATGCAAGTAGAACAATTTCTAGTTATGCTACAGTTTCCAACTGGAAGGTGCTAAATTTTCTTCACAGATACTCCACATCCATTCATTGGTTTTCATGGCTGTAATGGACTGGTAGCATCTGTGATTATCATAGGGACGTTTTCTGGAAAAAAGTTCTCCAAATAAATCCAATTTTGTTCCAATAGTAATAGCATAAATAGAATTTCATATTGCATTTGAATACCATATATGACTCAATTTTTTTTTTTAATTTAAGCATTTAATGATTTGGTTATAGTGGGTTAGCCTGCACAATGAGAAACAACATCAATATTTCTACAGGTAGTCTGTGGAAAGGTTTGATTCACAAGATGAAAAGTCCAAAAAGTGAATCAATCCTTGATACTCAAAAGTCACATCAAGAAGCTGGGAGGGTTAGTACTTTTTGTTTGTTCTTTGTTCCCAACAAGAATCAGTTCTGTACTGTCAAATGGAAGAGAATTAATTGACAAATAAATCATTTAGATGGAACAATGTCAGAATATTCTTTTTGAAAACAACATTTATCAGTGTTAGGTGGTGTTACATCTTTACAGGAAACTTAATCTGTAAGGGCTTAAGTCGCAACACAACCCAGTCTTTGGGCAGGAGATGCAAGAAGACTAGACAGGTGGTGTTGTCCAGTAACGTATCATTAGCAGGTGGATTACAGATGCTGAATATATACTCACAGACAGAAGACAAAACAGACAAATATCTAGAGGAGGTGAGGATATAAAATATCTGCTTTCAGTTGTTTTTACTTTTTCTTCTATGTAGTTCTTCAAGACATCAGGGATTCTGTTAAAAAAAAATTCAGGTACTATGCTACTTTTGCATTGGAAGATTAAGGTAGTTCATGAGAAAAATGTTTAAACACTAAACGCAGCTATTTTGAATAACACATTTGCCACCCAACTCTAACGCTTCCTTCTTAAATTGAGATAAAGCTTTCTTCTTTAAGTGCTGAAGCTCATCTTGTTACAGCACACTTAGTACAATTTCTTCAACTGACATCTGACTCACTACATTTGTTTGAGAGGCTGGTAGCTCCTTCCACCTGAAAAGGTTGCTCACTTAATTGCATACAAGTTTTATTAAAATGTTGGTTTTGCAATAAATTTGCTAGTGACACGAATTAGTGTAAGATTATTTCTAATAGAAAAAAAACCCAAACAAAATAACTTCAGTGTCAGTAAAAATAGACACCACTTCTCACGCAGCAAGCATCTGAATCATGAATCACTGAATGTAGGGAGTGTTCATGGAAAGCATTAACACACACTTTCCAAATCCTCTGCTTCTTCCCACCGGCCATTGTTGGGGCCAGGACTCTCAGCCTCACCATTGGCCTCAGGAAATCTTATGAAAATTTCAGATAAAATTTCACCATTCTTACTCCTATAAACTACTTAAACCCCTGAAGCTCCTTTCTAAACATTCTCCTTGGCACAGAGGAGAAAGTTAAAACATCCAAAGCCACTTCAGTTGCATGGTTTATGCTGGGCATCCTTTACATGATAGATACAAAACCTGTGACCAGCAACAGAATATAGCCATGGTTGGAATATAGCCATTTAGGTTGGAAAAGACCTTTAAGATCGAGTCCAACTCTTAACTTGGCACTGCCAACTCCACCACTAAACTACATCCCTAAATGACACATCTATGCGTCTTTTAAATCCCATCAGGGATAGTGACTCAACTACTTCCCTGAGCAGCCTGTTCCAGTGCCCAACAACTCTTTCAGTCAAGAAATTTTTCCATATATCCAATCTGAACCTCCCCTGGCACAGCTTGAGGTCATTTCTTCTCATCCTATCACTTCTTATTTAGGAAAAAAGACTACCACCCACCTGGCTACAACCCCTTTTCCCTCCCCTCAGCCTCCTTTTCTCCAGACAAGACAAGCACAGTTCCCTCAGCTGCTCCCAAGACTTGTGGCTCCAGACCCTCCACCAGCTTTGCTGCCCTTCTCTGGATACACTCCAGCACTTCAATGCCTTCCTTTTACCAAGGGTCCCGAGACTGAACACATTTTTGAGATGCAGCCTCACCCGTGCAGAGTAAAGGGGGAGGATCACTTCCCTAGTCCTGCTGGAGTAAAGGGGGAGGATCACTTCCCTAGTCCTGCTGGAGTAAAGGAGGAGGATCACTTCCCTAGTCCTGCTGGCCACACTATTTCTGATACAAGGCAAGATGCTGTCAGCCTTCTTGGTCACCTGGGCACACTGCAGGCTCACGTTCAACCAGTTTTTGACCAACACCACTAGGCCTTTTCTGCCTGGCAGCTTTCCAGCCACTCTTCTCCAAGCCTGTGAGCATCACATGGTGTTGTGATCAAAGTGCTGGACCAGACAATGAGCCTTGTTGAACCCACACAGCTGGCAGCCTCCCCTCCCTCAAGCAGACAAGCACTCCTGCACAACCTGATGCCACCTGCAAACTTACTGAGGGTGCACAAAATCCCTTGTCCAGATCATTGATAAAGGTATCAGGCAGAACCAGCCCAAACACCACTTGTGACTGGCCATCAACTGGATTTGACTCCATTTACCACAACTCGGGACCAGCCATCCAGCCAGTTTTTAACCCAGTGAGGGTTCACCTCTATAAGCCTACATAACTACTGCATAGAGCTTGTTTGCCCAGCAGTACCTGTGCTGGTGTTACAAGCCTCAAAGTGATGCGAGAGCAGATCATTAACATAGGTAGATCAAATTCATTTGCAGTATAGGGGAAGAAAAGCTTATGAAGTTTGTTGATCCCCCATCAATTAATACTGATGACTGTTTAGAAGTATGCCTTAAGAGAGGTCTCTGTGTAGATAAACAAGAAACCCATTAGGAGTTAAGTTTTCTCACAAACAAGACAATCATACAAAGTTAAAACTTAAAGGTGCTCCAGTCTACCAGTTTTTACTCATGAGAACTGGATATTTGGAGAATAGTTACCCAAAACAAATGTCTGAATTTCACTGTCATACATTGATAGCACTGAAACCTCTTAAAAATAAAAAACCTTAGCAGTGTTTACTTGCCAACTGCAAAGTTGAATTTTATGATATTCAATTCCCATACAGCTTCTGAGCTACCTATGACTCTAATACAGCAGGGTAAAAGCTGCCCCAGACTAATCTATTACGCATTTATTAATTTGTCTG
This sequence comes from Clamator glandarius, assembly GCA_033459285.1. Classification (NCBI taxonomy): domain Eukaryota; kingdom Metazoa; phylum Chordata; class Aves; order Cuculiformes; family Cuculidae; genus Clamator; species Clamator glandarius. The sequence goes on from JAUNZM010000138.1 coordinate 738,757, forward strand.
TCTCTCTCTGAGGAGCGGCTGAGGGAACTGGGGTTGTTTAGCCTGGAGGAGGCTGAGGGGAGACCTTATTACTCTCTACAACTACCTAAAAGGAGGTTGTAGAGAAACGAGGGAGCTGGTCTCTTCTCCCAAGTGACAGGTGAGAGGACAAGGGGCAATGGCCTCAAGCTGCACCAGGGGAGGTTCAGACTGGATCTCAGGAAAAAAATTTTCACAGACAGGGGCATCTGGCACTGGCAGAGGCTGCCCAGGGAGGTGGTTGAGTCACCATCCCTGGGAGGTGTTTAAAAGACAGGTAGACAAAGTACTCAAGGACATGGTTTAGTGGCAGATAGGAATGGTTGGACTCAATTATCTACTAAGTGGCCTTTTCCAACCTAGTGATTCTGATTCTCTTCTTTACATGAGGTAGAACAGATATGCATATTTCACATCTTTGCCTGTTTGTTTTCCATAAACTCTTTCAATTCCTCCCTTGGTTTGCTTCCCATTATCAGCATGAGTTTTCATGAGTTTTCCTCCTTATCTCAGACACAGGTTTTTCTGCATGTAGCCTCATCTGATCTTCCAGTCTTCACAGTCATGGGTTCCATTTCAAGTCTTGCAAGGGCTCCAGTCGGCAGCACCATTACAGATCTAATCAGGAATTGCAGATATTCCTGGCTCAATATTTTATATCAACAACTAGAGTTAAATAAGTGTTACACAATATTAAACAAAACTTTTATTATTCAAGTTCAACACTAGTAAGAACAGAGCAAAAATTAGAAACATTGTTTAAACTAAAATCATTGAAGAGACAAGCCAGTAATAGAAACAGTTTGGGTTTTTTTTTCTTTTATTAGCAATGTCGTCAGCCTAGGTCCAACACCAGTAGAGGTTCTGATGGCCACATTCTGTTAATTTTTGGAACTTAAAACTGTATAGTTAAGCTTTGTCTTTTGGCATCTTGGACTGCAGTTTCAGTATAGTACACTTTAAGCACAAACTTATGTACATAATAAACAATGAAGAACAACCAGAACACTTACACTAAACAGTTATTTACAAATATTCCAACATTAAAAATAATATACAATAACTTCAAGAACAGAAAACTGAAGAGAATATCAACACTTGGAGAACCTTATTAGAAACAATTACCAAACATCAACAGCCAAGACATTAACAATTGCACTATACTAATACAGAGTCCAAATATTAAATTGGTGCATTATTTCACAATGCACTAGCTTGGAGAGAAAAATGCTGCCTTCACTAAAATGCAGCTTAGATTTGTTTCATGTAATTGTTTTAACAAGAAGCCTATTAACACAATATGATTGTTTTAATGCTACAGTTTACAGCGAGGAGAAGAAACTAAAAATAGCAGCAGTTCCACATGGCACTTAATTCCACAGGTTTCTAAACTGTGGTTTATGCAATGCCTACAAAGTGCTCCCAGTTGAATATACAATAAAATTCATAACAAAAGTCTACCTGACATCAGGTACATTGAGTGTAGGTGGCTTTAAAGCCTGTCATTCAAAATGTATTCCCCTCTCCTCCAAAAAAAAAAAATCAGTAACTCTCAAAGCAAGGCCTCTTCCTCCCTCTCTCCCTAATATCCATTAGGGATATTACTTCTTATTATGATGCCATAACACTACAAAGCAGCACACCACCATAGTGGTTAACCCTGGGACGATGTAACATCTAACAGTGTAACTAAAAGGCTTATGGATTAACATCCAGGATCCTCTATAAGGCAAGATTGTAATGAAGTCCATTAACTCAAATGGTTAATACAGCTAATCAGCCATATTGTACAAGTAAAAATTCCAAAGCAATCCCAGTAAAACTAGTGACACTGATCAAAGACAGGACAAGAAACCAGGAATTGAAAGCTTCCTTCAATTCCTTAGGTTTCCATCCAGCAGAGATGCTATAGCCATCCTCAGTAGTTCTTTTATTAGACTTCATAGTTCAGTATATAGTAAGACTAACAGAGCGGTTCATTTTCTTTCCAATGAGTCGAGATGGTCTATTTTGTGTTGTAGATCTAGTTGTCATTCTGTCTGTGAACAGCGCTCGCTCCTCAGCTGCTGCCTTAGCCATCTGTGCCTTCTTCAGCTCTCTGCAAGACATTGAGTCACACTTAATGCAACATATCAGTAAACACTACAGGCACATAAACAACAAGAGCATTTCAAATTAATTACAGCAGTTCACATCTTGAGACTCACAGTCAATTCAGGTCATACTAACACCATTATCATTTGCATCCACCTGTTTACAAGTTTGGTGCATACTGGCACAAATATTTAGTTCCAAGTTACATGTTTTAATTTAATAAGCTACTCCTATTTTTGTTAGCCAAAGTATTATTCATTAAAACCTTTGCCTCACCTAATCCTTCCCCCCATTATCACTGCGTCAGTTCACTGCAAGAGAACGTTACCAATTTTCAGTCATCTTCTCTAAAGACAGAACTTCAGTCAGAAATGCATACATGTTTGCACACTCACCCATCACACCATTACTAGGAAATTAAGTTTTACAATATACTTCCATTCTTTCCTGAAATTCTTATCTTGAACTTTAACTTCCTCTGAAGAGGACAACACGATAGAAAAGCTGAATTTCCTTACAAGGACTCCTTTCACTGACAATAACTTACTGGTATCTTAAATGGGTCAAATGCAGGAGTGTTAAGGATTAGCTCTGCCAACTTTCTCTTCCACATGACACAAAAATGTGTTGTCTTTATACAAGGCAAGCAAGGTACCTCAGCAAATTTCTCTTTGAATAACCTGTACAACTGTCAAAATATTCCTCCTGCAGTCTGTGCAATTCATAATATTATAAAGATAAACATCTAAAATGGCAAGTCTGGCTACATTCAGACCATAGCAATGGCAAGATAGGCAGAGAGCAATGGAGAGAATTCAGATGTGAAGTTAACATCTTCATTCAAAACGAGCCAGTCAAAAAGTAATCTGTGGCCTATATTCCCCCATAAAAGCCTGCCTATCGTGCATAACATGTGCAAAGTTAACTCCAGTGAAAGATTCAGATAATTGTTTCTTAACTTACTAACTCTTCCTCTGAAACTTAGGCAGAAATCAGACTTTCCTAAAGGGAACCTCTTCTTTAAAGCTTTAATTCAGAACTGATTGTTTGAGCAAGAAGTAAGGAGAGAGAACCTCCTGATACAAATGATTCTCTGGTAACCTAATAACACTGCTTTCCACAAGTTAAATTAGTGCAAAAACATTCCTGATGTGCCATTTCATTTAAGTTCAAAACACCTCACTTAAGTCATGTTTTCAAACATGTTCCAATGTACAGATGACCTAGGAAAACAGACTCAAGCAATAGAGATGCAAGTCATGCTGTACATGTCACAAAAGTATGCATTACACTTGAAGTATTTTTCTTAGAACTGTTATGCCTTTAATACTAACAGCGTAGTTGGGATTCCCTTGAAGTATTAGCGACGTTCCTTCTATGGAGAAAAGTTCCTTTTAAAGTTACATAACCTGCTTTGTACTCTCAGGTATACACAAGCATACAGATTTGCGGACCCTATGCAGAAACAAGGAAGGTCCTGTTTCAGCACCTCTCTACTATCACATGAAAACTCATTAGAAATTAAGTGATATTTAAGGAACCCAAGGAACTACTCACTTCTGCAAGAGCGAGTTTTTGAATTTTTCAGCATTCAGTTCTACCAGGAGCTGCTCTACGCTCTTTTTTGCAGCGGAGAGAAGCACTGAGTGCTTGACTAGTGCGACAGCTGAAGGCCTTTTCTCTGGATCAGGATTAATCATAACCTTGGGAAAAAAGCAAAACAAGGCGTTCTGGTTAAGGCCAGTAATACAGTAAATCACACTTATCAGTGAGCTGTAGGTATAAGAGTTCTTACTTTTAGCAAGTCTAACAATTCTTGAGAAAGCACTTGTGGTATCCTAGGTAGTTTTCCTTGTCGAATTTCATGCCATTGGTCCCCATTAGTTGGAAGTGGTTCAGCCCCAGCAGCACAGACAACAGTCAGAGCAAGAGCAAAGATATCTGCTTTCGGCAAATGAGCGTAGTTCTTGAAAAAACAACAACAAAAAAGAAAAATACATTTACTACACATACCACCCAGTGTAAGAAATCTAACAGACAGTTGAATTGTTCAGCACTAAATACATTCACAAGATTATGCTCCCCTTTCAGTACTACCAGTGTGGGAGGGTATACCACTTAGGACGATTCTCCTCCAGCAATGGGGTGGCAGACAGCAACTCATTACTCTAAAGAAAGCAGCACGCAGAACCTAACATCAGTTTTCCACAAACAGAACAGTTACCTCTTGTAGGACTTCATTTGCAAGAAAACGGCTATCACCTTCCTCCACTTGTGGACTAGATACTCGAGTTACATGACCAAGGTCACCTGCAAAAAGAAAAGTAAGTTATTTTTCAGATGACAAACAGACAAAGCAATTCTTTTGACCACAAATGCGCTGCTTCCCACCTATTTTAAATACGACTCTATTGGATGACCATTCATCATCATCACCTTCTTCTGAAGCTGTACTTGGGACTGATGTCCTCAATATAAAAATATTACCTGAAAAAGAGAAGAATTGTTAAAAAACCAAACACCCTACATTTCTGTAAAATTTCTACTTCATCTAGCCTCACTAAAGTTTGCTTTAGCCACATGGAAGTTTTATTTGTATACATACTCAATTCCTAGAGTAAGAAATTCTACTCTCTGTAGCCTCTCTGCTGGGAGCGGAACCAAGTGTTATGAAATCAGGGTTGATTACACAAAAAGGACCCAAGATAAACTTAGCAACAGTTTAAGTCTGCAAGCCAATTTTATAACTGACATCTTTGAACTGTTATTCAGAACTCCAGTAAAGATGTGGCTAACTCCTCATTTTAATATAGCAGATTAAATTAATGTAGGAAGCCAACAATATAGAGTAAAGCAGTTTACACACTTACTAGGTTTGATATCCATGTGTACCAGCGACATTGAATGAATGTACTTTAAGCCTCGAGCCACCTGAAGTAGCAGGTCCTTCAGTTCTGGTTCAGTAAAGTAACGCATATTCCTGTAATTTTCACTTATGACATCTGCTAAACTGCCACCTAAAATAACGTTAATGAAAATGATTAATTATTTTACATCAAACAGTTGACAAAGTAATGACAACTTGCTTCCAAAGGTAAATATAACTGGTTTCCAAAACTAACAGTGAACAACTACTTGCTGATGATACATTGGAAGTGTAAACTCTAGTGCCTGTATCCCCTCTCTATAGCCATGTAATACAATAAGATAACCTTTCTGCTGTAATTGCCACACAAAATAACAAGATACCAACACAAAGGAAAACACCCCTCTCTCACTACCAAGTCTCTGGCAGGGTATCAGCCCTTGCAAAAAGCTTCAGAAATCAGGTCCACTTCCCCTTTTAAAGGAAACTAACTTTCACTATTCCAGCTTGTACTATTGCACTAAAGAAAGAACAATTTTGCTGCTTTAAAATGCCTCACTTTACTTACAATAAACTTGAACATTTAACGCTTTGTCTGCAACTTTGTATAGTTTTTGCTTCAAGGATCTGATATGCCTTTTCCCACAGCAAGGAACGTCAAACATATTTGAGACAACAACGGTATGAGCTATGTGGAAGGCAATCAATTGCTAATTAAAGCTAGAGATTTGTAAATATATCTGCATGTATTAAAAAATTAGATGTTTTGACAGCAAGTTCAAAACAACAAATAAACTTTACTTACCATTGCAATATTCATTCTGTATAAGCATATGATCGTCTTCTGCCCAGGCAGAGTAGTATCGTACTACATGAGAATGCTGCCCCAGAACCGCATGTGCATAGACCTCTCTCAAAGCATTTTGCCTGTTACAGTCACAAAAACCCAACAGGATGCATGAACATGGTGATGTGAAATAAGTCCCATTTCAGCTAGATAGCAACACTTATTATAACATCATGCCTCTCTGCCAGCTCAGGTTTCTAATTAAAATCTTTGTGTTCAGTTCTGTGGCACCTTAAGGTGGTTTCATATTTGTACCTGAATATATAAAATAATTTATACTAAACATCAAAAAACAGGTTTTGCTGCAGATAATTCTGGATGGAGCTATGACTTCCATTACATGTTTTCCAGCCAGCTGCAGCAGCAAACTTTGAGAAGCATCACTTAAGTTTTCAGAAAAAAAATAACGATGATTGTAAGCCAAGAGTATGACTGAACCCAACACTCTCATCTTCTCTGGTCTGGTACACAATTTTGACTTAAGAGAAAAGTATAAATATACATTAATTAACTCCAGCTTGCAGAGTTTGATGTTATAACTATTAGAACAGTTGGGGAAAAAGCCCTGAATCACAGGCTCATTCACAAATGTCAAGAAAATACCCCAAAACTGACTTAACTCAGCTGCGTATCTCTAAAATTAACAAGGATAAGGACCTAGTCGGGAATACTGCTTTCCTTTCATATCTCAAAGGATCATCACTGCAGTTTATTCATATGGTCCCTCCTGCCATGAATGCACGTAAGCAATATTCTTACTTCCCAGATGAGAACAATCCGTTTCCACACGGAATACTGGGACAAACATCTGCTAGCAGAAAGGGCAAGCAGCCTCTCCTCCCTAGTATCGCCCAGTATTCAGAAAAAGAAAAGTAAAGTGACTTCAAAATATTATGTTTTACATCTAATTAATGTATATTTATACTTTTAACTGCCTTCTCTAGACACTGATACAGAGAGACACAGGAGGAAAAAGCACCAAGAGGTAACTTTTAAAACTTCTCATAGCAGAAAACACTCACTCATCCACTGAGCCAGCTAAGGGTTTCTTGGATCGCTTAATTGCATAAATACAACCATCGAGCCTCTTCACACATTTAAAGACAGAACCGAATTCACCAGATCCAATCTTCTCCAACTCATGAAATTCAGTTGCATACCGTGACTTCATATTACTTTCTGTTATTGTTATGCGCTGGAAATATTAGAAAGGAGAATAATTAGATACAGTGATATACAAATTGCCAAACTTGCTATCAAGTTCTAAAGTTTAATTACCTTAGCAGGTCTTATAATTTCATCCTCAGGTTCTCCATCACTTGCTTCCATGTCATCTCCACAAGAGCTGAAATTCACACCAGTTACTTTTGCAGATGTAAATTCCTTAAATGAACTTAAGACTGAACTCTAGCAGCTGTTAATTTTTGGGATCTAATTCTCCCATTCTACCCAAGTTTAGTTAAACTAATAGAACACTAGACATTAGTAAGCACAAACTTATAAAAGTACCACGGTAATATTTTTTCATGTTTCATACTAGCACTTAATGTGTTTTTCCCTCCTCAAGAAAATAGGAAGGCATAGCTCAGCCAGTCAGTTAAAAGAACTGCAGGACAGAGCCTAGTCTATCCTCTCTGTACAGTGATCAAGAGATCTAATGCTGAATGGTTATTTCATAATATCACACATCTCAAATCAGATACTTTAAGAGCTATATGATGCATTACTAACAGATTTGCAAGGAAGAATACTTTCATAGAAGCAATTTGTAATGAAACTTCTGCAGCTAGAAGTAGTTTTGATAATAAGTTTAAAGATAGATACAAGTTACTTACTCATTCCAGTGTGTTCTCTTCCTCCTACGGCATTTTCCTTCAGACTTGTGAAGAAACATGGAATCAGGAGTGAAGGGATTAATGTTCACATGAGGTGTTTGTCTAACATAGTCATCTTGCTTTTCTGATTTCGCAACATTCATAAACAGAGAACCCCTTCGAAGTTTGACTGAGCTGGAACCGATTCCTTGTGCTTTAGAAAGCAAACTCTGTATTACAAAAGAAAAAAAAAGAGGCGGGGGGAAGGAGGGAGAAAGGATGACAAAAAAAGACACATTTATAGGCTTATATTAGTTTAAATACCCGCATTTCCATCTAAAAGAGTTCCAAAGAAATTATTAAGCTTTATACTCCACACAGAAACAGTAAATGGAACATTGACTGTTAAAATAGTTCTTAAAAGGCAGGAAAGACTATGAGAACAGTGTTTTTCTGTTTTTAACTATGTCATCACCTCAACTTGAACAATTCTTTGTCCATGAAATGGACACAGATTAAACTCATGGACCATCCTGTACTGTATCAGCACAATATTCACATACAAGATACAAATGTTCAATCAGACACATGAAATTATCTTTGGTGACCACACATGTAGGTGGCAAGCTAAAAGAATAAGTAAATGAAAGACTTAATACTGATGCATAGCTGCCTCTTCATGAGCCTACAAAGAACCACTAAAGAACTGACAGCCCAATCGCACTATCAGTTCAATATCCAAACCAGATCTTTTGAGTGGCAAGTTTTAGGGAAGTTTGTACCCGAGTCTCCTCCATCATGGTGAGGATGCCAACCACTCACTTACTGGATCACAAGCAGGAGCACTGTCTTATCCTACCAAGGCCCTACAAAAAATTGACATAACAAAATCCTAAACTACCTCAGGGAAGGTGGCTGGTACTTGGGAATCTCAGCTATGCTTGCTGAATCTGGACTAGATGAAGGCCTTTAAGCCACAGTGTATCTCAACACACATTTCAGTACTTCCACTAGATAACTGAACCTATTCTTCTAGGTTCCAAAGATAACCTCTCCAAGATAACCCATGTAGAATTTGGGCATCTAATTTAATACTCCCACTACACCACAGCATTAAGGCCTTGTTTTCAGTGACACAATCCACAAAACTCTTGCACGTCTAAAGTATCTGCAAGATCATAACTGATTTCAATATTTCCAAACATAAAGCACTGATTCTACCAGTGAAACCCCATTTGAGATGGAAACTATAGGAAACCAATGAATAATGATGTCACCTCACATCTTAAGTCAGTCATCTATAGACCCCTGGGAGATTAACCCTGGGGATTATCCCTGGCTTACTTCTAAAGGGCTATATGAAAAGTAATGAAGAAAGCTAGCCAATTATCACTAGATTTAAATCCACTATATCATGTTTTACATGAGTGTGGAGTTCAAAAGTTGAAATGCTTTCCAAAAGTTTCTCATTGACAGAGTTAGGAGCTACCTAGCCCTTTAAACCCTCAAATCCATCAGAACTTTCGCCAGCATACTGACAAATACACAGGAGCAATTTCCAACTCAAGCTTTAACTTTCTGGCTATAAAGTTACAAACGCCCACAAGACACCTAAGTATTTATTTTAAGAGTTGAATATTCTACTTTCACCTTTTTCTAGATCTTTCCCACGAAATGTAGCAAAAGCAGGGTGCTTATGTATTTAACTGTAAAGAAATTTTTACATATACTACTTATGTATGTACTTTTTAATATATATACAGATACCGAAAATACCGGCAAATAATCTAAGACTCGTTTTGGAGTTTTAGAAAGCAAGCATCCTTTAGGAGGCCTGAGCAACATGAGGGAGGGATCTCCATCAATCGTGTGCCATGAGACAAATGCTGGGGACAGAACATATTTCCCACTTGTATGCATGCATATAAATTTTCCAAGAAATCTTGTGCAGATTCTGTTAATTTCCAAGGACTAATTTCGACGTTACTATGAACTTCACAACAGTCAAATCTCTTGCTAATTGGGAGCCGGCTCCAGCTCCCTGCCTGGCCTTGCATTGAGATGGGGAAAAGCTGCAAACAGAGGTGATTACAGAAGAGACATTTGTTCGGCACAGATCACACTTCACACAAGGTACTATCCTCTCCAAAGAAATGAACAGTCTGGAAAAACACCGTCTCAAAGCAAACAGGCGATCAGAGGGACGTCCTGCCTAATTTCAAAAACCCACAACTGCTTAGACAAAACTTACCTCTACCTTAGCTCAAATCAAAATATTCCACTTTTTGTAACAGTAACTACTCCTCGAATCGCTTTATTTCTTTTTACAGGGCTTTGGGAGGACCTGCCCTCCCTGAATCCAGACACAACAGTCTTCGACTGGATCAGGTTACTGAAAGCCTCATCCAGCCTGGCCTAGAACACCTCCAGGGATGGGGCAGCCACAACGACCTTATCTCCAAAAACACCGGTAAAACACCGTTTAGAAAAACACACGCTATCCGAGGGACGTTGTACCTAACTTTCAAATAGATACAATTACTTAGATGAAACTTTACACTGGTAAATCTCCGTTTAGAAGAACATTCGCTATGAGAGGGACATGCTGCCTAACTTTCAAACACAATTACTTAGAAAAAACCACTTTACTCTGGAAGAACACCGCTTAGAAGAAGTAGACACGCTATCCAAGCGGCGTTGTACCTAACTTTCAAATAGATACAATTACTTAGATGAAGCTTTACTCTGATAAAACGCCCTTTAGAACAGCACACGCTATCCGAGGGGCGTTGTACCTAACTTTCAAATAGATACAGTTACTCGGATGGAACTTTACTTTAGCTCAAACCAAAACCACTCCACTTTCTGTAACCGCTTCTCGTACCCCGCCCCCGCGGGGCCCACAGCCCGGGGGCGGCGGCTCGTTCCGCCTCGGGAGGCGCCGCTCCCCCCTCCCCCGGCCGAGCCCCCCGGGAGCCGCAACGGCGGGGCCCGCGCTTACCTTGGGGGTGTGTGGGGTGTCGAAGAGCCGCAGCTTGCGGAAGGTTTTGTGCGGCGGCGTGTCGGGGCAGTCGGGCAGCTGCGAGCCGGGCGGCGTGGCTCGCAGCCGGTAGGCGGCGGGGGGCGGCGGGGCGCGCCCGCCGGAGCGGCGGCTTTTGGGTGAGGGCGAGCCGGCCGCGAAGTAGGCGCCGGGCGACTTCACCGGGGAGGAGCCCAAGCCCTCCTCCTCCCACGAGTCCCCCTCGGCCGGCAGCGGCGCGGCCGCCGGCTCCATCTCCTCCTCCTCCTCCTCCTCCAGCAGCGGCGGCCCGCCCCGCGCCGGGGTGCGAGCGGCCGAGAGCGGCGAGTCCGCCTCCTGGAAGGCCGAGTCCTCGCCGGTACTGTTGCAGCTGCTGCCACCCTCTTCCTCCTCGTCGTCCTCCTCCTCCTCCTCTTCGCAGTCGCTGTGGCCGCTCAGGAACAGCAGCTTCTGCCGGATCGGGGCGGCCGCCCGCCGGACCGAGACGCGGCGGGGCGGCTGGAGGCTGAGGAAACTCATGGCGGCGAGAGGCCGCGGCGCTCGACGGCTCCGCTCGGCGCTGCCCCGGGCGCCGTTCGGACTGCGCGGCTTTCCCGCGACCGTTGGTCACGTGGCGCGCGCACCGGCCAGTAGCGCCCGCCCCGACGGTTTGAAAACACGGTGGGCGGAGCCGCGCGCGGCCGCGTCACGAGGCGCTTTGGCGCGAACGCCGCGGGCGGAGGGGGGCGGGGCCAAGCCCCGGGGCGGCTGCACGCACCCGGGCGCCATCTTGGCCGGCGGCTCCGCCTGGGGGGGCGGGCGGCGCTGCTCCCGCTCGGGGGAACGGAGCCTCTGGGTTTGTGTGGGGAAAGTGACTCTCGCTCCTCGGCCGGTCAGGCGCCGCCTTGCGCGTCCCCAGTGCACCGAGTCATAGAATCGTAGGACGGTTTGGGTTGGAAGGGACCGCGAGGGGCACCTTGTTCTGTGAAAAACACTCCTTCAGTGGTAAAATAATGAAAAGGACAAAGTCTTCGAAGCAAAGATAATTGTATTTGACAATTCAGCGCTGAATGGGATGCCCTTCTAAAAAAGGCATAACATCTTACAAAAGCAGTGGGTTTTAGACGAAGAACCATATAAATCTTCAAATAATGGTCATTATTTTTTTGGATTATCTAGCCCCGTCTGGAGACTTCTTCAGGTTATCTCTTGATCTAAGACAACTACATCTTGCTAGGCAACCAAGCATGTCAGGGAAGTCTTGCAATTCTAAGACAGTGTTTATTCTTTCAGTTTATTTATCCATGTCTAGAGCTTGTCTGCATATTATCTCTTAATACAAGATGGATTTATATGACAAGATAATTAAACATACAAGCCAGCTGTAGCAAAACTTATCAATTAATTCTCACGGTTCAAAGCCCTTGCGGTGGGTAGGGAGATCCCACTAGACCGGGCTGCTCGACATTGAACTGAACTGGGTTACAGCTTGGGAGCCTCAGAGGCTGCTGTTAGCGGTTGCTGTCACAGGAACCCAAAGGCCGTTGTGGTTTGCAGTGGATGCTTTTTCTCCAACACCCATGGCCGCGACAGCTTCATCTCAGCTGCTGCCTCTTTCCTAATTAAATGCGCCCCAAGAGATAAACTCACTCATCTTTCTCCTGTACCCGGGCACCTTAAACCAAACCCCTTGGGTAACAAAGGGCCTAAAATAACCTGAAGAAAGTGAGGCGTGCGGCCCTGCTGTGTTACTCTCCAGCTCCTGGATGCAACTAGTGCCAGGGTTTCGCTTCCCTGCCACACAGTCCCTCTGCCACCTCCCGCCGCACCTGCAGGACAAAACCCTGCCGCAGTCAGCATGCGTCTACAGAGAGTAGCACGTGTAAAGTCAGACTATGTTTATCTCTTTGCCTTAAACATTTTGTATGAGGACTACCCCATTTGTGGCACCAGCTTGTCTGTAGGGCTGGCGTCAGCAAAAGGGCAGTGCAGGAGCAGGCACAGCTCTCCCCTTGCTGGGTTGTTTTCGGGGATTCATTTCTGTAACTTTGGGTGCCCAGCTGAAAGCAATAAAGATAGCAAAGTAAAACACTGGAGGCTCTGCTAATAGAAAATAGAAGCTTGTACTCAACCACCTTTCTGTTGTTTGCCCATCCTCTCCTGTCCATGGGCCACTGGTCTCCGGTGTCCTTGGGCAGAAGCTTCAGAAGCAACTCGGGACATGGTTCAGGTTCCTGCAGCCAGGGTGCAGAGGTTCCAGTTGCTGAAGGGCTGAGGTTTACAGTGGGCTTAAAGGCCCTTTGCTCGTGCCAGCTGAAATGGGACACCTGCATCTCCAACAGGTAATTATTGAGGCCCAACAGAAATTACTGAGATGCTTTTTTCTCCCCTTTTCACACCAGTGCTGCTCACACAACTGCCACTCCGCAAGCCTATGTGTTTTGAGATGTAAGAAACACCATGGGGATGCTAGTTCCCACACTCCACTTCTGCTAGCAATTCCTTTTTTAACCTATTGCACCTCAAAATACCCATTTCTTCATGCAAAGCTGCTGTGCAGGGCAGCACAACTGTCCCAAATGGCTCTCAGCAGTGCGGACGGAACCAGCAGCGTGCGTGGGGTGACTGCCCACCCACCAGCGCAGTATGAACGTCAGAGCATTTTAAATCAATGCGGCTAAGCAGACCAAGTGTCAATGTAACTCTGTACTCACATACATTTCCTGTGCCTGCCGAGGTAAATGGTTTTGCTCAGAGTTCCAGCACCTCAACCTAGGGGTCTCTACCTGTTCCTTTTGCAAGGCCTACGTAGAAACATTTCTGCTTTAATATCACATTTGGACTTATTTCTCTCAGTTTCAAGGGCCTGCAAGCTCAACACAGTTTTCATTTTCAGGACAAGCAATGTCAAGCCAGAAAAACACAAGTTTAGAGATTATGGAAACCTCCTGAAAACTAGTTTCAGAAAATGGAAAGCAGCCAATGTAGCCCATGAAAATGGGATTGGACAGCATTTACAGAGATAAGACTACATCAGGCCAAGTGCCGTAACTGACTTGGTGTGCAGTATTTTAGAATCACAATAATGTTCCATTAAAAGGACTAATTTTTAAAACTGAAATGCACTGTACAGCAAATACTAACTGAAGCCCCTTAGTTTTAGAACAGATTATGTAAGAGAGAACTATTAAAAAATACAACCTCCATCTCTTTCTCAATTACTATCCCACAGAGGGAGATGCAGAGCAATTTTCTAGCAAGTGACTCAAAACAACCCAGTCACTAGCTGTGCCTTGCTTCAGTCAAATCTGAAGTTCCATTTTCTGTGAAAAACATTAAAAAAATTAAGCTTTCAATAAATCCCTTTCCCTGAAATATCAAAGCTAGAGTTTCCTTCCCAAACACAACCCAAATACAACTGTTGCTGGACTGTACAGACACAGGTATTTAGTGAGAGTAAGTGGCAAACTGAAATTCAGAAGCCCTAGTATATAGGCTTTTACTCAGGAATTGCTAATCACTGCAAAAGTTTAAGTGGGACAAAATCAAATGGATCAAATCAGGTTCTGTACAGAGAAGCAGGTATTTCTGAAGAGAAAACAAAGATATGAGAGAAAGGGGAAAAAAAGGAACAGAGAAGGAAATAAAGAACATTAACACAAGTGTTTCAAAAGAAAGTTTATTTCCAAACTGAGAGCAAATAAGAAAGGGAAGTACTGAATAAATACGTAACTATAACAAAATGCATAGTTGCTCTATGAGGGCTACATTCAGAGGTACCAGTTGTTCTTTTAATGTAGTTTGCCAGAACCATAAACAGTTCTGTTGGAGAGGAGATGATTTTCCCCCAGACTGAGTGTGACAGCTGCCAACCTGTCCTCTGTGGCAACCACTACACCTCACATCAGGAGGCCTATCAACAGCCTAACTGCACAGCCAGTTCCCTTAGTCAAAGGACACACGAGCAATGGACATAATCCCAGGAAGAGGAGAGGTGAGCAGGGAAGAGCTCTGCAAGCTTACACTGTGCCATACTTCACGAGCCAAATTAATCCCAAATTCTCTGAAGCTGATTCAATCGCACCTTTCAGCCCCTGTAGATAATGCAAACTAAAGCCCTGATCCTCCAAACAGATGTAACAGCACATAAGCCGATGTCCAGGGAGTGCCTGGCTGATACACCTGCAAATTTGCATGGTTTAAGGGTTTTCAGGATATATTTCCAAAATTGGCTTGTGGTTTCCTTTAATTCTTGCATCTAAATTAAAAAATAAGTGTATCGGTCCAGTGCACTGAAGCTTTTGCTACCAGAAATACTTATCTGGGGTAGCACACTGACTGACAACCAGCTGCTTTTAACTAGGAGTCTTCAAGCTCAAGGGAAACCGTTACTCCCTCTTTTGTGGATAACAGTGGAACTCAAATAATGCTGAATGGGAAAGAAATGGAACAATGGCCAATTTGTCTGGCTGTCAGAGGAAGCTGCCACAGAAGTGGGTGCACTGCCATCTTGTCAGGATTTCCTGCACTTACAAGTCCACCTGCAGCCCCTTTGAACAAATTGCTAGAGTTCTGCCAAAAGCTATATGAAACTCATTCTACATCACCCAGCAGTCTTGAAACTATGAATCTTACTATGAGAAGGTTAAATGGAGAGAAAAAGGAGAAGAGGAGGAATGTCAAGTTGCTTATGTAAAAACCAGAAATGCTACATCTACCTGTGCCAAAGATGTTGCTGGAGAAGCAAGAGCAAGGACACATCCATGCTATTCCAAGCTTTTCTCTTGGGTTCCAGCAGGTACCTAAGGACCAGCACGCTTGTCACCAGCGACAGTGATGGCTCATGGGAGACTTAGCATGGACAGGGCTAACGGATCTCGGAGTAGTGTGCCAGCTGGGAGATGTTGTCTGTGGGCTGCTGACAACTTCAAGGTAAACAGCTTAAAGATGACTTGATCTGGGGTTCTGTTACTAACAGCTGCTGCTAGCTGGCTTCTCTTTCTTCATTACAAGGTTCAGAGTTGACTGGGTTGTCCATCAAAGGTGGACTTTGTGTCTCAAGACATGCCTCTGGTTGACGCTGCCAGTCCTCTTACTTTTTCTAGCCTACAGTCTGCATGCAGATACAGCATTTCTCACCCAGAAATGTAAATAATAGAGCAGGAGAACAAGGTGGAGAATAGAATGGAGAATTTGACAGCACATAGGATGCCTCCCAAAGTAAAGAGCAGCTTCTGGGCCCAAAATCTGGGAATTTAAAGGAAGATGCAAAGATACTCAGAAGTAATTATGTTCAAAGTACATTTTAAAAGCACACGTTTTGCTAGGCAGTCATGTACAGTTTACTATTTCTCTGTGACTATGAAAGCACACACTCTAAACAGTTTTTAATGACTCCTTTTTTGCCTGCATGTCTGTCTCTTAACACACTGATTACAAAAAGAATGGCATAAGAATCTGTTCCCAAGATTTGTATTCAGATCAGAAGTTTCCTCCAAAACATCCTAAAAGTTGAACAGAAAGATTGATTGCCATGACTGAAAACAGGTACTAGAATGCCCCATTTGTTGTGCTAAAGTGAAGTTAAAATGATCAGAATAGAAGTCAAGATTTTGGATTTGCAATTAAAAACCTCAAAATGTATAATGCACAGCAACTAGACAGTCACTACTGACTTACCAGGATCACTAACCTTCCTTTTCTCCTTCACTTCTTTTCAGGGAATATGCAAAACCACAGAAGAGGTACTCGCCCTGCTTGCAAATTTACTGCTAATTTCAATAATCTCTTGTGCATATCACTTAAGGGAAGACATTTTGCAAAAAAAATTTAGATATATAGATAAGATAAAAGCCCACCGGGGGTTTCAAGCTCAGATGTTTTCTTGCCACTAATATCATGCTCAGGAACTTCAAAACCTTGTCTTTTACTGTCTTGAATATACCTGTTTTAAAAAACCCAAACAGCTAACCTTGTCAATGGTTCGGTCCTACGAACCATTCTTGTACTTTCTGACTTTTTTAGTCATTACAACCAGTATTCAAATCCAAATTAGCTCTTCACCAAAGCAAAAAGCCCACCAGAGACATAGCTTTGGAACACTGTCATTTCTGCAGGAGCTTTCTGCAGCCATGTGGTGGTTTCCCATATGCCAGCAGACCTGCCAGGTGTCAGCCTCTTTTCCTTGCCTTGCCTTACCAGGATGCCTGCTCAGAAACCTTTCAGCCAACTACTACAGAATCAAGCAGTAAATAAGTAAAATACAACAGCCAGTCACCAGCTGGTGAGGAATCTAAACAAAGTAAAGGGCAAAACACTGGAGTTTGGACAGTAAAATAAGACACTTTGTTAAATTCTGCACAGTCACTTGCGCCCTGAAAGTGGAAACATTTTCCCATTCCTTTGAGTAAAATGCTTCAAACAATTAAACAGAACAAAAATAATCCAAATAATTTTTTTTTACTGCTTCATAACCTGAGATGCTGGGGATTTAAGGGGGTGACATTCCCATTAGAGATAACTACACAGACTGTGTAGGACAGAATGCCTGACTGCTGATACAAGCTTTTATGTCTATTGGTATAATTAAAGTCTGCTTTGAATGTAAACCTCAGTTGAAGTAGTCTGATATCACATTCCTGATAAGGTTAGGTGTCAGCCACTTACTGCAAATGGTGATGTTCTAATTAGATTGTTAGTTTCCTTTGTCCAAGCTGATTTTGCTAGCAGAATGAAAAATCACATCAAAGAAATGTGAAACCACAGGCAACGGTGGAGCTACATTTTAAAATACACATCATAAACAAGGAAAAATGCTTGTTTCTGTGCCTTAATTAGAGTGTAATTTATGACACAAGAACTGAGAGTGGCTCTTGATTTTTTTTTTTTCATCAGTTGTCATAGGAATCCAAGTTCTGGAAGGTTTTTCTCAATGGAGCAAAAAGTACTTTTGGGGGTTCTGGTGTTCTAATGCGTACTTCTTTGCAAAAAAACCCCCAAACCCTAAAAAAAACCCCAAACCAGGAGTACCTTATTATCAACAACCAGCTAGAGTTTGAATGCATGTGTCTGCAAAGACAAAGCATGTGTAAATTTCTGTCTTTTTTGAGACAAAAATGATGCAAACTGAATAAATGTATTTTTAACATTCCAAAAACTGTAAAGCAATAGCTGAACAGGACAGAAGTCACCCTTCACTTCCAGTCTCCTAATGCCTTACTGCTTAAGAAAATCAGTTTGCTTCCTACTTAACTATTTGTGGAATTTCATCTGTGCTACGTTTGAAAATTACATAAAGTTTTACATAACATTTAACTGTTTTCAGTCAATGACAAACTAAGAGTGACTGGAACAGGTTTGTTGTAGAGCACTTCTGCATCTTGGTAAGTAGAAGCTATTGTCAATCTAAGGCACACAATCTGACTAACCTCAGCAGCTGATTCAGAAACACTCGATTGCATTGTACTCCATATTCTTTCCTGGTGACTAAATACCAATTAAATCGTTTCCTGTCCCTGGGGGAGGCTCCCTGAGCCTGTGCTCTGAGCACGCACAAGGCAGTGATTTCTTCATATTCTAGTACAGCACGATCATCACAGAAACCAGAGCATCAATCAAGCAAATGACTCCTTGCAGTACCTGAGGGGTTGTGAAGGTCACAAACTAGAGTAAAGTTAAGGAATAACAGCCTTCCGAGCTCAGGCATTTTGTTTATCTCGAGTATCAGCACTGTCCTTCTCTTGTGTGCTAAGCAGACAGCACATGCCTTCTCTCCTACACTGTCTGCAATTCTGGTATCGGTCAGCTGATGGCTTGCTGAGATTAATTACACCAGCAGGGATTATGGCTGTTTACAACTTGGTTGTCAGACTTCAGGATTTACTCTTATAAAAACACAGTCTTTCAACGTCAGCCTATTCATGTGTGCTTTGGCATTAGCTCTTCAGGGTAAGAACTGTCCCACTGTTATGCATAGTCTGTCTGGCACAATAGGTCATCAGCCTGGAGCAGGGAAAATAATTGCCTCCCTCTTTACTATCGGGAGAGGCACTGAACTACAGTCAAGAAAAGTAAAGCCCACAGTGGTGAAAAACTGTAGCAATGTCTATAAGGGAAAAGTTACCTGGAAGGTCTAGAGAGGTTTTGATTTTATTCCTTTAAGGGAGGAGTTGTAGGCCTGGAATTCAATTCAGAAAGACTGGAAACGTGGGAGCCAATTTATAAGAGGAAATGCTATACTAAGTTACTTTACTGTAGAGGATTCCTCTTACAATTTCCTGCTAGTGTGCCACAGCATTCCCTTTGAGACAGAAATTTCAGAGAGGTGTAAAATCCATAGGGAAGGGATAGATATTTCCACTGCCAAATGCACAATACTTTTAATTATATTATTCGTTTCCTTTTCCTGCAATCTTTGCAGCAATACTCTATCAAAGACAATTTCATCCTGTTCTAAACCTTAACAGGTCCTTCCAACACCAACCGGCAGCATCAGCTCCTCAAAACAGCTCCTTCCACTCTGGTCTAAATGGAAGCAGGGTAGAAAAATCACACTTATGGATATAGGCCTCACAGCTAAGGCACATATAATCACCTCAGTTTCTCTTCAAACACTAAGCAGTCTAAGTCAGTCAGGCTTACTTATTTGGTATTTTTTCCGGTATAGGAGTTGTTAGCACAATGTGGAAGCACAAACTTTGACTTCGGAATTATGCCAGAATAACTAGTAAGATATTAGTAAAAGAAGGAATTTTAAAAATACCACAGGTTTTCCTGACTGAGCTATTTCTGAACGCCCCACAGTAAACCAACCGGTACAAAATAGGAAAGTATACTCACAATTGTACAGCAGTCAGAAAATGTCCTGGGAAACAAGAACCAAGAACTGAAGTTATTTCTTTGCCAAGTCAAAGCCACCACTCTGGCCACCCTTTCCAGAAACAATTAGCAATGACATTTAAGAAAAAAACCCTTGAACGTTCATGTCAAATGATACATCTTTAATTTCTAAAAGGTGGTAAAGTACTAAGAAACTGATCTAGTTGACAGGCAATTAATCCTCCTTGCATAGTACATTTATCTCCATGGGATATAAAGAATTACAACACTTCAGGAAAACTGGCACTAAGTGAGCGAGCAGCCTCAAACCTATTCAGAAGTCACAGACAACCTCAGTGTTTCCAAGTTTTACTTCGTAATGGCTCCAGCGATTAGTATTTGCTTTGTCCACATCTATCCCACAGTTGTGTATTCTTCAACCGCACTTTTCGACTGTCCATCTGTATGGGAAACAGAAGGCTGCAATCCACATTAATACAGTAATTCACAATAAATTAGCGTAACTCTATTCAGCCTTGGCCTTTTTGAGGTTAAATACCTCAAGGTATGTAGTTATAGACTTTATTTTTTTAAAGTAAAACGTGTACCTCACAATATTTGATTACTTGATTAATGTTTCATCCAGGAGATGTTTAATCCTTCCCTTGAGAAGGTATAAAGTGAGGCTTCAGTTTCAGAAGTGCTCCTGACACTCATCTAAAATAAACACTGAACCTTACATGAAACCAAAAAAAATCAACTTGATAACAAGCTTACTAACAAGACAAAAATATAAAAAAGTTTCAAGTTATGTTTTACTGTATGCGTCAAGACATATCTACAACAGATTTTTTTTCCTTTACAGAATGATAGGGGGAGAGGAGCACTGAACTTACATCTTCATTAACTAATCCCTTTTCCTAGTAACTTGTCCTGATTTTCAAAAGCACTGATTATCAGCATATCCTAGGTACTGAATGGTAGCAGCAGGCACTCAGAACTGTCGAAACCAGACTATTAGTACTTGTACTTATGCCACAAATGCACCATTTGAAAATATTCCTCTTGAAAACAGGTAGCTTACGTCTTAGTCAAAATTGGTTGACTAATCACTATTTTAATCATTCTTGTACTGTCTTAGAATGTTTAAAGTAACTATTAAGAGTAATTAATACACTACAGTGGATTGTGATCAAAATTAATATGTCAAAAATTAGAGCTCATGATAAATAAACTTTGGAAAAATTTATACAAGGCCGTAAATAAATAATTTGAACTTCAGTCTCATTATAAAGTAAAACAGTACATCACACAACAATGTCATCCTATCTAGACAATACAATCTTGCTATATTTTATTGCATAATAATTTGAGAGTAATGTCTTAAAATATGTAAAGAAACAAAATCATTAGATTTACTTCCTTTAATATTGAGCAACCAAAGTTTCTCCTTTGTACATAATCCAATTTAAAGATAATATAATTAGCACTTCCAGCTTTAACAGTCTGTATTTACAATGAATGAGATGGGGTTGGTAATCTAAAGAGTATTCAAATCTGTATGAAACAAATCAAAACAGTAGGCTCAAAATCCAAGACACTTCCATTGATGGAATGCGCTTCAAAAGGCTTTATCTTCTTTACTACTTGTAAGGGTTCCTGAAATGATGATTTTCAATAGTATTTTAAACATCTGAAATCTTCAGTAATGCCTTCATTATTTTCATGACATTAAAAATTAATCCAAATAGTTCTATTTAAGTTTTTACTTGCTTGTAGACCAGTCTGAAAGGATAACAAGGAAATTTACTACGTGATCCTAATTCCATATTCCTGAATATGCAACGGTTGGAAGTAGATGATGTCAGTCCATTCCAAGGGTTATGTACACAAAACTTACAAAATGTTCTTCGCTCTTGCATAAAATGCATACACAGTATCAATGAGCAGGGAACTTCAAAGTTTTTTATGGGTTGCTGCTGGCACGGACCTTTGTTGATTGAAAATAAAATACCTTTCACTCTATTGTTCAAGTAGCAGTTTTGGAAGTTAATCATCAATCCCTGGTGTTTCACCCTGTTGTATTCTGGAGGCTATTCTAATGGCTTCTTCCAGAGACTGTTGTTCTCCAAGCTGAAAGAAATGCATTTAAAACACAAATAAATCCAACATGTTGCACACGGCTATAGATTTGTAAAAATAAAAACAGAGATGAAACTAAAGATCCAGATATGGGATCAATACATTAGCACAAATAAGCATGATCGATATTGTCACACCTCTTCTGGGCAATATATACTAGCTGCTATCTAATCAGCATGACAATTAAGATAGCTTCAGACAGCAGATTAAACAGTCTTTCTATGTATCTATCAAATAAATTTTCATCAAAGACCGCTGCATGGTAAACACATTTCAAGACATGCAAAGCAGATGATGTTTCAACTTGGCAGATACAACAAAGCTAAGCTAAGGCTTTTGAAAGTCCTAGTGGCTGCCGAATTACATTTTAACACTGGTAAGACAAGTAAACAGCATTTTTCATAACTCTCTTCGATGTATACTCATTGCAGAACTCTGACTGTATAGAAAAAAAAGTAGTTATGATGACCCTGTTTCATTCTGCAGTAGGTTAGAGAGAAAATTATCTCACAGTTGCAACTACAAGGCCATCAACATATCTGCAATGTCAGACAGAAGCAAAACCAACAAACTCTGAATAAGGACAACTGGACACAGTTTTGGGAAAAAATCCATAGAGTTATATAGTATGTACACCATGCAGGTACATCCAGTGATGGGAACACTGAAGACAACTTCAGCCTAACAAAAACCTAAAGCTGGCCATTACCTGTTAGCTCAGGAGAAAGATGTACGAGAGTGTGAATGTGAATACAAGATTATTTGACAGATGGATAGAGCTAATGAGACAGTTCTAAATACTGCTTGTAACTTGTTTTCACAGTCACTGGATATCCCAATTCTAGAGCCACTCAAATTAAGAGCAGGTCTGTTATCCACCTCCTTAGCTATTGGCTTTATCATTATTTAGAAACCAAATGGATTAATTTATTAGTATGAAGCACGAAAGAGAAAAAAAAAAAATCAAGAACTCGGGAATAATCAATAATATTTTAATATTAAATTCTCTCTCTTCTTGCCTATGTTTTCCTTTAATTCAAAGGACTTTCTCTGAGGGTGCGACTTACCTTTTCTTTCTTTCCTCTCATGCTAACAATTGCCTTCTGATACACTTTCTCTTACATGCAGTTTTGATTACTCCAACTTATCTTAAAAGACTGAGTTCAGAATTAAGAGCTTCTCAACTTTCATTGCTTTTCAGCCAGCATCTGACTTGCTATTTTCTGTTTAACAAAGGGGAAAGTAACAATTTCTAATTTCCACTTGAAGATATTAACAAAATTCCTTTCAATCTGAGGTCTTGAGAAAGTAGTGCACATACATACGCTTAGACTTCAGCATTAACCCTGAGACTCAAACACTCAAAGGTTTTGATCTCATTTGTTTCAGCAAATATGAACAGTTTGAAGGAACCAGACTTAAGTTGCTGTTACTTTCACATGCAAAATATATTTTATCCCTGAAAATGAAATTTGAAACTGCCTTTAAAATTCATGAGATGTATCACATCCATGAAACTTATTCTCCTCCTTATTGTATACTGTTTCAGGGTGTACTTTTTGTGTCCTCATATGTTCTCTAGAGTAATGTTTCATTAAACCTTCCAGTCAAGTTAACCTTCCCTCTGAATAAACTAGTCTCAAAGACACTTGTCTAGGTTTTGATTTGGGTTACTTTCTAGAAGAAAGCTTAATTTGTGCTTGGTTTCCACTTTCTTTTAAATTACCCAATTTAAATGAAACTCTTTCATACCTATAAATTACTCTATTACTACAGCATTTGGACAATGTGAGGAACTATTTACAGAGACTGCTGCTTGTACACATAACCAGAAGGTTACTATTTCCAGAGATTTCTGATTATTAATCTTTCTACATAACTGTTTACACTTCTATGCTATTAGCATTTTGTGGTTCAAGTAACGAATTCAATAATTTTATCTGTACAAGTTCATAACAATTTACCCTTGAGAGTTTGGCTTCATATATATGAGCTTTATACATAATGCTGAAGGATGAAGGAAAGTGCTCTTCCACTGAAAACCTGTAACTCCATGAATGATTCAGTTGACATGAAGTTTGGCCCTCTCCCAACCGCTCCCTTTTTGGAAGTTCTACAAGTAGATTTGGGAAATCAGGTACTTATTACTTCTTTTTCTAACCTTAAATATTATTTAAGATGTGAGACTGTATGGCTATGGACTATTTTTTCAGGGGAGCCAGGCTTATTCAAATAATTTGTTACATGACAGGGACTTTCTGGCATTAAGAAGTAAGAAACGCTCAAAAAACATTATCACCATCTTACCTGTACTGCAATTTGTGTTCCATTGGATGTAGCCAACAATGTAACAGGTCTAGTTTCCGTAGTCACTAAATGGTGCCCGTGTTGCTGGTGTCCCATTTCTGATGAGGCACTATGAAATGCTGCTAAGTCTTGAGCCACAATAGCAACCTTCAAGACCAAAGGAAAAGAATCAACGGGATGACAGATCCGTCACCGTTACTGACCTCACACAGTTATCATCTTCAAAGTTAAAATTAAATTCAAAGCTGTGATTATTCATCAGCATAATTTTATTGCACAAAATATGCATTTGTTAAGAAAGGTTGCCATCACAGCATTCTCAATGTTATCTATTAGCTCTCAAAAATAAATATGTACTTACACAAGTGTTTCCTACCTGCTAAATAAATTACAGTCCCATAATATTAATTATTAAAAGTTACTGTTCATACTGGATTCTATTCTTAGCTCTGTCACTCATTTACTACATGACATTTTTGGAAAACTCGTAGCACTTTTAGATTTTATTTTACATACACTTGAAAAAAAACCCCACAACAATGAATTACCAGACCGGTACCTCAGAATTTTTTCTTGTTGCCCAATTACTGTTTTTAAAAGATTCTGCCATAAGTTGGTGTTTAACACTGGAGCAGAGTGCACAACATGAATGGAATCCTATAGTCTGGTGCTGAAAATTGCTTTACTTGGATAAATCTGTGTGAATGACAGAACCATGATGACTTATGTGCCTATTTTAGATCATCTTATAAAGGAACATTACACACGTACGCAGGATAATTAATATCTTACCTGCTGTCCTTCGGTGCCTTCTGCAGTGACCATCGCTACAGAATGTGTTCCTGCAGAGGAGATGACAGCGTCATGGGCAGGGACCGTGATGGTGGTGCCATCTTGTGTTACCATAGTGATAGTATTGCCAAGGGCCTGCATATCTGCCTGGGAGATGTTCACCTGAAACACAAAATAATTCCTGAAGTAAAAGATGGAGGTCTGATTGCTGCTTAAGTCATACCCGAGTCTTAGTTTTTGGCAATATAACAGATGTCTCTATGCAAGATCTGAAAACCACAATGATATGCATTTGAAGTGTAACAGCATTTATCAAACAAATACCTGCTGGCTCCTGCTAATTCAACTTCTTCATTTGAAACAGTAGTTGTAGGAATGCAGAACAAAAAGGCAACTTGTTCGTAATAAAAGGGGAAAGATATTTTCTTGGTATTTGCTATGACTGGCATTGCTCGTGCATTCCTTGAGAATCACTGTCACTTTGCCAAGTCTCCATCTTGGATAATGAGTCCTCATCACATCTTACTGATTGGGATCTAATCTTCCATGACCTTTCAGACACACTTATCTGTTTACAGTAATAAGAAAAAGGACACACTCACCCTAGAGTCTACAGCCCCACGTTAATCAGATCATCTCCCAAATAACTGCTCGATAGATTATCTACGCGTCTTACACAACAGACAATGCGATTCAAGGCAGTACCACCCAACATAGTTTTATCTTAATGGAAACACTAAAGAGGCCTATAAGGACTTAGAATTTAAACTGCAAATAAACAATTCATAAAAATTTAATGAGATACTGATGTCTGCAGTATTAGGGCATCAGATGCATGATTTGATGTCTGACTTACGAGGTAATAAAACATCCAAGAACTAAGGTCAAGCTAAAGGATAACTTAAAATGTGACAATTCCATGTCAAGGCTTCTGTGGGCCTTCATTTTAGAAGGTAAAAACACCAGTTACTTAGTATTGCTACAGTGTTCAGAGTTAGCAATGTAACAGCCCCCTTTAACATTTTATATTCGAATTGGAACTGGAAATATCTTCCATATGCTACTGGCATTTCAGCCGCCTTTCCACCCGAGACAAACTTTTCCCCGTATGCCTTCATTATACTGGCACAGCTAAATAAGAGACTTGTGTCAAAATCCCCTCCCAGTGACATTTCATAAGAAATCCTTTTTGACACAGTTTCTCACAGCATTCTGCTTCGGAAACTGTCGGCCTCTGGCCTGGACAGGCGCACACTCTCCTGGGTGAAAAACTGGTTGAACGACCGGGCCCAGAGAGTGGTGGGAAATGGAGTTAAATCCAGCTGGAGGCCAGTGACAAGTGGGGTTCCCCAGGGCTCAGTCCTGGGTCCAGTCCTGTTTAATGTCTTTATCAGCGACCTGGATAAAGGCATCGAGTGCTCCCTTAGCAAGTTTGCAGACGACACCAAGTTGGGTGGAAGTGTGGATCTGCTGGAGGGTCGGGAGGCTCTGCAAAGGGACCTGAACAGGCTGGACTGCTGGGCTGAGACCAACAGCATGAGGTTTAACAAGGACAAATGCCGGGTCCTGCACTTGGGGCACAACAACCCTAAGCAGAGGTACAGACTAGGAGAAGCCTGGCTGGAAAGCTGCCAGGAGGAGAAGGACCTGGGGGTGTTGGTCAACAGCGACTGAACATGAGCCAGCAGTGTGCCCAGGTGGCCAAAAAGGCCAATGGCATCTTGGCTTGTATCAGAAACGGCGTGACCAGCAGGTCCAGGGAGGTTATTCTCCCTCTGTACTCGGCACTGGTGAGACCGCACCTCGAGTCCTGTGTTCAGTTCTGGGCCCCTCAGCACAAGAAGGATGTTGTGGCTCTGGAGCGAGTCCAGAGGAGAGCAACAAAGCTGGAGAACAGGCCTTATGAGGAGCAACTGGGAGAGCTGGGGTTGTTCAGCCTGGAGAAGAGGAGGCTGAGGGGAGACCTTATTACTCTCTACAACTACCTGAAGGGAGGTTGTGGAGAGGAGGGTGCTGGCCTCTTCTCCCAAGTGACAGGGGACAGGACGAGAGGGAATGGCCTCAAGCTCCGCCAGGGGAGATTTAGGCTTGAGATTAGGAAAAAATTCTTCATGGAGAGGGTGGTTAGGCATTGGAACAGTCTGCCAAGGGAGGTGGTTGAGTCGCCGTCCCTGGAGGTGTTTAAGGTTAGGGTGGATGAGGTGCTTAGGAGCATGATATAGGGATTGGTGGGAATGGTTGGACTCGACGATCAGGTGGGTCTCTTCCAACCTGGTTATTCTGTGATTCTGTGATTCCTTAAAAAATACATCCAGAGAAGTTTTCAAGCGGAGGTAGCATCAAGGCATTCCCTATCCTCTTGTTTATGTTAGAAATGGTAAGAACTGCACACGATCAAAGCTTGGAAAACAGGCTCCTGCACCAGAAAGATTTCCCATACTTGCCGTCCCCAAAAGACTCTGCAGACAAGATAACAGTGACTGTGACCATCAAATACTGATAGAATAATCATCGAATTCTGAGAAACCTCAAAAACTTGCCTAAACATACAACTGTTAAAATAGCCCATACCTACTTTAAGAATGACAAAAATAGCAGAAGAGTGAAAAGGATAGCAAAAAAAAAAAAATCAAGCTTTACATTAATACAGTTTCACACGTTAGAATGTTAGAATAAGTGGTTTAATGTAGATATTCCAGAGGAGGACCAACCCTAAACATATCTTGACCCAACTCCAAAGCAGTTTCCTTCCTTACAAAGCCCACAAATGTATTTATCAAGAATCCCAAGTGATTTCAGAAAGCACATGGACCATCTGCAAAATCTGCCTCAATTCTCAGCATATTTTTGTCAGCTCTCTAACATCATGCTTACTTACATGTTGGGTTCCATCCTGGGAAATTAGTGCTACTTGTTGACCTAATCCTGACTGAGTAACTGTAGCAACCTGTGCAGAAATTACATCTTCTCCCTCTACGCCTGTCACATAGGTTATCTGGGAGCCTTTGAGAACATCTTCACCTTGACCTGTTTGATACAAAGAAGACAAGAGGATAGTTTACATACTCTAAATGCTGCCAGGAAAACAAATGATGAGAATTAAGCGCCAGCCTTGTTTGAAGGCTTTAAGTAATCCAGTGGAAAAATTTTAGCAGAAAGATGAGAAAAATAAAAGAAGGAAAGATATCAAAAGCAAGTCAGAAAGTCTACTGTTGTGTGAACAGGTTGTATAATCTTTTAGCAGTGAGTTTTAACATACAAAAATACTACAGATAAAGAAAATACATATTTAGTTTATAAGCAAATATTAAAATGGTGACAAACATTTCTAATTAAGTCATTACATGTTATCCTCTCCATACAAGAAGCTCCATGCAAACACAACTGGCGGCTTTTAAAGAGTTATTAATTAACAAACACACAGAAGCAAACAGTGATGCCTTTGTGTGAAGGTTTAAGTAAGTTCATTATCTTAATAAATGTTTAACCTCAGCAAATGAATCTTATCATTCCCTTAAAGGAAGGAATTGGACTATTCTACTACTACTCAAGCTATTCTGCTTGAAGCATTCAATGCAGTTTCCCACTCATACAACTTTTCTGACCAAGACAGTTTGTGCATATATTTCCTATCTTCAGAGATATCCAAAAATCACATTTGACAAGTGGTATTTGTCCTACCACAGTACTTCCCTCAGTCTGATCTTTTAGTCATAGGATTTGATGCTCATGATGCCACAGGAAACATATTCTAAGGAGTACTAAAGCACATGAGCTTATTTCATCTTTCCCTTTAAGTCCAGTTTACAGAAACTGCTATTAACCACAGCAAAGCCAGCACATGATCAGGGTGCTGCAAGGGCAGTTTCTCAAGGAAATGCCTTTACTCCGGCACAAGACTGTTATGGTATTATATGTATCATGACAAAAATCCATAGGAAAAATACAGTAGGTTGCAAACACACAAGTTTCGGATGCTTACAGGTCCCTTCCCACATTCATGTTTATAGCAGGTTTGCAATTCAAATTTCTCTCTTATCCCCAGGACTAGTATGAATGAGTTTATGGTCTGGACAATTACTCTCTGAGTTTCTGTTTACACTTTGCCTACCACACTAAAAAGTCCTACAAAGAAGTTAAATAACAATACATATTGCAGGTTTTTATCTATGTTTTAACTTCCTTGGTGGTAAAACAAATAGCAAAATATTATCCAGCTCATTTTTTTATGAGAAATTAGAAGACCGAAACTTTAACCTGGAGGCGGCTCAAAAAAAGCCTCTTGTTCTTCTTCAATGGGCTCCGTATCATTGTGTGCTGTCCGCTTGTGCATAGCAAGTGTAGAAATCTGCTTGTATGTTTTCCCACAGTGATTACAGTTATAGGGTTTGGAATGAGTATGTACAACATGATGCTTGTATAAACTGGAATACTCTGTAAAACGTTTATCACAACCAGGAACTGTACAGACATAGGGCTTCTCGCCTACACAGAAAAACAAGAGAGATAAAGAGAACTTTATCGATGATGCACAGAAAAAAAATGTCAACAAATGATATTTAGTGAAACAGTCATTACCAACTGTACTTCAATTTCAAAAGAAACGTTGAAGCTCAAGGTTACAAAGTTTACTAAGGCAGCCTCTCACTGTTGTTCTTTTTCTGTTTTGTTTTTAAACTACTGCCAGTGAAAGCTGGGCTCTTTTCCTCTCTATTGTCCCATCTAAAACCTCCTTCTGATGAAAGTAGGAGGATACAGTCTGAAACCTGTGGTGTCTGTTTGGCATTGGATTGTGAAGTTTGTTCTTTTATTACTGGAAGGCCCGTACTTCTCAATAATTAGGAAAGTTGATACACTAGTACAATTTCATTTAGTTTTGTGTCTTTAAGCTGTGAAAAAGTGAAAAAAATCCATAGGGAGCAAGTTACGGTTTCACATGAAAACACCTTTTATTTAAAAATAAAGGAAACCAATGTCCAAATTACATTATAAACTAAAAAGATAATCCAAGATACAAAATGTACCACTACTAAAAAACTTGTCCATGCTTCTGTAAAATATATAAGGCTACCAAGGTGATACATATGGCTATTACTTGTTTTTACATAATAGAACTTTTGAGCTGCACTGATTATTTCTGCTGACTAATCCTGCCAATCAAGTTGGATAAGTATTTTTACCTCTGTCTATAAAAAGAAGGTTTTGACCACAGCTCCAGCAGCAAGGAAAATACAGATGGCATGAAAGGGTGACTCAAAACGGTGAGCTAAAGTCAAGCTCCAGCTTGTGCTTCACTGTTATTTATAAAAGAAACAGCTCACAACAGAGGCAAGTCCCAGAACCATAACAAGGATTTGATTTAGCCCAGTGTCCTCTAAAACAAACACAAAACCTTGTCTTCAAATAGCTTTGCATCCAAAACAGAATTACTCTGCCTTGAGAGTAAGGCAAGAAACCCAAATGCTTCACTACTGACAGCTGTGGGAAGACAAGGCACCCAAAAAAAGTCCAAGTCAGGTCATGTAAACATGACTATACCCGACTACAATGCACCGGAACAGATCACGAGAATGACACAGCCTCTCCCGAGCAGATTCCACTGCAAAACACAAACCATCAGTCAGATACCTGTGTGTATTCTCACATGATTCTTATAGTTGGTTGCACTGGCGAAAGCTCTCCCACATCCTGGCTCTGTACAGTAATAAGGCCTTTCTCCCGTATGTGTCCTGATGTGAACCTTCCTAATATTAGACGTTGTGAATGACCTGCCGCATCCTTCAAATGGGCACTTGAAGGGCCTTTCACCTGAAAAAAAAGAAAAAAGGTACATATGCAGAAGTTAGAAAAGAACAAAAATCCTTGACTGAATTTAGGAATCTAAAGCTACTTAACTCTGTTTTTTAGACCCTCAGAGCTACCCTGAACATTGCACTGTGCAGCGTTCTGCTCTTTAGCCAAAACAGGCAAAAATCAAGAAAATCATACAACCTCTAAGATAAATTATGAAGCATTTAGGTTAGTACTTTATGATGTATAAAACAGATTCCATTGCTTGGACTGGACTCCATGTTGTCCATATCCTAATATGTATTTTACACCCTCCCCCAATTCATACATACATTATCCAGAACAAGTTTATCAAGCCATATGTCGATTGCAATTCATAACATGAAAAAACCCCTTCATTTAGCATATAACCAAGATATAAATAGCTTAGTAAAAGTCACTCTAGAAAGCACTTAACCTTATACACGATGAATGAACTTTTTAAAGAGTCAGACTGAATCTCAAGTTTCAAACCCCAAACCAAGAACAAATACAACTTCTTTTTAAAATAAGTCTATTTGTGTAATAGAAATTTAAGCACAATAACTTACATCATAGCACCAAAACATTTCACCATGAACAGTAGATAAAACCAATCCCTGTCGAGTACCCTAACATCCCTGTCCCTTCAGATCCAAACAAAGCACACAGAAGGGGAGAGGGAAGGGGATCAGCTTTGGAGAACTGAGAGCCACCTGACATGCTGTTCTGTTTTAATTTCGCACTCCCCAGAGCTAAGTCAGTTCCACCCACTGTATTGCTTACCAAAACAGGAGAATCGGAAAGCAAGAGAGGGCTCATTACCACTACAGACACAACATTAGGTACTTGGAGACATAAATAAAAAACAAAGTCCCGATAGAGACGTCAATACCACAAAATTCCAAAGCAGTTAGCTCCTTGGCAGCGGAAAGTATAATTCACTCCTTCGGGCAGCTGTTTTGGGCAGGTTTCTCAGCCTCCTGCCAAGGCTGCCTCGGTGTTGTGTTACCATGGCTCCCCTAATCCCAGCACCAGCACCGGGCGGCAGATCTCGCCTGAAAGGAGCCAGCCCCGCCCGACAAGCGCCCCTGCACTGGACGCCACAACAAACTGCTCTTCGACCGCCCCCAGGAATGCCACCCGGCCGGTTGTGAAGCTGGCCTTTTAATGCAATTGTTAGAAAAGCGCTCGGTTTCCAGGTGACAGAGAAATGCAAAGCGTTTCAGAAGCCTTCAAGCTCTGCCCCAGAGCAGCTACAAGGAACCATCCACACCAGCTTTTCTGATACCAGGATAATATGTCTAGGGAAGCCATGGAGAAACCTGAGACAAGCAACTGAAGGCAACGGAAAGTGAGACTCGACTGCTGCTGAAAGGGAGGGAAACGTCACTTTTAGCTAAAACAGGTAGAAAACGAAGAAAACACTAAGGTTGCTCTACGTGATAAAAGAACAAAAAGGTTTCAAAGCCATGGGAGAAAGTAGGCAGAGCGCAGACTTGCCTCCATGGGGTGCGCTGTTGCAGCTCGCGTAGGGCTGGAGCGTACACTGCTCCATCTGCAAAAAGGACTTGGTGAATTTCCTTCTCATTCCTTGGCTTCTTGCAACTACTCAAATCTAAAAAAAAGACACCCCTGAGCTCCAGTCCCTGGATTGTTGGGAATCTATGATTGTATTGTTAATATTGTTCAAATGGGGAAATAGTTACACAGGGCTAGCTAGGTCTTCTGCCTTAACTAATAAATTAGATTAACAAGATGAAATTGCCAGATAACTTCCATAGCCATAAGGAAGTAAAGGAATTAGCCTACACCTAATCAAGCTCTTGTCCATTCTATAGAAATCCTTCAGTTCATAGTCTGTACATGATGTTACTACATAACATCAAACAATTCTCTTCTAGAACTGAAAACAGATGACACTTCACCCTGATGACAAATTTAACATCAAGATAGA
This sequence comes from Clamator glandarius, assembly GCA_033459285.1. NCBI lineage: Eukaryota > Metazoa > Chordata > Aves > Cuculiformes > Cuculidae > Clamator > Clamator glandarius. Next base: position 771,217 of record JAUNZM010000138.1, read on the forward strand.
ACTGATCCCAATAGACTGGGTTTGAATACGGAAGTCCAGGAAAGCAGAATTATCTCAATGTAATCTTGAATCTTAGTAATTTTTGTTGCCTGCTTTTATTTGCCCCCTGCATTGTTCTTTTCAACCTGAGAAAAACCTATTTTTTAAATTTTTTTTGTTATACTCTCTAAGACTCAAAGTCCGGAAGAAAACTTGTTGGTAGTCTAGCAGGCAAGTAAATATACTTAATGGAATAGGTTACTAAGTGATAGATTATTCTTCCTACAATTAAGGGTGGGACTTCTCTCCTTTTTCTTTTTTGGTAGATCTTAGGAACAAAGAAGACATTGTGTAAATTTGTTCACAAGTGTGCGCACCCATGGAGTTTTGCAGACTGTAGTATGTGCTGTCTAGAAGTTATCTGGGTTTGGCTTTCATGTTAATATTTTATTTCAGACAGTACGTAAGATTTCAGGTTTTATGCATTTGGAAATTTTAATAACATTTAATTTTCTATGATATTTTTGTACATTTTTCAGCAGCAGGGAGAGACAGGAACCTGGGATAGCAAGAAGTTGAGAACTAGCAACCTTTGTGAAGCTGGATGCAAATTTTATTAAAGCATCAAAACTAAGAACACTGATGCCATTTCTAAAAGGCGAGCCATAGTATTAAGGAAAAGGTCCTTGTTCTGTTACAGCAGCAAATGAAGCTGTAAAGGCACCGAGTGACTCAGTGACAAGGGATGCACTGCTAACAGTTAGTGCATTTGCAACTTTTTCCAAGTAAATGAAACCATTTGCAGTAGATGCTTACCATGCTGTAATGTTGTTGAGCTCACTGGGATTAAGAAAAAGAATATACACAGGCTGATTTCATAAGTACAAAGTCAGAGAATGATCAAAGAGGGAAAAAAAAATCCACCTAAGCAAATTAACAAAAAAAAAAAAAAATAGTGATAACAGTACCTGTGTGGGTTCGGATATGTTTCTGCAGGTCTCCTGAAGTCTTGAATGATTTGGTGCAGTTTTCTTCTGTGCACCTATAAGGCTTTTCACCAGTGTGTGTTCGGACATGACTTTTTAACCCATACCCTGAAGATCAGAAAGGATGTTGTAATAATATAAACACAAAACTAGGATACTCATAAACCATCCCCATCAAAAGCTGTGCTTGCCACTCCAATCAGGAAGCTCCCTGATGAGTGAAATCTGCTCTTCCACTCTTCACAAGCTCTTCATTTTACAATACAGATCAGCAGAACTCTAGATACAGTTTAGAAATTCTTTCATTCTTCATTTATGAAGAAAATACTTCCATAATGCTGCTTCTTCCCTTCAAAAGGATAAACTGTGATTATCATGTGGACAAATATTTATTTTGTCCTCAGAGGCAGCTGTATGCTCTGTATGCCATCTACTTTTTAACTCTTGCCACTACTGTTACTGAAGTGACATTTAATTATTAGTTCATACAAAAATCGGTACCATTAGTGAGTTCAGCAATAAACGCTGTACTGCTATCTGGTTCCAAGTTATTAGAATTACTTTAAACTATATTAACAACACTATCACATATATAGGTGCCAACTGATAGCAGTCATGGATATTCACTACCTTTAAGGTTACTTCTAAGAATTTGTTGTCATCAAAAACCTTACCAGTCTAAAGCAAGTTTTGGATCAAGCCCTCTGTAAATTATTTTGCAAAGAGCATTTTACCAAGATTTTCCTTTCTGCACTTCCTTGAAAAGAACATAGCTAGAGAACCCCAAAACAGTCATCTAGAAAATAGACTTGATTTTTTACTTCAGTGCAAAAGGGGCATATACATTTCTACAAAATGAAGTAACAGTCTGTAAGAGGATGGCACCTGCTTTAGCTTAACAGTGTCTTCTCACTTCATCCCTAAAACAGCTGAAATTCATATTTTTAACATTTTTTAAAATACAAAGCATGCCTACCAAGCTGAGCATTAATTCATTCGTACATCTAAAATAAACTCAATTTCATGATCCAACGCAGGACAGTTCTTAATATTTAAACAGGGAACATTCAGTACTTAAACTTTATCAAAGGCAAAGGACTGCTGAACTACAGTGGTACAATGGCTCTAATGAAAAATACAGTATTAAGAGATAAACAGCTGTTTCTAGCCATACATCAATCTTTTGCAATGGAAGAGAATATTTCATTATGTGGTTTTAGAATCCCTTTACAAACACTGCGCAATTAAACCTAGGTGCAACCTTTTAAGTGTGGCCATTTCCCTTTTGTATTTTCTTAACACCATTTCTTTTGCTTGTTTCTATTCAAAGAAACAGTATCAAATATATTAGATAAGATGAAGTTATTTTATAAACACCTTAGGGATTTTTTGTTTAAATAGAGCCTAAGCATCATAATTTACATTCAAGCTGAAGGAATAGATTTGAAAGATGTTTTGTTATTTCCCTTTCTTCCACAACTGCATTTCACAGGGAGAGCATCATTTATGAACAGCGTAGTCTGCAAAATGTAGAGTTCACTTCATAAGAAATGTCATTCTTTGATATAAAATCAATAAAGAACACTTAAATGGTCACCTTCACCAAAGTTCCTCCCAAATTTGGAACAGGTGTTTACCTTTAACCAACAGGTTTGGCTTCTTGTCACCTCATTTTACTTACACTGTTTGTTTCTTAGGAAAGCCTAATTTTTCAACATAAAGGCTGAGTGTAGCATGACAGGTGAAGAGGAAGGGAAAATGTCAAGTGTTTCACCTCATTGCTCCTTCAGGAACCAAGAGTTAAATCTTCTATCTTTTCTATATGCTACGCTAGCAGAAATGATGACTTTTTTTTGCAGTTCTCCTGACTAAGTTCTTTACTTAGCAGTTTTAAAAGGCAATACTTATTTTAAAAAAAAACTTATTTTATATAGAGACAAACAGTAACAAGCAGGAGGAGCTAACCCACAAGTTTACCTGTTGCAAAAGCTTTGCCACATCCAGGATGTTCACACTGATATGGTCTATCTCCTGTGTGAGACCTCTCATGCACCTGTCGAGACATCCAGTACACCGATTTATGTATCGGATTTCTTCAGCACAAACCCCATCTCATTCTTACAGACAGTACATTTTATTTCTCTTCCTAACATTCACATTCAAGTACGGTCTTAAAATCAGGCATTAAAAATAATGAAATATGGTAATGAAGTTTTCCCTAAAACTAAAGATGTCTCTTTCCAAGGTCTAACCTGATCCTTTCGGTTTTACAAAAGAAACGTTTCTGTAAATACACGCAGAGTTGTCATCATGCAACTACATTAAAGACACCACGCAAAAATGCCTCAGAGACTGCTCTTTACCTGATTTTTTACTCCACTGAGCATTTCTAATGATCCCCTTATATTGCATGAAACCTCTACAGCAAGGACACCATTTTAACACAATCCATAGAGTGAATTACTCACTGATGCCAGATTTTTTGTCAAAGACAAGGTAGGACTGTAAGGAGTTTACCTCATCAGCAAGTGATGACCTCAGCCTAAACTTGAATGTGAACAGTTCTATGTCTTTACTGTTTCAGTAACTCCTTCACTTAATTCAAAAACAGGAAAACAATTAAGCAGTTGCCATTTTTGCATGATCATACTGGATTTCACAATTTCTGTGACACTTCTGGTAGAAACTATCTCAACTAGAGTTTTGTTACTTGCTGGCAATTTGGAAATCTAAAGCGATCCCACACCTCAATCTATTGAGAACCCCAAGCAAAATCAGCAGAGCATCCAGGACAACCCATCATTGTGAAATCAATCCAAAGAAGCACCTTCGTGACAGATTCTCTGCTTATTTGTTACTTTTAACCATATAACCTGTCAAAAAAACCCAACAAAACACTCCTGCAAATTAACGAAGCTCATTTTTCGTCTCATCACCTTGAGATGGTGAGCTGTTGTGTACAGTTTTCCACAGCCATCATAATCACAGCGAAAGGCTTTCTCTCCACTCTGCTGAGATTTTGCAGTCACTCTTGTTCCATGTCCTTGCAAGACAATCTTAAGTTGAAAAAAAACCCCAACAAAACACCATTAAAAAAAGCCCCATAATGAATCAGAAAATTTGCACACTTAATTTTGCTGTCAAGTCAAAGCAGATTCTGACAGGTTTCTTTTGTCTCTCTTAGCTATGCCATGTATTTCTTAGTCCTCAATAGATAAACAAAAATGAATCACTAAAAAGCATAAACTCTGATGAAATTAAAGAGAGAAACTATTAAACATATTTACTTGTAGCTAGCAAATTTATATGCATATGTTTCTTAGCCAAATAACAACAAGGACAAAATAATTTGGAATATAATCCCAGTGGTAAAATGATCAAAATGACAGACAGAAGAGGCTTAGGTTACAGCTAAGGCAGTGGATCCATTCCTAAGGGAGACGAGCCATAAATTAGACCACCTTCAAGGATATGTTCATGCAAAGGCAAAACAATAATTAAATGTACTTATAATGAGAAGGTTTTGAAAATGAAGGAAAGCATTTTGTACTCTGTCAGTGACACATGTGTTTCGATCAAACTAGTTGAAGCAATCTGAGTTAGGTTCTACTTTCCCTTCTGGCATGTCACAACAGAAAAATACACAAAACAGCTTTGTGATGGAACTTAGCTCCCTTTTAAAGGCTTCTTTATCACTAATACGCAAGAAACATTCATATAGACTGAAGAAAGAGGCAGAAGCCCAAATGTAAAGTGTTTGGTACAGCTGTATGGTAAGTAATCGAGACTACTTTAAAAAGACCAGCCTTTCTTTTAATCACTCCCTTCTTATGGAACCAATTTTCACAGAATGGATGAGATTGGCAGGCACCTCTGAAGATCTTCTAGTCCAATATCTCTGGCTCAAAGCAGGGCCAGCTGCAGCAGGTTTCTCACAACAGTATCTAGATGGGTTCTGAGTATCTCTAAGGATGGAGGCTCCTAAAGGCTGCCCCAGCCTTCACATTCTCAACTGATTCTTCTTTGTGAGCATGAGATCCATCGGAGTGTCTCACCACATGAGCTGCTCAATAACCTGCGTTAAGTTGCCTGTTGCTACCTCTGAACTCCAGAAATCCCTCCAGACTTCATGTGCCCTAGTATGTGATGCTCTTCCAGCAGATACCAGGACGGCTAAAATACCCCATGAGGAACTGGGCCTGTGAACATGAGGCTTCTTCCAGCTGTCTAAAGAAAGTTTCATTCACTTCTTTCCAATGAGGCTCTGTAGCAGCCAGGCTCCACAATGCCACCTACACTGGTCTGCCAGCTAATTCTGGCCCATTGGCTCAACTTGCTCATCACTCATCCCATAGCAGAGCTCTGTGCAGCCCTGCTGTTCTCTCACATGAAGGGCAGCTCCCTCCTGTCTCCTTCTCCATCTGGCCTCATTGAAGAGCCTGTACCCATCCACTACAGCCCTCCAGTCATCTAAAATATGCCACCACGTCTCCTTCATCCCAACAAGACTGTAGCCCTACAACTTTCCCCAGGGGTTTTCAGGGGGACGCCCCCTGTTACCTTCAGACTGTTTGAAGACTAAAGATACTAAATTGAATAAGAAATCTTTGAACAACTGTAACGTACACCATCACCACTTCAGAAAAACTGCTTTGGAACCACAGGAAAAAGCAACCTAATGAATCAAGAAACCCGTTACTAACACTATTGTTTAACCTACAATATCATGCATCACAGAAGCTACTTTTACACTTTAAGAGTCATGAAGATAATGCTTGGTTGAGCACCTAAACTTAAGCAATTTTCTTACTTGCTTTTTCTATCAGTAAACCTGCTAGTACTTCTTTGTTGTTTCAAAATATAAAAACATGTATATAGTTGCTAAGATCTACTATAAAGCTGAAGTATGCCAAAGTTTAAAAGAAAATTAACACAGTTCTATAATCAATGTGCCATTTCTAGTTATCTGTAAGGAAATAACCAGACATAATTTTACTGCTATTAAGACTGATACAAAGGGAGGGGAGTGTGGAAATAAAACAAACTGAATATTTAGGGAAAAAAAAAAAAGAGTTGAATATAACGGGTGTTAAAACAACTGTTTGCAGAACAAGGTGTTTCTTCACAATACACTAGTTGGTATGACCAAACTATTAAGAATACCATTAGTATTATCACAGGTATTGTATTAAACTTGCTGTTCTTGGAAGATAAAGCACTCTAAAGAAACTAAAATATCACATGCTAGGAGGCACAAAATCAGAAGAACGTAGCAAATAAAGCACCTTCATAATAATGTGAAACTTCTTAAGTGGAATTGTGTCCTTCATAATACTTTTAAATAGACAAAATTAAAAAAACCCCTCTAAGTTTAAAAGAAATCATGCACAAATGCATCCTAAGTTTAGACAGGTAACAGAGGAGAACAACAAAGATATCAAAGATCTCCTTGTACACATCCGAACTTCAGTCCCATGATTCTGCTTTTATTATGAACAGATGGGTATGACAGGTTTGAAAGGACTGTGTGTGATAGCAATTTGATCACACAGTTGTTTGTTTTCACATGTAGAAATCACAAAGAGATTTTATGCTTTTTTCTTTAGTGAAAAACCTAACCACACACAAGTTGGAATGAGTGCTTAGCAGCATGACATCTGTTTAGTTCTTGTGTTACCTGCGGACTTAAAAACTTAATAAATATACACCTATTTAATACTGTATCTAAATAAGAGATGATTTTATTCCAAGTATTATAATATTTCAGAATTAATTACAAGTAAGTATCTATATCTACTTATATCAAGTTATAATCATAACTAACATTTCCACAGATAATTGACAGCTTTGGGACGCTTCAGTTGGCAAACTGAAGTCACCTTATAGGGGTCAGAATTTGAGACTAAGCCTCAACACCTTTTGAAACATCAGATCTGTTTTTCTTTGGAACATACAATGCTCTAAAAGACTGACACATTTCCATATGGCATATATATTGCCATACACACACAAACAACCTCCAGATTCTCTTCGTTTTGGGGTTGAGGTTGAAATCAGCATGTAAGTGGATAAGGGATAAAGGTCATTTTGGTTAATAGCCTCTTACTTTTAGGTAAAAGCAACCAACATCTTATCTTTCTTTTCCTTGAATTTTGCATTTTCCTGGAGTTGTAACTGTATTCCAGCTTCTGAGTGTGCAAAACCTCTATATTTCTTGATTTCATTTTATGCAATATATGCCCATATGCAATGCTAGTATTAGCTGTTCTCTCCTTTCACAGTCATGCCACACAGGCAAGAGTAGAGAGGCTGCATCTTTAAATATGATGTGAGCTAGCTTTTAAAAAAATTAAGAATAGAGAATTTTGAGATCATTGTCAGAGGTGAAACTATAATTCTTCCTTTCACAGGTGCTGTATCTTGAAAGATATTTTTCCTCTTTGTCTAGTTCTTTACCTCTTAAACCAAATAAAAAGATAAAACATTGCTTCTCTGACCAAATCTTTCTCAATGCAATGACTTTTCTGGTTTTGATTTTGTTGTTTGAACCTGCAAGGGTATAAGGGGCTTATTTATTTGTTGTTAGTCATAATTCTTTGAAAGTCAGAATACATTTTGCTTTTTATTTTCCTTTAATTAAGTATGTTATGATGACAAATACCACTCTCCTTACACAATTTTACAGAACCTAGGAAAAAAGCTTCAGACCTAGTAACTTGTACCTGTATTTTCTATTGCCCTTTGAACTGTTAAGTTTATATTGTCATATGGATAAGGCTTTTATACTTTTACATATTAACAACGTGAATACAGAAAAAAAAATTGAAGTATTTTTCCTGCTTCTTTCAGTGTTCACTAGGAACAAATTGCAAAACCTGCAACAAAAGTCAGGGACTGTAACAGGGCAAGTGGAATTAAAATAAGTCACCAAACAGAGAACAGTTCAAGGCATATGCCTGGAAGTGTCTCTCCTGAGAAGATTCAATTGATTGAATCAGCGCTCCTTCTGCTTCAAAGACTATAAAAAGTTATCTCATTCTCTGGAAAAGAACTTCTGAGATACCTATACCCCTACTAATGAAATACTCCAGTCACTGGAAAAAAAAAAAAAAAAAAAATCTTAGAAACCCAACATAATTTATTACCTTTTAACAGAAAACTCCCACAAAACGGTTAAGTACTAGATGATTTTTTTAAAATCCTGTGAAAGGATCTCCTTCAAAGACAGAAATACGACCTATCTGTATAGGTTTGAGATCTATAATTCCTGAAGGTTAGCAGCAGACCCTAGGCCACGGGTACACAGGACTAGCCATCACAAACATTGCTGTGCAGTAAAGACAAAAGAAATAGATATATTCTGTACTGGCTACATACCTGCATTTTTTTATCTTGTTCATTTTCACCTATCATTCCTGTGCTGCCAACACTGTCATTTCCATCAATAGATACCTGAAAAATGAAGTTGAAATAGGAAAAACATTTAGAGATTATTTTTATTCATCTGAAAAACAAAGGTTTACAGACACTGCCCGAAGGCTTGTTTCACGGCTCTCTAGCTCCCCCTAGAAACGTGGTTATCCTGTAGCTTCCATTAAAATCACCACTTACAGCACCTGCATTATAGAATAGGTAAAGTGAGCATCTCAAATTTGCCTTAAAACAAGCCAGGAAGGCTGCAAGAACCAAATAAGTTATATTAATAGACTGAAAAAAAGTATTAAAATAAATGAACACATTTAACCATGCTGAGTTCTGACAGGAAAACAAACAACAAAACCCCCAAACATTTACTTTTTATAATAGGTATCTCTCTCTCTCACTCCCTACTAAGTAGACACAATTTGTTTGGAAAAAATACCTAAGACAGTGTGTTACACCTCAATTCAAAGTAGTCAAAATTACACCGGCTAAGCAGAGTCACATATTGCTCCACAGGTTTATTTTTAAAAACAGTCTGCAAGAAGAGAAAGGTATTGCTGCTTTCTGTTGAGCTTATAAAAACATTTGACGAAGTATTCAACATTAGTTTGGGATTTTTATTTAAATAAAGATATAATAGCCTATTTCAAAAAAATCCCCAAAAACCACAAAGCCCCAAACTCTCACACAGATAAACTCACAGCACAGTGTCTTATTAGGCACTGTAGAAAAAAAAAAACTGATTTAAAGTCTACTTTAAGTAGTTTCCCCAATCCTTAATTGCCTATGTAGTGCACACAGGCATTCACAATACACTCTGCATCCATTAAACTCAAGGCTGAGACTGATGCACCTAAATCTAGTCCCAGTGATTGTTCTCTAAAACAGTTTGGCAGGAATTTCCCTCAGCTGGTATGCTTCTGCTCTTTCACTGAGGAGGTCACAGAAGGCTCTTGAGAGCATTAATGGCTGCGTGAAATATCTTTCTCAATGCATCAGCTACCAACATTTCGCTTGGACGCTGAGGATGAACTTGTCCCATAAGAGGTTTTCAGATTGTACTGTCTTTTTAAATTAGACAATTGTGAGCAATATACTTCAGGCAACTTTGAGCTAAAACAGTGAAGAGGAAAGTGCCCAAGCAGAGACAATTTATATTACAGAGAGACTGCAAAGAGTCTGCAAGCAGGTAATTCATAAATGGCTTTTTTTTAAAGGAAATAATAGCCATTTTGGAACCTCCTTCTACAGAATTTTTGAAGGCAGAGGAGCAAGCCTGCACAGAAAGGTGATTTGAATCACTTAATCCTGAATCCTGAACTTCCTGTTGCTGGTTGAAACATGGATGTGAAATTAAAAGTTCACCAGCGCCACTGGAAACAAATTATCCAAAAGGAACATACATGTAGACATACACAAATCCTTGGAACTGTGCTTTTGTCACAGGAAAAGAGATTTTGGAAGAAAAGTATGTGTTGTAATCTCACAATTACATTACACATATTGTGACTTCATGTTCACTTGGAGCAAAGATCACCTTTTTCCTTGGTTGCTTTGGAAGGAAGGTAGCATTGACTTAGCTCAAAATTAAGAGGACTATTTATGTCTTTGCACGTGCTCTGCAAGACATGGGAAAGAAGTACTATGCCTAAAAGAGAAGGAAAGGACAATGGAAAAGGTACACGTTCCACCACTTCCTGTGAGCTGCTCTGTAGTCTTCTTGGATCTCTTTGATGAACTCTCTTAGCAAGTTTCTACACTGACTTGGGGCAGCCCACTAATTTTGGCTATTTCTGTCTGTCAGGTAGGACAGGGCAACACAGAAGAACCACCACACTCCAAACCTGCCACATTTTTTTTAAAATTTCAAGTTTTTAAGAGAAAACCTTCAAAGTTAGCAAAAAAAGGTAAGATATCCAATTTTAAACCTCTGTTTTTGCAGTACTGGAAGAATTCTGGAAGGATTTCAAGGAAGATCTTTGAGTTTCTCATAAAAGACTGTCTTAGATTCTAAAGAAAGATTTAGTCTACCTTCAGTTAAGAACATCTATACTGACTCCACTACAGGTCAGTCTAGTGCATCATTTTGTTTCCAACAGCAGCCAGCAGCAGATGCTAGAGAAGATCAAAGAACAAGCCAACTAGTGATACAATCCCAGAAATACTGTCCCAGCCTCCAAGTGATTTGTGATTTAGGAACTTCCTGAGTTATTACTTACATGTTTCTACCTAATAGTCCTGGCTGCATTTTTCTTTATGTAATTACTCTTTAAAACCAGGGACATATTAGCATCCACAACAAACATTCTACAAGCAGTGCCATGGCTTAACTTCGTGCTGTCTGAAAAAGTATTCTTCCCTTGTTTTTCTTGAGCCCGTCACCCAAGAGTTCCATCTGATTATTTCTCAGTTCTTGCATCAGTAAAGACAATGGCAAATCTCTTCTCTATGTATTTCATATATTTGGTCATCATTGTTGCCCCTTCCTGTACCTTTCTCAATGTTCCTAAACCAGCTGCTACAAGTATACATTGCCTTCCTAGGAAGTGTACACAGACATGGAGTAGACCCACAAAACCACATTTCTCCTTATAAGAGAAAGACGGGGTTGTGATGATTGAGCTATTATTTGCTTTTGTATGTAAAATAGGTGTGATACTTGAAAACTCACTTCTATTGACTTTCCCTGAGAGATTCAGGCAGTACCTTTCAGAATAAGGTTCTGAAATGAAAGCTTAAAGAAAATAAATAGCATTTTTCCTAGACACACGCAAGTACACTACAAAAAAAAAAATCACATCATTAAAAAACACATGTTGATATAAATAAGACAAAAATGCAAATTTGCATTTCTTCTTCATTTTCTCAAAACAGAAACTCATAACAAATTCTGATTAACATAGCTCCTTGTCAAGCGGGACAAAGTTATTACTGATTTAAACCTAAATTAAACACCATCGAAGGTATGTGTAAAAGCTTGTCACTACAGCTCAACTAGCCTTGAATCACCTTTTATTTCATGAAATATTAAGGCATAGCTAAACACAAAACAATCTGACTGGCTCTCTCTGGCTCTCCTCAATTACAACAGATGTATAATGGAAAGAATCGTGTACAAGAAATTTAATCATATTAACGGTCCTTCTAACCAAAATTTGACAACCCTCAGTGACACTTCAGGACAGATTTTAGAATTTATTCCACCCGCTCCTATTTCCAGAGCAACGCATGCACTGATGGCAATCATCCTGCTGAACTACATTTATGAAACTTGCAGTGCCCATTATTATCCGTACATCATGTTTACAAAACTACAGTGAAGTGGACAACATTAATTTTAAGCATCCTACTACATTTTACTATTGAAAATATAGATCAAAGAAGTTTTTTGCAAACTCAGTACATGTCTAATTGTCTGTTGTGCACAGCATAGCCTGTGTTGCCCTTGCTCTGTACGCCAGGCCCTACTCTGCTCAACGCAAGGAAAAGAAAACTAATCCAGCAATTGTACCTGAACAAGAAAAATTTAATTTTGTCCTTCTTGCCAAACAGTGCCCTCTCAAAAGCCTCCTTTCCAATGCTATAAAGAAAATTATTATTTAGTTGTCTAACTCACTTTCCAAATCAGTCTGACTCCATATCATTTCAGTGTTCTATCTTTCTTCTCTTTACGCAACACTGGAGCTGCTCATAATAGTAAAGCGCCGTCACGACAGTTTGGTGTTCCCTCTTCTAATAGTCCAAAGACTGTCTTAATCATAATTTTAATTCTTAGATTGCAGTTGGCTTTTGCTGCCAGATACCTTGCGATGCTACATTAAAATGATATGTACAGAGAAAATGTCTTAAGGTATACCTTGGCTGCGTATTGCTCCAAAGCACTGATGGTGTCTGGGTCAATGGTAGCATCTCCTGTATGAAGACCTGCCACTGTGCCGTCAGCTTGAATGGCTAAAATGGTATCTGACTGCGGCATTTGCACCGTGTGGTGAATGTAGGCAGTCGTTCCATCCTCCAGCTGGACTGCTTGTAACGCACTCTGGTCGTAACTATCTGAGAAATAATATCACAAAGTGTTACGAGAGAAAAGGAATAGTAATGCCTGCATGTAACACAAGAAACTGCTGGTCAGGAAAAGCCTCCTAAAGTTATATATATGTATGAAACACATGAAAAATATAACCAGGAGTATATGATATACACAAATATTACCACGAATAGCACAGATGCAATTTTAGCCCGTAGCTTTATTTCTGCACACTTTTAAAATCACAAATTCATTTTTATATTGGTCTAGATTTATTTACAAAGGAAACCAGGAACATAAATATGCTTTCCATTTCATATCCACTCATAATAGAACAAAAATAACGTAACACATGAACTGATATCAGTACTTCAGATTTTAGAATTCATTAATCCGATTTTAAAAACGGAATCATGCAAAAGAAACACAAAATATAGGATGACTTTAAAGGAAAAAATTCTTGATGGCATTCTCTCCTCTTAGCACTGATGATCGTAGAATGTAATGCTTGTCACAGTCATTTAAACAGACGTAAAATATCTACTTGTTCACTTTTTGAAGGGAAGTACTGCTATTTCCAAGGCTAGTGTAACCATCTCCTGCAGAAATCTAAGACATCATTTAAAATAAATAAGTTTGTATTCTTGACTGTCAGCTGTCGCATTTTCTGCCCTACTACCTAATGGCAAAATCATCAAGAGTGTCATCTTTAAAACTTAAGTCAATTTCTACATTCTTTAGCTCAAGAGAGACCAACTGATTGATTGATTCTTACCTGCATTCTCTTCTCATTTTGACATGCAATTATTGCTGAAACCTGTATAAGGGCTTACATTCTCTACTAATATGACATATACATACTTTAATGTGATCCTGAGCTAAAAAAAAAACAGTGAAATACTCTGGTTTAAAATCTGTTTGTAACTGTTATATGAGGCCCAAACAAGGCACTGAACCTGTCTCATTTCAATAATTTCCAGATGTCACAAAGCAAAAGCAACAAGCAGTCTGCGTTGGGACTCTAACTAAATGACATCAGTCCAAAACAAGTACCGTGTTTTACACAGCTGAAGTTCTGTTGAATTCTAATGCAATAAATAACACTTGAAAAAACTTACCTTTCGAGGTGTGATGAATAAACGCTGTAGTTCCATCTTCCAGCTGAACTGCTTGTCCATCTTCCAGACGCAAGCTGTCCCCTGTTTAAAAGAAAGAATAACAATGCTTCAACAACAGTTTGAAAATTCCATTAGTTGAAAAGATTAAACACTAAATACACTAGTGTTCAGATTACAAAGTATCTAGGATCTCTTCATGACTGTTTCCATTAAAATAAGAAATCAAGATATTATAATGATGGTTAATTACTTAATATTAATATTTATCAGTAATATGTATTTTTAGAATATATTCTTTGTATTACTATACTTACTGCTTTTAGGCATGGGTACATGTTGAACATAAGCAGCAGAACCATCTTCTAACTGAATCACTTGGCCATCCATTAATTTACCATCTGAAATACATAATTAGAATTCTTAAAAAATATTCTGCATGACGCATGGCAGTTTAAACACAGTTGATATTTTCTGGTTTAAAGTATCAATTAGACATCACTGAAAAATAATGTTTGGTAAAGAGTACTCACAGTGTGACTCTACAGATTTTTCAAATTCTGGGATAAAAAAAATAGTAAAGGCCCGATTTCCTATCTATTAGGCAGAAGGTTGATATTTGGTTTTGAAGTGTAAAGATCATCTCACTGTTCTGCATTTGATACATGCATCTTATTAGCAGCAGAAATAAATGCTTATTTTAGAGTATTACTGCAATGCCTTCAATTCCTAACTGGAATTGGAACTTCATAAACATCACACAGATTTTGCCTGACTTTACAAACTAAAGGGTTTACGATCCAAAAGCAAGGTTAAAAAGAGGAATACAATTTCAACTGATCAAAAGCTAGTCATTTATCTACCTTTAGAATTGTGCTGTATGTAAGCTGTGGAGCCGTCGGCAAGGGTAACTGCTTGCAAACTTACACCTTCCATGTTTTCTAAGTTGTCACCATCTAGCAAGGAAAAAAGCTCATATTCACTATGACCAGCATGAATTAAAAATCACAACTCAACCACTTCCAGAAATGATTACAACCCTTGAAGCATAATGATTTCAGAAATTATAATGGGAACTAGTTCTTACTTGGTTTCTGGCTTTTGAACCTTGAACCTATACTAAAGTCATATGTTCAAGATTTTGCTCTTGTTAACATGACAGCTAAAATGTTATTTTCCTTACCTAAAAAAGTTAAAATAGCACTGAATAAATAACTAAAAAGCTAAGGTTTTAGGAGAAATATTAATTAGGTCACGAGTATTAACAGTGAAATAACTACATATATGCTTGTATTGATAATTTAGGTTTGCACACTACTACTTGTCATTACTATATATAAATCGATTTAGAGTAACATACAAAATTAAGAAAAAGTTGTAATCACATACTCATAACAAAGCTGCCAGAAAACATCAAGTTTAAACCAATCCTAAATCACCAAACTATTTTAAAATTTAACTTGTTTAATACATATTTAGTTATAAACTCAAGTTATGAAGGACAGAACAGTAAAACTATAGTGAGAATAAAGTCAGATTTTATATTTTCTATTTTGGTACATTTACACTTCTAGTATCTTAATTAAAAGAATAATTTCCTTTCCAAATTAAATTAGTGAATTTAATCAAAATCAATTAACTAAGAATACTTGGAGTTTTAACTAAATTTCAAACAGAAAATAACATAGAGATATTTTAACCTGAGGGTTCACCTTGTACAGCTACAGCTTCTGTTAGACAAAGAGTCACGTGCTGGGCCTCCATTCCTCCTCCAGAAAATTCAGTCATTCCCTGAGAGTCTCGATTTATCTGAGCTAATAACATTGTCTACCTAGAAAAAAAGTATTCACACAACACAGAAAATTTAAACACAGAACCAGAACTAATTAGGGACAAGAACTAGAACTAGTTAGAGACAATTCAAGTTTAATTAGAGTTTTATACAGCTGCTAAAAGTATTTTCTGTTACTTGTCTTATAAAGAAGATGCAAAGAATTATTTACTTACCTGAAAAATAAGTTACTTGGAATAAGTAAATATTACTAAGCCAATTAACCAAATCAAGCTATTAAGAACTTCAGGCAGCTGTTACTAACAGAACTGCATCAACCACATTAGATATCAGTTAAGTATGAATTATTCAACCTATGTATAAAGAATAATCACAGAATAACCAGGTTGGAAGAGACCCACTGGATCGTCGAGTCCAACCATTCCCACCAGTCCCTAAATCATGCCCCTAAGTACCTCATCCACCCTCACCTTAAACACCTCCAGGGACGGTGACTCAACCACCTCCCTTGGCAGACCGTTCCAATGCCTAACCACCCTCTCCGTGAAGAATTTTTTCCTAATCTCAAGCCTAAATCTCCCCTGGCAGAGCTTGAGGCCATTCCCTCTCATCCTGTCCCCTGTCACTTGGGAGAAGAGGCCAGCTCCCTCCTCTCCACAACCTCCTTTCAGGCAGTTGTAGAGAGCAATGAGGTCTCCCCTCAGCCTCCTCTTCTCCAGGCTAAACAACCCCAGCTCTCTCAGTCATGATGGCATAAGTAATGATACCTTTTTGTCCCAAGAACTGAAATAAGGCTGACAATTCCCCTCTGGCCACCTATGACAAAAGTAGGGCTTTAACTACATAAATTAAATATCTCTTTGGTGTCAGTAAAAGGTTCAGAATCTGGCATACACTGGGCAATACGCACTTCATTAGCAGGTCTGACTGAATGATCCAACTATTACCCTAAACTTTGGATGACGGTTTGTATTAAAAATCTTTTTTAAAAAATTCTCTCCTTGAAAATAATGAAGTATCTCACGATAAAACACACTGATAAGACAATGGGATATTGATTAGTGGGGGACAGTCACAACTCCACATGTATCTCCCAGAACCAGATACAGCCACCCCTTTGGATAGTTACCTGCTACCCAGACAGGTTTCAATATGGGAGATTAGGAAGTCAACTGAAGGTCAAAGGCTATTACTAATTTTCAATATTATTAGATGAAGAAGGTGTAAAGATAATTCATATAACATAGTGTTCTACTAAATCACACGCTGGATTTCACCACAGGGAAAAACCCATCTCCCTCCCCAAAAAACAAACCAAAAAGAGTCTCTGAGTTTTGCAAGCCCTTTAGTTAATGTAACATACACTTAGATGTGGCTGAAAGGAAAGGGAGGTTCACACAGAACTGCAGTCTAGGCCACATAGTATTACAGCAACTTTCCCCCGTCCCAACTTCTTGATTGTCAAGAGTTTTTCTTACAATGAGAAGCAGTAAGATCATCTCACAAAAAGGTTACAGATAAACACAGCTTTTAACCTTAGCATGGTTCTATGATCTGCCGGTTTATAATTCAAGGCTAAGAAGAATAATCTAGGGGTTTTTAATTTACTTATGATTTATTATATTTCTAAGGAACTAGGCTATTTTTACCTCTACAATCCAAAAATTTGCCCTCGAACGAGCAACTCAGTGGTGTCAAAGATGAGCAAGAAGCAAGTACTTATATCCAAGCAAAAGAATAATGAGAGCAAAACTAGACCATTTAGGTACTCCCGCATGCTCGCAGTATTTAAAAGGTGTGGTGTGCTAATTTTGTAGTTGAAAACTATACCTGAGCAATATTTCCCAAATACATCCAAGTGACTTTATGCCAGAGCCAATTTCCTACAGAGGCAGGCAACTGTTCCAGTTTCTTAGACTCCGCAGAGGAAAAGCTGACCCACATCCAGCTGCTGCAGCTCTTTTGCTGCCTGAAGTGCTTTAATCAGACAAATGTGTCACTACAGTCCAAGCCCTGCTAACCTTTCATGTGATGTTATACCGAGTACCCACATTACCTCCTGATATTGGGCCTGGAGTCTCAATCACTTTGGCATGTATGAGGATATTATTGACAGCTTGGTTAACTGTTGAGAGCCCAGTTAACGGAACAAATACAGTTTAATAAAGGAAGTGGAAGGAGTAGCCTTAGGAAGGTTTTACACCTCCTAAAAAAAAAAAAAAATAAGAAAAAAAAGAGCAAGTTTCTTCACATGCTGTGTTGAAAATCATGTATGAAAAAACCACTAATGATCAGTTCACAATTCAGTAGGAAATACGTCTTCCAAAATTAAAATCCTACATAATATTTACCTGGAACATTAAGGAGACTAATATATGGACTTACAATATAGAATCTGAACCCTGAATAACTTTAAGCATCAAAAAGAAGATGCAGATAAAACAGAAACCAAATAATAATTCAAATGAGGTGTGAGAGATTTTAACATCTACAGGAAGATGGGAAATTCCTGTTTCTGCCATCCTTTTAAAGAAAAGCTTTTCTAGAAAATAAAGTCTCTAAAAGAGCTGTAATACAACAGAAAAAGAGTCAGTGCAGAGAAGCCATCCAGACTAATGTGCATTTAGATGTTTCTGAAAAAAATGAAGTAGCTAAGGTTCTTTTGATACTATAATCTAAGGGACAAGGAGTTGTACAAGGACATAAGAGATCCTGAGTTAAACTCCATCCCCTGCCATCTCTGCGTTACTGACTTTGAAACAGGAACTTCTTTCCCTATTACTCATTTATTCCCTCCTATCTCAAAATAGGGACAAAACACTTAGAAAGCATTTTGCTCATAAATAAAAAGTGGGACAACTTGCTGTAGCTACAGAATCAGCTTAAATAAGCACAGAGGTGAAGTGGCCCTGCCCTCAGTGTTCATGTTCTGCACTGGAAATAAGATCAGGAAACTGATGCAGTTAAAAAAACAAACAAACAAACAACTATCACCAAAAGAAGTTTTATTCCAGACTAGTTTGCTAGGACTGCTTCTCTAAAGGAACTGCCAACTCATAGAAAGTTAAATTAAATGCTGGTGGTGCAGAGTTCTCTGTCTGCTAAGTGTTTTGTATTGTCAGTGTTTTCCATTCATCAGTTTTAAGGACACCTCACGGAAATCGGCTGCAACACAGTGAGATCATTGCTCACGTTGGAGAAGAAAGGCTGTACAACCACCAGTTTTGACTAAAACTATCTTCTAAAACAATTCCATCAGGGACTGCATTTCGAGGACCTTTCAGCTCCAGTCTATTTTCATAGAATCACAGAATAGTTTGGGTTTGAAGGGACCTTAAAGTTCATCCAGTTCTGACCTCCCTGCCACAGGCACGTGGACTGGGCTGCTCAAAGCCTCATGCAGTGTGGCCATGAACACCTCCAGGAATGGGGCATCCATGACCTCTCTGGGCAACTTGTGCCAGTGCCACACCATCCTCACAGGAGAAAAATTTCTTTCTAATATCCATGTCCCCTCTTTCAGCTTTTAAGTACTGCCCCTCATCCTGTCACAGCACTCCCTGATAAGGAGGCCCTCCTCAGCTTTCCTGTAGTCCCTCTCTTTCAGTACTAGAAAGCTGCTTCAAGGCCTCCCCAGAGCTTTCTCTCCTCTAGGCTGAACAACCCCAACTCTCCCAGCCTAGCCTCATACAGGAGGTGCTCCAGCCCTCTGAGCATCTTCGTGGCCTCCTCTGGACTCGCTCTAACAGAGTCATGTCCTTCCTGTTTGAAGGCTCCAGAGCTGAACGCAGTACTCCAGGTTAGGTCTCATGAGAGCAAAGTAGAAGGGCAGAATCACCTCTCTTAACCCGCTGCTTTCACTTGTTTGATGAAGCCCAGGAAACAGTTGGCTTTTCGGGCTGCAAGCACACATTGCCAGCTCATGTTGAGCCTCTCATTCACCAACACACCCAAGTCCTTCTCTCCAGGGCTACTATCAATCCATTCTCCACCCAGCCTGTGTTTGTGCTTGGGATTGTTCTGACCCAGGTGCAGGACCTTACACTTGGCACTGTTGAACTTCATGAGGTTCGCACATGCCCACCCCTCAAGCCGGTCAAGGTCCCTCTGGATGGTATCCCTTGCCTGCAGTGTGTCAACCACACAACACAGCTTGGTATCAATGGCAAACTTGCTAAGAGTGCCTCAATCCCACCGTCCATGCCTGTGACAAAGGTGTTAAACAACACTGGTCCCACTACCAAGTCCTTTGGAACACCACTCATCACTGGTCTCCACTTGCACATTGAGCCATTGGCAACTCTTTGAGAGCAACCATCCAGCCAATTCCCTATCCACCAACCAGTCCATCCTTCAAATCCATGTCTCTCCAGTTTAGACAAGAATGTCATGCAGGACACTTAAATGCTTTGCACAAGTCCAGGTGGATGATGTCAGTTGTTCTTCCCTCATCCATCAATGCTGTAGCTCCATCATAGAAGGCCACAAAATTCACCAAGCAGAATCTGCCCTTAGTGAAGCCGTGCTGGTTGGCACCAATCGCCTCCTTCCCCACACCCCTCCCAACCCCCTGTGCCTCAGCAGAGCTTCCAGGAGAGCCTGCTCCACCATCTTGCTGGCACAGAGGTGAAGCTGACTGACCTATAGTTCCCTGTGTCCTCCTTTTTAACTTTTTTAAAAACGAAGGTTACGTATCCCCTTTTACAGACAATGGGAACTTCACCAGATTGCCATGACTAATCAAGTATGATGGATAGTGGCTTAGCAACTTCACCTGCCGGTTCCCTCAGGACCCATGGATGCATCCCATAAGGTCCCATGAACTTACGCACCTTCAGCTTCCTTCGACAGTCTTGCATCTGATCCTCTCCTACAGTGGGTGGTTCTTCAATCTCCCAGTCCCTGCCTTTGCCTTTTGTGACTTGTGCAGGGTGGCTTGAGCCCTGGCCAGTGAAGACTGAAGCAAAAACTTGTTAAGAACCTCAGCCTTCTCCACATCCTGGGCAACCAGGTGTCTCATTTACTTCTAGATAAGGCAGTATTCTCCCTAGACTTCCCTGTTAGCACTGACATACCTATAGATGCTTTTCTTGTACTTGACATCCTAGGACATCCTTTAGACTGTTTCCTATTTTAGACAAAGTCTCTTTGAAGAAGCCTCCAGCATCTTTAATATATTATTTGCCTTCAAGATAGAATAATGCCCTTTCTCCAGAGGTTATGCCTCTCAACTCTGGGGAAGTTCAGAGGAAGCTAGTCAAATGCAGACAACTACAAATTCCTGAATGAGGCTGAGCAGAACCAATTGCTTTAGAGGGCCAAAAACTATTTTGGGAGAAAAAGAAATCTAATGGAAGACAAATTCAAAGGCCAAAGGAACAAAACTATTTGTTTAAATTATTTTACAGTGTTTCTTATTGTACCATAGCTGATTAATTATTATCACACAATGAAAAAAATAAATCAGAGCGAACTGCTGTACAACACATAGTGATGTTCACTGCTTTCCTCTACTCCAATATGGAATATCAATCTGGACAATCACATGCTGTAACTTGCACAGATTATATTGCTGTTTTCTCCCAATTCAGACTACTTTATCTTTTCCAATACATCTTCTTCTCAATCCTATGTGCTTCCACTAGCTTCTTATGCCTAGCTCTGTCCTTTCTCCTTGAAGTATCAGTTTCCTTCTTCAGTCAGTCCTGTTGTGGTCCCAAATTTCCAGCAAATCTCTTTTTCCCAATCTAATTCCATCTTTCATGTCAAAATAATCTAAAATATTCCCATGTCCACATCAACTCCTTCTGCATCTAGTCCCCAAACCTTCTCTTACTGCTGCTCTGCTCTACATGTCCATCACACCATTGTCTATCACCTTCTTATCTCTTTGTCTCAAGATAGTTCACGTTCACATCCATCTCAGAAGTGCATCCCCTGTAACAGAGGCTGTAGCACCAGGAGCCTCCCAAAGAGCAGAACCCCAGCTTTCACCTGCTCTTTCACTGCAGTTTTGCTCAGTTAACTCTGCTTTGTAGGGAGAAGTACTCTCAGACAGAAACGTGTCTGCTACTCACTGTCAGCGTCTCTTCCTCCTCCCCTGTGCAAAAGAGGAAGAGGACCAGGAAAGAACTCAAGAAGACCTAAAGTTCAGCTACGTTGTAGAGAAATGAGTCAGGCTATCACAAAGATAGTGCTGCTACAGTGTTACTTACTTCTCTTTTTCAGCAAGAATGGTAAGGTACTGGAACCCCTTGCAAAGAAAGGTTATGCACTCTTCATCCTTGTAGCCATTCAAGACTTAGCTTGACACAGCATTGGGCAACCTGGTCTAATCAGACCTGCCTTGACTGGGGCTGGCCGAGATAACCTCTGGAGGTCCCTTCCACCTTAAACTGTTCTATGATACCTAATAGTTTTGATAATGCATACATTTAAAACAGTATCCTCACGCTGTTGGTACATCATTCACCCTGCAAATCTGGTCTCCTATAATCTTAATTGAATTTTTTTGAAACCAGTCTGTTTCAACCAAATTCAAGTCTCCTTCCTTAACTTTTAGTCACTCTCTTTCCTCCCTTTTCTGCTAATTGGCTTACATGCTGCTTGCTCCTAAATTTCCAGCAAATTTGGCTTCATCCTTCTTCCAAACTGAATCTTACCAGCTTCCTCCCTTAATCCACCTCATTGCTTTTATTTCTGCGCATTTGCATCACTAAGCTTTTTCTTTAGAACTCCTGTCTGCCAGGAATTTTGTCAGCAAGGACCTGGGACAGACAGATTTCCTTTACCCACTTCAAATACTGCACCTCATTAGTTAAAAAGCAGCAGAAAGCATCGCTTTTTAGGAAAATACGTGAACCCTGGAGTGGGGCCTGCGTGGCTGCTCAACAAGATTGAAGCACGTGCATTCTGCTTAACCTCAAGAGCTGTCCTACAGAAAAGACAGAAGCACAGACTTAGTCATGAGGTACTCACTGGAGTGAAAACTTGAGGCTTGACTTTGTGAACTCTTGCAGATCTTCACAGACCATACACAACTTGTAATTTTCAAAGGCATGTTAATGATGATATTTGGGAAGACTTTCACAGCACAGTAATGCATATTGCATTCCTGAAGTGATTAGTCACTGGAATATGCCTATGGTATTCACACAGAGAAAATTTTACCATCAATTTGGTTAAAATACTTCCCACAAAAAAAATCAGCTGAGACAGAAAATGATTAGACTTAAAAGCTCTAAACTGAAAACAGCATCTGATAGAAGGAAGCAACAGCAAAAGCATGGAGTAGGTGATGTGCATTGCTGACTTTATTAAGCTTTTTGATAAAAGCTACACCTGTAATGTAAACTCCAAATATTACACTGATAGAAAAAAATATGCTCTTCAGCATGTGACAACAGGTACAACATTTTAGTAAAATAATAAAACAAACAAACAAACAAAAAAAAACAAATCCAAACCACCAACAAGCCCAAACCACTCCCACAATTCTATGAACAATAAAAACCTGTGAACTTAAGTACACTTTAAACCTCCAAACTCAGAAATCAAGACAGGAAGGGGGAAAGAGGGGAGAAGCAAGAGGTTTGTGAAAAATAAAGGACTTTGATGAAATTGCACATCTAGAGAACACCTCCTATATTTATCCTTCCACTGACACTCAAACAAATAGAATCTTTTGAGTGCTGCCACTTGTTTTTGAGGAAAAAATGCAATGTTAGAAGAGTTTTTATGTAAACTCAATCTAGCAACTGGAAAGAAGAGTCTGCTGAAAAACAGGAATTGAACAACTGAAACAGGAGATAGGATTAAGGCAGCTAAAAAGCAAAGCAAGAACTGAGAGAGGGCATGCTGCTAGGGAGAAGCATGCAGGTTTGGGGCAATGGGGAACTCCAGCGGCTGAAAGGATAGCATGAGACCCCATGTAGTTGAGAATGAGGCAAATAACAGCTGGGAAACAGCAGGAATTTGCCATTTAAGGAATGACTGAATTACTGTATTGCTGAACAAAGGAAAAACCTGCAGTGACAGTAGCAGAAACTCCTCAGAGAAAAAAAAAAGATGACTCTTGGATGATTAACAGGAAATGGAATAAAACTGGTAAGAGCATTAATGGAAGAAAACTTATGATTATAAAAATGCAAACCAGAATATGCAGGAATAAAGAATTGAGAAAGACAGACAGGAAAAAATGCTATTCCATTCAGCAATCTTGTGATTGCTTACTCTCCTTGCACAGAAAGCACTGAGAAGTTTTAAAACGAAGTAAATAGATATTATTTCAAAGGAACATCACTTTTATTTTCAATACACTTCCAAATAATGTACAAAACTTGTTTTAGTTTTATAGAGCTTATAAAAGCCAACAAACAATCCAGAAAAGTTAAATGGCAAATGACACAGCCCCACAATACTGAAAGTTTCGCTAGGGAACTTTACGAAACTGCATTCCCTATGTTTGACAAAGCTGGATCCCAGAATGAGTTTAAGTATGCCTGCACAGTAACATAATTAAGGTTTTTCTGAATTAAATACTGGCTCTATTAGAGTCCTTAATAACTGATACAGTTGGAAATATCAATAATATCCCCAAACTGGTCCAATTCACACACATTTATGAAAAAAATCAAAATCAGTACCTACAATTAACATTCTGGGTAAACACACTTCAACTGATAATATGCATTAGAGCGTTCTGGGTCTTGGTGCAAAAACCCAGCTGCTACAGACTGAAAAAATGACTAGTCTGGACAAAATTTCTTTTAAGGATTCAAGTGTACCAATTTACTAATTACATAAAGTCATTTGGCAGCTGTAAAATCAGAAAGAAAAAAACAAAACCAAACCTACAGCAGAGCTAAGGTTCTCTCAAATCCCACCTTTGTTCCCACATGTACCTATACGATAAATTTTTCAAGTACTACATTAGAAATCTGTAGCAGGGTCAGAAACGAAACCTGAATCCTGTAGATGCTTTTATCAAATGCTTCAATAGATGAGACGTGGATTTTTCTCTTCAGCAGCAGCACTTATTTGTTTCAGTGTTTTACCATTGCACTGAAACACTGATTTCATGCTAGAACTGGTCAGATTGACTTTTAGTGAATAAACACAAACTACTTAATGTTAGGCATTTCTGAATTTCTACGTGCTTTCTCCTATAATCTTAATTTCTACTGTGTTTTTTTTCCAATCTCTTGTAAAGGCAAGCAAAACGTAATTAAACAGCAATTTCCACATTAATCATCCACTATATAAAATGGAAACAAGGCCGAAATATAAAACAAAAACCTCCATTAAAGAGTCTGGTAACAATAACCGGATTCAGATAGAGAGGCAAGATATACAGTTTAATAGCAAATTACACAATTGTTTTCTAGATAGCAAAGAAATGTCGCAAATTACAAACCACAGGCTCTAACCCTGGCCCTGGAGAAGGACCTAATCAAGATTGACAGTACTGTCAGCTGCATTACCATGACACATACACTCTGACTAACAGCACAGCTAACTTGCGGAGACTCATGTTGCCCAAAGCAGAGGTTTGCAGTCAAACTCAGGGCTCATTTTACTCTTTTTGCACTATTTCAACCTTTCTGCTCCACCAGTGATACATCTTGTTCATAACGCAGTTCAAGACTAATTCACTGCCTCAGATTTTGATATCTCTACAGGAATAACACATAAATGCAAGTCTAAATTTACCACTTCCATAACCAAGCACAACTCTTCTGCATTCAGTGTGAGCAGCGAGAACCACATTTAGCCTCATGTAGTTACTTCATGTTCCAGCAGTCATTTTCCCGCAAAGCCATTGTCATACATTCAGTTTATATTGCAAATCCTGTCTACAAATCGTGAATGTTAAAAGCATTGTCAGAGATCAAGGGTTGCATTTTATAAAAAAATAAAATAAAATAAATTGGATTAACCAGTGTAAATAAAGGTAGTTTACAAATCTTTAATATTACAAGATCATGCATATGTGGGCGATTTCACACTGTGGTAACACTAAAGTTGGTATGATTTTCAAATATATGGCACAAAGAAATGCAGGCAGATTAGAAAGCCACTCACCAAGTCCTACACTGCTGCAGCTCTGGGGCAAGCACCTCACTAGCAAATACTTAGTTCAATGATCACATTTGCCTTGGGTGGCACTTTTACAACTGCACTGCTTCTAAGTAACCACGCCAGTGACCGGCACAGCTTCCTGAGCCAGAGATCTGAAACAGATTTGGGAGTCTTCATAGAAATTCAATTCCAAAAATCCTGCATGGAAGGTGACAAGCAATTGAGATCCACACAGCATCATTTGCAGAGGTACAGAGACCAGGATTCTGAAAGCTTTATTAAAGTACAAAAAAGTAGAGTAATGCACCTGGTCAGTGATCAACACACTAACAAGACGGTTGTTCTTAGTACACTGCCCTATAGTGTGAGCATGAGAAATGGCCATATAATCCATTTCAAAACATCACATTCAAAGGTGACTGAAAACACCTGTCCATCATTTGGAAAACCTGTGTGTGTGCATGGAATGGCTTGCAGGCTTACTGTGACATACTGGAACACTGTAACTCACCTGCCAAAACAAGCCAGCAAGTCTCTCTCAACTCAGATGGTATTCATTGCACCAAGTTAAGACCCATTTCTTCCTTCCTGGCCAAATTTGGATTATCAGCACTCAGGCATACCTTCTTTTCTCAACTCCTCACCCTGTGCCACTCCTTTTTTACTGCAGACTGACTGGTAATACATTATTTTTCTTTTAATACCAAAAAAAGATAACAATATATATACATAAAAATTATAATGTTCATGCGCAGAAACCGAATGTTGGGCCCAAGAGCAGAAAAAAAGCTGAACCTATGACAGGTCACCTGACTTTCTGGTTTATATTTGAAAAACTTAGAACATGATTAATAAAACTAAAAATAATTTTAATAAGCTAAAAAAAAAAAATTAAGGCACACAAGTTAGTGAAATAAAGCACCACATTTCATTCCAAACAGATTTTCTTCCTGGAAATCACAAAGTGAGAACCAGACTTAAAGCCCTTAACCAATGAACCTATATTTGTTTTTAAAACTACTGGCTTTTAGGGCTTGTTTTTTACCATTAAGTATATATACACAAAATATTGGCTAAGAAGGAATCCAGATGATGCATGTCAGGCCTGTATTCAAATCAGTAAAAAGATACAGTTAAATTCAGATGCACTTCAGGAGGCTACTTAATCCTTATACCATAAAACCTCTGGTTATATCAATGAGCATTTTAAATAAAACAAGGAACATTATGTGAATACTTAAGGCCTAAAAATGTAAAAGAAATTGAGACCAACTATGTCTATCAATGTTTTACTTTCTAGTGAAAAAGACTTCTTTCTTAGCTGTCAAGAAACCACAAAAGTGTCTAATTCGCATCACCAAAGCAATTAATCCTGTCTGCTCCCTCAAATCCACTAAGACTGCCAACAAAACAGGGCATTTTGACTGTGTTGTTCTGTGTGGTTATGAGTTAATTAGTAACCTGATAACTACACTACAGATGTATCAGTATTAGCCATGACAGTTAACAGCAGTGCATTATTCCATGGAACTAAATGGACAGCCTGCTGATTTGCCAACCTTTAGCTCGAATTGCCAAAAAAAAAAAAACCAAACAAAAAACAGAGGACAAATGAAATTTGAAAAACAGTACATCTAAATATAATCCAAGAAACCATGTAATACCATGCCAGCTCAGTATGACTATGCTTATATAGGCAACAATAACTAACTTGCAAATACAGACCTCTGCTCCGATTCTAGAGAAGCCTGTCATCAGAAATCACTCCAAGAGCATTAAACAGGTAACACAAGAAATATTCAGCAGACAATAAAATACAGACTGAGGGAGCACCAAGTAGTTCTAGGTATAACTGATGTCAACCCTGAATATCATCAAACTTGTTGGAACTGTAAATTCACTTCAAGAGCAAGAGCTTCATTTATTTAAGAACTGTTATCTTGGTGGAGAAAAGTACAATCCCACCACGCAACTGAAAAAGCAGCATAACACATAAAAATTTACCAGACTGTCACTGGAAGCATTCACTAGTTTAGTGTCATTCTGCTTTTGAGTAACTGATCAACAATTCCTGGTGCACTGAGCACAGAGCGAGAGGACCAAAACCATATTCCCTTAAGTAAACACAACTAAGAGCAGATCCAGTTACAGACTTAAGGTACAAGCAGAAAATGATAAACCCCATGTGTCACGATGGATCATAAGGCTTCCTTCCCCTCCTTGCTCAGAAACACGTGGTGTTCATGGACAGGCACCTGCCTCAGATCCCTCATTCCATCCTTATAACACCACCTATGCACACTTCTGTTTACAGGAACCTGTACATCAGAGATGAATTCTCAGATTCCAGAAGAGGGTCCATCTGTTAGGATCACAGTTCATTTTAAAGAGAAGCTTTCCATCAATCTTTCGGGGTATTCTGTGGCACACGGCACAGGAATAGGCCACCCAGTTCCTGCTCTTTTTACCAGATGCACCAATTCCCTTGGAGCACAGAAGAAACAAAAAACCAAACTGTCCACCGATTAATGCAGAACCAGTAGAAAGCATGCTATTGAGCTGCAGAAAGGTGCAAGAGATGTTACAATATAGGGAAAAAGCCCATGGTGAGGAAAAGCAGGCAAAACTTGGCTGACCTGAAATGCTATAGTACATAAATACACATTGGAGGCAGCAAGAATTACAAATGACAGCACGGGAAGCAGATATCATGGGGATGATCAAGGAAGATGGTAGAAGTCAAAATGTAGACAAGAAGAGGTAACAAAGGAATCTGTTTACAGGAGCACTTAGACAAGTCAGATCTTCCTTGTAAGTATCTGCATTCCGTCCATTGCAATGGCTGAAACTGGAAGAACTGCCATGATTACCAGGAATGCGCTGTTCACTCTGTGTGGAGGCTCATCCAATTTCAGCTGAGCCCTATGCTTTGAAAAACAAATAGTTTTCACATGTGCCAACTAAAGACTCAGCAAAATTTAATAACAGTATTTCTCAAAGACTCCCCATACGCTGAGCATGTTTCAACCCAAAATTCCTAAAGCCAAGACTTACATAGAAACTCAAGGGAAGATCAATATCCCACACGTTAAATGAAGCCGATGGTTCAAAACAGTTGCCTTTTTAGCTCCATTTTATAACATAACCCATACATTTTATTAAGGCAAATACATAAGTTCGCAAGAATACACACAACACACGATGCTTTAAGGAGTACTCAGAAAAGGCAGTTTCCAGGGAGAGACCATTACCACCCCCCAGCCTCAGGTGAGGAAGCCTGAATCTAATCCCTCCGCACACCTGAGAGAACTGTGGGTGAGAGGGCAGCCCACGAGCAGCCCAGGCAGAGACACAGCTGTGATCGGGCACAGCAGCAGCAGCCGCCTGCTTAGACCTGTTCACTGCTCAAACTCTGACCAATTTCCCTCTCCCAGACAGGACAGCAAAGTGTGGGCCAGCAGCAGCCTGCCAAGCCGAAGCACTACGTAATCTGAGATCTATTCTACAGACAAAACCAAATTTATAGACTTATTTTTGGTACACGTTACTAGGGAATATTCATCACATTATCACTGCTATGCCCGTCTCCTCTGAAAAAAAGGATTGCCAGCTCATGACAGAAATTATTTTGATGTTTAAGCATCAAATGCTACACAGCCACAAAGACAGAGCGAAGCCTGTAGGACTTTCTACACGTTTAAGCATTTGCTTTATTTAAACCTTAAATATGAAACAAAATAACTCCTCCTCAGAGAGGATACTAGAAATGAAACATTATTTCATCACAGTAACAAAAACAGGTTATGTAAATTACACAATCAATTTGAAACATACTTCTCAAAATTGTTTAGTGTTTTACATCTCATTTCCACTGCAGCCTATTACCAAAACAATCACCTTATTTGACTACATATTCCCCAGTTTCATTTTCTGTAGCAATTCAAATGAAAAAATTCTGTCAAACACACAGCTTGAAAACTCAAGACTTTAAAAAAATAAGGAAACAAGCTGTGAAAACATAGTTATGTTGTACTCTGCCGTTCTAAATTGCACGACAAACATACAAGGAAGCCAAAATTTACTACACGCACGCTACTTCGCTCAAAAAGGTCACAGTTCAGGACAAATGGATCTAATGTTTCAGGTGGTCACCTCGAAGCTACAACAAATATCCCGTAGAGTGCTCTGAGGTGTAACAGAATGACTACACCTGCATCAGAGCCCTGAGAAAAGTATAGTAAGGGAAAAATGCTTTCTTTTAAACAATGTCAAGCTTGTGCATCGCTGGAAATGGGGATAATATTCGTTAAAAGTATTGGTGCCACTCTACACGTAACGTCAAAAGGCAAAAAGTTCAACCCAAAACCTTAAGAGATCTTATACTCAAACGCAGGATCATTTTGATGGAGAAAAAGAAAAGTAATTTTTTTCCTTGACAAACACGCACAGCAATTAAGACTTTATCAAAAAATAGCATCTTTCCATCATCGCGGGCGGCTTTTCTACAAGAAGAGCTTGTAATAATCCTACGGAAATCTCCCGGCAAGAAAAATTGAAACAAGAAACGCTTTAAAACGGCCCCGCAGGAGCGGAGGACGGCGAAGCCAGCGCGGTGCCCCGCGGGCTGCGCGCAGGAACAGCGAATCCCTCTTTGCTCCCGCGGCTCTGACGCCGCGCGGCGAGCGCCCTCCGTCCCCCGGGGACGGCGTTGGAGGAGGAATAACGGAGCGGCGGCAGGGAAGGCGGCGGCGGAGCGGCCGCAGCCCCACGCGGCGCGGAGCGGGGCACTGAGGGGGGTTGGGGGGGGGGGGGGGGAGGGCGCGGCCCCCGCGGCTCGGGGGGGGCGGCCCCGTGCGCCCCGCGGCGCGGGGTTGGGGGGTGGAGGGCGGCGCGCGCTGCGGCTCGGTCCGCGCCGCTCGGTGCCGGCGCTGCCCGCGCGCGGGGCCGCGGCGCGTGGTGGGGGGGAAGGGGAGGGGGGGCGGGAGAAGCGAGGCCCGGCGGCGGCGGCGGCAGCGCGGCGGCCCCAGCCGGAGATGGCGGTGGTTAGAATAAGGCACACTGGGTAAAAGCACATTTATATACTAACCTCGCCGAGAAATTTTCCAACAATTCCTCCGTCCGACCACCATGCACCAGGACAGGAAACGGCCGCCTCAGCGCCGCCCCGAGCCGCGCGGGCGGGGCGCGCGCGCCCGGCCGCCTCCCCATTGGGCGCGCGCCGCCGCCCCCGCCCGCCATTGGTCGCCCCCGCGCCTCGCGCCGCCGCCCATTGGTCGCGCAGCCCCCCCCCCGGCCCCGCCCCGCCCCGCGGCGCCTCGGCCCGGCCGCGGCCGCCGCCATTTTGTCCCGCGGGGAGCGAGGCGGGAGGCGCGGAGCGAGGAGGCGGCGGCGCCATTTCCTCCGCCGGGCGGCCGGCCGGACCCACCGTCCTCACCCACCATCCTCAGCCGCGGCGGCGACACCGCCCGCCGGGGCTCCGCGGAGGCTGCGGGAGCCGGGGAGGGCGCGGGAGGGCCCCAGGCGGTCCGGACAATCCGGACAAAGCGGAGCTTCTGCTGCGGGAAGTGTTTTGATTTAAGCGAAAGCAGAGTGGAGTTCATCCAGTTAACCGTGTTTTCTGAGCGTGAGGCACAATGTCCCTCTGGTAGTGAGCTTTTTGTAGCGGTGTTTCCAGACACTTCGTTCTTTGGAGATGGTAACGCCTTGTGTTGAGCGTAATCTGTGGCATACGATGTCTCCGTCTGTCATCACCGCCGTTTGCAGCCTTTCCCCATCTCCAAGGCAAGGTCAGGCATAGCTGGCTCCAAATTACCAAGAGTTTGACTGTTCTGAAGCTCATAATAACATTAAAATGAGTCCTTGGAAAGCAATAAAATATGCATGAGACTTGTGGGAAAACGCGTACACATCTAAGTGGGAAATGCATTGTGTCTGCAGCATGTCTCCCTGCACACAATTGACAGAGATCACTCCCTCCTCTTGCCCAAGCCTAGTGAGGGATGCTTGGTTTTTGAAAACTCCAAAAGGAGCCTTGGAGCATTCGTTTGCCGGCAGTTTTGGTGTTGGGGCACATTATCTCTTGCTGCCAGTTCAGCCTGGGCCATGCAGATAAGGATTCTGCTTTTAAAGCTATGCTTCAAAATATTTATCCATATGTGGTTTTTAGGTATAGAAATGGAGTATTTCAGCAATTATGTGTGTTTTACAGTTGTTTCTGTGGATGGCAAAACACTTCTCATTGATTAGCATGAAGTATTGCCATTGACACACAACATGCTCAGCTCAGCAGGGCTTATTTGACCTTTCTGAACATGACAGATGCGAAAGCATTTAGCAGTTTTTTTCCTGAAATTTCAGAATAATTTTATTAACTGCAAGAATTCAGAACTAACAGCCCAAAATAGGCATAATGCACAGCAACTTGCTTTTCTAAATTTCAAGTTTTCAGTTTCTCAAGGGGAAACTTTCACTCAAACTATAAATTATAGCTGCCAGTTTGATTTGAGATTTATCAACTCCTTTATATTAATAGATTATTTGTAAAAGCCAAAATTTTATTTTGGGATTTCCCATGCTGACATGCTTTCTGTTTCTAACATCAACATCTGAGAGTGTTATATTGTGAAAATAAGAAATGGCAAACAAATGACATGCTGTTTAAGCAGAGTAACTGGTAGTGCCACATCACCTAAACTTTTCCACATTCCTGGGTCTAGGTATGTGGAAGGCCCCACAGAGCAGAGGGAAAAGTGCAGTTGAAGGAACTCAGGACTATAAAAACAACATAGAGCCTTGGGCGTTCCAAACTTTTATCAAATATTGATAAACCTTTTTTTTATTATTTTTTTTTATTACTGTATTTGGGTTAAAACTTGAATAGTGCATTGAGTAGATATACAGAGCTGTAGCACTCTTCCCAGCTATGTTTAAAGTAAACTATATGTCCCTTTCTGCATAGATTTTTCAGAAGCAGTGTTCATACACTGACTTAATTAGCAGCCCAAGTCACAGAAGACTGGTAAAGTCATAACCAACATGAAGAGCTTGGACCAGCATTAGCTGGAATTGGCCACACACATCTGTTAAATCAAAACCCGTACAGGTGCATCGCTGGTACTAACTGGAACCATCCCTTCTCTCTGGCAGCCTGCAGCACCCAGAGAAGCCTCCCCTGTGCCCAGGCTGCTCAGAGGAGCCTGCCAGCATCACTGCCCTCGCTGAAACCCCAGAGGAGGATGCTGCTGCACATCCTGGTGTTGAGCGCACACGTGAACTGCTTTCAATTTCTGCAGAGTAGCTCAGGGGAGGTACAGAAGGACAAATGCAAGCCAAAGAAGTGAGAACAGCAAGAGTACAGAGAAGAAAGGACTTAAAGGGAAGTTGAGAGAACCATACAAAGATAAAATGTGCCAAGAAGCTTTATCGTTTTCTAATCTTTCAGCAGTGATAGTCACAAGGGGAAGAAACTTCCTTTAGGAAAAGAAAAATATGAACCTAACCCTTCAGACTTGTCCAATATAGATTATTAGGCACAAATAAAGTCATCTGCATGTTTCTTGTCAGGTATTCTGTCATCAATCGACTGCAGATTTCCTGAATCTTACACTAGTAGTTCTAGGGTACAAGAGATTTCAACAGAGCTGTGGTACACTGACACCTATTAAATAGTGATTTCATATTTTTAAATAGTGATTTATTAAAAAAGGGTATTAAACTTACCCAGTATGTTAACATATTTTTTTTTAAAGTGTAGAACATAACTGCATTGAATACAAAATCCTTAAGAGACCTGGGGTTGTGCCTAACATTTATGCTT
This sequence comes from Clamator glandarius, assembly GCA_033459285.1. NCBI lineage: Eukaryota > Metazoa > Chordata > Aves > Cuculiformes > Cuculidae > Clamator > Clamator glandarius. The sequence goes on from JAUNZM010000138.1 coordinate 804,434, forward strand.
GAAGAAGTATTTTAGAGGAAAATAAAAACCTTAGAGCTATACAACTCGAGTGGGACTCCCAAGTACTGCAAGAATAAAGCTACATTCAAAAACACCACACTGAAGTAAGTAAAGGTAAGAATTTGCTTTGAATGTTTATTAATCCAAGGAGGTCTTCCATAATAGAAAAAAAAAAAACAGAGGCTTTGAATTTCCCAGTTCTTCCTTTAGAGTTGCATTATCCTTGAAAATGGAACGGATAAGTGCAGATTCTAGGAGGAAGATTAATTTTAAATTTGACATAAGTGTATCACTGAAATTGATATATTGCATCACAAAATGCACTATCACCACCAACAACAATGCAAAATTGTTTTGCAATTTATATAAATACATTTCTTGGAGCAAAGGAAAGCAAAGTTCTAGATGCATTCTTAAAAAAGATGCTCCTTGCTAACCAGTCTAGCAACACATAAAAGCACCCTTGAAGTAAGACTGTGTTCCTCACACCAAGATTAAAATTCTTCCCTTGACTTGTGACTTGAAAAATATCTGTTCCAGAAATGACAATGGCACTAAATTGGTGATTCCCCCTCCCCCCCTTTTTTTTTTAATCTGCTTTATATGCAGAGCCTTCTTGCTGCTCTGTCCGATCTTTTTCCATGAGGCAACGTTTTCTCATCTGTCCTAAAAGGCTTTCATACATTTTCTGAGATGCACAAGATAAGCAGATACCCAACCAGCAGATGTTCAGAAATTATTTATGTCAAACTGCGCATTTTTTCAAGGTCAAGGAATGCACAGGAAAACGCAGGCTGTAATTACATCTGTCACCTTTTTCTACAAAAATAAAACCTTGTCTAGAGATTATCTTGAGGCCAGAGTACACCTGTATGTGCTCAAGTTACACATTTACAAAAACAGTTCTGCTGTACGTATGTGGCCAGTCAGCTAAAGATTCAAAAGTATTACCGTGGTTCTCATACCACTACTATAACAAATACTCTGACTCAAGGCTTAATTTTTTTTTTTCTACATCAGGTACAATATCCATCATTTTAAGTCCACAGTTTGCTTTTAAAGTATCCCTTTGGTATTTGGCTAGGGCAACGTGGCCTAGTCCTGGCCTCTTCTCTCTCATTACCACTCTGTGCACAGGGAATTGTACTTGCTGAAGAAAGGCAGACCAGAGAGGAGTGACTGGAAAGACCCATTATACCTGCCCAGTGAAGTGCTAGTGGCTGTGCAACAAATGGAAGGCAGAGCACGGTGCCAGTCAGCATGTCAAGGAAACCCCAAACCACAAATTCCTCCTACTCTGCTGATGCAAAAAAACCACACCACACAAACCAATTTTCTGAAGACTGCATTTTGAGTATCATAATATATATATGTGCATTTCATTTTTACAGATATAAACTCAGTTTATTTTTAACCTGTATTTAAATTTTGGAGGCTTACATTAAATTAAGGTAGCTTATTTAATATCAATTGTAACAGCAGGTGACATTTTTATATAAAAGCAGCCCAAAGGAAAAAAAAAACCAAACATTTGATTTAAATGACCTGACACCAATGACCTCAAGGCAAGTTCAAAAACCTATGGATTTTTGCTTTTTGAAAAGAGAAAGGGGGCATCTAAGCCAACCCATCACAGCATCTCCCTGCTGGCTTCTTCATACAGTGGTTTTGATAGTGGTCCCAGAGGGAACTGTATTTTGCCTCTCCAGCTAAAATACTAGTTACTATAGCAACTCTGAAGGAAGAAAATTGTGGCTTCAAAAGTAAAAGACTGGCAAAACTTCAAATGCACTGTCTGGATCAGGCAGACAACAGCACACACTAACAGTGGGAGTGCAAAAAGAGGAGGAAGGAAATGCAGGAGTAGTGCACCTGCCCTTACCAAGTTCTTGGGGAAGAACACTTTGCAAAATGAGGGGAAGCAATTGCATTCGCAGATCATAGCTCAGATTAGCCAAATTACATCATTGTGTTTTTAAAAGATTGCATAGTGTAGATGTTTCATCCACACATTTCAACTGACTCTTTAAGGGCAAAACTTAACATCTTATTTACCTGCTTTAGAGAAGGTAAGTTTCCTCAGTGCTTACAGTACATATTTGTATGTACCTTGTACAGCGAGATCTTTAAGAAAAACAAAGGACACAGAGGATGTTGCTATTATTTTAGCAGCAATGAAGTATCACTAAACCCTTTTTACAGAACCGAATTCAAGTCACAACCAGAGGTGACTGCACCACAAAGTCACCAGGTACAAAACTGCTAATTCATTTTAAATTAATAACTTGAAATTATTTTCCCCAATACATCCCTTTAATTTTTTTTTTTTATAAACAGCAAACATTTTGCTATTTTTGTACATAGGCTAGCAGGCTTGTTTCAATATGAAAGTGCTAATCCATTTACAGATTTATCAGTTATGTAGTGCTACATTAAGTGTCCGATATTCTACATATGAACAACCTTGATAAATGGAAATGATGACGATTAAGTAAGGCTATGATTACCTTATCGTATTTACATTAAAAGAACAGACACCCAATATGAAGGGAGAAAAGGGAAATAAATTGGGCAAATACTCATACCGCCACAGGTGTAAAAATTAGGTCTGCCTTCTAGCTTGTACTGTAAATGAGACATTTTAAGTAGTCCTGCAGCCCATGCTTATTTTTTTCCTCAGAAAAAGAAAAGCTGCCTTCATGACATCCCCTCTTGATTTCCAATTTCCAAAGTGTGTCATTTGAAGTTTTAAGTTCAGATTCTTCCTGTCTTCATAAAATCCCTCTGGTTTGCTTTCCAGTATTAGGTTGTATGATCAGGTCCCATTTCTGGGGCTTTTGTCCAATTTATCAATTAGTTTAGAGTGAGTTGTAGATAACATGAACCAGTTCTGGAACCACTACTGGGAGGAACACAAGCTCTTCACTACAATCACACAGTAGCAGGAAAAGTGAGAATTCAATTCATTCCTGGGGCAGGGCCTCCAAAATTAAATGAAGTTGGCACAACCGGAGCATTGAATTTGTATCCTCCATGCTTTTCAATCATTTTGGATTCTAGAACAAAACAGAAAAAAAGATATTTGTGTATGGGGAAACACGAATTAAGATTTTGTAACTTACCATTTTGAGTCTCTCAGAGATACAGGTATAATGTGGGGTTACCCAAGAAAGCAACCAGCACCCACAAAGTGGAAACATGCCAGTCCCAAAACAACAGGCAGACTGGTAATTCTTTAAATGTCTCAATATTGATAACTGTCATTCATTCATATGGATATGAATTCATATTGTGAAGAAAAACACACTTGCTGGACTTCTAAACTTGCTAACAGGTGCCCAGGTCTTTGATTAACATTAATAAGACTTCTCAGTGAAACCAGTAAGAGAGCACATGTACAAGAAAAGCAGAACATCACTATCAGCTAAATTTTCAGTGTTCCAACTCAAATAAAGAAAATATGCAGAAATAGCCACTGCAGCAGCAGAAACAAGACTTTTTAGGATACACTTATTTCCTTCCTGTACCTAAACAGATAATTTGGAGTTAACAGTACTAGACCATACAATATAATTTTGAGACACAACTACCAAGTTTACTACTTTTCAGTTTCAACCAAACTTTAAGATCTTCAGGCATTTTAGGTCCACGTATCCATCACTGTAACTAAGTGTTATAGTGAAGCTGTCTGGTTTTACTAGCTGCAGATTCTGTCCTTCAAAGATGACTAAGACTGGTTTTTACAAGCTCTCATACATGGACAACTGAATATCGGGTAGGTAAGTAATAGACAAACATGTACTTTTTCTACCTCTACTACCATCTAAATAACGTCAGAGGTTTATATTATTAGCAGCTCAAAATAACAACGCTTATTAATGCCTTATTTCCAGTCTAAGAACTTTCTCCTACCTCGAACAGTTGCAATTTATCTCTTTCTGGCAATACAGGACAGCTCGTATTATCTAGAGGGTCTGCATTTTGCCCCTGTTTCTTTAGAAACGGGCCAGAAAAAGGTTTCCACGCCTGATGAAGGATTGGGGAGAACATGCTGGGAAGCATCGCTTTGTTCCCTCCCAGCTCCCTAGTGCACAGAAGACAAAAATCTCTCAGATTATGGACACTCCTTATCTACATAAATAAGAGATAACTATATCCCAAATCTTTCCAGTGGGATGTCCTCACGTGTGGTAGGTGGCCTAAATCAGTACACTCTCATTGTATGCACAAATTTCTGTAAGGATCCTGTTCCTTTTACATTAAACTTCACAATCTCAACTTAACCTCCTCGATGAATAAAAAAAGCCTTCTTTTTCATAACACGTACAAGTAGTGTATAATCCCATCAGCACAATATCTAGTGCTTGACAGAAGCCACAAATTCTATATTTTACAGCCATTGAAAGCACATCATTCTGGACGCTTATAAGCTTTGTGAGGTAATTTAGGCTGCTTCCTGACAAAAACTAGTTATAAAATGTGCATTCTTACTATGTCTTTTTATTGAAAGAGTACTGTATTTTTATTTTGAAACATCTTGTAGTGCTCAGTAACATGCAGGACATGAGCCTGGACTTTAGAGAGCGAGAGATACTGGCTGACTATCAAACACCTGGGGAAAACTGATGGGCAAAAAAGAAAACTGAAGATCTGCCCACTTCGTACCTTTTTAAACCTTCATTATCTGTATTGAAGAAAAGCTATCTGAACTACTTAATAGGCTTACTGATGTTGCTTTATTTTAACAGATGCTACTTCCATTACTCAGTATTTTCCCACTCACACAATCTTTGTCTATCCCAGTAGGGCTAGGTCACGTTAGGAGATAATTTACCAGCCACTTAACATGTTTGTCATTATACCTAGATTTCACCAACCTTCAGGTAATCAATTGTTTTCAAATACAAGCAATTATGACAAATCTGCTTTTATTTCCTTGGCCATTTCATTAAAACATTTCTATCACTCCTTACGCTTGTGGCATGCCACACAACTTGTGCACTGGGGCTTTGTGACTACAGAATCTTAAGAGATATCAAACATCTCTGGAGCGTAAAACAACCCTGCATTGATGAAGACATTATCAGGCTTGAATTACAGGCACGTTCTGCATTATACTTCTTGAGCACATGAACAGCATTCAAACAGCAAAAGAAGTAATTCATGGTATAAAGGGGGAAAAATACCATGTGCTGCCCGCCTCTGATCTGCTAGAGTTGCTATGTCCTGCAGTTGTTTTCTTTGTTCTTCACTGAGACCCTGTGTCAAAGCTTGGTACCACGCAGGATTACGATTCTGAATTGCTGCAATAGGAAGAAAACAGAAGCAAAAGGAAAGCATTCATTAAAATGTTCTGTAACTCAAAGCTTTTTAACTCATTGCTGTTTTCAACAGGCTTTCTTTTTTTTTTCCTTTTTTTTTCCCCAAGCAGTTTCTAGTTTCCAATGGTATACACTATGATAAAATTTAATTTTAACAAGAACAAGAAAGGAAATAAGTTACTTACTCTGAAAAATTGTTTTAAATATCTGATATTCATCAATAGGGTTATCTTCATCATCAATAATTGTGGAATAGCCTTCCAAAGCAGTCTCCTCAGCATCATCATCTTCCCAGTCTTCATCATCTCCATCTTCACCAGCCTGTTTTGCTAGAATTTCTAGATACTCTTGACCATCATCATCAATGTCATCTTCATCACTCCCCAGTTCCTCTGAGTTAAAAATCATACACAAAAAAGTTTATCTCAAGAAGAGTAAAAACACTTCAAGCTATGTGAAACTGGCAATGAACTAGTAACATGATGCAGAGTAGAAAGGGGGAATTTAACTCCTCTCCTAACATCATGGTGTGTCCTCCTCCCTCCCTCACACCAACTGTGTAAACAGAAATGGAAACTTTTATTGTTACAAAAATGTAAATGGAATAAAATGTATACGCTGATAGCTTGGAGCAGCACTTGACAGAACTTTAGGCAAATCAATACTCGAGCTCCAAACATAGTTATGATGAATTATTTGATGAAAATTATTTTAAGGGCACATTCTAAAGGACTATTGAAAAGGATGCTCAAATAGTACAAAAAGTAATAGCTTGAATTATATTTAATAACAACAGACTGGAGAGTCCAGAATTCAATGGCAGAGATCAAAAAGAAACTAGGCTTTAAGTAGATAGATGGAACTCAACAGATCTTTTTGAGTGTGGAAAACTGTTCCAGACAATCACTCAAAAGCATTAGGTTGGTGATGGAAAGAAAAAAGGGGAACAGGAAATCAAAGCTTAAGCAGAGTATAGGGAAAGGAGGAAGAAAGTAGTATGGGAAAGTAGTAATTTTGGACTTCATATATAGAATATGGCAAGAGATGCAAGAGTTTGTGAAATGACCAAGGCTGATGAAGCCAAGATTCCACGAGTTCAGGCGTGGGGAATCATAAGAACTGTCATTTACAATGGATTAGGATTCCTGGAAACTCCTACTGATCCTCACCCCTCACTCAGAACTCCCCAGCAACAATTCCTTTCAGGAATGACAGCATTGACACACAAAAGCTAGTTTGATGGGACTCTGAAGAGACTCAGCCAAGGAAGTGAGCATTCAAGAGGGGCTGGGAAGGAGGTAAGATATCCTTGAAAGTTATTAAAAGATATCCAGTGTTATTCCATAGCTTTTGATTTTTGGAATTAGGGAACTCTACAAAATACAAAGTAAGTGATGTTTCAGTTGCCCTACCGGTTTCCTCATCATCTTCTGCTTCATCATCATCATCGCTGTCATTTTCATGCTCTGCATGACAGGCATAGGCTCTTTTCAATCCATTAAATAAAAGGATAAAAGCTGGCAGGATCTCACCAGCAACTTGATTTAAAACCTGTGGTATTTGCTCTAGATCAATAAGAGCACACAAGCCAAGCACACACATCTTTCTATCGTGAAGTCTACAAAACAAAAGGGTAAAAAAGATACAAGTTCTGTTATGATTTACAAGCAGGTAACGTAGAGGTGTTAACACAGCATAATCTTGAAAATTAGAAACACTTACCCCAAGAAACAGTCCACGTCATTAAGCCACTGTGTTATGAAGTGATTAGTGACAGGCTCCACATTATTGGGAAAACGAAGATTCTCCAATGTATTTAATAGTAAATGAGGATTGTAATACAAAGCAGCTATGGCAACCTGGAGGCACATTGTTCGCAGTTCACTTGTTTTCACTTCTCTGGTCAATCTCTCCAATGCAGCTTCCACAAATAAGGGTATGCACTAAAGAGTGAGAACCATACCAAATTCAGGGATCAAAAATAAATTTTGTAGTTCTGTATTTCACACTGAAGTTGAGCAATGGCATAAAACCACTCTGGCACATAAATACAGAGAGCACAGGACATGCATAGGACTTGTGACATTGAAGTAGAAGACAAGACTATTAGTTACATTAGGCAAACCACTCGGAACAGAACTCACGTTAATACATAATCAATTATTATTTGAAAATTAAGTCTTTCAAAAGCATTAGTAATACCAACCAAAAGTTGTTACTAACCTGATCAATGCCACGCCCTTTACACTGAAGAATAATTACTTCTAACAACTTTGCTGCATGACATTCTGCATCTTCTCCAGCAATTCCTGTAAGGACCTGCAAAATAACAATTACTGTTGATTATATCTATGCAAGAAGTATTCTATATACTGCTTTGCTTTGAGAAGCTGATATAAATTTACTCATTCAATTAGAACGCTAGCATAAACACCCATTGGGGAAGCAGCCAAGTCTACAGCAATGGCTCAGTATCACAACTGGTACTGAAACATTGCTGAAGGCAGCTAAAACTAATCTACATGTAAAAATATTCAATAACTATGAACGCAGAACTTAAAACAGTAATTACATAAGCATCAGCTACTACCTTGCAAATTTTTGTATTTCCATACAAAAAACAAAAAACCCTCATCCATTCATGTACTGGTTTTATAAAAATTGTATTTACAAATTTGTGATATCCAGCGAGAGACCATACAATACCTAAAACTTCTATGCTAACATTAACTGTACTCATCTAATAAAACAGTAATCACTAAGAGATTGTATCAGCCCAGTTTTATTTTTTTTATACATATATAAATGTTCAAGTGCTTACACGCAGCCTAATCAGCCTGGTTGCAACTTGTTTTCAAACAAAGTCCAGCAAGAGTTACAGTAATATTTAAATGTCTTTAAAATAATTACTCAGGAAATGCCACAGTCAGGCCAGCTGACAGTTCACCATAGTTCTTAGACACAACACGATATCCAGAAACAGAAAACTGTCATCTCCATAGATTACTATTCAACATTATAAAAGATTAACGCCCCATCTCACCAAGTAGTAGTAATTTCCTCGCATAGAGCTAACATGCCAGAAACCTTTGTATTCTACGTATTGATTGGATAAATGAAGCCTAGTTGGCAACTACTTATAATACACAGGAGCTGAGAAGCTGAGCCAAATACAGAAATACTGTCTGAAAGTGACTGGACTGAGTCAGAAGAACTGCATTCTGATCTCAGCTTTCATCACTACACTGGCATGAACTTGGAAAAATAACTCCCTATTCCTATCCCCCCATTAACCATACCTACTTGACTTAGTTTATCTAATAGATTTAAGACTTGTAGGTTACATAAGGTATGTGCTATCCTAGCCATTAATGCAGCTACAAATTTCAGATAAAAGAAACCATCTAACATTTGTTACGTGAATACGCGTATTTTACACGCCTGTATGCACGGTGTGTTATGCAAAATGTGAATGCACAAACCCCTGGGTTGTTTAATTTGCTTTTGTTCTGTATGATTTATTTTTCCCCTCTTCGCAAAAGCATATACCAGGAATCCGATGCAACCTCTTTAAATACCTCTGCAATAACTTAATTGGTGGAATCACAGAGGATGTTAAATAGCATAATGTTTTAAGAGCAGGTGTCTAAATTCTTGAGTTTTACAGCCTGCTGTTGAGGAAAAAAGTACCCAGCTTAACAGTGTATTACTTCAGAGATCACAGGTTTTATTAACACAAAGCAACCTACTTACCTTCTTGCACATACTGTAGACCATTTCAAGATACTTTGTGTCTGACAGAAGTGTATCTGTATCAACAGTAACGTAATTATGCAAGAGAGGCATCATGTCTGTATTAAAAGGAGAATAATCACAGTTAGATACTGTTAGCATATTTCATTAGCCGAGCTGTTAAAATCAGGTTGAAATTTAGGTTAATTAGTGTTTTTGCTCAATGTTTGTCAGGATAGTCAAGATATCCAGTCATAAGTGCCTTAGCAAAATAAGTCTGCCTGCAGCAACAGGAGAATAAATACTTCAGGCATAACCTCACTTCAGTGATCTACCATTTCAATGAAAAAGCAATTCACAGTTAGGTTGAAATCACATTACTTACCAGTAAAATAATCAGAGCCGTCCTGCTGAAAGACTTCAAAAACAAGAGGAAGAAGCTGCCACATTTGTGCAGAGACTTGCTGACATGTCAGACTATGTGCCAAGGAAAAGATCTCCTCATAGAACTCTACAACAAACAGAACCTGTTTGAATTTAATGGCAATCATGCACACTTTAAAAACCAAGCCAACAAAAGTTAAGCCAACCTAATACATGCTGCTGCAAAACTGTTCCAATGACTTGTAAACAGATCCCTTCCAGCTGCTGGGTAATCTGAAAAAAAGAAAGAAAATTTATGACCATTTGCTAAACTTTGGAGTTTAATTTCAACTTTTAAAATAAAATTACTCAGAGTTTCTATTTAGACAGCGCAGTCTTCTAAAAATATTCTAAATTTTTCACACTTTAGGGCACCAAACATGCAAGAGCAGCACTCTCAGCTAAGAATTTGTAAAACAGATGTTAATACAAGGTGGTTTTGGGACATTCTTTGTATACTGGAAGAATCTTATTATAGGGTGTCATTTAAAAAGAAAAGCTTGACTTAGTAACCCTATGCAACAGTTCAGTCCCACTAAAACACAGTAAGGAAATTTACATATTGCAGGAGTATGCAGTGGAAGCTGCAGGGAAGTATCTGCTGTTCTGGAAAAGTGAAGCTTTAAAAAAGTAACTCCAAACACCAAACCACCTCCCAAACACAGCTTGGGATGTTCACATGGTATGTGAACAATTGGTCTAAAAGCTGCTCTTTAGATTAGAATATTCTTCCCAAGTAATATTTATTACTCCCTGGAACTGCTAACAATCATTAACCTGTTTAGGACACTTACCTTGCATAGGGACAAGTAAGGGCTGAGTTTCTGGTCTTAGCTAAGTGAAACAGGGTTTGAACCTAACCAGCCAAATACCTTATCTCTTGGAACACTGGTCAGCCTGTGTGAGAAGACTCCACTAGACTTATTAGTCAACATTTTACATCTGAGTTCCTCAGGACTAGCATATTGTTACACAAACATTTTGCTAAGATATCAAGAATTTGCTGACAAAAATCAAGTACATGAAAAGCTTGCTGAGCAGCTTTAGCTACAACTAAATAAGCCTAAGCAGTCCTTCGTTATGTTGCACAGCAGCACCAACCTTGGACATTCAGAATTCATATCACACTGCTTCCTCAGAAAAGTCAGAGCCTTAAGAGTACAATTTATTACTGAACTGTTTAGTCACTAAAAAATTAAAACGTATTTGTCAAAAAACAGTAGTCGACTTTGCAAGACGGCTTTTAATCAGCGAAAACCTTTTTGAACAAGCTGTACTCTGGACAGAAGTCTTGGCATTCAGTACAACAAAACTAAATAACAGAAGTTTTCATCACACAGGAGAAATGTACAGTGCAGATTAGGCAAGTAAACAGAACTATCACTGAGCATGGCCACAACATCTGTATTTACAGACATTGACTCTGTTATAGAGAGCAAACTAAGGCAGCAGAGTCAACGTTCAAAGCCAACTGAAGTTTATCTATTTTCTCTGAAGGGCAGACATCATCAAATCAGATGGGAATTTCCAGCTAGGCTGACAGAGTTCCATCTGTTACAGACAAGTGGCTTCACCCAATCTGAACAGGTATCTGGATTCTTATGGGAAATAGTGCAACGACTTCTATGCTTTATTATTGCACATACTGTGTCAGCAAAGTGACCCACTGTTACAAATCTGTTGCACGCTAAGTACTTTTCCCATTTTCTGTTTTGATACATTTCTGTCTGGAAAGACAGTTTCTCAGATAACATCAGGGACAATGGAATTACAACACACTTTCAGTGTCTTAGACAATACATATTAGCTTTAAAGTAATTTTTGCTTACTTCTTTGTGATCTTCAACTACACTGAGAAGTGTATCAATAGTATTTAAGATACCCATTGCTGTCACTGCTTTGTCATCACTGCCTTCTTCATCTGGTCCAGTCTGGATCACCTGGTTAAATGTCATTGCCTGCATGCAATAGCAAAACAACCCATAAGTATGTCATTTATCAAGGACACACTTGGAAAGGAACAACAATTGTGACCATCCGGTGTTCTACACCATTTAAGGAGGAATTCTGCAGAGAAAGCAGATATGAAGGCAACTGCTCCATCCCAGAGTTTGGGTTCAAGATTGATAAAATGTGTACGCAAAGCCAATTGAGCTGTTATCCCTCATCCATTCCTGAATATAAAAATTACATTACTTCCCATATGAAATAATACATTTTCTACAAAGAAGCTTTTCTGACAGAATGTTTAATTGGTATCTGAACTAGACTAGACCCCCTAGCAGACATTCACAGAAGACAGGCAAGTAGTTGTTTTAATTCCAAGATGAGGGCCTTCAATAGGGAAGAAGTTGCTAGATATGGCCATTCAAACTCCGAATTTCTCCTGCAGATTCCATTTTATTTTCACATTACATACAACTTAACATTATTTGCACACCATTTTTATAATTAAAAATCTGCACTTTAATTCCCCATTTTAAAAGAAGACTTAAATGTGCTACCAAAATTCATTATTAAGGCAATTGGGAGAAAATACGTATAAAGATTTCTCAAACATGTCTACAAATGTTCTTAGAAATTTCCATTTTGTACAAGTTTCAAAGTCACTTTTGAGAAGAAACAGACTAAACGTGGAAGAAGATTACTTTTATCAATGCAGTTAAGCAGATCAGAATAACAGCAGCTACTGATTGATGGACAACTTCCTTGATTTTAACTACCAATCTTCCACATATTAAACACCTTCCAGAGTCACCAAGAAGTCTTACCAAATGCTGCGTCATTTCTACTGCAATTGGGGTAACTTCTTCACTATATTCACAGATCATCTTCTGAATCACATTAGTAAGATCATCATTTTCAGTCTCTCTTATAATATGAAGTAAAGCTTGCATTACAGGTCTAATGAATGGAGTAATATATTCTTTAGCTGTAAAAGTAGTGGACATATTTGACTGTACAATCTTGCAAAACTACAGTATCAGTATAAAAAAGTCAATATATACTTTATCAATGCTTTGACATTAATATGCCAAAACCACAGTTGGTATAAATAATTATAACAATACTACCATTCAGAACAAATTTTCTATAAAAATGTATACCAAGAGGATCATAGTGGAACTTCTTATTTATAACTTCTTTTTTTTCAGCTGGAAAATTACGTTAAAGCGATAACAAGTTACAATTGCAATAAGTAAATTTAACATCAGGAAAGAAGTCTCTCTGATTATCACAGTATGAATACCTAATCCATTAAAGCTTGTTGTAGCTTTAAAAAAAGAGGGCTACCTTTCTCTTGATTACTGATCAGAACTTGAAGTGCTATTGCAGCTTCCACTTTTACAGGCAATTCCCTATCATCTATCAGACACCGCCTTGTGAGTTCTAATGCTGTCTGGAGATTCTGGTCACTCTTAAATTTGACTTCACAAAAATAATGAAGAACCCAACAAGCCTGAAAAAAGACATTGAACAAAAACAGGGTTACAAAATCTATGATTAAAATTATGGACTATTTGTGTATTCATAACCTACACAAATTATTAAATCCAAAGTACAACTACTGTGAAGTAAAGATACCATAAAACATTTTAAGAGGTGAAGATGTTTGAGAGTGTGGAGGCTGGCCAGTGGGAGGCTTGTCTTTCAGACGTCACTAGACCAGTACTATGATCTCAACTTCATCTTTGGCCACAGGTTTTGTGTGAGCAGTACAGTCTAAATGTAAGACACAAATAGACCATACCACCAGTCACAGATGGAAAACTATGCACACAGTTCTGCAGCCACTTAAAAAATATACAATCACACAAAGACTGACACTGATCTCTGAAATAAGCACACAATTGATCACAGAACAGCAGAGAGAAGCATATTTGTTAAAGGGGGAAAAATAATGAATACTTCTGAACTCTTGAGTTAGAAGAGACCACGCATCTCACAGTAAATCTTAACACTTTCTTACCCGTGCTCTCATGTAACCCAGCTCACTGCTGAAGAGAGGGAACACATGATTCTGTAACATATATTCCATTTGATCTTTATATATCTTCTTCTGCCAGAATACAAAGAGAAACACATCAGTTTAAAACTTTACATAAAGATGCACTTCTAGTTCAGTAAAAAATGTTCCACATGAAAGTGTGAAGAGCATAACAAAACCCTCAAACTTTTAAGCTTCCCTTTTATTAAAGTCCATTAAACAATCAAATCCCATAATGAATCTGAATCCTACATGCACTTTTGTAATTTTCAGTCAAAGTAGTAACACTTATTTTGTCATTTTTTGACTCCTACAGACACATTTTGCTTGGCTGTACATTACTCTGGTATCAAAAGAAAAATTGGTCAGGGAAACTTCCCAGAGCTCTGGTCTGCATATAAGTCTATGATCTGCACCTTCTTTCACTACCATTCTAATTGAGCAAGGTTGCTAACTTCACTTTATTTCCTCACTTCTATGTACATAAAAGATCTTGTTAAATCAAGTCTCTCACCAGATCCACAAAAAAAGGCATGTAGTTAAGTGTAGCACAGGCAATAGTGTCACAACTCTTACTAGAAGCAGAGAATTTAAAGGAAGTTTAAAAAAGTCAGCTGAACTTGAACACGTCCTTTAATAAAACCTGTGTAATTAAGCTGAAAACAAAAATAAGTTCACTAGCTTTAAAAACCTGGCAGCGATTCCAAAACTTGTAAGCTTAAAAGCTATTCTCATTTCTTCTAAGACACTATATATGAAAGAAAGGAAAGGAGGCAGAAGTGGGGGGAAGAACCAAAAGAAAGACTTGTTATGCTTACTTTTAGGAGAATTTCAGCCAAAGAACCAATCATATGTAAAGCACCATCTTTCTTACGAGGATCAGCGTTTGGCTCCGTAATGTGCTGATAACAAAAGCCCATTGTCTTCTGCAAGACCTAGAGAGCATGTAAGATTAGTCAAAGTATTTCAGTCAGTCATTTTAGGTGCCATTCTCAGTGCTATGAAATGCTTAAATCTTTAATCTGCCCCAAGTCTGGAACTTGGATATTTTATGCTTTTGTTATGAACACACAACAATCTTGACAGATAAGTCCTAGAGAAATTGGCAAATAACAAAATCAAAAATAGACCAGTGCAAAATAAATACAAAGAATGATAAGTTTTAGTATACTATGATACAACACAGGAAGTAGAAAAGTAGAACTCTTATTAGTTCTTTCAGCAAAAGGAGACTAGAAACTAAATGTAACCAACATTAAAGTAAAATCCTTGAATAGCTTACCTCTTTCCTTTTACTACATGAGGTAAACAGTAACGTCTGAGCAGCAGTTGTTGGAGAAATGAAGTCTTCAAATACATCTAGTAAGTAAACATAACAGCTAAAAATTTTTGTTCCTTTACTACAGTTAATGACCGTACTGTAATCTAATGACATAATATGAAACAGAAGAGCAACAACTTTCCTTTCTTTTCAGGTGGCTATCACTTCCTTACGACAGATATTCCGAGACCAAACAATAGCAACAAATGGTTGGAGATTCCCAATACGTGTATTTCACCTCTGTCATCATTGCTGGGCTCTACCTGCTTTATTTGAAATAGTGTCTTCCTTATTTTTAAAGTAAATCTTATGTAACAGCTGAAGCAGACAGCAGTCAATTTCTGACAAAAATGTTAATTGCTGCATAGGCAAGCACACAAGTATTGAATTAAAAATGCTTAGTTTCTTATTTCTCTGCAGATTAACAGAGCCTTGTCTAACAGCTGTACTGTTCACAGGTCAGCCTCTGACCTGAGGGATAAGAAACTCCAAAATCTATCAAGAATCCTTGTTCTAGCCACATAAAAGGAAGGAAGAATTAGTTCATTAAGTCTTAAACAACTCCTTTCTTCTCCAACCTGAAAAGGCTAGGCAGATTAGGTGTGAATCCCAACAACAAAGTAGTAAGCAACAGGAGGTGAAATTAGACAAGTCTGGAATGCTAGGTTTACTTCATAATGTTTCATTTTCCATTACGGTAAACCTTTTCTGAACTATGCCACACGTGAAAGATTTCCTTCCTTCTAAAGATTAAAGTCACCTCTAAATGCACAAAACACTAAAAATCCCATCTTCAAGCATATTCATATTTTAACCTGCATAAATTTCAAATTCTCACCAAATTTCATGCGAATATATTCATATGGATCTTCCTGCCAAAGCTCTTCATCAGCATCTGTATAGCACATCAATGGGAAAATAACATCTTGGATAATTCCCTGCAACCAAAAAAAAGTCATTAACCACTAAGTCAATCTCTATAGTCTGTCCTCTGTTTCACAGGTTTTGTACATCCTGTCTCTTGTCAAACAATATAATGTTCTAAAACCACTTGAACCTACTGGATTTTATGTTCTGCCTTACAAAAAAAAAAAAAAAAAAAAAAAGAACTTGACTTAAGACAGAGCTTCAACAACATGCAAACTATTAGATTTGCTTTGGGGAGTGGTATGTGGAGATTATTCAATACCATAAATTCTGTACTTATCTCCAAATCTTTTGTGTTGCTCTGTTATGCTGTAGACCTTACTATATTAAAGCACAAAAGACTGACAGCAAGAAAAGCAATTAGCTAGCATTGCTCACATACCAAGATACACTTCAAACAGGCTTAAACTGTTCATCAGCAACTTATAAGAGGTCCCTAAAGCATGTAAAATAAATTGACTAATGTAATACTTAAATAACTTGGTATTAAACCCTGAAAATTGTTTACTTGAATATGAGGTTTCAGATTCTTCCAGGTGACTGCATGTGACACTCCTTGATTGATGTAATTCAGAGTTTGCTGTAGAACTCTAGGAGCCATGTACTGCTTTTCCTTGTATTGATACAACACCTTCAGCAACACCTAGAAGAACATATCTTGTCAATAGCTTATACTCAGCTTATATTTAAACCAGAATTCTACCCTCCCTCAGTCCTACATAAGAACTTCTCTAAACCCACTAGAAAAACTGTTTATTCATTAGATGAAAATGGGTACTGACTAATCCTTTCACTAAATGCCATTAACTTTTCTAACAATTTGAGGCTCCTATCAGGAGCTTTTAAAAATACAGTCCTTTAATAAGACAAAACATACATACTAATTAATCCCCAATGTAGCCCAAGTGATCTTTCCTTCTGAAGTTCATTATTTCATCTTGCTACTCTCTGGGGGCAGAAATTCACGCCTAAACACTCATACAGTAAAATCCACGTTCAGGCAAGAATCAGTAGACTGCCTATGCGCGGCCTCACAAGAATGATACTGTATGAAGAATGTGTCTGAAAAATGATGAGCTAGTCTTTCTCCTTTGCTTTCTGGTCTCATTTCTTCTCCTCAGGTGCCATTCAGCGCTATTCACAGGGATTTACATTTGTTAAAGTCCAAGGCTCTCTGTGAATAAGGACATGAAATGGACATAGGACCATTCCTAGTAACTCCAGTTCACTGGAAAGTTTTGCATTGTTAATGCAAAGGAGCTTCCTCAAGCCCAGCCAAGGTCAGTGGCAACACTGCATCTTCAAGAGCAGCAGCACCAGCTGAAGAGAAATGACAAATGCCATTTCCAGGGTTTCATTTAATTCTTCGAGTAAAACAGCGTCCAGAAGAAATCTAGCACTAAAAGAACTGAAAGATGTATCAATCTGTAGCATTACCAAGAAAATATACTAGGAAAATGAGACTCATTACTTTGAAAAGTAATTACATGGATAACATTCACTATACAAGCACTGAAGCATTTCTCCCAAAGGAGATGCCTCACACTTGAGTTTAAAAAGGATGCACTCACACACCAAGGAAGTCATCATTTTACACTCTAGGTACATTACTAGTCCTCAAAGTTTAAGTGTCCATGTTTAAAAGCTTCTCAGACAAAGAACTGGCTGTTACCTCAACCTGAGCACAAAGTTTAGGTAGCATTAGATATTGACTTAGGATTGGAAAGCAAAAGAGAGCAAGTGATCAGACTTGCAGCTGTTTCAAAGATTATCAAAGACGACATACGTTAAAACTCCTATTTTAGTCTCTCGTGAACTAACTAAAAGGGAAAACCATTCTCTGCAAAACCAATACCTTAAGTATCAGGTGTCTGTATCTTACAAAATCAGTAAGACATAAATACACGGTCAGACCAACATGCTTCTTGAAGTTAAAAAAGTTAAGAAGGGAATTAATCATTAGAGTCTAATAAACTGGTAATAAAATTGATTAAACACAAACAACTCTACACCACATTTACTTCCGTGACATTATGCCTTAAATGCAGACTTTCCTAAAGAAATTGGGAAACTTCTAACTCTTGAACTTATCCTAATACCCCCCAACATTCAGTGTTTCTTACTTGCTGAACACCGACAGCAAATGCCTTCAGGAACACTTCAGCAAACTCATTGTACTCCTTGGAAACATTACCAGGGCTCCCATACCTAAAATTAGAAGCAAGTATGCAAATTCAAGGGCGTGGCAATATTACTGAGTTTAATATTTGTTGTTTGTTTTTTTGGTTTTTTTTGGTTTGTGTTTTTTTTTTTTTTTAAAAAAAAAAGTAATGATGGAAGACAAAATACCTCTCAAAAAGTCTAGCTAAGATATGCAAAGCCCATTTCTTGCATTTCCACCAAGGCAACTCCGGTCTATCATCTTCATCAACTTGAAGGGTTTCCTTTAAGGAAAATAATAATAAAAAAATTATTTACCAACTATGCACAAAGAGTTCAAGTTACACGCATTTTGAACAACTATATAGCATATTTTGCTTTTAACCTGCCATTTGCACTTCTAGCTTAACAGATGTATAAAATCCAGCATATTCAAAAGTAAATCCTGTGAAATGTATGGCACAAATGGTCAGGAAATTTTAGCAACAAGAAGCTAAAATAGGTTGTTCTGTAATTAGAAATCAGAACTCCCATACAAGCTATGTATTTTTAAAATTTGTCTAGCCTGTTTAGAGAACACCCTATTTCGCTTACAAATTTATTTTCCTAGCATCTATTGAGGAGAAACAGAATGCAGAAATAAAGAGCTAAACCTTTTTCATTCTAATGAACAGAAAATATTTAAGCTGAAAGACAAATAGTCAAAAAGCTACTTACGGCTGGTACATCCCTATCGACAACAGTCTTCAAGATTTCTATCCATTCAGTCAGGTTTTGCTGATTTATCAACTCCAAAGGTAATGTGTACTTATTGAAAAAAAAAAAAAAAAAAAAGCAAAAGAAATCTATTATAAATCAACTTGAAATGTTACTTTCACTTTCAGTTTGAATTTTAGCTTTTTCAAATCTTGTCTATCCTTAGCGACCATGAAAGATTAGCAAATAACTTGGAAAGCCAGGCTACAGACCTTATCACAATCTAGTCTATATCCTCAAAGGTGTTAAGAGGTCTTCACTCCATTCTGCTTGTGCAATGCCAAGATGCTACTTAAAATGATGTTACACTAATTTCTGAAGCAATTAATAGCATATTCATCACTTCTGTCCAAACTAGTGCGTTTACAATGGTAATTCTAGGCAGACTGGATTCCACCACTCAAAACCTGATTTTTTCTAACTGGATTTCTAGCAAACCTTCTACCTTAGGGAAGAGCATGTGTCAGTTCTATCCAACGCTAACCAGGAACATCACTGTAGGAAAGTACAAGTACAGCACAATCAAGCATACCAAAGCCTGTGATTCACACCACAGCTAAGTAGTAGGGGAAATGATTCAGATGTAATCTAATATTGTTAATATTCCTGTCATTTAGTATTTTAAGGAAAAGCATAATGCTTTAAATTAGATCACTGATCAAATACATACAAAATTTATTTGTTACCTGGACAAGGGCATAAAATATTTTGAAGATCTGTTTCTGGATGAGGACAGACTGATCAGATGGATCATTCAAGAGCTGAATGAACCTGTCCTTCAGAACTGGCAGAAAATGTTGCATTGCAGCTATCAAAGGACTCCGCTCCTCTGGTTTCTTATACCTTTAGACGAGAACAAACTAGTTTTGTACATCTTTCAAGTAGCTTTTGAATTTTACAAGTCCCCCTTCCCGCAGTGTATACACAATGCGGTTATGTTACAGTTCATAACTACAGATGATTTTAAAAAAAACCTAGCCATTTCTTATTACAGAATTTCAAATACAGCTATTGCCAGACAATAGTACAGTTAAAAGCAAGTTAGGAAACTGCTGAATGTCAATTACTCAGCTATATATCCACATGAGTTTTCTGCTGGTGATGAAGTCCTGCCAACTTACTCTCTTTGAATACTACATCATGTTCAGCCACAACAGTACTATAGGGAAAAGCAACCAGAGCACTACAAAAACTGCAAACGTTTATTGACAAGAACAGCAGCTGCTGGGTTAGTCAGTAAAATGCCAGGAAGACATCCAGAGTTCACAATTTATCAAAGTACTTCTAGAAGCTAGATTACTTCACCGAGATTGAAAAAAGTAAACCATGAGGTCTCCAAGGTTACCACTGGTGCCTCTCACATTGTACCAACTAATTTGCCCAAATGTAACAATGTGATTAGGACACAGGCTTCAAGGCTACGTGGCAGGTTCTGAGGAGGCTTTGATTGCAGCTCCCCTTGACATAGTGCCTTGGACCTTCCCAAACAGGTGACAGTCCACCAGTTCACCTATGTGGAAAGTAAGGCTCTATTTCCTTTCTCAAAACGCTTCAAAATTCCTGAAAGGAATTGAAGCTGCATTTTGAAATCTTCCCCCAACTTTTAACTTACAAAGAAGAAAGTCCTCATGGACTAAAGAGTTGTTATAGCAGAAGAGGACCTTGCCCATACTGGTGATGGCAACAAGAACAAAGTAAAATATCACTTCAAGGCCATACTGCTTTAATTTTTACTTAAACTATTAACACTATAATACTCCAGGACTCTCGTGGCAGATTTTTGGGTTGGGGGATTGGGTTTTCTTTGTTTTGTTTTTAAATAATATTTTTGGCAGACTTTTCACTAATATTAAACATCAGTGCTCAATAAGCCTACTCAATCTGCATGGCATGTTCTGTAAAAACTACTACAGAACACTAAGCTCCAAAATTCTGTTAAATAATATAGTTTCCTTCCATTTTCTGAACTAGAAACCAAATATATACCCAAATATATTATGAAATGTCAAAATATACAAGAAAATATTAAGAAAACCCAAACTTACTCATAGTTTTTCACAAGTTGATAAAGACAGAGAAGAACTCCAAGCCAACAAGCACTGTTGTCAGACTGAAGGTAAAATCCAATTTTCTCCACAACTGCAGTCCAGCGACTAGGATAATCATGCTTGATAACATGGTGAATGCAAGTGGTAAGCTGTACTCTGGAAATCAAATACAATGATTAAATAAGTTACTAATGCTATTTTAGTAATATTCTCGTGGTGTCAAAAAAGCCAATATTGCCCAAACTTAGACTTGCTTCAAGTTTTGTTTAGAAGGTTAAGGTTCTGTACTTTCTGCTTCACATTCTCCATTTCAGAAACTTCAAATTTCTACTGGCTGCATAAGTTGAAAACTGTTTTTCCATCTACAGTAATTCTATGCTTAGGATGACAACAATGCTTAGCATACAGGTGATCTTAGTTGTGTAAAGAAAATCAATCAACCAGGTGTTAGAAACCACAGCCAATTCATACACAGATTCAAATTCCCTACCTGATGAGCTCAGGAGAGTGAATGATGGCTTCTACAATATTTTCACGAATACAGTGTTTATCTTCTTCTGGGATGGAGAAAGGTGGAATCTCTCCTGGTACAGTTTCACGATTTGGCCAATACTGGGTTACCATATTTTTCAAGTAGATAACCCCTGTGAGACAGAATTTAAAGGACAAAAGTGACTGAAATTACCACTTCTTTGACCATTCCTGACTAGCAAAACCAAAATACACAAACCATGCAAATCATTAACCTAGTAATTTACTGGGTTGACACTCTTTTACCCACTTATTGTGGTGTCTGTATATTTATTTCTGTAATGAATGTGTTGTTCTATAAAAACAGTAAATGTACTGCTTTTATCTGCTACAGAAAACCAGTTGTGGAACATTTTAGCAACATACTTAAGAAAAGCTTTTAATTATTATTTTCAGTATTCTCACTAAAACAAAACTAATCAATACTACTGACTATCCAAATTGTCCCTTGCAAGGAAAAAAAAATCCAATTGAGTTTGTGATACAGGAGCCAACACTAAAGAGAAACAGTGCTCTGTTACACCAAGGTTTCTGGCCACACCACTTTGTAGCAATCAGCCTGTTGGCACAAATGCCTGCATTTACCATTTGACAAACAAATCCAAACTGCTTATGTGGCAGAATATATACTACAGCACTTGGAAAGAAAAGGGCTTACAAAACACAATAGGAAATCTCAAATTACAAAGTAATAACAACATTACAATTAACATATGTACAAATCCATAAAGCAACTTCTCTTCCTAAATTTCACATGCACCTTCTGAAGATTCAGAAACCAAAGGGTTTCTGAAAGGATCTGCAAAGGTATGAAACACTCAGCAGATGTGTGCTGTTACAGCACTGAAGTGATGCAGACTTCATTCTGGCATGATAAATCACAACGAGGACATTAATTACCTTGCAAAACAGGCACTGCTTATAAACTGTGTTTTATGAGTTATCTCCGCTCTCTACAGACTACTTCGGTTCCTATTTGGCTTAAACTGAGGAAGCATTTTCAGAGGCCGTTTTCAAACTCTGCCTTTTTTTTGCACATTACACATGTTAGACAGTAACTCTGAGTCATCATCTGACTGGTACCCCGAAGCAATAAGATAAAAAGGCATGTTAGGCTTAAGCTACAATTTAGAATAGTCCATTATGTGGAAGATGCAAATAAGTGACCATGATCACATTTCCTGAATTATCAGAAAAAACATTGAAGTGTTGCATCAGAAACCTCTACCAAGTAGTCATAGCAGCTTTAAGGTGATGTTCAGAGTTGCTAATACTCAATATCTGATTTTACTGATGGCTTATGTGCAAACCAGCAGGGTTCCAAAATACATAATTTGTTTTCTTCCACTTAAAATGCATAGAAACCTTATTATTAGTAGTTCAAGGTTAAATTAGATCCTTGAACCAAGCATACTAGCATCATAAACCATTCTGCTTCCCTAAAGACCATTATTCATTAAAGACAGAGGGGAGCAATCACTGCAGATCCAGCCACCTTTTCTTTCTGCCTTCCCTATTCAGTGTATGGTGCCAGATATAGCTCTTGATGATTATAATTCAAATGATTCCCAATTTTTGTGTATTTAGAATTAATAGTATGTGGATTTGTACTTGTGTATATGCACCCTTAAAGCAGATACAATTTAAAACAGATTTGAAAACTTGCCTGCCTGTCTCACTGGTAAATCCAGTTGCTCGGACATGGTGATCTGAAGCAAAGTTGAAACAAAATTCACTGACTTATGAGCCTGAAGAGGGAGAAAAAAAAAAGAAAAATATTTAGTCACAGTTTCACTCCCATTACATTTTACAATATCTTTATGATGATGTAATGCGATCGATTGAATACCAGCAATTCAGCCAGTTGGCCAGCAGTCAGCTAATCACCCAAAGCATGCCTATGTTTCATGATTCTTTTATGATTAAGACGGCACTGGGGAGGAAAAAACCTACCTTCTAAGGTAGTACAGTTGAAGAAATTAAACAGGCTTTTGCAGTCAAACTTCCTTCACTCAGAACAAATACTTACTCAAAAGAAGAGTATCTAAATAGCCAGAAAACCCCGAGCACAGCAATTTTACAGTGACCTTTAACAAGGTATGAATCCATTATGTAATAATCTAAGAAACAGATGGCAGCTATGTTCTAAAACTAAGCCCAGCCTTAAGCAAGCCTGTCCAACTCATGGCTCTTCCTTCTGAAAAAAACCTTCAGGTAACCATTTACACTTAACTGCAGCAGTTGTCAGGACAATGACTAAACAGTAAACCAGCTGTCTGGACACCCACAGGGAGCGACATCCACAGAGTAACAACTTTGTAAGGACTTGCAAGAGTTCACTTAAAAAGGAAACCAAACATGTTTTTTCTTACATTGTGAAACATCACTGGTACAGTAAATGTTACACTGTATTTTCAATAAGCAGAAACTAACCTTATTAAAGCACCCTTTGCCCACCTTTCCTAAGCATCAAAAAACTAGAGACATTAAATTAATTTCGCTGGGAAAAGTAAAATGTAATCCTTAAAAACTAAGTCTACCTTTTGCAACTGGACAAGACAATTTTCCTCACAGTCAAGAGTTGATGGACATGCACAGCTCTGAGGGAAATGCCCGCTTAAAAATTTACAAAAGGAAAAACCAAAAATCCACAAGGGTGGCCAAGGTCTGGGAGAGCCTGTCCACAGAGGCTGGGAACCTCATCCTTTGAGACGTTCAGAACTCAGCTGCATGAGTCCTGATCCACCTCACCTAACGTCGAAACTGCTGCAAGGGGCCAGACCAGGTGATGTGCTGAGGTCTCTTCTAACCTAATTATTCTGTGATTCCAATAGCTAAGATGAATTTCTACTTTCTCTTCATCGACCGGTCAATATTGTTTCATACATTCTTTGCAGCACCTCCATCAAAGACAACTGCATCAATGTACATAAATTAACCTGTTAAACTCCCAGGAAACCCCTCTTACCTACTTGTTACTCAGTTTATTAGCCCCTGCATAAAGCAAATAAATTACTACTTCAAAAACCATAGAAATTACACTATCCACCTACCAAAACCAAATAAATATCTCAGCTATTGCAGCAGAGCAAATTAACATCATAAAGAGAAACAAGCAGAAATTATCTTTCTATTCCTTCAGCAGGACCAAGAGATCTTTTTACAGCATGAAATGACATCAACAACCCTCCTTGGCGTGTAACACTGCCCAGCTTGCTTCTACAGCACCAAGTTCTTCTCTCCAACCTCAATTTTCCCTAGCAAGTGTCCCCTACACGTTATAGCGTTACCAGGTGTAAAATGGACAGCCTGGGACATGACATTTGTTCATCAATGTGTACTAAGATTTGATTAGTGTAACTTGCTTTTACCTCCTGTTATTTAACACTGATTTTAAGTGAAGAGATTTAATAATCTCCCTAAAATGTTAAAGCGTTGTTCTAGATGTATTCACCCTGTGCACTGAAAATCTACAGGCTACAAAAAAACCACAGAAGCAACACTGGCATCTGGTCCAACTGAAATGTTTATTTGTAGAGTGCGTTTTGATGCACTGGGAATAACTGACTCTGCAATACCAGCATCCTCCAACGTCCCCAAAGTCCTGACAAAGGAAATATACTTTCAGATTTAAAAAAGTATTTGTTTTCAACCATCAAGTAATGGTCAAATAAATACATTGAAAATAAAACCTACTTGTTGGTATTAGTTTCTACTACAGCTCTAGGTCCGTAAAGTTCCTTCTTTTAAGTAACCTTACCAGACACGCTTCTCCTGCAACACATACGACATGACACTAGACTCTAATTCAGCACTCTACTCGATTCTATGCCTAACATGAATGTCAGCAGAATTACTCCTGTATTTCAATGTGTTATTTCAAACTTGCTGAAGAAAGCTTTCAGTTTCAACTCACCTACAAAAAAGTCACATTACAATCTGCATAAAATGGACTTAGAAGAGCAAACTGATGTCTTTCCACAATGACCATGACAAAATAAAACAGCTACTTTTTTGACAGTAAAAATCTGCAATGTATTTCCTGTGTACAAATTGAAGTGCATATAATCAAAGAATTTTAAAAATTAAGGATTGTTTTTCTTTTTTAATAAAAAGCGACAACTATCTTGAAGTAACTCTAAAAGGGACATCTCAATAGAAAACATGCAAGTTGCTTAAAAACTATCAATGAACTAAAGAGAAAGGAAAACAAGTGTTGCGTCTTAAAATAAAAAAAGTGACAAGAAAGTAGACAGTGTACAGAACTGCCCCACATTTAAAATACCAAATAATAATCTTTACTTAATTAAAAAAATCAGGACTGAGCCTATGACTGTAGCAGAAGCTCCGTAGGAAAATCAGTTATATTATTTTGTGGGAATAATGTATTCTCACTGGATTCTCTGAATTGTAACCAATTTTAAAGGATAGGACCAAAATATCTATATAATTGTTTTTTAAAAAAAAATCACACAAGTACCATCTCAAGCACCAGACACCAACTAACCAAAAGGATGAGCCATCTTCAGTGGTTAAGAGCATAGTCAGACTAGAAATGTGCTTTTAATACAAGGTAGCATATGTAAAATAACACATCCTTTCCAAATGAGGTTTCCTCTTAAACTATTCAGTTCGTGGCTAAACTAACACTTCCATGCATTCTGTAAGAAATATAAAAGACTTCCAAACTCTTTACAAGAACCCCCTACCCACATCACTGAAAGGAAGGTGATTCCAAAGAAAGTGAAATGTGGGGAGAACGCAGGACAGCTATGTGAAGGCGCATGCATACTGAACGGTCAGACTGAACCCCAGGCACCACAGTAACTTGTCACTCACTGCCCTGTTTTGCTTTACTATTAAGAACAACATCAAATGTTTTGTTGGCACCCTGAAATAAAAAGCCTGAACTTCAAATAAGACACCACATATGTGCCAATTTTCATAGAATCATAGAACTACCAGGTTGGAAAAGACCCATTGGATCATCGAGTCCAAACATTCCTATCAATTTTGTACCTAAAGCATTAAAACAATACTGAACACACAACCTTTCCAGTTATTTTGTTCTTTAGTTTTTCTACTTTCCAAAGATGGTTGCCCCTCAAGACATCATGTTACTCTTCAGAAAGAGCATCACTAAAAAAAAGAACTAAAGAGAAAAAAAAACCCACACCTATTTTAGGTACATATTCTACACAAATACTGGCTTTTGATGTTAGTGCCTGCAATTAGCCAGAACACTTAGCTATACAAGAGGTGAGCTGCAAGTAAAGATTCATTAAAGGTCTACCAGGGAATGCCGGCCCAGGCCTGCCACAGTCTCCAGAAGAGTCAGATGCACTGATGTCACTTCAGGTAAAGCCACTGGCTAGTAGCGTCATTCTACACAGACATCCCATGGCTCCAGCATGTGAGAAATAAAATTTGGATTTCACTACGGTTGCCACCACATACCCTAAAATTCATGCAGAATAGAAAGAATTCTATTACTTTTGACATCAGTAAAACTTTTGACTGTGATGGAATCTTTTTGTTTTGATTTCTGTTTGTTTGGTTTTTTCCCCCAATTACCATCTTAGTCTTCTAAATATAATATGTGTTTTACAAGAGTACTTGTAAACAAGAAACAAGAGAAGTAAAGACAAAGTCCATTTCCCAACGTCTAAGTCAACCTGTCAGAAAATCAAAACTACAACTCCTGAAGTCCTTCCCCCTTACAAATCCTCCATCATGCCAAGTCACTGGTATGACTTTGTTGTCCAAGAGCCAAAGAATTCAGGGACTTTTCCCAAGAGCAATCTTCGCTATGCAGCCTCAGTAGCTGAGGAATTTATTCTATCACACCACAAACATTGCACTCCTGTCTGCTAATAGCAATCACTGTTCTAGAACAAATCATCATCTTGCATATTTCACTGCAATTCTTCCTAGCAGAGTTGGTTTGTTCACTATGTGCTAAAACACTCTGGAGAAAGGTGTCATGCCAGCTTCATAACCTGAATTATGAATGAAGTCTGAAGTGAACATTAAAGATACCAGTTCATGTCATATGGACTACCAACAGTTAACTAAGATATGGAAAAGCACATTTTACCCAGTACTGATACTCACTGAAGTCAGTTACGTTCATCTTCAATATTAGAATTACTCAGATCTCACACAAAGCCTGCATGCCAGTAAATGATAAAAACAAGAAGCTTCATCTCAGGTAAAAAGACCTCCATGCATTCTTAGATGGTAAGAACTTAACATACCACAACAGACACTACAATAGGTACCTCATTTACTGTTACGTGAAAAGCAAAACAGCAGGGTAATACTACATGCTGCTGAGCTAGAAACCTAGGCTATTTACATAGTTATTCAAAGTAGCACACATTTAAATAAAGGTTAAATTTACTTTTTAAAGGAACTGAAAAAACATGAACCAAATGCATATTCTCCATTCCAGTTCTGAAAACACTCTACATGCAATTTTTGATCTAGACCCTAAGAGGACTAGGTGAACATTGCTACTACACTGAGATGGAACAGTTTGGAGTTTTTTTTTATAGAAAGGTAAAGCTAGGAACTGTAAGGCCACACTGAGTCAGCAAACTGCCCTGTAGCACTCTTTCAGTTCTTTTTTAAGAACTCAGCAGTTGTGGAAGTCGCTCTGACCTCAGGTTTTTGCAAGCTAGTTCTGCCACCCCTCCTGCATGTGCAAACTATATGTTCAGCCAAATTAAGGTCCATAAAAAAATACACACACGCTTATGAGATCTTGCAAACATCCTTGATGTTCATTTCATCAGAACACTGTCTGCAAGTTCTGAAGCCTATTCTTCTGTTCACAGAGGAAAAAGGAATGTGCTCTTAGCAAAGGCCAGCTAAGCAGACACAGTAACTATTTGCTAAGTCATGAGAAATTGCCCAGCCACTCTGTGGCTAGGATTTTACCCTGTTCTGGTTAACATGCATCAAAAAACTAACGTCTCTCTTCCTCATGAAGACAAAGCTCCCTCAGTTCCTTACTGCCCTCAAGGCGATTTTTGATGTTGAACCAGTCTCGACATACACACTTCAAGACCATCCCTCACCAAAGCACCTCTCATCTATCACACACTAAAATATATGAATGAAAGAGATAGGAGGTGAAAACGATCAAGTACTTTGGGTAAGAAGTCATATTCAACTGAAAAAGAGAACCCACGATCCAATAATCAGAGCCAGGAAAGCCATGCTCTGTTCTTGTTCTTACTCACACTACAACATAAGCCATGAATGAAAAATACATTAGAAAAGGCTTAAAAAAAAAAAAAAAACAGGACAAAACTATAAACCCAAAAGTACCCAAAACATAGCACCTCGGCATTTAGAAACTTCTGGGTGAAAGCCAGCGTGTATCAGGCAGTTTGCTTCTTCCCTTTAGACAACCCTTCACTCCAAAGCTCCCAGTAGTTAAGTGTCCAACCATTTATTTCATCACCACATCGTTCTGTCATTTGTACCTACTAAGCAGGCAATGAAAAACACCAAACTCTCCTGCATTCTGTTAAACTTATGGTGTGCATGGTGTCCAGCCATCAAGCTAAAGCATTTTTCCTTCCCCTGCCTCTTATGTTAGAGCATAAAAAGCTTAAACATAACTTCTAGAAAGCACCTTTTCAGCAGAGCAACAGGACAACATTTTCCTACACAAACTCTGTCAAGCTGTGACTTAAAAAAAAGTTACTGGTAATTGCTTTTTTTTTTTTTAAATTCTGACAGAAAAATTAGTTGTTAGTCCAACAACATTCCTTAATAAATGATATTCACTGGGGTTAATCTCAGATACTTACAAGATATACATAACAGTTAATTTATAAGTTTCCTGGAATTACAATAACGAAATCTGAAAGGAAAGTATTATCTAGTGACTGTGTCTTTATAAATATGTTGATATTAAAAGATGAAACTACACTGTGTATTATTTTCAGAGTCATTCCATAGCTGCGTAATTAAAAATAGCATTTTTCATCATTTCTGGGAAATACTTTCTACACGCAGTACAAAGACTGTTTCAAAAGGCAACAGCGTCTTCTTGAAGACTCTGGTTTTAAATCCTTGTAAAACAGCTTTTCCCTCTAAGAGAGAGACAGAGACTGGCAAACATCCCAGGGTACACGACCAGCTGCAAATTACACGAGAAGCTGTCACAAGAGTTAGCAGCATCATTCCCTGTAACTTATTTTGAAAGTGAGGAAAGTAAAGCCAGAGAGACTGAAACACTTGCATCTTTTGAGCACATTTCAACTCCAGAAGTTCTCGCAGCATTTGATGTGCAGGCAATATGACCTGATAAAACTTTGTCAAATGAAAAATAAAGGACAGAACAATTAACAACCTAGTGAAAGGAAAAATAAAAAAGCCTGGACAAATGAAGAATCATAGACCCCAGTTCCCTTCTCTAGTCAGAGGAAGCTTTGTGGACTTGTAAGAGTATGACAAAAACAGATTGCAATACTTAACTCTTCCATTAATCAGGAATATCAATTACTGATTGAAG
The DNA here is from genome assembly GCA_033459285.1 of Clamator glandarius. Taxonomy (NCBI): domain Eukaryota; kingdom Metazoa; phylum Chordata; class Aves; order Cuculiformes; family Cuculidae; genus Clamator; species Clamator glandarius. Next base: position 834,171 of record JAUNZM010000138.1, read on the forward strand.
CATGTTCCTTTCTGATGGGAAGTTGACCATTCTACTGAAAAAGTCCCATCAGCTCAAGAGAAGCACTTCAGAAAAACTAAAGGGACTAAGAGGTCAACCAAGGACAATTATTAATTTATTAAAAAACTTGCACATGCCTGGCCATGTGCAAGAAAAACGCTCACTACAGCATGATTTCATCTTTACAGATAAAAAAGACCCACATACATTATTAACTGGTAACATAATTGCCCTAACAGTAAACAAATTTAGGCCAGTATCCTGCAAATGCATAACAGACTTGAATAAACCTATGCAAAACCAAGACCATGCATGCAACTAAAGCTACATACATGTACGAGTGCTCGTAGATTTAGGGTTTAACAAATAGTTTCATCACAAAAGTTCTGCAAAAGATCACTGAGGCTGCATTTCCAACAAGTGGATTCTTACATGCTGGTTCAATAACAGCTCATGTTTTTAAAGGGGCACAGATATTTGGATTTTATATCGATTTAATATTTGTGTAATGCATGATAGACCTTGATGTTTTGATTCAAAAGTGTGAACAAAAGCCAGCTGCGGTGAGCAAGATCCTTCAGGCTACAGAGTTAGCCATTTGCAGAAGACCTCGACTGGCAGAGAATATAATTCCCTGCACGTTCAGCAACTCAATACCTGCAGAAAATAACTAAAATACATTTCAAGCAAGTTATTCCATATAGATATTGACATGCATAGAACACAAAAACCTGCATTTCAGAGCAAACCTAAGATTCCATATCCACCAGTGCCTTTATAGGCAACTACATTATTTTCACTTCTGGTTTAAATAAGAAAACACTACAGTACTCTTGACCAAGACAGCTGATTACTTCATACAAACCTGAATTAAATAAGTAGCTTTATACCTACCTATTTCTAATGTACCATTATTTGCCATTCACTTGTTAAATGACATATAAAAATTACACTTCTTTATAATGTGAGAAGCTATACCTCTAGTTTCTAAAGTTTCTCTACTGCCACGAGAACATTTGGCTCACCTTTATCTCAGCTCTGTCAAACATCTGTTGCATTTAATGTATTTTGTCAGGCCTAAAGTCTGCTGAATGCTTGTGGAAAAGGCCAGCTAAAGGCACCACTAGAGCTGCTACACGGGCTTTTTCCATCAAGCTTCACTGAGAGAGGAGGTGATAACACCTAAACACCTTCATTTTTCCCAAAATGTCTGAAAGTCCCGCGCCTGTATCTCATCGATAAGTAGAAGTTTGCACCTACCAGGTGGAATTACGTAAAGAAAAAAAAAATATATAAGCTTTTCCAAAACTGAAACCTGTGGAACTTGGACCTGCTGATTTTGTCCTATCCTAATATAAGACAAACGTGGCTTAAGCAGATGACATATCTGGGTTGGGAAGCCTGTCTTCCCTGTCTCTCGAGCACGTGTCCATTCTACACCCAGAAAGCACAGCTACCTCGACAGCACTAATTCCCGACACCTAAGGATTTGTACGAATCCCAAACACCGCGCTGCTATCAAATTCATATCTGAACTCAGCCCAGGCTGCTTTTACACCGAGAGCCTGCGATACTTATAAAGCGGCAGGGATCTCGCTGCCTCCTACATTCAAAGGCTGCGTTTGGACGGAACCAGGTCCAGCTGCTGAGCCACGTCCTTGTATTGATTACCCTGAGCAAAAAGACAATGGAGATAATTCCCCACCGAGGGGAAAAGGCAACGGGAACCTCCTTTCTGCCGCTCGGCTGCCCCGCCCGGCCCCGCTGCCATGTGCTGGGGACAATGCGAGGCGGGAAGGGGCCGAGGGCGAGGGGAGACGGGGGCTGAGGGAGCGGGGAACCCCCCGCTCCCTCAGCCCCCGTCTCCCCTCGCCCTCGGCCCCTTCCCGCCGCGCTGCCTCCGACCCCGCCGACCCCTCTGGTCCCGCCGCGGCCCAGGCCCCGCCGGGCGCCCTCACCTCATTGAGCTGCCGCTCGGCGGCTTCCCGTAAGGCTGGGTCCATGGTACCCCGCAGGGCCTCGATGATGGTATTGGGGTCCATGGCGGCGGCGGGAAGAGGAGGAGGCGTAGGGCCGCGCCGCGCCGTGCGCACATGGACCCACCGCCTCTCAGCGGCCGCCGGCGCGAAAGGAAGGGAAAGCGCCAAGGCCCCGGATGGAGCCGGCCCCGCCGCGCCCGCCAGTAAGCCGCTTCCGGCCGCCGCGGGGCACCACGGGAAATGTAGTCCCACGGCCCACAAGCCAGAAAGGGAGGGAAGGCCTAAAGGCCCGGATGGAGTTGCCACCTCCTCGCACCGCTTCCGGTCCCCGCGAGGCACGTGGATCTGATGGAGGGTTGGGAGGCTCCGCAAAGGGACCTGAACAGGCTGGACCGAGACCAACGGCATGAGGCTTAGCACGACCAGATGCCGGGTCCTGCACTTGGGGCACAACAACCCTAAGCAGAGGTACAGAGTAGGAGAAACCTGGCTGGAAAGCTGCCAGGAGGAGAAGGACCTGGGGATGTTGGTCGACAGCCGATTGAACATGAGCCAGCAGTGTGCCCAGGTGGCCAAGAAGGCCAATGGCATCTTGGCTTGTATCAGAAACGGCGTGACCAGCAGGTCCAGGGAGGTTATTCTCCCCCTGTACTCGGCACTGGTGAGACCGCACCTCGAGTACTGTGTTCAGTTCTGGGCCCCTCACCACAAGAAGGATGTTGAGGCTCTGGAGCGAGTCCAGAGAAGAGCAATAAAGCTGGTGAAGGGGCTGGAGAACAAATCTTATAAAGAGCGACTGGGAGAGCTGGGGTTGTTTAGCCTGGAGAAGAGGAGGCTGAGGGGAGACCTTATTACTCTCTACAACTACCTGAAGGGAGGTTGTGGAGAGGAGGGAGCTGGCTTCTTCTCCAAAGTGACAGGGGACAGGACGAGAGGGAATGGCCTCAAGCTCCACCAGGGGAGGTTCAGGCTGGACATTAGGAAGAAATTTTTCACAGAAAGGGTGATTGGGCACTGGAACAGTCTGCCCAGGGAGGTGGTTGATTCACCTTCCCTGGAGGTGTTTAAGGCACGGGTGGACAAGGTGCTGAGGGGCATGGTTTAGTGATTGATAGGAATAGTTGGACTTGATAATCTGATGGGTCTCTTCCAACTTGGTGATTCTATTATTCTATGAAATGTAGTCCTACAGTCACCTCGCACACATGTTAAGAGGCTGCTGCCCCCCAGCACGTCTAGAGGTGAGGAAGGGAAAGGCCAGAGAGGGGTCCCCCTCCCGTGTGAGGGCTCGGGGCTTGGCCTGCTGCCTCAGGCCCCGGTTGTGTTCAGGATGGCACAGGGAGTGCGGCCACAGCCTCGCCCTGAACTCAGCAGCAGTGTGAGGGATCGCAGAATTACAGAATCAATTGGCTAAAAAAGAGCTTTTGAGATGATCGAGTCCAACCATACCTGCCCACTACTGAACCATCCCTGAGCGCCTCATCTGTCTGTCTGTGAACTCCTGCTGGGGATGGGGACTCAGCCGCCTCCCTGGGCAGCTTGTCCAGTGCCTGAGAACCCTTATGGTAAAGGCATTTTTCATGATATCCGATCTAAATCTTCCCTGGTGCAACTTGAGTCTGTTCCCTCTTGCCCTACCACTTATTACTTCGGAGAAGAGACTAGCACCCACCTTGCTACAACCTCCTTTCAGGTAGTTGTAAGTGGTGGTAAGGTCTCCCCTCAGCTTCATTTTCTCCAGCTAAACAACCCCAGTTCCCTCAGCTGCACCTTGTAATGAAGAGACTAAGTGCAATCTGTTATTTTATGGGAATACGTTCCTTTTGCCACATTTGCTTCCTGTTTTCAGAGTGAATAGGGTGTCTGGTGAGGAAGGAGGGATGCATGGAGACATGGAATTCCTGCAAAGGCACTTACTTTATAATGGGCCCAGGGTGCAAACCGTTCCTAAGCATGGACACGCTGATGTCGTGCCCATCTATAAGAAGGGGCGCAGGGAGGATCCGGGGAACTACAGGCCTGTCAGCCTGACCTCGGTACCGGGGAAAGTCATGGAGCGGGTGATCTTGAGTGTGATCATGAAGCACTTGCAAGAGAACCAGGTGATCAGGCGCAGTCAACACGGGTTCATAAAAGGCAGGTCTTGCCAGAGTAATCTGGTCACTTTCTATGACCAACTGACTAAACTCTTGGACGAGGGAAAGGCTGTGGATGTATCTTCCTGGACTTCAGTAAAGCCTTTGATACAGTTTCTCATAGCATTCTGCTTCGGAAACTGTCGGCCTCTGGCCTGGATGGGCGCACACTCTCCTGGGTGAAAAACTGGTTGAATGACCGGGCCCAGAGGGTGGTGGTAGATGGTGTTAAATCCAGCTGGAGGCCAGTGACAAGTGGGGTTCCCCAGGGCTCAGTCCTGGGTCCAGTCCTGTTCAATGTCTTTATCAATGACCTGGATGAAGGCATCGAGTGCTCCCTTAGCAAGTTTGCAGATGACACCAAGCTGGGTGGAAGTGTGGATCTGCTGGAGGGTCGGGAGGCTCTGCAAAGGGACCTGAACAGGCTGGACTGCTGGGCTGAGACCAACGGCATGAAGTTTAACAAGGCCAAATGCCGAGTCCTGCACCTGGGGCACAACAACCCTAACCAGAGGTACAAACTAGGAGAAACCTGGCTGGAAAGCTGCCAGGAGGAGAAGGACCTGGGGATGTTGGTTGACAACTGACTGAACATGAGCCAGCAGTGTGCCCAGGTGGCCAAAAAGGCCAATGGCATCTTGGCTTGTATCAGAAACGGCGTAACCAGCAGGTCCAGGGAGGTTATTCTCCCCCTGTACTCGGCACTGGTGAGACTGCACCTCGAGTACTGTGTACAGTTCTGGGCCCCTCACCACGAGAAGGATGTTGTGGCTCTGGAGCGAGTCCAGAGAAGAGCAACAAAGCTGGTGAAGGGGCTGGAGAACAAATCTTATAAAGAGCGACTGGGAGAGCTGGGGTTGTTTAGCCTGGAGAAGAGGAGGCTGAGGGGAGACCTTATTACTCTCTACAACTCCCTGAAGGGAGGTTGTGGAGAGGAGGGTGCTGGCCTCTTCTCCCAAGTGACAGGGGACAGGACGAGAGGGAATGGCCTCAAGCTCTGCCAGGGGAGATTTAGGCTTGAGATTAGGAAAAAGTTCTTCATGGAGAGGGTGGTTAGGCATTGGAACGGTCTGCCAAGGGAGGTGGTTGAGTCACCGTTTCTGGAGGTGTTTAAGGTTAGGGTAGGCGAGGTACTTAGGAGCATGATTTAGGGATTGGGGAATGGTTGGACTCGACGATCCAGTGGGTCTCTTCCAACCTGGTTATTCTGTGATTCTGTGATTTGGGAAAATCCAGTGTTTTGTTCTGCTAGTTTTAGCAAGAAAAAAAAAAAGTTCCAAATATGTGTCAGAAATGACTCAGAAAAATCAAACAGCTGCCGTTTCTGGAAGGGCTGACTCAGTCAGAAAATCAGAATTGGGCCACTGAGGTCGGGCCTTTCGCAGTCACTTCTGCAGGCTTTATCCTACAAGCATGTCGTTTCAGTCACGATGAAAAAAGCAATACTATTTATAAGGGAAGCACATAGTGATTTATAAAATTTAATGAGTAGTATACAAAGTTATTCACTGTCATCCTTTCACTTGGGAGATCACATGCAATGATGTGCTTGAAATTTTGAAGGTTATTTTTATGAGAGGAGTTTATTGAACAGTCAGATAATGTGATCAAGAAAAAAAGTTCCACAAACAGCCCATCCTGGAACAGCTCTGAAAGGAACACGCATTAATAAAGAAACTGCATATCAGATAGAAAAGCAACAATCATAGATTCATCATAAAATAGTTGGGATTGGAAGGGACCTTGAAGATCATCTAGCTCCAACCCCCCTGCCATGGGCAGGGACACCTCCCACTGGTTCAGGCTGCCCAAGGCTCCATCCAATATGGCCTTGAACACCTCCAGGGATGGGCAACCACAACCTCCCTGGGCAACCTGTGCCAATGCCTCACCGCTCTCATCGTGAAGAAATTCCTCCTTATGTCCAGTCTAAGTCTGCCCATCTCCAGTTTATACCCATTGCCCCTAGTCCTATTACTACAAGCCCTTGTAAAAAAGTCCCTCCTCACCTTTCTTGTAGGCTCCTTTCAGGTACTGGAAGGTCTCTATAAGGTCTCCTCAGAGCCTTCTCTTCTCCAGGCTGAACAAGCCCAACTCCCTCAGCCTGTTCGTGTCTGGGAGGTGCTCCAGCCCTCTGATCATTCTTATAACCCTCCTCTGGATCTGTTCCAACAGCTCCATATCCTTCTTATGCTGAGGATTCCAGAACTGGACACAGTACTCCAGATGGGGTCTCACAAGAGAAGAATAGAGGGGCGGAATCACCTCCCTTGACCTGCTGGTCATAGAATCATCATAGAATCATAGAATCACTAGGTTGAAGAGACCCACTGGATCATCGAGGCCAACCATTCCCACCAATCTCTAAACCATGCACCTCATCCACCCTCACCTTAAACACTTACCCATGCTGGTTTCTTACCCCGACGGCTACTTTTCCGGAACGTGGGGACGGCTTTCTCCTGAGCTGCTAGGAGTTCCTTCTTGAAGAGCGCCCAGCCCTCATGGACACCTTTGCCCTCAAGGAGCGCCTCCCATGGGACTTTTCCAACCAGCCTTCTGAACAGTCCAAAGTCTGCTCTCTGAAAGTTGAGCGCGACTGTTCTGCTAACCTCCACCTTCTTCATCTCATCCAGCACCAAGAACTCTATCCTCTCATGATCGCTTTGCCTCAGGTGTCCTCCAACCCTCACATCCCCCCACCAGTCCTTCTGTGTTCACAAACAGCAGGTCCAGGAGGGCACCATCCCTTGTCGGTTCACAGGAAATAACAGTGATACCATTTAGAAAACTGATAAAGGACACTAAGTCTTTACTAGTTAAGCTAAACAATTTCAGCAAATACCACATTAGAACTGGATTACCTTTACCATCCTACTGTGCCAGTGGTCTTCCAGAGGTTTCCCATACATGGAATTAGTGTAGGCCACAGGCCATTCCCAACACATAATCAGGCTGGAGTCAGCGTGGTCTTCAACACCATTCTCTCTCGTCTGGCCACGGTCCCAGACAATGGGCTAAGGCAAGCAAACTAGCACCATCCCACCTGGCAAAATCTGCACTGGTCAGGTTTATCTGTTGTGCCTTTTCATGTATGAAACAGCTTAACAGACTTGCTTTTGGATATATATTTTCCATATGAGTAACTTTCCCATGATTGTTCCTGGACTAAAACTCACATTTTTCACTTTCTCTTACTACTGCTTTGCTTTTTTTTCCCCCACATAAAGCTAAAAACTGTGATTTCCAGCTACATACATGTTTTTGTTTAGTTTTTCTTATTTGTATTGCAAGTATGAAAATGAGTGCCTCATTTAAAAAACTAAACAGTGAAGTCAACCCAGGAGACATACCAACCCAGAAGATCCGAGGGACAATGTAGCTTCATTTCTGGACATGGTATCATAGGATGTTCTTCTGTTCATTGCCCAGATCTACAGTCACACTCTGTTTTTAGATGTAGCCAGAACTGTAAAAAAAAGGTAGATTCAGTACAATTGAAAAATGCTAGCACAAAGCCTTTTTCATGTGTTTGTGTCACAGCACAGATAACGAAATTGAATCTTGGTGCTCTTTGTATCAAAGGAGCAGAGCAATAACACCTCTAACCAGAGAGAAGGTAGATGTTAAGCTGATCCAACAACTTATGAAACAGAATATATTTTCTCTGGAAAGAAAAGTAAGTACTTCAAGGGGCTCACGATGTGCTTGTTATACATAATATTCTTTGTCAGATATACAGATATAAAATGCTGCAAATAAAAGCACAACGGGACGTGAAACAGTCAGCAGAGGTGCTGTGTCTAGAGAAGCTTGTTGCTGGAGCTGTTGCCGTTTGTATACAAAAGTGAAGAGGACAAAAAAGTTATGCAGAAGAATGTGTAAGCAACTGTCCAGAGTCTGAGTACTCTGAAAAAAACCCCATTGTATGTCAGGGAATGTTTGCATTCTCAAGGATTTTGGCATTCGCATCTTTGCTTCCTCAGAAGCAGTAACAATACCAAGGCTTCCAGCAAGATAATTGTAAAAGTGATTCACAGAAAACAATAACTGCAAGATTCAGTCAAGATGGACATTTCATGTAGACTGGACACCAGCTTTCTGAAGAAACATCCATGAAGGCAGTTTAGTGTTAAAGAGGGAGATGAAATAGTAAAGATCAAAGGAAACAGACATATTAGCAGTTTGAGTGGAGCAAGCTAATAGATGACAACTGACCTCAAAGTACAAGGGACTGGTGAGCTGTGGCACCTTGAACACGGAAATTTTGTTGGTATTAAGTAAATATGCCTCCTTTTGTCAGATACTTTATTTGAACAAAAGAGTATCAGGCTAGCCAGCACAGCACAGCAATTGGTGAGCTTTTTTGGCCAAAACTGTTGAGCAAACAAAGGAGGTGAAAAATATCCTACCGAAGCATAAATAAGTATATTGCAAGATGCAACAGATGAGTTGATGTAAGAATTTATTTTTTAAGTCGAATTTCAAATCATGAGAGTTAACACTGGAGGGAAATGTGCCCTTTGGCTACACAATTCTTGGTCTCAGAACAGAAAAAAGTGTATACATGCTGCAGAGGCCAGCTGCCCAATAATGTTCTCTCATATTGTGCATGAATGTTTGTAGACAACCTCAGGCCATGGTGGGAGAACTGAGCTTCTCAAACTATCTCATAAAAGGCAGATGTGGTATCTTGCAGGCCTCAAACATTGGATACAAATCAGTAGCAAGTACTCCTGAAGATAAACTCTCATAGACTGTCTTGGGTTTAGCAGCCATGTATATTTTCCCTGGAAAGTTGGAACAATAACACAGATTATATTGGTCAGCTTTAATAAAGTAATATACTCCCTTGGAGCTGGCTGCAGAGCACTTCTTAGCACGTATGCCTTTCTGGGGTACCATTCTCTTTACAGTAAATGAAAAGCTAGAAGCTAAAAGTTGTGAATAAAGGGAACACAGCTATCAAAGATCTTTCTTGAGCCTTGTCAAGTTTGAGTGCTTTCACCAGATCTTTCGATAAACTTTTGCAGAATTTTTTATACAATCTACATATTCCAAAAAGGCAGTAGCTGATAAGTGCTGCTTTTGGCTGTTCTGTGCCGGGACATATCTGACATTAGCCAGATTCACTCTGGTGTATTCCTGCATCAAAATATCAACCGAGGATTTGGGAAAATATACTTGCATGTGAAGGCACCTAATGGGTCCTACAAATCCAAAGGGAGATTGGACATGGAGGGAGTGGATCAATCACCAGCACCCAAAGCTGTTCTGGGGCTACTTCTGCTAAATCAAGGATGGCAACAGAAAAGAAAGGTATGCACAGAAATGTGCCAATATGCAAACTTTGCCAATAACTATATTAGTCTTAAAAGAAAAAGCTCAAAGACGATTCAGATATGAAGCTATAAAATAAAATTGATGGTAGGCAACTTGATGTAAAATAGTCAGACAAAGGTGATTGCTTGAGGAGTTTGCTAGTTTGGCTGGGAAAATGCTGTAGGCTTAATAATGTTCTTTGCTTTAAAGTATCATAGTAGGCTATAATCCTGAGACCATATTGAGGGAATTGAGAACTGGCGAAATTACAGTTCTTGGTAAAGGTGAAAAGTGAATAGCAATTATTTAGGGGACTGGTTTCTGTTGGATTTCTACTGATACCACCATCTTTGCTATTTGATAATTTAAGGAGTTTTTAAATAAATATAAAATCACTGCAGATCACATGTGAGGATGATTTAGAATTACCATAGGATTCTATGGGAACAGGTCAAGCTGGTCACCTCAACAACAAACAGAAGTGCACTTAAATGCAGCCAAATCTGAAGTTATACATTTTAGAACAGAAAATGCAGGCAGTTTTCTGTAGCCTGAAAGGATTGTCAGGGACACTGTGGACATGCAGCTGGACATGAGCTCTCAGCAGGGCATTGTGGTTAAAGAATGGTACAATCTTTGAACTGAAAGCAGAGGTCTGAAAAGTGGGAGTGGGGAAGTGATTTGTCCCTTCCTCAGGTGCTGGAGAGACAAATGCTACATTGCTAGAGAATAGCTCTTGCATTTATGGGTTTTAAGTATTTACAAACTGGGATGTATAAAATAGCCACAAAAATTACTTGAGCTGAAGAGAATAAAGAAACTTATTTGAAATGTCCATGTTAGGTTTAAGACAAAAGTTGTGAGGAGTCTTGATTACTGTGTTTCACTACAATAATGATGAGATAAAACAGTGATTTAGTGGGTAGCGTAAAGGACATCCTTTACAGATGGAAAAGGAAAGCAGGATGCCATAGTGTGCCCATCCTCTGGTTGCACAGCTCCCTTTAAATGCTCTAGTCAGCTGGGATTTGACTTCATCCCAAAGATAAACTTTGCTGAAATTTTGTTCAGGTTGGACTCTGTAACCACTAAGCTCCTTTCTGTAGCCGTGAGCTCAGTAGGCGCTCGACCCCACCAAAAAAACCCACATCCCAACCCCCTCCAGCCATATAGCAAGGCTTGTGGAGATGCTAAACCACAAACAGGTTTCCCAGGGGACAGATTTGAAAACAAGATTTAGTCATTAGCTGGTGAAAGTGTATGCAGGAGGAACAACAGGAGCAGAAATGCTGAGATGAGGCAGCAAAGAAACAGTGTAATAGAGCCAGTGATATTAATGTCCTGAGTAAACTTCAAGGAGACAGAGCTCTTATAGAGTTTTCAGACCAATGGCTTCTTAAAAAACAGTAAGAAAAAAAATTGAGCCCCACAGAAAAAAAAATGCTCTGGAGTGTGATTTGTAAATTTTTGTTCTCTTACTAAACATCTCTTCAAAGTTACAGGACTCCTTCCTCAATTCTTTGTGTGAACAGTTAACTCTGGGCAGCAAGCTGGGAAAATTGCTCAAGAAGAAAATACTGGGTACAGAACAGCTCTGTAGTGAAGAAAGATGTAATAGGACCAAATATCTAACAGATTAAACTAGAGAATTGTGGCACAAAATTCCCAGTGGCAGTCAGTACTCTGTCTCTCGATGTCTTCTCACTGAGACCAGATGCCGTTCTGGAAGATGTGTTTTAGTGAAAACACAAGCTGTACTTCAGTCAAACTGAGAAGATTAGTGCTTTAGTTAAAAATATGTGCATAAAACCTGAATTGCTAGAACTAGTCATGATGTTGGACCAGATGATGTGATCATAAACTGCACAATGGATTGGGTTTTGTTGTTTGCTTTTAAGTTTGATACATCTGCTCCTGGAGGCTTAGTTTCCACAGTGTGCAAGTCCAGCTAACCCAGCCCAGAACCTGCTTCAGGCTCTGTGCGACAGGCAGTGGAGCAAGAGTGTCTGTAGCTCCAGCAGATTTGTCTCCTCCTAACTCATGCACTGTTTTTCCAGCCTGTATATTTATATTTGTATAAACATCTATAATTTTAGGTTTCCCTTATCCTGATATGGAGTCCTTTCCAGCTCTGTAACTCTACACTCTACCAAACAACTTCCCTTCATGCAGGGAAATTAAACATAAAGAGGCAGTTTCATATAAGCCTCAGTGGCACCATACACACAGACATTGAATGTCAGACACTAGAAAATGGTCAATTCTGTGCACAAAACCACTGAATTTCATGGTCTTTAGGGCAAACGGCAAACTTGGAAAGCTGCAGAATGATGGGTCTGTGACACCCTGGAGAGATAAGCAGGAGATAGTAACTGGTACTTGCGGCACTAAGATGGCACTAACAGTTCATACTCCTTTCATATTTTTAATTCAGTTGGACAACAAGAAGTAAACAAATGCGTTGAATGGAACGTGTTGTATTATTTTGAAATGAAAACTCGTGATGAAGATCACAGTATTTCTGCAAGTGAACACATTTCCTCAGAATGATTGTGATCCCAGAGTTCTCCAATAAGGTTTTCTTTTGATGTGCATTATGGGCGTGGATTTATTTTACTTTTGCAAGAAAAAAGTATGTCCTCTCCTTACTGTTCCTTAAGTAGGACTGCAAGCTCATCTTATTTTTTTGTGATTGTTCCTAAAATGGACACTTGTGGATCAAATACAATGTGGACTTGAAAAACTGAGGAAGCAAATATGTAGAAAATCTAAGTATATATGTGCATCTATGTTCAAGTGAATGTTGATTTTTAAACACAAGCTTTCTAATGCAGTTTTTGCAATGAAGACACCACAATAAACTGAAACTATTCAGAAATAGCTGCGAAAATGTTCAAGCTGGGGAACAGGAAAAAAAAATCCGAAACTGATAAATTCTAAGAGTAGAAAAGTACATTTAAGCTATAAATTTATCTGTATCATTATATATATGTTCAAGTGAGGTTTATGCATGCTATACGTACATTTATCTAAGTATAATTTCTTTCTATTTAATTAGACAGGGTTCAAGTTAGTCCTGCTTAGAATAATTTTATTCTTTACCATCTTATCCTGTTTCAAATTAAATTTACTAAGAAACTATGAGTACAGTAGAACAGGACTAGGATTTTATTATATTAAAAATTCACTCAGAATAAATTCTCAGCACTTAAGAAAAGCTTTTCATTTGCAAGGCACTACATACATACATTAAGAACTGTAGTAATCTAGTAACATTGCAGTTTTTGAACTCATGCACTTGGCCATCAGTTCCTAAAGCTACTGTGAGGTGACACCACAAGCCAGTATGTTTGGAAGCTCAGTTCCCTTCAGGTACCTTAAATTGCCAGTAGGTATTGAGATTATGCGTTTTCCCACAGATGGCGAGCAGCATAGATGCCATCAGTAGCAGTGAGGAGTATGTGAGAGAGGAGATAGGAGGAATGTAGAGGCAGCAGAAGGAGAAAAGAAAGGGAAGGAATATCAGAGGTGGGAAAGAATATCAGAGGTGGAAAAGAAGGAAGTGATAAAGAGAAAGAAGGTGTAAGAAAAGAGGTAGAAGTAAAAGGGATTAAGTTGTTCAAGAAGTCTTTTGTGACTATTATGCAATATGGACGACATCAATGGCTGTGATTAAACTCATCCAAGGATGAGAAGTCAGTAAATATGATTAACCTCTAGTGGTGACCACAGTCTTAATTGCACATTTTGGATTTATTATATATTTACTATAAAAAAGAAGACTTTTTTTTTTTTTTGCCAGCATGGTGTAGTAGTCTTTTTTTCTTATTTTTCTAGCTTTTCAGATCTACCTTTTCCTCTGTCCTTTTAAGATTAAAATTTAGGTCATACAATTAGGTAAATTCTCTACTCCCTTCCTCATTTGATTTGTAAACACTTTTCCTTTTAGAAAAGTAAAGTAAATGGAGAGTACAGTTACCAGATGTCTGCACAATACAGAAGAAGTAGGTAGGCAGAAGCCTTTTATGCAGGAAAAATGTAAACCCAGTTCTGTTCCTTTATTAAATATATAGCTGAAAGAATCAGGGCTGTGGTAAAAGCAAAAGTGAAGGTAAAGAATTTGAGCTACATGGCCAGGTGTGTTTCTTTGGGTCTGACTGCAAAGAAAGGAAACTGAGTGTTGCTTGGCGAATTTTTCATCTTTTGGAGAGGAAGCATGACAGAGGCATCAAAGAAATACCTAGAGGCAGGCAGGGAAATGCCTGTTTCCCCTTTCAGTTCTAGTCCCGCTACACTAAATGAAGCATAATTTTTTATGCATATTTTCTAAATAAATAGTATTTCATAAAAGTACCTTACTCCTTCACCACACGAATTTTCTACTAGAAACAGATGTATAGAACATCAGCCTTAGATGGCTCCTTATGTTAAAAAGAGTCACAAATAACTAAATTGGGGTTGAAAAGTGTGGAGATATGTATTTCCTAGATAGAACAATGATAAATATGAGGATTTGAGTGTATTAAAAATGCTTTTTTTTTGTTGTAAGACCAAGTTTTTTTAATTTCCTTCTTTTTCTTGCATTTTGGATGTTATCTGATGAGTAGTTTTATTAGGTGACTCATTGTGTTTATTCTTTGCAGGTCTTTACAATTCAGTATTGCTATACAAATGGGATGAATATGTTTTCTGTTGGGTTATATTGATTGAAGTACTAGTATTTTCTTATTTAACAAAAGAGGTTATAACACTGAGGAAGGGTAAACATATGATCCATTCTGACCTGTATATAAATAGCTGAAGAAATACAGATATTAAAGCAAGCAAAGAAATCAATATTATTCAACTTTATACTCTACCTGTGGGCACGTTTGTGTTTCTGGATGACTGCTAGTGCACCACGGACTGTTTATATGGAATAATAGGTGGGTGAGCTGGGGTGTGTAGGTGCTACAGCTGAGTGTCTGCCTGGGACATGCAAACACATGGGTAGCTTAGGTTGCTTAGGTAACTTCTGCATGAGCTGCAGTCCAGGTGTATTAGCATTATCTTCAGCTGAGTCTAGCTGGGTTGGTACAGAGCTGGCCTAGACATTCACATTCCTGTGGCTTCTAGGCTCTTGGTAACCAACAGCTTGATTAAAATAAGCTCCAGTTAGCCTGGGCTGTGGGAAAAACACACCTCAAGAATACTGCACACTAATTCCAGTAGCTGCAACAGCAAGGAAAGGGACGTGTGTGGAAACACAAGAACTGTATTGTGAATGCCCATGTCTTTGGCTGAACAAGAATCTGTGCCTTTCCCCTATGTTTTGTGAAGTAACAAAGAGGAAAACACCCCTCATTTCACCTTTTGAAGGCATGTGAATGATGCATGCAGGGCAACATCATGTTCTCAGGATAACAAAAGCTGCGTCAGCTTCCTCCTCAAACACCTTGGTTCCTGCTTGCCAGCGTTCTACTGTTTCCTGAGCAGGATATGTTGCTTCAATATGTAATTCATTTTCATTCATGTTTCTGCTGGGTTGACAAGATGAAATAATGAATTTCTACAGCTAAATCAAGCTGGAAGTTTATTGAAGTATTTGCATGAAATTATATCACGAGTACAGCAAGTGATTCCACATAAAAAAGTGAACCAGCTGGTTCAGGTACTATAAGGATTTCTTCAGAATAATGCGTACCAGCTTTATTTGGTTCTTATAAAACCACTTAGCAGTCCTTCTGTGGATTCCTTTTATTTTTTTTCTGTACTAGCCTTGCCTTTTCAGAAATTATTTCATCATATGCATTAGTAACGTCTTAAACAATCATCTGACATTCATTTCTGCAGCCATTGGTTTTAGCCTAGTCTGTTGTGGGAAGCAGGCCAAAATGCTGATCCTGTAGTCTGTCCACAGGCAAAAAGGAACTAGTATTGTGTGCAGCAGAAAAAAGTGTGTGCACTTCCTTACCACAGATATTTGTAGATTTGGATTACTGCATTCTGCCAAGCTATTTAACAGGAAACTTGTCTCAGATGGGGTGCATAATGATCAAGACTGAAATAAGGAGGTTTTCTTCACAGAACTGCCTTAGGTAAAACCAGTCTATACTTACCAGACCATCCCCATTTAGTCTCTAATCCTGATGAACAACTGACTCTGTGATGCTCATTTATTACGATAGTGCTATCAGTCATATTATAGCTTTTTCAATAAATTTAAGCATTTCCCATAGGAATATACATACAGCAATTAATTTCTTAGAATGTTGGCAGCTTCTCTAAAATGTTTCAATTAAACACATTATGACCCTTTGATGTTGCTCGAAATTTTAATTATTTTCCATTGTAGAATACTGGTTTACCGATGACCTGAATATATTTCTTTGAAACTAACTAAGCATGTGGTTGCAAGCATGAAAGGTTCGTTCCTTGTGGCTTGGTTATTGGCCCACTCATCATGAGTGGTTAGTTTCTGGAAGAACCTAGACCCTAGAGGCCAGATCAGGAGAAACACTGGGCACTTTTACTACAGACATTTTGTATCACACAGAAAAAGCAAAGCAGAAGAAAATATGGCATGACACTTGCACATATTCTGATCAGACCACGCATTCTTAAATAGTGAATTGTGAAACACACTGTAACATGAAAAAACCATCATCCTATTAATTTTTCCCCTCCTAATCTCAAATGCAATTTGTGCAATTTAGCTGAAAGTTGCTGGGACTTCTTACAATATGGGAAGTTTGGCTTTTTTCCAAAGAAGTAACACCATGTTTTCCTACTTTTCCTTTTTTCTTCTCTAATCTGCTTTACACTCCCATATTACATGAACACACCTATCCATCTTCCTTTCCCCATCAACATTGTTGTTCCACATTGTCTTTCCAAATTATGCATCTAACCGCTATGTCCAAATCTTTGTCTGACTGGCATCCACTTCCAAAGATTTTTTCCACTTCTAAGACAGAAGGCCTCTCCCTTCAGGTCTTTTGAGATCCTTGAGCAACACCTAGAAATAAAGCAAAGGATCACCCAACATCCAGTCTTTTGCCCACTGGCCACCAGCCAGTGGTTCATTAAAGCTGTAAATAACTGCTGGTCAAGCTATTTAAATCTGAAAATTATTAATTCTTAAAAGTAAGTTTAATTTAATTTTTAATATCTTGATTCAGGTTTTCAGTGCAAATTGTGGAAAACTGCAGAAATAAACCTTCAGCTACCTGAACAAACTGTTCTGCAGTATTTCTGTACAGCAGGTGCTTTCTGACAGACTGAGATCACCTGCTATGTCTCCTGAGCAGGGTCACTGCCTTCAGTTTCAGACATTTTTGATCCCTCCGTACTTTGCGCATCAATGCTGTGAGAAATAGCCCATTGTGAGTGGGAGAAAGAGCCTCTGAATTTGTGTGACTGGGTGATTAACTACATGTTCTTCCCTTATTATCTCAGAAGTGTAGATGCTTACTTTCCAGGTTAATGTCTCTGCAAGGATCTTCTCCAGCAATGAAAACAACTCTCACAGAGCATGGGTGGTGAGTGGCTTTGATCATCCAACCTATTACGATTTGGGGGGGCCCTCGTGATGAGAATAGATCCAGAAGCAATGCTAAAAGCAGCAGAACTTCAAGCTGATGATTTCATGAGGGCTGTAAGAAGGATGAACAAACTACTGCCCCTGTCACTCACAATGCTACCCACCATGGTGTGTAAAAGCCCAGTGTCACAGAAAACAGGCTGCTTCTGTCATCAGACCAGAACTGTGTTCCCTCTGTGTGACTTAACGTTGTTTACCAAGCTATGTAGGTAAGAGAGAAACGTATTCCTCGAACATAAAACCCTAGGAACGCAGTGTCATATGACACAGTGCTACACTGAAACATTCTGAGCCTGAATTTCAGAGAAGCAGAGGTTGGAAGTCAGATACTCAGCATTTCTGATAAGCTCGATCGTTGTAATTACTCCATTGCTAGCCATGCTGAGCAAAATCTGGGTAACATTGCTGAAGTTGATTCTGTTGTTTAGGTAATTAATGAGAAGACAAGCAAATCCTTCCTAACACTGAAGCAAGTGTTAATTTTATGTTTTATTAATCTTTTTTTCAAAACTATGTGCCAGTACTACTTATTTGCTCCTCCTCTTCCAAGCCAAATGCACTTACTGCTTCACACCAGAGTATGGTTAAAACTGCACTCAGAATGCGGCATGGTGATTGCTGATAATTTCAGCATTTGACTCTGTGATACCATGAGGCAACTGGCTGCTGACGTAGCCTTTCTGTTGGTAACCCAGCTCAGGGAACCAAGTGGTGTGTTGTGTAAAGACCACATTCCAGGAGAGCTGCCGATAGATGAAGAAACTGAAGTGGTTCCTGTTCAGATCCCAACAAGTTTGGGGTTTTTTTGTTTTTTAAAATTATTTTTTATGAACGCATTTTCTCATCTAGCTTCTTTCTTAGCACTAGTGGACAGAGTGAGGACCTCAGTTAAGGCAAACTAGAATAAAATGAAGCTTGCTTTATGGTAGCCTAACCTGTTTAGCCTACATACAGTGAGAAAGCAAAATGCAGAAAGGAGATGTAAATAGAGAGTTACAATAGTCTGACCCCTTGTCTTGTACTTGTAAGAACTTGGGAACAAAAGGAGATCACTTGGTGAGCTCCAGCAAGTGGTTCCACTTGGACTTTTATGAGGACAGTGGAAAAAGCAGCTTAAAAACTCCTGACTGTACCCTGCAGCAGTAATTGCTGTCATTACTCCAGCATATTAGACACCATTAAAGCTACACACCCCAGTATCTGTTCAATTCTGGGATGTGGCCTGCACCTGGCTGTCCAGACCAATGATCTTTGTGAGTTACCTTCACGTGAACTCCCAAGTTTCCCAGGTAAGGCATGTGACAGGCCCATATGGCAGGAGAGTGCAATGCGGTTCCATCAGGAACAGTGGCCCACAAAAAGGGGACAGTAAATGATGAGGTTGAGACTGGATGGAACACGCCTCATGCATGGGCTGTTTAAATGGGCACTGGAAATCACGTCTGGCTGGGTATTTTGCCAGTATACCATTCCCAGTGTTATTTTTGAACAACTCTCGCCATAGAGTAAGGCAGTTCAGAAACTAGACCAACAAAGAAAAAACAGCAAAAAGAAACACAGAGTACTATTCAGTGAAATCAAAGATCTCTGCTTAACTTCACTATTCATCCCCTCCCTCTGGAATTTGTGTGCCCAAGAAAAAGAATCAAAAGACAAAATCTTCTGCCAACATCCCAATATATATCCTAAGCCTCAGTTTAATTGAGCTGAAACTTCAATTCCACATTTGTAGAGGCAGAATATGTAAAAACAGCCTGAAAAGTATGTAACTGTGGCGTATTAAACAGAAACGGACTCTGCTTGCATTTCAAGCTGAGACCTAGTTTATTGTAACAACCCCATCTTTGATAGGACTAGGGGCAATGGGTATATATTGCAGAGGGGCAGATTTAGACTAGGCATAAGGAAGACTCTCTTCACTATGAGGATGGTGAGGCACTGGCACAGGCTACCGCGGGAAGCTGTGGCTGCCCCATACCTGGAGGTGTTCAAGGCCAGGTTGGATGGGGCCTTAGGCAGCCTGATCTAGTGGGACGTGTCCCTGCCCATGGCAGGAGGGTTTTAGGATAGAAACAATATAGCTATCTATTTTATTGTGTTTCTGATTAATTAAGCAGTAATGAAACTGATGATGAAAGATATGTGTTTTATACATTTGCATGCAAATCTGTGTTCAGTGTATTGTATATACAGTATGTACATAAAATATGCAATTGTACAGCAAGTAGACAATAGGAGGTAAGAAACACTCTATTAAAAAAACACCACAAGGGAAATGAATCTGAATATTTGTAATTCCTGAGTTCAGATTCAACTAATTTTAATGTTTACAAGCTTTGCTCTCATTTGCTGTTTAATTTTTCGGCTTCTGTCCTTGACCACTGACTTTTATAAATAAAAGCTTTCATTAACTCTCCATCTGGCTCCAAGATCTTTCTAATTTTTCATTCACACAAACAAAGATATCTAGCTACAAATATGGGCTTAGTTCTATTTATCCCACTTGTTGCTGACATTTTTCTATTTATTTTAATCAATGCATATCACCCTAACTTGTCTTCTGTGCAGATGCTTACTCACTAGTTACATCCTCAAACTCTTTTTCATAACTAATGAAAGCATCAAAACACACAAACCTCATTCACTGCAAAGGTTTAAGTTAGAATTTCAATGAAATGACAATAAAATGAATGTTAGAGGTTTAATTTCTGACAGGTATTGCTTAGTTTACATAATTCTCAAGCATTTTAATTTCTTGTCCTATTTATACATAATAAAATATGTTAAAACAATGCAGTTTTCTTTGTGGTGCTCAGAAAGAAGGCGATAATAGAATAAAGCAGGAAAACTGGGTTCCAAATCTACACTTCTCAAGAAATTATACGTGTTTTACTTGTTGATTTATGTTCCAAGTTTTGATAATTTTCATCTCAAAGTCTCAGGAGTAGAATCACTTTGTGTCTCTCTTCCTCCTTCCTCTTGCTGACAATTAGCATGACTCAGTCTACAAAGCCTCAGCAGTGTCAATGACTCAGACATGTGACATGTGTGCTCTATCAGTCCATCTAGGCGTGATTTAAGAAAGAAGCAAATACAAGTTTTCATGCTGTGGGAAGACAGCTTTTTCAATTTGATAAAAATAAACTGTTCTAACCACCCACAGAAGGAAGTGACCTCATATAGCTGACCACTTAGCTGCCATCCTAGTAATTGTCAATATATTTTGTTTCCTTCCAGCAGGTCAAAAAAACATTTTTTTCTTTTAGTTCACATACAATTTGAAAGAACTCACATTATGAGCTTAAAGTACATTTTCCAAAAAAACAAATCATATGAAGCTTGCAGGTATTTGCTTCATGCAGTCTATAGTCTCTCAATACAAAGAGCACTGCTCCCACTGCTAAAGCCACTGAACAAACTCCAGCTGGAGACCAGAGCACTTCTATCATTCTTTCTTTGCTGGACAAAGCATTGTGCAGCATATGTTCTGTATCAGTGGAGGCTTAAAAAGAAGCTCAGAAGATAGAGGAGAGTTTATGTTGTTATACATTATGAATAGGGGATTCTTTATATGTGAACAGAGTAGATCTATTTTCAGTCCACAGCTATCGTTCTTGGTATGCTATGGAGTGAAGCTGTTTCCAGCAGTGCTGATCTCAACCATGTATCTAAAGTTTCCTTGCTCACTCACTGAGCTCCACTTACCAAAATTCCTTCTCCTCTGAACACATATGGGATGTAGGTTATGGTGGCATTTTTTTCATTCTGTGTTTTCTTTCCAGTAAGTGAATCTAATTTAATATTCTAAATAGAGGTTCTGAGTTACTTTACCAATAGAGTGAGTCCTATGGAACATTCTCCAGATATATCCCCTTTTGTTCCTGATATTTGTTAGGTGTGGATGTCTTTGGAGGTGGCTATTTAGATTGTCAGCAGTTACTAAATACCACTGACAGTTTCAAAGTTTAATAAAACAGCCAACATATTCACAACAGCAGTATTGCCCCGAGGTGAACCAAGAACAGCATAAAACAGACAGTCTAATGAGTCTTCTGATAATCTAGTCTAACAAATATCACTTATGCAGTATATTTCAACTTCAAAGTGATCTAGTTAACAAATCCTTAAATTTCACACTGGCAGCAATTCAGAAAGCTGGTAGGTTATCTTCTGTATTTTTAATGAGACAAATACTAACACTGGGAGCTTCCTGCAGAGCCAACGTCCTGAGAACCATCAGCAGGCCACCCACTTGTACTAAACAGAAGGGGAAACATGGAGCATTGTATCGCTGTAATGGTTTATTGTATGTCTTGCAGTGGTGCCTTGGACAATGGGAACAGTAGAGAATTTAATGAGAGTCAGATGTCGGCCCAACCTGTGTTGTCAAGCTACCTGTGCTTGGGTAACACAAAAATTAGGCTCTGCCTGACTCCGTGGCTCTGAGTGATTACCAAACAACAAACATCCCAAACTGGGATTCATGCCTCAACCTTGCAGCATTTAAAAGTCCTTGAAGCATTTAGAATATACAGATTTAAATTTGTGAGACATATTTTATTTACATCTTGCAGTATGTGCTTTTTCTCCTCTGTTTCAGGATGACTTCGTAAACATTTTGCTGCATAATAATTTGATTTACAATTTCACTTCCAATATTCTTCAGTAACTATCTGATGTTTTGTCAGAAGTTATCCAGACAAGAAAGAAGTCCCAGTGTTTGAATCGTTTTACCTGGAATACCAGAAGCAATGGGATAATCAGGGAGGTGACAAACACGATGTGCATTTACAATAGGGGGAAAAAAACGCTATCTACTACAGTGTCAGCAATTCCCATTGTGCTAGCATGTACAATTTTCTAGTGAAAGGGTTTGAAAAAACAAAGGATTCTGTCATCTGGCGCCAATGTCCAGAGCCACAAGTTCATAGACCTGACTGGCTCCTCAGGGCACTATTCCTGAAATATCAATTAAAAATATTAAAAGAGTGAAACATGATTTAATAATTTTAAATATTTTGATTCTAAACATAAGAAATTCTGAGTAAATTAAAGCTTCATGTGGAATCTGCTCATGGGTTGAAGCTTTACTTGGAATCGGATGCAAATTTATAGTTTAGATTATTTCCTCCTACTGGATTTGGCAGGGGCTGTTCTTGTGTACTAGCATATTAGACTATTTAGATCTTAAATGCATCATCAACTTCCCATATACACTTACGCTGTAACACAGGTGGTTTTTGTACAGTGTAGCAATAAAGCAAAGCGTTTAAGAGGCCTGCTGTGTGCTGAACTGCATCTTCCTTGCTGCTTTATAAAGATCTCTAATTTCCGGAAATACAATCCATAAAATTCTTCTGCTATAAAATTACTTATCTGTTGTATCCTGTACAAGCAATTTTCAAACATATGCTTAGTCACAGTATAAAGTTCGTTGCAGCCAGAATATGCAGATAGGTGAGGCTGAAGTTAAATCTTGGAACCCTGTCAGCAATCCCATGAGAGCTTCCTTTCTATAAAAAGCCCCTTGAAGAAGGGCTAGAGATTTAAAAGTAGATAAATCGGGAAAAGGGGAGAGAGGGTGACATGCGATCTCCCTCAGGCAACAGTTGTGCCCAGAAGCTTATGCAATCTCTGTTGTCCACACAGTTTCAGTGTTCTCTCCAGAGAAAACTTACTGTAACACTTCTCGCTGGTGGGGCGAGTTGAAAGGGCAAGAGATTCTCTATTGCCAAAAGGCTGCATGAGGAAATAGGTGCTTTGAGGTCAGATGCGGCTTGAATGCCAAGGCATCTATGAACACTGGGACATGACGCTCTAGCTTTTCTGAGGGATTTCAAATCTTCTTACTGACAGGTCAGGACATGAGGAGAATCCTGAGACCTATAAGCAGTTTCCCTCTCCTGGGATAAAGAAATCTGGCTCACTTAAAAGACTGTAAGAAAGCTTTCTTCTCAAAAGTGAGGAACAAACAAGCTCGAAAAACTAAAAACAACCTAAAAATCAAGTAAGGCTTTCTCCTTTTCCCCAAAGCCTGTCTGTTCCAGCACCTGCCCCACTGCCTTCTCCTTGAAGCAAGCTCCCAACCCTGTTCACTGGTATAAAGCCACTCCCAAGCCTTGTGCCTTACCAAGGTAAAACAAGCCCGCAGATGGAATTTATCTTGCTTCCTGCTGGCCTTTATTTCCAGCTGGGACTGAGAAGGATGGGCTGAAAAGTGCCCTGTGCTGGATTTAGCCCTATTGTGGGCTTGTGCAAACCTCATGAAGTTCAGCAAAGCCAAGTGCAAGGTCCTGCACCTGGGTCTAGGCAACCCTCAGTGCCACTACAGGCTGGGCTTTGAGGAGATTTGAGAGCAGCCCTGCGGAGAAGGACCTCGGGGGGCTGTTGGATGAGGAGCTGGACATGAGCTGTCAATGTGCGCACACAGCCCAGAAGGCCAACTGCAGCCTGGGCTGAATCAAGAGAAGTGTGGTCAGCAGGTTGAGGGAGGTGATTCTGCCCCTCTACTCTGCCCTGGTGAGACCTCACCTGGAGTACTGCATCCAGCTTTGGAGCCCTCAGCACAGGAAAGACATGGAGCTGCAGGAGCAGGTCCAGAGGAGGCCACAAAACTCATCAGAGGGATGGAGCAACTCTCTTATGAAGAGAGGCGGAGAGAGCTCGGGTTGTTCTGATCTGGTTGGAAGACTTCTCTACTCACTGCAGGGAGTTTGGACTGGACGGCCTTCGTAGTCCCTTCCAACCCACACCGTTCTGAGTCCATTGATTGCATTACTGTAGCAGATCCATAGGGGTATGTCAGAAAGGCCCTTGTTACAACACACTGAGGGCCTGGAGCACGTTCAGAATAGGGCAATAAAGCTGGTGAAGGTGTTTGGAAAACAAGTCTTACTAGGAGCAGCCAAGGGAGCTGGGGTTGTTTAGCCTGGAGGAGGCTGAGGGGAGACCTTAATAGTCTACAACTATCTGAAAGGAGGTTGTGGGGAGGTGGGTGCTGGTCTCTTCTCCCAAGTGACAGGCGACAGGACGAGAAGGAACGGCCTCAAGCTGCGCCAGGGGAGGTCCACATTGGACATCAGGGAAAATTTCTTCAGTGAAGGGGTCGTCGGGCATTGGCACAGGCTGCCCAGGGAGGCGGTCGAGTCCCCAGCCGTGCAGGTGACGGGCAGTTGAAGCTCTCAGAGCTGTGATTCAATGCGAGCAGGTCCTGCCAGGCCCGAGGACCTTAAAGGCCTTTTCCCGCCCAGCTCCGCCACGACTCCACCATGAGGCGGCGTTACCGTATTTACCACCACTACACCCACCGCCCCGCCGCCCGACACGTGCTCCCGTAAACCCCCGCGTACGAGCGCACACCCGTCCCACAGGCGCCCGCGCGGGCGGCGCATGCGCGTTTTCGCGGCGCGGTGGGGTGAGGCGAGGCGGCACCCGGCCCGCCCCTCCCCCGGCGCCGCGAGGCCGCCCGCGCCAGAGCCGAGCCGGAGCCATGGCGGACGCCGCGGCCGAGGGCGCCCGGCGGCACCGGCAGCGCCTGCGAGGTGCGGGGCTGGGGGGGCGTGGGAGAGGGAGAGGGAGGGGGAGGGTGTGCGTGTGAGCGCGGGAGGGGGCCGGGCGCGGGAGGGCGTGGGAAAGTGATGGGGAGTGCGTGTGGGCGCCTATGTGCGAGAGGGAGTGGGTGCGTGTGTGTGTATGTGTGTGTGCGTGAGCGCCTGTGTGTGAGAGGGAGTGAGTGTGTATGTGTGAGTGAGTGAGTGTGTGTGTATGCGTGAGCGTCTGTGTGTGAGAGGGAGTGGGTGTGTGAGTGTGTATGTGTGTGTGTGTGAATGTGTATGTGTGTGTGCGTGAGCGCCTGTGTGTGAGTGTATGCCTGTGAGTGTCTGTGTGTGCCTCTGAGTGTGTCTCTGTGCCTGTGAGTGTTTGAGGGTCTGTATGTGCCTGTGAGTGTGTGCGAGTGGGTGCCTGTCGGTGCCTGTGAGTGTGTGTGCCTGTGAGTGTGCCTCCGTGTGTGTGAGCGTGTCTGGCCTCAAGCTGCGCCAGGGGAGGTTGAGGCTGGACATCAGAAAAACATTTTTCACGGAAAGGGTCATTGGACACTGGCAGAGGCTGCCCAGGGAGGTGGTTGAGTCACCATCCCTGTAGATGTTTAAAAGACAAGTAGACAAGGTGATCAGGGACATGGTTTAGTAGCAGGTAGGAATGGTTGGAGTTGATGATCCTAGAGGTCTTTTCCAACCTAGTGATTCTGTGATTGTGTACACATGTGTGTCTATATGTGCTTATATGTCTGTATGTATCTGTGGGTGCATGTGAGTGTGTGTGTATCTGTCTGCCTGTGTCTCTGTGTGTGTGTGTGTCTGCATGTGTCTGTGTGTGTGTGCATGCCTGTGAGAGCATGTTTGCATGTGAGTGTCTGTGTGCATACGTGCCTGTGCATTGTGTCTGTGTGCCTGTGTCTTCATGTCAGTGTGTGTTTGCATGTGTGCGCCTGTGTCATGTGTCTGCACATTCATGTGAGTGTTTGCATGTGCATGTTTGTGTGTCTGTATGTGAGTGTTTGTGAGTGCCTCTGTGTGTGCGTGGATGTCTGTGTCTGCACATGTTCATGTGTGCCTTTGTGAGTGTGTGTGTCTGTGCATGCATGAGTGTGCATACATTGTCTGACTATGCACACTTGTGTCTGTGAGCGTGTGTGCTTGTCTGCATGTGGTTTTGTGCCTCTCCATGTGTATGTTTCTGTGTCTGAGTGTCTGTGTGAGCATGTGTCTCTGTCATTGTGTTTGTGTGCATGTGTGTGAGTTCATGCGTCTGCATGTGTGAGCGTGTGCAGCATCTCTGTGTGTTTCTATGTCTCTGTGAGCAGGTGACTGTGTCTGCGTGTGTCTCTGTGTGTGTTATTCCACTGACTGTAGTGCAAAAAGTGTAGTTCACTATGTCTTCCTGTCCAATCCTCTAAGTTTTCTTCATTATTTATTATTATTTTTACTAAAATAACTGCTTTGAGGTACGCATGCTTGTCATTGCCACACGGATGCTGCCCTTTGCCTCAGTAGAGCCTGTGTGCACCTGTGGGATCACACTGACCTCAAAGCGAAAAAACACGTTAAAGCAAGTAAAACTGCCAGCTAGTCCAGCCAGCTCTGTTTTGTCCATGGGTTTCCTCATCCTTTCCCTGCATTTCACAACAGTGAGGTGGCAGCGTGACCCACTCGAATATTAACGCGTTGGCAGTGTAGTCATGCCACCCATATCCACGAATGAGAATACAGCCCTGGCATATTTTGTGTTCTTCGGCTGACCAAGACTGGCGTGCCCTGCTAGCTGTGCTTTCCCCTGTCTGAGGAAAGTGTTTTGATACATACATGCATACCCACCCTAGTATGGAAGCAGGGAGTTCTTGCTATTTTATTTTCTGTTTAGAATACTTTGTGTGTATAGGCTGCGTTTGTACCAAGCAGTGTATTGGATGTAGCTGGTCAGAATAGTAAAAATCTGAAGTCCAAAAGAGGCCTAAAATGTAGTTGCATCACTTATTCTACTCCTGTGACTTCATCTACACAAGAAATTAAAGGCTGTAAAAAATTACACGGGCATATCCAAGAGAAGTCTTTTTATATGAGTAAAATATGCTTGTATTTCTCAAGTCTGAGAACTATAACCTTTATATCCCAGGCAGGGCTGAATGTTTATACTTTTTTTCTTTATGTGTGTCTGCCCTGACTGGCTAGTAGGTGTGCCTGCTACTTAAGGAAAAAAAAAAAATCTGTTAATGAGCATGTTTTAAACTTGTGTTATGCATAAGGAAGATTTAACTTCAAGTTAAAATCTCTAGTTAATTAAGCTGGCAGAAGATTTCTGGCAAAAAGGAAAAAAAAAATATGGCTTACTTTGTTTTGCTCTGTTTTTCTCTTCAGAGGCATAAATTAATATTGGATTTTAGAAGCTGATTTCTATGAGATCTTACTTAGAAGTGTAAGGACTTCAAATTTGTTTGAAAAGTTTCGGGGAATGTGAGCTGTGTGCCATATATGTTATTGAAAGCATTTTTGGGAAGATTGTTGAGAGCTTACCTTAACCTTTCCTTATAGTTTGAAACATGTTGTAATATGTGAGCATTTTCTGTTGTTGTTTTGGGTTTTTTTTAACTTTATTTTTGTTTAATTTCAGGGAAAGCTCAGGCAGAAGGTGGATCAGCTCGGACATCACTTCTTATTTTAGTGTCCATCTTCTTATCAGCTGCTTTCCTTATGTTCCTGGTATATAAAAATTTCCCACAACTTAGTGAGTAAGTATGTCAGTGAAGATTAACATATTTGCTTTTCTTTCAGTATCAAATTGGAGAGGAGCCTACATGGCTTTAGGTGATGTGAGTTAATTATAGACATAGCCTTATTCTTTTGAAAAGGGAGTTTGAGTTTATAACCTAGAATGTTAGGATACAAAGCTTGATCTTGAAATACTGACTGGTAGGATCTGTCTAAAGAGAGTTGTACTTGACTTAGGGTTTCTGTTGTACAGTTGAAATGTCATGTTTAGAAAAGTCATCCCGTCACATGAGCGGTGGTATCTCACTATGTTCTTAATCAGCTGAGAGCTGAAACATCCTTGATTAGGGCTGGGTTTATTTTAAAACTGCTTGTGTGCTGGTACAACTGGAGGCTGTCATCAAAAGGAGACTTCTCCCTTCATATCTAAGCTTCATGTTCTCTTTTTCTCCTTTTTGTTGCATCTAGCACGTGTATTGGGAACGTGGATAGTTTGACAAGATGGAGTCCTGCTTGTCTGAGTTGTTGATTTTTTTTTTCTTATAGTAGTTAATTTTCTATCTGATTAACTTGCTCAATGAGTTCAGTTCACAATGGTCCAATCACTACGTCTAATAGAGAGGAAGGGAGGACACTCAACTGGGCTGCCCAGGGTTGCACCATCTTAAGGTGTGACTTAAGACTTTTGCTCTTAAAGCTTTCTTTGTGAGATAAAGCTCTGCTGCTCTTGCTGTACTTGAAATGTTATGACCCTAGCATTGAGGCAGTTAGAGTTGTTTTTGGCTGAAAAGTTGACTGCTGTTCGGTTGCCAGGGTTTCATTTGAGTAATTGTTTTTCATCACTACTTGCCAAGAAAAAAAAATCCTAGAAATGAAGCAGATTTTTTTAAAAATTCATTACAATAAAGGTTTCCAAAGAAAACTGAGGTTGTAGTTTAGTGATGTAGTATATCTAACTATATATCTAATAAGTAATGTTACTGTACTGTTTTATTATATTTACCACTATTCCTGTTTTTTTTTTTTTTTACAGAGAAGAAAGAGAATGTATAAAGGTGCCTAGAGATATGGATGATGCAAAGGCCTTGGGAAAAGTGCTTTCCAAATATAAGGACACATTTTATGTTCAAGTGTTAGTGGCTTATTTTGCCACATACATTTTGTATCCTTTTTCCAGGGCAGTCTTGATGTATTCATATTGTAGTTATGACTAGTCATGTAGTCGTATTTCTCTGAAAAAGAAATGAAAAATACAAACACAAATTCTTGATCATGGGTGAAGGTGGCTAACGTACCCAGGTGTGTTTATAAATAGATGCAGATATTCGAAGTCTTTGAACTTCAAAATATGTGTTTCAGTATGCTTTTTAGACTGCAAGAGAAGATTGTGTAGAAGGAAATTGTAGCACACGTTGACTAGTAAATGCTGTGGGGACTTACATGCAGCTTCACCTTGGCTGTGTCTGTTATGGACATTATTTTTAGCTTGGATGTTAGATTTTTAGTGTTATGCTAACTTTTTAGATGGCAAACTAAATCACCAGGTAGAAATTACGGTTGATTTTAGTGCAAAACTGAGACTACTATGTTGCTCTTCCTTGAGAAGGGAAGTGCCATATAAGGGTGATTTGCAGAATATTTTACGGCATTTCTGTAGGAAAGTGTTTTGAGCATAATTTCATCTCTGTAGGGCCCATATTCAAGAAACAAATGTCTAAGAGCTAAATTTCTGAAGTAGTTTCTGCCTAGGGAGACACAAAGGCTACTTGTGTTCTGTGTTAACTTCTTTTCCTGAGTGCTGAATACATTAATTAATGATTAAACAGACTCTTCACTGTAACACTTAACTAAAGGTTAATAACTTTTAAAAGCTGTATAAGAGTTCTGTTTCATAGTTTAGTGCAACAGGCTTTTGTAACTAAGAAAAGTCATCACTGAACGTGCTGTTAATAATTGTCCTCTAGCTCCTTTTTTACTTCACAAAGAATAGATACGTAAAGAAAATTAAGATGTTGTTTCATATAATGACAGACAGTGGAACAGAACTGGCTGTTCAGTAGACTACTAGAGCAACTGATGGGATGATATTTACTGTCTCAGTAGTAGACTGTGATCAGGTGACAAGCGTGTTACAGCTATCTCAGAACCTTGACACTTGTTTAGAAAAAACTGTACTGGTTCTAATGGACTTGAGGAAGATCATTTGCCTTTTTGATATTTCAGTCATTCAACTTGGATGAAGTAGCTTGCAGGTTCTTTTTGTATTACAAGATTTCTGACCAAAGTGGCTCCGTAATGCCTAAGCAAGCCTTCAGCTCAACAGCCTCTTTGCTTATGGTGCGGAAACTTCATTTTTGTCTTTTTGAAAGTTCCGACTGAAATTGGTGATCCTATATCCTAGTTATCTAGTGGTTGCACCCTGCCTGTTTGTAAGGAGGAGTAGTTGCCTTCATACCTGTCAGTCTTCCATGATACTGAGTAGTTATGGGCTCAGACAGTTCTGGGAGCTTTTTAGAGAGCGTATCTGAAACCTGCATGTCTGTAGTCAACAATATGAAATCGCAAGTGTGTGTTGCCTGTAATGTCACAATGTGTCAATTATGGCACAGATAAACAGAAAAATCTAGTTCAGCTTTTATTTAGTGACTTATTTTTCTATGTGTAATGATGAATCTATCCCTTGTTTTTCTATGCTTGAGCTTCTTGTGCAACTCTGCAAACAGATTTTGAAGTAAAAATCTTCAGAGGCTATGCTTATTTATAATTATGCTTTGCCAATTTGCAATACGTATCCCAACTGCTTATAAAATTAAGAATTAGGTACCTTCTTAAAAATGCTTTTTCTTAACTAAGATACATCCAGCTTGCAAACATTTGCTATCCCTGGGTCTATATTCCTCAGTATCCTGTCAGGATTTCTTTATCCCTTTCCGCTGGCCTTATTTCTTGTTTGTCTGGTAAGTACGGAAAATTGTGAGGACATATATTTCTGTCCATTTGGAATACAATGAAGCATCGAAACACCTTCCTTTTTGATGTGATGAGAGTCTGAGTGAAATAGAAGTACGCTTTTCTTTCTGAGGAATGGATCACTTCTCATTCAGCTCTGTTGTGGAAATGGTGTTACCCACAAAATTCACTGTAGCGTTGGATAGCAATCCAAAATACTAAACTGTTTCTCAAAATTTTCTTAATAATGGAGGTGTCTGAATGTGAATAAGTCAAGTTTCCTTTACTTTAAATTTCTCTAGCATTCACCACAACTGAGCTGTCATTTTAGAACATGATTAGTACATTTCTACTACATCTCTTTATAAATGGCTTAAATACCCAAGAAGCTTAATTTATGAAATTTGTTATTGACAAACTTCTAAAAATGTCATCTACAGAAGATGCAGTCATAATGAGCTTTAGTATGTAAGAATGAGATAAGTGAGGTGGTGTGCAGGATCGAGTTAATGAATTTTCAAGTTTGAACCTCTTTAATGCCATTGTGCCCCTTATTTGCAAAGCTTTTACTGTTCAAACTCTTAAAATAAAATCTGCAGAAGCACTCAATATTATGTGATAGGAGTAATCAACAATGTCTGCTTTGAATGTTAACACTGATCAAAATGCTCTGGAAATAAAGGAGCTGTCTGGGATGAAGAATACTCTTTGGGAGTTTGTACACTCTGCTAGAGGAGAGCCCTTCAGTCTCAGTGGAGGGCTGCGTAGAAGCAGGCTCTGTCCAGCCAGTGTCATTAATGGGGATATAAGGCTAAGATTAATTAGAGTTTCTGCTCATTAGTTGTTTGTTTTTTTTTCCCTGCCAGTGCTCAGGACTTGGAGCTTCATTCTGCTACATGCTCTCATACCTAGTGGGACGACCTGTTGTATACAAATATTTGACAGAAAAAGCAGTAAAATGGTCAGAACAGGTAAAGTTTCTAGAGATGCTGAAATTTATGATGGCAAATGTATAGTGCAATAATACGGAAAACTAGGGGCTCTGATGCTCATGTATCTAGTTACAAAGAAAGGATTCTGACTCCTTTCTGCCACTGTGTGGTTACTTTCTCTGAGTGTTTTTAACCAGTGGGGAGTATTCCTGATTTTATGGTGTACCCTACGAGGAAGTTGTTTTTACGTAGGAAGAGTTGGCAACTGATAACCCCCTTGGTTTAGCCAATGTAAATAGGAAACCTTTCCAGTTTCAGTTTGAAGTAATAGCTCTCTAGGCATCAGAACTAGTGAAAACTAGATTTCTGTTTTTATGGGGGAAGAAACCCCATTGCTGCATGTATGATTGCAAAACCGTAATTGAAGATGTTATTGTGGGTGGCGCATTCAGAAAGCTCTTACAGTATCTGGTTTCAGCAAGTGCTAATTGTCAGATGAAGTTAAAGATTTTACAGTACAAAATCATAGTGTGATTAGTATTTGACCTCGTGTCTCTTGTTTTTGTACTCTGCAATATGTGCAAACAGGGTTTTTTTGCCAAGTATACAGCACAACTTACTACTATGTTCAAGATTTTTGAATTGCATAATAATATTTTAAGCTTGTTCCTCATTAGATAAGATGTGGAGCTGTTTGCAGCAAAAGTGACTATTAAATACTGTATTAAATACTAAGTATTTTGCCTCTTGACCCCATTTTAATATCAGAGTATAATCTTGAGGTTATTCTCTGAGTCGCCAATGGATACCATTTCCTTTAGTAAAACTGTATGTGTGATTTAAAATTATATAATTACATGTGGAGCTCATATCTCACTGTTTCCAGGTTTACTCAATTATATCATATGTGTGTTTCGAGGGCTAAGGTATTTTACATGCAGAAATAATCAATGTTTAAGTATTTGTCCTTCATTAAGATCTAAAAAATCACAGTGGTATTATTGTACTGATTTTAGTGTTGCAGTTAAGACTAAAATTGGAGGAGAAAACAGTTGCAACTAGGGTGAATCACTGCATGAGATTTCAGATGGAATCAGACCAAGTTCGATTTCAGCTACTCAAGGCTGAAAGACCACGTTTAGACTTAGGCTTAGAGAAGGTCTGCCAAGCTAGGCCAGAAGTTAGGGATACTTTGATGTCCTTATTACTTTGTTTAAGGTTACAGTTCTTGTTTGAAAGGGCTGATGTGCTAAAGCCAGGCTGGAAGGAAAAGAGGCTTTGAGGTAGTACTACTGGAAAGAGCTGGGCTGTAAATAAAGCTGGGGCTGTTGTGGTTACTCCTGGGTAAATGTTAATGCTAGGTATTGTAGTGTATGGGTAGATAGGTTTTGCAAATGTGCTGGCAGCAACCATTTGATGAACTTCAGGGCCATGACCTGGGTTAAGTGTCCAAGCGAGGAATACAGCTGTGTTTCAAGTCTGATCATGAGTTAGGACAGAAGGAGTTGAGGAGCAAGCTTTATTGCTAGTTCCTGCGAAAGCTTTAGGGATAGGATGACAAGCTGGCTGTGTTGACTGGACTGTAGTTAGACAGGCGGATGTTGCTCTGTTGAAGTTACGGTTAGGCCTGCTACTGCTCCAGATTACTTGTTTGTTGTTTAAGTTGGCCAATTCAGACACATCATCACCGTGCTCTACCACAGACTGGTTTTTCCAGATGAACTTCAGAATTACTTAACAGGTGAATTACTGATGACCCAAGGAAGAGTCACTCACTGTTAAATTAATTTTTGTTTGCAACTTGTACGTTTCTGGAAAATATACACAAAAGCCCCTTAATAAGCCCCTAGTAGTGAAATCATTGTGTACTTTCAAGGCAGGGTTTTTACTGACTTTTTGGTTTTGTTTTTGTTTTGGCAGGTTGAACGACACAGAGAACACCTCATTAACTACATAATATTTTTGAGAATAACGCCTTTTCTTCCCAACTGGTTTATCAATATAACATCTCCTGTAATTAATGTGCCACTGAAAGTATTTTTCATTGGCACTTTTCTAGGTAAGAATTCTGGTTAGTTAACTGCTGTTTGGGGATAGCTAGAAGAAGGGATGTTATTTGCCGCTCTCTGTATACATTTTTCAGCAGACATCACCACCTACTGGACAGCTGAAAGATCACACAAGAATATTCGGTTTGTACTTGATGGTCTCTGGGGCTTATAGCATCAAAAGATTGTAGTAGTTGGGACTATTCTGATATACTGGATGGGACATGATAAGTCCAGGCTTAATTACTTGCTTAAGGAAACATACAGTATGTGAACACTTAGTTAGGAAATTTTTGTTCCACTCTGTGACTATAATACATCTGTGAACTTCTATAAGCTCCTACTTTGAGCTCAGTCCAGTTGCATGAGGGGTACATGTAACTTTGATCTGAAGCATTGTTCTTCCCTGTCTCAGCATTTTGTTCATTGTAATATATCTTCCTAGGAGTGACTTCATAATTTAAGTAGTGTAGTACTAAATACTTTAGTTTTGCAATTGGCATATTTTTACAAATACTGTTCAATGTGATTAGGAATTGATCCATATTTTTTCCTTTTTGAACTTAAGTAAAATTGGTTTGTAAAGGCACAACTTGAAATCTGCGGAGTCAAAAAAGCAGAGATTATTTTCTTAGTCTTCCCTATTTGGGTTGGCATTAAAATATACTAAAAATGACATAAAACCATTTCTTTTGATAAGGGTTTTTGTCTTTTGAGTTTGTATTTACATTTTTTTTAAAAATGAGTACAAGGCAACAAAGTCTGAATTTTTTTGTGTTAAAAGTTGGATGACTAATTTATGATTTTTTTTTTTCATTTTTTTTCACGCTGACAAGTTGTTTTTCTTTCTTTGCCCTTCTAATTCCCTGGTCCAGGTGTGGCACCACCATCTTTTGTAGCCATTAAGGCAGGAACAACGCTTTACCAACTTACAACAGCAGGGGAAGCTGTTTCCTGGAACTCTGTTTTTGTTCTCATGATTCTAGCCATCCTCTCCATCCTGCCAGCTGTCTTCCAGAAGAAACTGAAACAGAAGTTTGAATAAGGATCAAACTGGACCAGAATTTCTCATGCTTCATCTCAGGATCAGCACTTCTGATATTTGTATATTTGCTTTTCTATTGGATCCTAAGCAATTGAAGGGGAGGCTTGTAATTGATAAGAATGTCTTCAAATGAACACATGACCTAAAATAGAAGGAATTGTGTTCAGAAATGTACTGCATATAGTTTTGTAACCAAACCATCAGTGTTTTACTTTGGGAGGGGGTGTGTGGGGCCCTCAAGATGAGGTAAGTGAAAACACAGATGTAATATTTTGCTCTGATTATCTGCAGAGCAAAAATTGTAATGTAGACATAAACTACAGTTAATGCTTTCTAAAACTTGCAGGAAAAAAACTTAAATTATTCAGTCCCAATTTGTAACGTTCTCTGTAGGCTTACATGTGATCTGGTCAAAGTACATTTCTCATCAACAAAATATATGTAAATTTTGCCTTTTGGAATTCCAAAATAATAGCATAATATAATAACGGTGCTCACTCTAAAACAAAGTCTTTTTTTGCTGTACTTTAATTACAATGATATTCTCATCCTGATGGTTTACTTTTATTTATTAGTGCTGTGTGGATTTAAATACTTGAACCTACATCTGCTTTACTAACTGGATTAACAGAGGCAAAGTGTCACGCCATTCCCTCTTATCCTTTATAAAGTTTTATTCTGGGAGAGGATATAGGAAGGGAGAGAGCAGGTTAGAGTTTTTATTATTGCTGGCTGATGATTTTTTAAGTTCTAATTTTTTTTTTTAGTGTTGGTGCCCCCGATGTACTGAAACGGGAATTGCCACGTTTAGCATATGCTCCAATTCAAGGGTTTATTTGTCTGTTAACTCATTATGTGATAGATCATTGAGATGTAAGAGAACAGTTCCATGAATGTGATATGAAAGGTACTGGTACCTTTAAGGAGTTTTGGTTTTTTTTGTAACATAGTTTTAATTGACTCCTTCATTTCATCACAGTATTACATGTAAATAGGTAGTGAATATTATTGATACACTCTTTGTCTTTTATTTAAATCTGGGCTGCACGGTAAATGGTATTTTTACAAAGATATATAAAGGAATTCATATCACTACTGTTTGCTGTTTATTGTAAGATTATCTAGCTTCAGATATTGTTTTGTCATTTAGAATTTACTATTAAAGTGTACTTTACTGACATTTAGAACTGAAGAGTGATTATTTCTATTGCTCCAGTTCTAATCTCAGAGGTCATTTATGCAGGGGATTTATTCCATCGTAAACTTGAGTGCAAAGTCAGCTGTTGTGAGCAAGTGTCCCCTGAACTATTGAGTGTGAAGTCACTGTAGATTTACAGCTTACTTTTCTGCATAGTTAATTTTTCACGCAGATGAACTCTCAGAATAAATTACCTTCTACTTATTGTCCAGTGGCTTTTCTCAAAACTTGTCTGACTTTCTGGTCAATAACAGATGTTGTAAAATCCCTTCTTGGGCTGCATAAAATCAATGTTTTGATGGAACCTTGACACTAAGGAAGCAGCTGCACTATGTTTTGATTTAATGTGAATCGTACCATTACTTAAGACTTCCACCAAGTTATATTTCACTATGTAGAAGGGATCAGGCCACGTTACTGAAAAACCTGTTGTGTTTCAGCCTAGGCTGGGTTCCCATCACAATGGCTAAAAGCCACAAGACCTTAAAAAGCTTCAAAATAGAGTCTTTTCCCTTTGCAAAACCTTAGCATTGGGGTTTTTTTTTAACCTGTTTGTTCTGTGTTTATCTTCAGCTGCCAATGGCCATAGGCAGTTTCCTACCTTACAAGGATGACTTCTAAGGGTTGTGAAGAGTAAGGAAGGCCTTGTGAAAACAAAAAAAAAAAGCACTGTGCTGTGGAATGCTGTACTAGCCTGCTCTTTCTGTCAGGGAATCCAGCAGGTGACCCAAGATACAGCTGTAATATTTTGCAAGAAAACGGTGTCTACTCTGAAACAAACTGTGGGAAATGGGCAAGATGTAGCTTTGTTTTTTAATTGCAAGGAATTTTGAGAAGTTAGGTGACCTATTTATCTTTTGGAATTTTTTTTGTGGTGGCTGCATGATTTCATTACTAAATGTCTCTTGCCATTTGATAATAAAGCTGTTACATAAAACACGAAACATTGTATTTTTGAGTACAGTGAAGCATGAACTTGCCACTAAGCCTGATTTTTTATTAACCTTTTTAAAAGGGATGAGTTCTTTTAGTCAGTCATTAAAAATACCATTTAAAATTAAACTGACCTGATTACATCTGTTGATGAGATTAATTCTCTTTCTACCTTTACTTCAGAACACCTAGGTAAACTTGGCTTACTTTTGCATCTGAAACTAATTTCTTGCATACAGTAAAACTTTTTGAAAAGTTTTTGAACTGGAAGGCTGTTGGGTTGAACTTGTTTTATAGAACTGTTTGCATAATTTTATCCTTTTTTTTTATTAACTCCTGGAGGAAGGCTTATGTGCTAAAATTATAGCTTCATTCACTTGCCATTAATGTTCTGTTATGTCTAGATTATTGTTTTGCCTTATATAGAAAACTGATATTGAAAGCTTGCTGAAAGGTTAAGACAAAAGAAGTTAAAAATGACATGTCTTTATTTAACATGTTAGTGACCTATACCATTATGCAAGGTCAAACATGGTTTTTGTTGTCAGGCAACTGAAGGTTTTTGGATGTTGTTCCTGAGAATCTTCATCATGTATAGTTTCTGTTTCCTGGTTTTATGATAGTAACTAAAATGCAGTGTGGATTGCTCTGCTTTACATTAGAAAAGGAGTATGCTGCCTGCCTCACCATGCAGTTTACTCTGGATAAAGCTGAACCACCAGCAGAATCGACTCAAACCAGGTAGCTGATCAAAGACTGAAATACTCCAGCAGCTACTGCAGTTACATCCTTGCAAATGTAAGGATTAACTGAAATAGATGCCTTTGTGAAAGCTCTTGCTGCAAGAATAAAATTCATATTGCTAGTGTTTTGCACTAGGAATGTATTAAAAAGGTACAGAATAGGAAACGCATTTCTTTCTGTTTCTTGGTCACATATTTTTCATTCTTTCGTTGTTACAACAGTGGAGTGATAACTGGGAATTGGGGAAGCACCAAGAATCATACTGTCCAGTCAAATTTCTCCATTCAAAATTGAGTTTGGTGCAGTGAATAAATCCTCATTGAGGAGTGCTGCATGAGAGCCTGTCCATTCCTTAGCACCGTCTACAGAGCCAGTGCTGGAAAGGGGAAGCCTAACTATTCCTCAAAGATACCATGAACTACTTTTCATAATGTGTGACAATGTCTTTTGCAATATTACAGAATAGAGTGTGGGGTTTTTCCCCAGGAAGCTAAAAAATGCAGGTCAAAGTATAGAAAGCTTTTCTTCTGTCATAAATAGTGTGAGGTTTGTGCACCATATATTTTAGTGTAACAGTGCTGAGAGGGAAATGAAAGTCGTTTTGACAGCAAACTGCAGATTTCCCTCAATGAGAAGTTAGTTATTCTGATTATTTTATGACCAATTGATGTCTTGCAATGACACATGTTTGTATCTGACTCTCAGCTGGTAGCTTTATATCCCCAGGTCACCCAAACTGATAGAAGTTATGGCCTTGTAATAATGGCAGTTCATACAAATAAAAGCATCATATGTTTACTAGTAGACTGTAACTCCCTTCCTCTTTTAAGAAATCTTTCATCTAGCGTAATAATGTTTCATTGTTTTATAGTGCACAAGGAAGAATTTCGGTGTGGATTATAACAGCCAAGATCAATGACTGGTGTAGAACTACGCGAGAGGCCTCATAAAAGCTCCGTAATCTTCAAAATGCAGAGAATTCTGCTTCTGCACATCTCTAGGGCTTCAGTGATATCTTCATAGCCTTAAAAGGTTAGTAGGCTCTGGAGAAGATCATGTGCCATACAGGCAAATAGCTTTTAAGATCCTGAGGCAAATCAGAATTGTAAATCAGCAACACAAGATCAGGATTGGGCCCAGTACAGGTAGCCAGGGCCTGAAGCAGTCCAGCAGCCGACTTAAGTGGCCCCATAGATGGTGGAGGAATGCTTTAATGGTCAAAGTCGTGAACAGTAGTGATGTGTCTATGCTTTGAGCTCTGTTACTGTTCAGAGCTTATCTCATCTTGGGAACCAGCTGCACAGAAAAAGGGCAGATACCTTATTTCAGACTTCTTGAATTCTCTGAGCAGTGTTGAATGAAACTGTAATTTGCTGTTTGGGTTTCTTACTGCTTATTAAATAAACTCTTCCAGTAATCATGACTGTGATTGTTGGTAAAATGTAATCAAGATATGTTCCCATTAAGTTCTGTCTTCACTATTTTAAAAACAGTTTTATTCTCTTTGATTTAAGGTTTCAGCTTGAAAATCCCAGTCTTTGCCATTGAAAACAGCAGCTGAATAAACACTGATGGTTTTGCCAGAGACGATGAATCCTATTTGCTAATATATCTTTATGATTCTTTGGCTCAACAGTCATAGTTCCTACAGCTTTCACAATTCCATGGATTTGATCAACACCATAAAGAATACTTTAAAGAATTCATAATGTAGTTTAGTGCTGTTGCTGTACTCAAGGACCCCTAAGCAGCTGGTAAAGTTTGCTGACAAAATTACCGTATTTTAGGTGCTTCCTGTGATAGGAACATTGCTCAAGATGACTGACAGATTAAAGCTACTGGCCTAAACATCACAGATGTTGCTTGTGGTTGCTGGGCAAAGAGTTATTTCAGAAATTAAAGGATAAGGGGTGGTGGTGGTGGATTACAAGAGCAAAGAGACAGTCTTTGACAAAACAGGAGGAGAAGGCTCTAGTTGTTTTGGTACATCTACTGGATGCCTAGGTTTTAGAGAGACTGGGCTGTAAGCTGGCTGTGAAAGCACAGAATTAATCTGACAAAGAACAAAAAAGTTTTTCACAGCAAAAATTGGGGTGACTCTTGATTATCTTTCTTTAAAGATTAATTAACCTTTTGTTGATTCTGGTTCATGCAGTTCCTCTCTTCTTGCTCCTTCCTTGTAATTCAGAGTAAATCTGAATTTCTAAGTCTGAGACTCTCCTTTAAAAAAAATTATTTCTTGTCCTTTACCCTGTTGCATAGCAAGGTGTGTATGTGTTTAAGTATCACTGCTGAACAGCATTTCTAGTAACCCTCTGCTTACTGGCCCATCTAGCTTTTTTTGCTAAATCTACTAAATGCATCATTGTTGCTGTAACAATTGAAATGCTAGCAAGTATAATTTCTTATTTCCCTGTTTTATTCCTTATTTAATGTTTCTTGCCCTTGCCAAAATCTCTGCTGCTTCCCTAGACTTTCTGAGACCCTCAGGCTATGACTTCTGTTTATAAGGGTTAAAATACAGTTCAGGCTTAGTCAAAAGAAATCTTACCACGTGCTGAATACATTGCCCTTTGCTACAGCAAAAGCAGAGAGGGAAGCAAAATGTGCCAAGAAAGACTAAAGAACCTAACAGAATAAGGGCAAGCCAGATTTAGCTAGTTCTGTTCTCCGTGCCTGCCTTCTGCAAACTACCAGGCAGGCTCAACATTATTTGAATGTATGTGCTTACTGTAGAGTTAACTTGAGACTTTCACTCTAATGTTGCTCCCAATTATGCTGCTATCTTTACTGAAGTCTCTCCCTCAGGTTCGCTAGTGGTTTAAAATGGAACTGTCAGGACTGTCAATCAAATATAAGCAATAACTGCATTCATTGATAACCCATTCTGTGGCCCAGTCTTAATAAAGGGAATACTAATAGCACCAGTGTTTCTTACAATTTTTCCCAGAAGGGTGGAAAAGCTCTCCACAATTCACTGGGCAAAAATGGCAATAAGAGTTTAGTTATTGTACTGCAAAAGGCTGTTAGACCATTGGCAGTGAAGTTTCTAGTGTCCACAAAGAACTCAATACGTCTTGGCAGCGTAAACTCAAGTATGTCAAGTTTCACATACTTGATAGCATCTTAAATTAGATTGTGGTCTGATTAACTCAGCATTATGGATGCAACTGTAACTGCTTGGGCATCCTTAGATAATAATGCTAGAAGATGGATAAGTTTTAATTTCTCCTTTTATAAGCCCTACAAGACAGGGAAGAAGTCTGATGTGAAAGCTACAAATAGAGAACTGAGTGAGGAGCGGAAGGGAAACTGCTTACAGACCTAATTTTAGCTTAGAAAGCTACCCAGGTCCCTCTGTGGTCAGAGGAAAGATGTGTACTCAACTCAGAGCATTGGTACAGGTTACTAGTCCCTCGGTAACTTGATTTAAGTCATCTTTGTTTTCCCCTCCTCCCAAGGGGTTGTTTCTTTTCCATGCTAAGCCAGAGGTGAGGGGGAGGACTTCACTTAGCTGTGCAAGCCCAAATTATGGCTGTGATGTTAATTCAAATAGAAACAAAACCACCACTAAACCCTCTAAAAATTAAACAACCCCAAATGCACCTCCCCTGCACCCACCCTCTCTGCCCCATGGCCTGACCAGTTCGAGGGTATGGCTGCTAAACAAAACTGTGACAACCACTCAGGGAGCTGAAGGAGCAGCTGTAGGTGACAGAAGCCCTAAGTCCAGCTGTGCTTCCAGACCACCACCAACCCAACACCTGCTTTGAGCGAGCAGCAACTAGCAAAGCATCCTTGATCTCCCTAACGGCAGGGGGGCAGAGACATGGTGAGAAGTCCCCAGTTCCTGGAGCTCAGAGCTGTGCTGTTAATGCAAGAAGCCACTATTACAAAAAGTGGAATATTTTGGATTTAAGCTAAAGTAGAGTGAAGTTTCACCTAGGTAATTGTATCTTTTGAAAGTTTAGACAGCATGTCCCTCTGATAGCGTGTTTTCTTTCAAACAGTGTTTTTCCCAGGTGCTGTTCATTCTTTGGAGATGATAACGCCTTGTGTTCACTGTGGTCCGTGTTGATCAGATCATAGAATCACTAGGTTGGAAAAGACCTCTTGGATCATCGAGTCCAACCATTTCGATCTGCCAACAAACCACGTCCCTGAATGTCCC
Organism: Clamator glandarius; assembly: GCA_033459285.1. Classification (NCBI taxonomy): domain Eukaryota; kingdom Metazoa; phylum Chordata; class Aves; order Cuculiformes; family Cuculidae; genus Clamator; species Clamator glandarius. The sequence goes on from JAUNZM010000138.1 coordinate 875,474, forward strand.
CAGTGCCTCTTCTGCAATCACCTGTCTGGAGTCTCTTAATATCTTAAAGGCAAGGTCATGCAGAGACCTGGAGCCAGCTCCGAATTAGCAGCAGATATAGAATCATAGAATCATAGAACCACCAGGTTGGAGAAGACCCACCGGATCATCGAGTCCAACCATTCCTATGAAATACTAAACCATACCCCTCCATGCCTCGTCCATCCGGTGCCTTAAACACCCCCAGGGAAGGTGAATCAACCACCTCCCTGGGCAGCCTCTGCCACTGCCCAATGACCCTTTCTGTGAAAAATTTTTTCCTAATGTTCAGCCTAAACCTCCCCTGGCAGAGCTTGAGGCCATTCCCTCTCGTCTTGTCCCCTGTCACTTGGGAGGAGAGGCCAGCACCCTCCTTTCTACAACCTCCTTTTAGGTAGTTGTAGAGAGCAATGAGGTCTCCCCTCAGCCTCCTCTTCTCGAGGCTAAATAACCCCAGCTCTCTCAGCCGTTCCTCATAAGGCCTGTTCTCCAGCCCCTTCACCAGCTTCGTTGCTCTTTTCTGGACTCGTGAAGTTCATAATAACATTAAAATTAATTCTCGGAAAGTAAGATTTCTGGGAAAAGTAATGCACGTGTATACAGGAGGGAAGTACACTCTGTCCCCAGCTCTTGCCTCACGGCACACGGCCAGCAGAGATCGCTCCCTCGCGTCGCCCAGGCCTGATGAAGGATGCTTTTGCCTTCTGCAAGTCCCCAGGGAGCCCCGGAGGGTTTGTTCGCCGTCATTTCGGTGTCACCGTCACCCTCGCCGGGTCACGGCGCCGCATCCCCAGCTCCCGGCAGCATGACGTCACCCCGCGCGCATGGCGCATGCGCAACACTGCGGCTCCCCCTGCCCGGCCCCCCCCCCGCGAGAACAGCTGGGGGCTGTACCCACAATGCCGCGCGGCGCTGCCCGCTCCCGGCCGCCATGGAGGCGGCGGCCGCAGCTGGCGCAGCTGGAGCAGCCGCGCCGCCCGCCCGCGGCCCCTGAGCCCCGCGCACCCCCCGGGCTCCAGCATGAGCGGCGGCGGCGGCTCCTCCGCACCCGGCCGCTTCGCTGATTACTTCGTCATCTGCGGGCTGGACACCGAGACCGGGCTGGAGCCGGACGAGCTGTCCGGTGAGTGCCGGGGCGGGGAGGGGAGCCGCGCCGGGGGGTCCCGGCTCGAGGGCTCCGGGGCTCCGAGCGCCGCCGCTCTCGGTGCCTCGGGCTCGGGGAAGAGACGGAGACTTCATGCTGCATCGAGTTTGGTTGCGGCACCGCGTGAGAATCGCTCGCTGGTGAAATATTGGAAAGGACAGAGTCTTGGAAGCGCAAGCGGTAATGTTTTCATTGTGCAATTCTAAGAAAAACTGTGAGCATTGATAAGTTTTGCGGCAGCGGGTTTGTATGTCTAATTACCTTGGCGTATAAGTCTGTCTTGGCTCAAGAGGTAGTATGTAGATAATCTCCAGACGTGGATAAATAACCTGAAAGAATAATTCTCTTACAAGTTGCAAGAAATTGTCGATGTGCTGAATTGTCTGTTAAGATGTAGTTGGCTTTGGTCAAGAGATAAGAATAAGAGTTTCTCCTAAAGCACTGGCCCAGGTTGCCCAGGGAAGCTGTGGCTGCCTCATCCCTGGGGTGTTCAAGGCCAGGCTGGATGGGGCTTGGAGCAGCCTGGTCTGGTGGGACAAGTCCGTGCCCACGGCATGAGGGTTGGAACTAGATGGTCTTTAAGGTCCCTCCCAACCCAGACTATTCCATGATCTTACAAAAGGAGCAGGTATATATACTAGTTTTAGACAAAGAACCATGTAAGCTCTCAAAGAATGATTATTTTTTTTAGGTTATCCAGCCATGTCTGGAGACTTCCTTCAGGTTGTCTCCTGACCCAGGACAGCTACATCTCACAAGTCAATTAAGCACATCAGCAAATTCTCGCAGCCCTAAGACAGGTTATCTCCTGACTTGAAACAGCTACATCTTAAAAGACAATTAAGCACATCAATAATTTTTTTGCAGCCATAAGAGAGTGGGATTTTTTTTTGATTATTCATATATTATCTCTTGATACAAGACAGGTTTATGTTATAAGATAATTAAACATACGAAATGGCTGCAGCAAAACTTAGCCACTAGTTCTCACAACAGGATAAGGATTCTCTTCTAACAGTATTGGAGAAGAAATCTGATTTGGGTATAACTCTTTGATTAGGTGAGAGTATTCACACCAAACACATAGCTGAACGATATCAGTCTGTTACACGCTGCTGTGCCAAATGTGCGGTTTTAAGATTAAAAATCTGTTCTTTGCTTTAGCAGCACCTTGTTTCAGCTTTAGTTTCACTGTGCTGGCTTCTGTCAGATTAGATTGCTGCTTAGCATCTTCAACTGGTCAGAAAGGTCTAGGAATACGGTGGTGAAACCCTACCCAAAATCATTACCTATTTTGTGTATTGGAGCTCAGAACTTGACCAATTTGTTCTTTCCGTTATTTTTTTTTAAATAAAAATTATCTTGCTTTTACAAGATGCCATGAGAATTTTTTATGTCATTGTATTTAACATCCCCACTCCAAAATAAGTGCTTGTTTCTTGTACAGTGAAATTTGTCTTATTCAAACTGAGTTCTAACATTGAACTCTCCTAAACTTTGGCTGTGGTGGAAACTTTCTTTTTTTTCTTAATGACTTCAAACTAAATTTCTCATCTTTCCCTAGTGGTGACCAGTACCTTACCATAAAAGAATTACTGTTTGTCTAATGTTAAAATAACTGTAGGCTACAATTTGAAACTTGAAGAATGAATACAGCATAATAGTCTGCTCTGTAATGGCTCTTTAAATTACATCATTTCAATTTACAGCATCTGTTTCATTTAAGAAATCCAAGATAATAAAATGCTATGTGATTTCATATGTGAGGTTCCACAGATTTTTCTTGATTAAATCACAAGTGAACGAAGCTTCAAGATTGAAAACTGTTTCTGATGCTAATCTTGTTGTTCATGTACCCTATGTCTATTTGTGTGAAGTAGTGCAAGACACACTCACTAGCTCCCTGATCTTGATAGGAACATGAAGAACTCTCCTCACATAATTTAATTTCAAACCAGCAGTGTATTACTTTGAGCTTGGTATTGAATAGTAAACTGGAAGACATCAGTGCCTTTTTAAAAATATTATGTCCGAGTGTGCAGGTCTGCAAGCTGGAGCGTGATGTTCTTTCTATATTTGCTTTCCTGGTCAAGGACTAAGTTTATAGTATGTAAAACACTAGTGTGCAATATATCTTGGACTCTGCTGTTCCACCGTGTTGGTGTTCCTTATGACAGGGTGTGGGTTTTGGGTGTAGGGAATGGATTTTAGTATTTGAGGGAGACTGATTTTTGTGTGATTTGAGGAAAGGTTTTTTATTAAAAAAAAAAAAAGGAGGGAGGGAGCCAGGAGGAGGAGGAGGATAAATTTATGATAACATCACAGTTTATAAGCTGGCTGGAATTCTGGTGCGTTTTCTTGAGTTTGTTGTGTTATTAATAATACATGATTGTGTGACTGATAATGCTTTCAAATTGTGTCTCAGTTTATAGCCTCCTCCAGTGTCCGCTGATAAAAATGGAAAGGGCCTCTGTTGGTTTCAGTGGGTTTGGATAGAGCTTTGAAACACTTTGTACTTCCTGGAAGGCTTTCTTATTTGAATGAAAGGGTTATTGTGCGCTGTTTCCCCCCGCCTCCCCCTTCTTATTTCTATGCTGAAAAATAGATTCTGAATCCTTGTACTGTTGAAACAATTTGCCTCACAAGTGTGCATTGTTGGAAGAGCTGGCACTTCAGCTGGTGGGTGCCCTGGTGGGGAGTGGGATGCTTCCCCAGCACGGGGAAGCCGGGCACTGTGGTCCCTCCAGGGTTTTCCTGCATCGGAGCTGCCAGAGCTGAGCTTGGCATGATGTCATCGCCGCCCCATGCCGCAGGGAGCTGGCTGCCAGGGCCACTGGGGATGCTGCCGGCAGACTTTGTTCTCGCCAAGCTAATAAAATTGTGTGTTTCAGGTATTCAACCTTAATACTGATGATGCAATGTTTTTTTTCAGACTTAAAATTGAAGCATAAGAACATGAATTGATGCTCAGTCTGGTTACTTTGCTGGAAGAGGCACCTTTGATAGCGATTTTCTTTTGTATGATGGAAGCTTCCTAAATAGCACAGCTGTAACTCTTTTTTCTTAAAAAATTGACTGGCTGATGGAGGACACACAATACATATGTATATGTGTATTTTCTTTTAATATAATGAGAAATACTGCATTTAGGGCTTTGTAGGTAGCGTGTGGTCTCTATTGCTCAGGCTTTTTTTATCCCTAGATTCAAGTGATCTGGTTATTTGAGCATCCTTCTTTATTTTGACAATTGTGTTGCCACCGAGTGACCTGTTAAAGCAGAAGAAATTTACTAGGTCATAGTAAAATAAGACAAACAACGAACCCCCCTGACATTTTGAAGCTTCATCCAGTGGCTGTTGCTGAGCTGGGTAAGAGAGGAGCTGAGGTGCATTTCCATATTTCCAGGTGGTGTTAATGTGCCAGATGAGATGAGGGGTATCTCTTAAGTAGGCAGCAAGCATTTATTACAGATCAGTTTCCTTCACAGAGAAAATCACAGACTGGTTGAGGTTGGAAGGGACACCTGGAGGCTGTTGGGTCCGGCTCCCCTGCTCAAGCAGGGCCACCTAAAGTCAGTTGCCCAGGACTGTGTAATGAAATACATGAACTAGCAAAAATCTTTTGTGTGTTATTTAACTTGTTGTATACTGCAGTGTTATGATAGGATTTCTTAATTTAGGTTGTATGACTGTGCTCTGGAAAGGTAATGGGAATGAAGTCATGCTTCATCTCATCTTTCATCCCATCTTACCTTTGTGTCTCGAGTTAGGTGAGATCTGAATGATGGTGTAATCACTTGTGCTGTATGGAATTACTGGAGTTTTTCTGCTTTCACTTTTACTAAGGATTTTGTTTTCTTTTCCTCCTCTGTGGTGTCTTAGTTTTAAACAAGTGTTGGTCAACAAAGTTTTACTGTGGACCAGCAAAACAAAGAATCAACTTGCCGTTTCATTACATTCATCAACTGCTCTTACAAAATATAGAACTCGAACTCAAATATCTGGACACCACATTCTACTCAAAGATTTTCTGTTGCACATGCCTTAGTAGTTTAGAATGTCATACCATGAAGATTATAACAGTTACTTCAGATATAACAGTGTTACAAAAGAGAAAGAGTGTAAAAAAATATACATGTCAATCTTCCCTTCACAGATTTTCTGATTTAATGATAGGATCGCTTTAAAAAAAATCTTATTCTGGAAGACTAAGGTCAGTGACCTGTCACCTGTGTTTCTTCCTGTCTTTCTTCCCAGTCTCAGCTGGTCTTTTAAGGTTTGATCCAAAAATTCATTTATTCAGTAGATGGACTTGTGTTCCTTTTGTCATATCGTGGCACTTTGAGTTGTTCATCTGATCATGAGCTTCACCCTTAAAGGAGGATGAAAACAAGCAGTAGGTGAATCCTGCCTGTCCAGGAAATATCCCTGCTGTAGACACGCTCCATGTGCCTTTTCAGAATCCATGCTAGATCTCCTTGCACTTTAGTGTGTGATGATGTGATACCATTTTAGTTAGTTGTAGTCTCTAGTACCTTTTATTTGTATTTTATTTTCAGTGATGCAAGATCTGTGTGTGTTTATGTTATGTAGCATAACTGGACTGATTAGGAGTAAGCTGTCTATATGCTGGCACAGCAGCCTCTTTATTAGTGCTGGTGTGTAAATTCTAAAGGAAGATGATACCTGGTGTATTCACTTAGCTCCACTCAAAATTAATCTGACAAACTGATATTAAAGCAAGTGTTTCTCCTCACTGATAAAACAGGAATGTTGTCTCGCCTCATCCTTCAGTCTGTAATTGAACTGTCATTCTTTTCCTATTTTGTTGGCTTCAGAGTTAAAATGACAGCTTATCTTCATGCATTTCCTGGTTGGTTTGGTTTATCTTAACAGCATTCTGTATCAAACTGTATTAGAAACTTGCTTAGTATTTCAGAATGGAGTTGTAGTTTCCTTTGCGGTAGCCCATGTAGTAATGCTGATGTCAGCTTCTATATTAGTTTCCAAGTTCAACAGACTTAATAGTTAGAGGCTTTTATTTTGCCTCAAAGATATTTGTAAGGTGTAGCTAAAGGGTAAGAGGAGGAAGAAGAGCAAGCTTAATTTCCATTAGCAGATACCCTTTTCTGACTGACATTTGGCTGGTTTTGTATTTTCCTCTTTTGGGCATTTTTATCTTAGAATTAGGATATGGCTTTTGAGGTGGGAGCCAGCTGTGATTGTTTCAGTGCAAGCGCCTCTGCAATACTGTTTGTTCCTTGGGCAAAGAGCGTGTGAGTAAATTTCTCTCTTCCCTATGGTAGCAATACCAACATTTGTTGCAGAAGTAATTTGCATTGGTGTGAGCCATTGTTTGATTTTTCCAAAGACTGAAATGTTCTGTGGTTTTGGGGTTTTGGTGGGTTTTTTTTTCCTTTCCGCTTCCTTTCTTTGCCCGTAATGTGGATGGTATTGTTGCAAGCTTCACATAGTTCCCTAATGGTGCGCCTCTTCCCTTGAGGATTCATTCTGAGACTGGACTGGAGGTTTTTCTGTTTCTTTGCTTCTCTGGGATTGCAAACCAAGGTATTGGTGCCATGGGGGGCCTCTCCAGTAGCACCAAGGCTGAGACCACACACTGTTTTCATGTAGGTCACTGTGGACAGGGAGCAGATAGCAACAATTTTTGGCCAGACTTACACTGGCATATGTGAAACATTTTAATCCCGATAATAGTTCTTCCTCTCCTCCCTACCCCCTCTATCTTTTTCCAAGAAGCTGAAGCTGTTTGCAGTGTTTGAGTGCCAAAAAGATCTTTTGTCTCTTTGGGAACTGAGGCAGACGTGCTAGGGTAGCTGATATGTAGAATAAAGAATGGGAATGCTGATGTAAGAGGGAAGCAGCTGTACTTGCTGAACTATGTTTGAAGCCATAGTTTATTAGGTAATGTTTCTATAGTGCCAATCTTGTGATTATCATATTTGTATTTTAGATGAAACTGAGCTATATGTTTTACAGAATCATCCCTCTCCCCCAAACTCTTCATTTTTCCACTGTTTGGTATTCGGTTATAAATTTGGCTTATTTGGAAGGCTCTTAGGTAAGATGTGGGGAAGGAGAAAGGTTACAGTTTCTTGATTTGCGATTAAATTAAAGATGCTAAAACGGTATCTAAAGAATAGGAGTTTACAAGTCTGACTTTAGAAGCCTTTTAAGAAAAAACATAGGAATTTCCCCTTATTAAAGCAAGGGATACGAAGAAGGGTTCATTTAGCTTTTTGTTCCTTTGGGGGTTTTTTGTGTTGTTTTGTTTTCTGCAGTTTCTTTTGCAAGAGAGAAACTACATAAAGAGAACACCTTAAATGGATTGTATGGGAAATATTACCATTTGCAAATAATAAACCTCTTTGTTTTTCCTCTTAATCTTAAAATTACTGATCTTGTAATTACAAAACACTACAACTGTTTTTCTCTGCCTTTTGACTTAGCAGTGTCCTACTTGAGTGTTCTTGGTAACGACTTCTCATACTTATCTTTCGAATTCCCTGTAACCTGCAGGGTTCATGTAGCAGAAATAATGTACATGAAGTGACAGTGTCAGAAGCAATTACTTATTGATGTATGTTATGCAGTAATTGTGCTCTCTGAATTTCTTGACAACTCTTTCAGATTTGTGGTTTGTGTAGTCCAGTTTGTAGCAAACTGGGATATTAACCCTGGGAAGCATAAAATATTATTACATGGAGAAATAATCAAGCATTCCAATGCAAACTGGTGAGTGATGAAGAATTTGCCTCTGGACAGTTAGGTACAATGTGTACCTCCATATTGAGTCATTTACATGTTGATCCTGTCCCATCTTGAGAAAGAAATTTTATTGCATTTCAGGGATAAGTGATCTGCTGACAGATTACATGGCAGTCATAAGCAACCTTTTCATTTGCAGATCTAGTAACATTGCAGTGTAACTGAGTGAGGAGAAGAAAGGTTGGTTTTACAGAAGCAGATGTTCTTTCTGCATTATTTCAGTTGAGTTTGGAAAAGTTTTTTGCAATTGTAGTTGCTACTGCTTGTGTCTACATTTGCACTCTGTGTTGCAGAAATACGTGGTCAGAAATCTTGAGGTTGTTGCAACAAACTGATCCATGCATTGCTTCCATCCTCTATAAGCCTAAATTTTTATGAGCTGTTCTATTATTTGCATATATTACTTATTCCTCCTTAACTTGCTGCTTTCATCAAGCTCCCTTACCAACTGTTGTGTCCTGGTTTTGCACCCCAAGCCCAGCACTGTCCTACTAAGCCATCATCAGAATTGCGTTGGGAAGAGAAGTCCCTTGATTTAGCAAGGTCGGTGTCAGCTTTAACCAGATAAAACTGTTGCATCCCTTTTCTGGCTCTTTTATGTGTGTGGTCTGGGAGGTTGAAATGTGAAGTAACTTAATCTTAAGTTTCACTGAAGACACCAGGAAGCACCAGGCCTTCGTGTGAGGAAAGAGGTTGGTAATATGTGGCTTTTAATTAAATTGCTGCAGGTGCCCTGCAGCACGGCTCCATTGGGGCTACACTCAGAAAGTTCTTTAGACTGAAATCCATGTGGTTGATCTGCAGGACACTGACCTCATCTCTGAGGGATTTGTGGTCCAGAGGGCAGAAGTTACTTCTGCTCTGTGAGGTTGCTTTAGTGCTGCAAGGTTATCGCAGGCAGTGAGCACTGGATAGGTATCCTGGTGTTCCTGCCTTCCCTGGGAGTGTGCTCAGGATCCATGAACTAACCTCCCCATGCAGAGGTCTGTCTGGCATGTGTGAGTGACCTTGAGAATGGGTGCTGTTTCACAGGTGAGGACTTAAGAATGGAGCCTAGTCTTGGCTTGGAAAATAAAGGAATCTAGATGTCTCCACTGAATGAGGTGAATTGATGGGTTTGATAATATTTTCCCTAAATAGTCGTGAGTCTGTTGTGCATGGGTAGCAAAGAGCACTCTGGGAAGTACTCATGCGATGTGTGTATGTGTATGTTTGAGCTTTTTTATTTGTGTGACTTTTCCTCACTTCATATGAAATCTCCCATAGTTAAAGCTGTATGTGACATAATGTTTTGTTTCCTCAGACATGACCAGCGAAGGGATTTAAGTCAATCTTTCTTATGTGTAACCCTGAGCTGTCATCTTTGTTTATGACTTTGAACAAAGGGGTGTTATGCAGTTATAAGTGGTTAACTCGGACCTGTAACTTGTGTTTTCAGGACTGAACAGAAGCACTGGATTTTGCTCTTCCTGTTTTAATCAGATTTTCATATTGAAAACAATTTTTTTTTTTTAGCCGGACATGAATCATGTCTTGTGAAGAAGAAAGGTAAGCTTGATATGGTATGTGTAAAAGGAAGAAAGCTCAAGATAAATGGTTGAAGAGATAAGAGGGAAGGATGTAGTCAGAGCTGAGATAGTCTTTAGAGTTTGTCTTAGCACATCTGATTAGTTTGTCAGCACATCTGATTAATTTTTTGGTATTACAAATCACTTCTATTTTGAAAATAGGAAAAAAAAAATAAGCAACTTGATGCTTTCCTACAGGGCAGCTTTTTGGGAGGGACAGTCCTTATTAAGACAAGTTACTACACAGCGTTGTTTTCAAACGTTAGATAACAGTGAAACATTGGGCAGGACTCATATACTGAGATGGTCATATAGCTGAACTTTTTGTATTTTGCTGACCTCTTTATGTCATTGGAACCTACTTGAAAGAGTTCATGTGTATTTTAAAATATGGTTTTCCTCTCCCAAGCCAAACCCCAGTGTTATGCCGGAAGAATGCAAATACTTGGTTAAAGCACTGGAGAGATACTTCAGTAGCATTTGATCCTTGTGCTTTTACACAGATTTGTTTCAGTCATTCTCAGAGCTGGAATTGGAGGGCAGTAGGAGTGAAAAAAGTAGGGACATTTAATGTGGTGGGACGTGCTGCTGTAGAAGGAGATGCACTGTGGTTCAGGAGGGTTGCCCAAGATGGCTTGTGCTTCTGTTTGCTCAGGCTTCCCTGATGTAGGCTCACCAGGTCTGCCAGCCTTATAAAGGCGTAAGAGAACAACTGATTTCTGTATTCAGTATACTCAAAATATGCTTATCTCCACTTCTGCTTTGTGTGTCTAGCACACATAGAAGAATTGTGTTCTATTCTGAAGATAAACCATGCTTTTCCGTTCTTAGTGTCTTCTGTTGCGCCTATTTCAGATCTATTGTGTAATGGAAATGGCAACTCCCCCCGACCCATGGCTGGGAACGCGCCTGTCATTGTAATCTTGAGTGCTGCTTCTGTTTTTCAGTTGGAAACAGACCTGAATATCTCTCTAAGTATTTTTGCCGTGACTAAAGCAGAAAAGTAGTTTTGTAAAACAATTCTTGTTTTAAGAATGTTCCCTTGAAAATTTCTGCCAGGAAGTCTTGATTACAATATAAAATATAAGTTATCTTACAATATAAAATATATCGTATCTGTCTCCTTTCCTTTGTTATATGCAAAGTAGTTTTGGTTTTTGTTTTGTTTTTTAATTAAAAAAAGTAGGACGCTTTTAAAAATGGTAACTGGGAACTTTTTGGGGTTTTTGCTTGTTTGTTTTTTTTAAAAAGCTGCCTTAGATTATTGATGGTTTCTTCTGCCACTTCCCTGCCCCACCTCTTCCCGCCTCCCTTGAAACATTACCAGAAAAATGAAAACAAAAGCTTTTGTTTCCCCGACCTTACAATCACAGAATGCAGATGTCCACTGCTGCTTTTGTTGTGGTGCTTTAAATTCATTGTTGCAGCATTTGAAACTATTCCAGAATGCATGTGGCAATATGTGCTGTTATCAACGGTATGAATGCATTTCACTTAAACAATGAATGGGTATCTATTAATTCCTGTATTTTCATTTGCCATGGAGGGCTTGGAAATATTTATGCTATCAAAGCAATGGATGGGCAAAAGATTATTTCTATCTGGTGAAGTTTTCACTTAGTATCCAGTTGGTGAAATGACCTCTTGTTTTTTTATTTCAGTTCACAGTGAGATTCTTTGTGTTACGGTTCTTGAAACATTACAGTTCTTGAGTTCTGGAATGCAAAAGAAAATGGGAAAACCACACGATCTTTATAGTCAAGAAATTAGGGTTAACTTGTCTCTTTGTCCTCGTCTTTTTAGTGACTGCAGTAGGAAGGATTGTGTCATCTATTGGACATTTCAATATATATTGTATGCTGAAAGGAAAATGTTCCCATAGGATCTGGCTAGGGGATTGTTACAAGGAAGTTTGGGTTCCCTAGATGACAAACAGGCCAAAAGAAAATTAGGAGCCTTTCATCACTCTGGTTATTTTCTTCCTCTTCTCTCTACTTCCTCCTAAAAAAAAGTCCTTCTAACTTTTGTAGATGAGGAATGGCACCTCACCCAACATACATTTCACTTGCACTTAAGACAGATACCCAAACAGAAGACAGTGTGTCCATAACACATATTTACACATTTATTTTACTAAGGCAGACTGCAGATTTCCTTTGCCTTTGAGCTCTGTTGTCCGGGAAAGTGAAACAGTAATTTGCATAAAGAAGTCCTTAGAGAAAGTCCCAGGTGTGAAAACTATAGGTTGTAGATCTGCTATAAATCCAGTGACAAATAATCTTACACTTGTAGCTATTTGATTATTGTTTCTTCTTTAAATCCAAATTAATTACACATTTGTAGTCCAATAGCTGCTAGAGACTAATTTAAGCCACTGATTCCAGTAGCTTAAACATCAGTACAGTAATAAAATTAATGTCATCCTGAAGATTTTTCTCATATGGATAACCTAATCTACCTTAAAAACTGTTACAACTTCCAGTTCCGGGGACGAATTAAGGGGTCTAACCACCACTTCAGTTTTCACTATGCCGGGTGGTCTTGCTGACACGGGGAGGGGGTTAGAAGCATAGGACAGAGGGTTTATGTGTTTCTGGATAAAAGGCAAGAGCTCTTTTTTGTGTATATCCGAGGAGGAGGTTTGCTGGGGAAGAGAGCCCTGTCTAATGAGACATACGTGCAGTTCTGCTTAAGGAGGAGGAACTGGAAGGAAGGAAACAAGTCATAATCTGAAGGAATTTGTTCATTGATGGAGTGGCTGTTTGCTTGCAGATTTGGCAGCTGCAGCTTGTCTTGAATCACAGTTTTTATTCCAAGAATTCTTGTTTAATGGATTTCTTACCTTAGTCTGCCAGACATTCGATATTTGATTCCTGCGTTGTAAAGGTTTAGAATTTTTTTTGCAGTTATATGTGGTTTAATGTTTGTTAAAAAAGGAATCAGAGAAACTTGCTGTTTTGGTTTTAAATAAACTTTGACTAATTATAACTGTATTAATAATTCTCCAGCTATGTATTGTAAGGACTTTTCTTTAATATTAGACTATGATGTTCTGAAAAGTTAGAATGGTGGTGTTCTGCAGAAGGCTTGATCTGGGGCTTTTGCTTTGCTTTTTTTTCCTCTCTGTTTTTGAAGGGCTACAGTGAATCAAGAGGTTGCTATCTTATTTCACATCTAGTATAGTACAGGTGATATAATTTAATTACATGTTTGATTAGCCTAGTTTTGCTCTTAAACCTTGGAAATAGAATATTTGACCTTTTCCATTGGCAAATGGAAATATGGCAAGTAATTTTTAACAGAACTCTTTTGCCTTTGGGATTAAGATACTGATTCTTGACTTGACTCTCTTCATGCCTGCATGCCTTTAAGCACCATTGCTTTTGCAGTGTAACCAGGTCAACTGTTGGTTGTCCATTTGACTAACCAAGAAGTCCTCAAATATCTTGGTGTACAAACCAGTTCTCCCCCGCAGTCTTCCCCTCAGTTGCTCTCATTTGTTCCATATTTTCATCCTTTCTATGGTGAGGCTTCTAGAAGTATGTACACTGTTCTGCCAGCCAACTATTTCTATTTAGACTTGAACCATGAATTTTAGAACGAGAGTAATAATAATTAGTAAACGTAATTATTTATCCTAAAATCTGTAACCTTATTGTGCATACTGAGAGCAGTTGCTGGCTGAACTGGGGATCCTATTGCTGTTCATGGCTTTAGCTGCTGGTTTTAGATTAACTTTATTCTAAATATGTTGTGGACTGCTGCTGTTCTTGTATCTTTGGAAACAATTCAGACTTTTTTTTTTCCTATGTGTTAGGCCGTTTGACAGGCATGCTATTGCAAGAGTGAGAAAGATTGTCTTCAAAATGTCCTGCCATGTCCATTTTCACCTAATTTATGGCTTTGTGCTTTTTTAAATTGAAACCAGGATATAATTAGATTGTTCTTTGGATATTGTTTACACTTCATGCACTGTTCAGATCCTCTTGTTGACTTTTGACCTCCATCCCACGTTTGGGAAAACCTCAGCTCTTTGGCTGTTGTGGTCAGCTCAGTCTCTGGCCTCCACCCTGCACAAGATGGGATGATTCCTACTGGTGTAGGATTCTTTGCACTGTGGAGGTAAAGGGCACATTTATAAGGTTCTATAGGGTTTTCTGTATCCACAGTTCGGGTTCTCCAACATGCTGCATAGTACAGGAAAGCTGCCATGGGCGTATGGCTCGTAGTTCCTGTTGCTGGTGCACACTCTAATTGTTCTTATTCATTTGTTTAATTACAGCAATATGACTGTTTCATGTTGAAGCTGGTTTAGATTTACTTCATTAAGACATTCATTTTAGTGGCAGCAGGCCTCTGTATGCTAAAAGATTCCTATAAAAGTGTCGTTATGAGGAAAATATAAAGTTGATGTTTTGATTGCATGCTATCTAGTGCTTTTTATTTGAAGATGTCATGTGTACAATAAATGTACACCAACACTGAATTAATTGAATGAATGAAAAGCAGGTTGTATCACAAGAATTTAAAACAAGAAGCTGCTTGGCAGGATGAAAGCAGCAAACCACTTAATCAGAATTAGCAGAGCTTTCTGAATGTCTTTTGTTTTGTAATTATTTTGAGCAGATTAGTGGACTTGATGAATAAAGGGAGGTGGCAGTACTAATGTTTCTTTAAAATCAGTGTTGTGCAACTGTTCAGTTCATTTATCAGACACTTTTTCTGGTACCAAGGGTAGCTTCTCCTGCCTTGCTTTTTATTGACTTGGTCTTAAATGTCATAGAGGGAAAACTAGGCTAGACTCTGCCTCTGGAATAGAAGCTCAGAGACTTTTTTTCTAGCTGGTGTGCAGGGAGAAGTTCCTCTACAGGTCTTAGCCTTGTGAAATTTTTAGAGTCACAGCACTGCGGTCACTTTCTAAAAACTAAAGCTGAGTAGTTAATTGGCAGCATATACAAAAAGCTGTGAGTAAATTTTAAAAAGTTTTGCTTGCAAAGTATCCCTGGCATTTTTTGATCGTTTGTCCTTTCTAATTAAGGACAACTTAAGCCACATGGTGCTGTTCTGTACTAGATAGAACTTTATTACATGAATGGAAACTTTTCACAGCAGCGTGTGGGTTACAAAGCAGAATGATTGATGTATTGAAGAGGAAAAGAACACCCGAGGGGTAGAAGCATATTTATAAAGAAGCAAACTACTCACCAGGGAAAACTGAATTGTTACAATAATGTAAGGATTTTGTTTGGAATTTGCATTAGAAATTTGCAGGCAATCCTTCTGGACATGTGTTGCTTCCAGTGCTGTCAGCTATCTGAGAGGACGTGTCTGATTGCAGGCATAACTTGAATTTACAGTGTATATGTTAAGAGGTTTCAGTACAAGCCTAGCTTCTTTCATGATTGCAGTGAAGGTTTGACAGAAATATGTTACTACTTAGCATGGTCACATGCACCCAGTAATAGATGTAGCAACCACAAGTTGCACTGCCCCAAGGTTCAGGTTATAAACAGAACTTTGCAAATGATGTAGTCAAAAAAGGGAAGGGAATGATGTGAGAGGTGTTTGTCTGTTGTGGTAGGGTTTAAGTCTGAATTTCCAGCCCTTAAAAAATGTTTGGGTTTTTGTGAATTCAAAATTTCATCTTTTTTCACTTGGAGTACACTCACTCTTCAGTTGAAATTTTTGTTGGGGGTGAAGTCATAAGTAATTGAAACTGCAAGTTGTACAACCTAACTGTTTTTCTTACTGCTGTGTTGGGAAGACTTTTATTTCCTTGTCCTGAATATGGAAGGCAGTGAATCAGGTTTTTCTCTGCATAAATTAGGAAAGAGCTTAAATTAGACCTTCAGAATTCACTCTTTTTGTTTCTTCTCAAAGCTGAGGAAAGCTTGGTTGATAGCATTTTGCAGGTTACCGAATTGAAGAATGTTTTAGTTCATTTTAGTTTCTGTAACTTTTGTTTTCCCCTCTGTACAATGTTGTAGAAAAATGGTATCCTTTGATGATGATCCTTTCGTGTAGGTACATCCAAAGCTTTGCTGTCCTGCACAAGTTGAAAGCTGCATGTAGTATTTCTGGCTTTATAAGTTCTAATTCTCATCAGACACAGCTGTCTTCTGCTCACAGGTTGAGCGGCAAGAAGAATAATTGTGGTAAGAGCAAGGAGGAGCAGGAAAATGAGAACCAGAGAAGTTTCCTTCATATGCTACATTTCCACGGTGGTGCGGTTTACATTCACTGTTTGGCGACTCAGTAAGAAATCACAACATGAGTTGCAGTTGTTAGTTCAAATGTAGGATACTCAGAGTGTATGCATTAGTTGTTCTAACATGCTTGTAATTAGGAAGAACAAATTACAGACACATAGGCCAGCAGCGTTTAAGGTGATACAAATAAAATTTGAACTGAAAGTCCACCAGGCCTTCCATATACTGCAAGTTGTATTTGATGGCTATTACAGGAGTGGTGTCAGCTTTACTGTAGCAGTGGAAAGGGGCTTGTTTTAACTACCAGATCCAAATAAATGTCATGTGTTTCAGCTCTTTGGTCATCTTGAACAGGTTTCCTTTATGCATGCAATACACTCTTTAATTCAGTTTCCTGAAGAGATGTCAGAGGGAGAGGTTGGAGAATTACCTGCCTCTTACGTGAGATTTAATCCCGTGGGTACCGAGTGCACCTTGTCCCAGTGAGACTGCTGTGAACTGAGCTCTGCCTGCTGCAGGGAAGAGCAGGGACAAGCTGGACATCCTCAGCCCAGGAGACTGCTTCAGATGCCATGCCTGGCTGGTGACTTCCCTTTTGATAAACAAGCTTGAACTTAAGCCTTTTATGCCTGCTTTTTTTAATTACATGGTAACAAGCAAGGAGAGAGGGATACAGGACTGTAATGAGGCTGGCTGCCTCCACAGTGTAACAGTTGGAATAGCTTGGTTTTACCACAGTTCAGGAGAATGAAACCTGTTCATGTCACTGATGGCTGTAGCATATTTGCTCTTTTTCCACCTTGTGGTGGTATCTTACAAGGGTTGACAATGTGTGAAAGAGGAGAGACAAGAGAAAGGGCATTACCAGGGCCAAATGGTGGTTGCTGGTGTTGAAAAACCTATTACTTGGGAAGCTGCGCATCAGGAGGAGGAGTTATTCAGAGTTACTTGTGCAGGTTTTTAAAACTTTGCTCTATTCCCACATTTTCTTTAGTGCACCGGGGTAAGAACCTCAGTCTGTGGTTTAATCTTTGCTTCCCTTCTGTTTTGAAGGATCCCTGTAAGCTAGTTAAACTGTTTGTGTGGCTACGGGCTAAATTGGATTAGTGAAACATTAATCTTTAAGCTCTTCTCCATTCTCTATTTATTTATTTTTAATCCAAATAGTTTCACTGGTCTTGTTTTGAGTGGGATGCCACAGATAGTGTTTTTTCCAGTGACAGAGAAACTGAGTCTGTCACTGCCATTCCTTTGCTGGGTGCAGCACTAGGCCTCATTCTAAACTGGTAACTGCGGACTTGTACAGTCCCTAGTGAAATGATGTTTCTCTGTGCTTTTATGGTATTGTTTATATTACACAATGCAGAGGGATTCTTAGCCTTTGAAAGATTTGATGTTGTGTTGGCCTGAAACTTCCTGAAGTATTCCTGTTTTTAACTTCTGCGTGTGATTTTGTATTTCTGGGTTTTATGTGGTCTGACAGTTCCTGACAAATAATCTTACACTTGTAGCTATTTGATTATTGTTTCTTCTTTAAATCCAAATTAATTACACATTTGTAGTCCGTAGTGTAGTTTGCATCTTCATTTTTTTAAGAGCTTTTCCTATGCTGTGGCAGACAGCTGACTGATAATGTGTGTATGAGGATTATCAGATGTGTTTGAAAGGCCTCCTTAGCCTTCAGCAGGTGATGCTATGTTATGTTTTTAAAAAAAATAATTCCTTTTGCATGCAACATGCACAAAAGAAAGAAATGATTTACAGAGAAATTGTATTTGAAGGCCTCTTCATTGTAACTTGGATCAATACGGAAAGTATAATATTTTGTAGTCATCATTTCTGGTAGAGGAGAGGAACCTTAAGAAAGCATGATCTGATGATAGCATCCTTTGCTAGCTGTTATAGCGTGGGACCTTGTACTTGCTCTGAAACTTGTGGTATGCATCATATTTTTATCAGTTTGTCTTCTCTTATGTCTTCATTTTCTCATCTCTGGAATAAAACTGTCCATTTTTGCTGATGGTTTGTCTCCCACATTTGTTAAATCTGCTCGTCTTCAGTGTTTTATCAAAACCATTTCAGTTAGTAGTGAATTAATGGAATGTGTAATTCACATAGGCAGATCTTGAAACCATGAGTTATTTTTGCCTGCTGGAGATGTGTTGCAATTAGTATTTGGCTGGAGCGTGGTGTTGGGTTTGAGGCTTCTAACCGATCATAAATTTAGAAATTTAGAGTTAATTGTTTCTTGACTCTGGATGTAAGCAAATATTGTATGCAATTTAATTTTTTCCTGTCTTTTGAGGGCTATGTAGTGACAATGGCTCGCTGCTTGATGAGGGAAGGAAAAGATGAGCCTAGGCAATAGGCTTCGTGGTGCTTAGGTTTTCATTAGTTGCAATGGCAAGTTAACAGGGTAGCCAGTGCCCTGGACTTGCACCGATCACCCCTCTGTTCCTGGGTTGAACTTCCCAAGCATTGTTGGTGAGCTGTCACTTGAGATTCCCTGCCCTGTCACTACCTTTGGAAGTCAGTATTGCCCGGTCTGAAAGTCCAGAGATTTGTCTATTACAACCATGAAAGTTCTTACAGCAAGAGATAACTAAAGGTAGAAGTCTGTGCTGCCGTTGAAAAGAAAATGAGCATCATACTCATGCGAAAGTCGGCACGACAGATATGATACGAGAGCAGAGTGGCTCTAGGAAAGAAGCATCAAGTGAAGGCACTCTGGCAAGAGCAGTATCTGTGCGACAGCTGAATTGATTGATGAATTATACGAAGGCATTGAAGTGTTTCCCTATGTTTCTTTGTGGACCAGGACTTGGTGGGTCTCCAGAAATCAATTTCAGTTCTTTCATTAAATTGTAGATAGGTTTCAAGTCTAAAAAATTCAAGTGCGTGTTTGAGAGAATGCCTCTTGGGAGGAGATGGGGCGAGCGTCCCTAAAATATATAGGCATCCATTTGTTATTTCCCTTTTTAACAGAAGGGAAGAGCAGCTTTGTCTGTTTTGCAGTATTAGTCATCTTAATGAAAAGGTCTTCAAGTCACAGATTTTCTTTTTGTTTCCAGAATATGCATGACCTTGGATATAGGTGAACCCAGTGATTTGTTGTGTGTGGTTTCCAATTTTGGGAGAAAATTTGGGCTTTGGATGTGTTCTTCCTTATATGTATGTGGAAGGAAAAAAACCAGTAGCAAAACAGCTTAGTAAACATCTGAGGTTTTACCTCAATCATCTAAAAGTTGACATTACATCATCTGCACAGATGTAAATATAGAAAATAGTAGGTGTGTTAAGTCTCCTGACTTATTTTTAACACCTGTTTTACAGAGGACTCTTTCCTTGAGTGTATGTTTGTGTCAGGTAAATAGAGATGCAGAGTTACATCCATTTTTCTTTCCAGAATATTGGAAGTTTCTTTAAATGCTTATTTTTGTGTTTTAAGATTGTTTTTAGCTCTTGCAGAAATGCTGTTATCTTCTGTCACAAACGTTGCCCTCTCCCCAAATGGTTGTATTTTTTAAATTGAAGTTGTGCTCTGTTTTTTCCTGACTATCCCTCTCTCTATATATTTCAGATATTCCCAAATATGCTTTTTTTTTTTTCCTCTGAACAATGGTAGTGTTGAACATAGTAATAAATAACTGAGTGGTTTTGTATGAAAATCAGCTGAGCTGTTCATTTTTCAGACAAACTGGACAAACACTCCCTCCTTTAATTTCAATGCTAAACTCTAGAGGATTAGCAAAACAGCTGTGAATATTTTGTGTATTCTGAGACCTGTCCTCGGTCCTGATGCAGGGTGAGGTTGCTGTTTGAGGTCATGTTTGAGAGTTAGTTTAAAAAAAATCCAAAGTTACAAGACTTCTCAGCCATCAAAGGATGACTTAAGTATTCAATGAAAACAAAGCTTTGTTTGGTGTCATGTGTTCATTAGGTTCCTTATTGTCTGTATGCAGTCTTACAACTATCTGTGTGTGTGGCTGCTTTGTGGAAGTAAATGTACAAAACAGTTTCTAAGCTGGCTTAGAAATTGAACTTGAAATATTACTGTGAAAATACAGAATAAACCCAACCAAATCTGAAATCAATTTCTATTGCCGCATAATTGCTGCGTGTAAGAAAACAAATGAGGAGTCTTAAATGTGTTTTCTCTTTTGCAGGTGTTGCTGGAATATTTTGATTTATTTAAAGCATATGATTTCATGCAATTGTGGCTGATTGTTAGCACAGCTGTCAACAGTTGCATGCTCGTTTAGCTAATTGCATTCTAGTAAGATAGCTAAGCTTATTTTAAGATAGGCAGTTGTGTGCTGCTTTTTTTAAAGCGACTACACATATTCACAAGATTTATGGTATAAAGTTCTGTGCTATCACAGTGAATATTTATTGCTCTAGAGGAAATTTGAGAGCTTATAAACAAGTCTCTGTCATCCAGTCTATTGTATGGATATCGTTTGTGACAAGTTGGACCATGCCACTTAAATTCAGGTAGTTCTAAGGGCCTTGAAATGGTTTTGTCCTTAGTTTCATCATCTGCTCTTTGGGAGTATTTTATAGTCCAACATGTGAAACTTTCATTTAACAAATAATTGCTGCGTTAGTATTCTGGTTGCGTATGTAGGAAGTATGAGCTTCTGTTACATACTTATCATCTCCTTCAAGAAATATGCACCTGAAATGAGAAATTTGTCTGAAGTGGTATATGTATAAAAAGCATATTGCGAGAGCAGACTATCCGTTATGCATGCTAATTCTGTATGTTTTTTACTGCTATGTGTTAGCTACGTGATTACATTCGACAGTATGTAATTTATAATGCAGTGTTGTTTTTATTTGTTACATAGCTTTATGCCAGTATATACAGGCCTCTAAAACCCGAGATGGTGCCAGCCGTTTCATTTCAAGTGCAACAGAAGGTAAAGGAAAAAGTGTGGGGAAAAAAAAGCACACAATTTTTTTTTGTTTATCTGATAGCCTGTCTTCCTGGGAATTTGTGTGATTCTTGATCTTTTAACCTTCTAGACTCTCTTTTCACAGCTAACCTCTTGTAAAAAATGGTGGGTAACCTTATTTCCTAAATCTTGAAGAAGAAATTAAGTGATGCCACCTGTATATCTATCTTAAACTTCCATCTTCTTTGCATCTTGTCTATTTGTGCTTTTCTTCATCAACAAAATTCCACTGAAACCAAAGCTTTAGCTGTGCTTTAACAAGAATCTGAAATATCTCAAGAATAGCGTAGAGAATTGCTGTCATGACCACAATCCTGAGATAGTCATGCATAAGGAAAAGCACAGATACCTAACAGCATAGAAATGCTACAATGCTAATCCTTGCTAATGTCAGCAGTCTGATTATATGCTAACTGTCTTCATTTTCTGTTTCTCTTAAAAGGAGTGTGTGCTTAATTCACTTGTCCTCACATCTACCTGCTGATGTCCTGCTTTTTGGCCTTGTTTTGGTTTAAAAAGTGAATTGAATACTTATATCTGTCTTTTTTCTTTCACCTGCAGGGGAAAACTTTGAACAGACTCCGTTAAGACGCACATTTAAATCCAAAGTTCTTGCTCGCTATCCTGAGAATGTTGAATGGAACCCTTTTGATCAGGATGCAGTGGGAATGGTCAGTATCACCTAATGTCTTTTGTTTCTAAGACAAACACTTAATCTCAACAATTGATGGCATTTGTCTGTGTTTTCTTTGACAAAAAAGTGTGGAGTCTATTATAGATTTGGAATAATAATGAATTTCTCTAAATTGTGCAGGCTCCAAAGGCCTTTTCCTTTAATTGAGGTATTTTTTAAAGGAAATTAACTTATAAGTGATAAGACCCTAGGAGAGTTTTCTTTTACAACCTTTTTGTTATGCTCTTTAGAATGGAAAGAGATATAATGTATTCTGCAAGTAATGAATCTTCTCTGTGTGTGATTTTTTTTCCGTTTAGTGGAATGGGATGTGGTTTCTTAATTTAGATAAAACATAGAACTTCTCTCTGATTGTTTTCTGATCTTGGTGACCAAAATATTTTGTTGGAGTTTGAATTCTGTTACTTTATTCCCATTGATGTTGGTAACAAAATGGTTATGAGTTTCAATAGAAACTGCGTACAGCCCTTTTAATATGTTCCTTTAGTTTTTCTAATTTAGGTACATATTACTCTACTGCACAGAAAAGTAACACTTAATGGAATTTAAAGTGAAATGCACTGGTAGTCTGTGGATTCCAAATCCTGTTTTTGCCACTGCTTCTGCCGGCAGGAGGAGAGAAAAGTGTGTTTTAATTGATATTATTTCCCTTACCCTTTTTTTATAGCTGTGTATGCCTAAAGGGCTTGCTTTCAAGACTCAAGCAGATTCCAGAGAACCTCAGTTCCACTCCTTTATTATTACTCGTGAAGATGGCTCACGGACATTTGGATTTTCTCTCACTTTTTTTGAGGAAGTTACTAGCAAACAGATCTGCAGCGCGATGCAGACGTTGTATCATATGCACAATGCTGAATATGACATTCTTCATACTCCACCCACAAATGACAAAGATAGCTGCAGCAGCACTGGGGACTGCAATGGCACCGCTGTTTCAAAGCTACAGCGTTTTAACTCCTATGACATCAGCAGAGACACGCTCTATGTCTCAAAGTGCATTTGTCTGATTACTCCAATGTCTTTCATGAAAGCTTGTAAGAAAGTACTAGAACAACTTCACCAAGCAGTGACTTCACCTCAGCCACCACCTCTACCTTTAGAGAGCTACATCTACAATATTCTCTATGAGGTTCCTCTTCCTCCAGCAGGACGATCATTAAAATTTTCTGGTGTTTATGGACCAATTATCTGCCAGAGGCCAAGCACCAGTGAACTACCATTGTTTGATTTTCCGGTTAAAGAAGTATTTGAGTTACTTGGAGTAGAAAATGTGGTTCAACTCTTTACTTGTGCCCTCTTGGAGTTTCAGATACTGCTTTATTCACAGCGTAAGTACTTGGCTTTTCTGTTCTTATCTTGTGGTTGTACTGACACAAGGTCTTTTGATTTCTCGAATGTTAAAAATGCAAACAAACAACAGAATGCATTGAGGTGGCATAAGCATGCTAATGCGCTTAGGCTGGTGTATGTGCAGTTTTTAAGAACTGGAATTGCACGGTATGTTGCATTGACTCCTGGTTTTAGTCATCTAAACTTAAAACTTTAGGCTTTGAAATGATCTTCTATGTTCATGGACTGACTGTCCCCTTTATTATTGTCTCTGGAAATGTTCTACTGTTGGATACTGTTGAAGTTATATACATAATTTTGATAGGAATTGTTGGACTTCATGATCCGGTGGTCTCTTCCAACCTGGTTATTCTATGAGTCTATGATAAAGCTTGCTTTGAAGCGAATAGGCAGCAACTAAGATAAACCAGCATCTGTTTATCAATTAATAAGTAACATTGTCATGGTAGTCCAGTTTCTGTGTTAAAGTTTGTGAATACTAGGCTTCTTACTCTGCATCCTGTTACTCTTAACACAGAAGATGTGGAGTTACACCAAAAGATATTTTTCTACTTTTTTTGTCCCACACTGGCTAACAGTAGTCCAGAGCTACCCATCCATAATGGTATTTCAAGTACACAAACTGCATTTTGAATGCTGTTTTATAGTAATGATAAAGAAGCTTAGAAGAACCTTAGACAAACCCAGGGATAGTTCATTGTGTTACAGAAATCTGTTTTTCATATGTTTTTCCATTGAGCTGTCACTGAAATATGTAGAATACAAATGGTAACTATTTATAAAATATATACTGCAGTTATTTGCAACATTCTTCAAGCATGAAATACAGATGTTTGTGTGTTGAGATGTGTGCATAGGCTGAAGTCCAAGATGGATTTTGTGTATACAGTCAAGGTGAGTAAAGTGTGTAGTTGCAGCAGGACATTGTCACAGTTGTTGCATTGTATAAACACTGTTAACTGCCAGAGAAGAGCTATGCAATAATTCAGATACAGTAAAAAAAAAACCCCACTTTCTGTACTTAATAGTGGTTACTCTCTTGGATTAAAACCAAATTGCTTTGCTTATTGTTCGTAGAAGATCTATGAATACTTGCCTAGTAGGCAGACTACTTTTGTGGTTTCTCAAGAAATGGATTAGGTATTTATACATTTGGGATTTAGGGAAATAGTTTGTTTATGTGGATTTCTGAATCCCACCAGTGGAAGATTCAAATATAAGCCCCTCCATCTGAAGAAGAATGGAGCCCTGCTGGCCTGTGGTTGTGCTTGAGACCTCCTGTGGTGGGAGCATGAATGCCTGGCTGACTGGAAGCAACTCAAGAAAAGCAGTGTGTGCATCACCAAATGGGAGCAGGATTCCCTGATCTCTTTTCAGACCATCATGTTATAAGTACTCTTCTTCTGGCCTGGGAGTCAGTTTGCAGGTTTTTTGCTTAGGCACTTTCCAAGCATCTGATCAGGGGCTAGTTAAAGAGCCTTAAAATAGCTCTGGAACACTTGAGCGTCTTGTTTGCACGCACAGACATAGGGAAACAAAGGGATCCATGTAGGTGAAGACCTGTGGGCATGGATCTTTGTAACAGTTTCTGTCCATTGTTCTCCCACCTCATCCCAAGCTTTGGCTGACTTGGGCTGTGTTGCACCTTAGGGAAGCGTCTTGTCTCTATCTAAAGTTCTTGCCTATAGTTTCAGGATGAAAAGTCTTTTTTCAGTTGAAAAAAAAATTTAGTTATTTGTTTGCTGACTGCTGAGCCCCAGCTTTGGTGAACTACCTCTGACAGTGCCTTCTCTGTAATAGTAGCCATGGTTTCTTGAAACCTAGCTTCTCTTAAGTACAAGTTGATTGCTTCATTTGCTTAAAAGAATGATACCAGTAGGAAAATGGAACATGTCTGCTCTCGTGAGGCCTCACCTGGAGTACTGTGTTTGGTTCTGGAGTCCTCAACACAGAAAGGACATGGATCTGTTAGAACAAGTCCAGAGGAGGATTCAAAGATGCTGAGAGGGCTGGAGCACCTCCTGTGTGAGAGCTGGGGTTGTTCAGCCTAGAGAAGAGAAGACTTTGGGGAGACCTTATGGCAACCTTTCAGTACTGAAAGGGACTGCAGTAAAGTTGGGGAGCGGCTCTTTATCAGGCAGTGCAGTGATGGGATGAGGGGTAATGGTTTAAAGCTGAAAGAGAGGAGATTTAGATTAGAAGTTAGGAAGAAATTTTTTCCTGTGAGGGTGGTGAGGCACTGGAACGGGTTGTCCAAAGAAGTTGTGGATGGCCCCATCCCTGGAGGTGTTCAGGGCCAGGCTGGATGAGGCTTTGAGCAATCTGACTTACTGGAGGTGTCCCTGCCCATCACAGGGGGGTTGGAATTGCATGAAGTTTAAGGTTCCTTCCAACCCATTCTATGATTCTGTGATTCTAGGACTTTGCTGCCAGAT
Source organism: Clamator glandarius (assembly GCA_033459285.1). Classification (NCBI taxonomy): domain Eukaryota; kingdom Metazoa; phylum Chordata; class Aves; order Cuculiformes; family Cuculidae; genus Clamator; species Clamator glandarius. The sequence continues at coordinate 900,638 of JAUNZM010000138.1, forward strand.
GCAATGCTTTTTGAAGTAAGTTATTTAGCGTTTTAAGTTGCAGTTGGTCCTTGGAGTAGGAGTAACCACACTTGGCAGTGAATGTGTTTTGTTTTAAGATTCCTTTCACATGTTTCTGACTTGATGCTTCTGGAAATTGTTCTTTTGTCCCACTACATTGGCACAGCCTGTATGTTTTGGATCATTGTAAGCCAAGTGTAGAGAATGAATTCCTTGATTCCTCTTGAGAGAGTTGTTGTCTCCCATTTGGGAAAATGTTGGAGGAATGCAGGTGCATTCCTGTAAGAGTGGAGAATCTGAAGCTGCTCCTAGAGCTCAGTAAGTCTGCCAAAACAACATCAACGCTGAAGGAGGCTCCAGTAGTGCCATCACCAGGTTATTCTGCAGGAGCTGGTTTGCATTCCTGCAATTTATATAGCTCTTGTATCTGTGAAATAGACTTATTCTTATCTCTGCAGAGCACCTAGACCTCTTCTGAAAAGAGCATAGAGTTAAGACAGCTGTGAAATCTGCTTGGAGGAGATTTTCTAAACAGCTAAAACCAATAATTTGAGAAAAATAATATCTCACTGCGAGAGATGATCTTGAGCAGTTTTTGTTTTCTGGGCATTTGCTGTCTGCTGCCATTTTTATGTACAAAGGGGGTTTTGCTTTGCTTTGCTTTTGAATCACTTCTCCCCATCTTTCTTTCACTTGCTTAAAATTATGTTCACTCTGGAGATTTAAAGCATTAATTTTATTTCCTGTGTTTATGTCCCATGATGTCCAATTCTAATCTCTTAGGTAGGACTTTCGCTTCATATGCCTCCAGTGATTTAGGAAATTCACTGCTTGGTGCAGGCATCTTTAATCAGCCTTTTCAGACACAGAAGTGAACATAAAAAGGAAATACTTTAACTGGCTGCTTCTATGAACCATAGTTTTCTCTTATACAGTTACAGTTTATTTTGAAGTAAAAGGCCCAGTTAAAGAAATGTCTGTTTTCTCTAAGGAGTCTGATATACTGAATACTTCTGCTTAGAAAAAAAATGTTAGTGTTTCTTCTACACCATGCTCTCTTTTATGAACAGGCATTGCTAAAGGGAACTCTTCAGGCAATGCTTTATTCCAGTGGCTCAACTCCATTGCATGCAACCTGTCCACAAGGACTGTGTATATATATTTTTTTCCCCCTTCTGCTCCCCTTCAGGTTAAAGAGAAGCCTAGTCCTGTCAAGCAGACATCTTTCTAGTTTATCCATATACTTTCTGAATATCTCCAAACTTGTCTATGGTAATGGCTCTCCACTGTAGAGACAATTCTCTGACTTAAAGCAGCAATATGGGAGTTGCATGTGGAATGGAAATTATAGAATCATAGAATTATTAAAATTGTAAAAGACCTTTAATATCATCAAGTTCAACTGTCAGCCCAACACCACTGTTCCTGCTAAATCATGTCCCTAAGCACCACATCTGCATATTTTTCAACACCTCCAGGGATGGCGACGCTACCACTTCCCTGGGCAACCTGTTCCAATGCTTCATCACTCATTCAGTAAAGAATTTTTTCCTAATCACTGTAAACCTCCCCTGGTGCAACTTAAGGACATTTTCCTCTTGTCCTAAACTTTAGTAATTACTTGGCAAATATAACAGTAATTCATTGTGATCCATGAAGTCAGACGATCAGAAGGAGAAAAATATTCCAGAGTGTGATCATGTAATGATTTTTAATTTGGCCAAGTCAAAGAATTTCTGTATAAACTTGATAGATTTTTTTTCTGGTAGAAGTGTAAGAAGAGATGTAGAATCATGGTTCTTAGAGCTGCTTCTTTCTTTCCAGATCAAATACTGCTTACTACTTCTTTTCTTTGGATTTAGTTGCTTTTTAGAGATCAATAGAAATGTCTACATATACTAGACATAAATAAATACTATGGTAAAGAACCTATACGCACCCCAAAGGATAATGTATTTTACCTATAATGATTGGCTGGAAGAAATAATCAGCCTTTTTCCTGTGTTCTTAAGTGCCTATGTTAAAAAGTAGCAGGTTTTCTTTTCCTTGCACGGTTATCTGTTAAGTACTTCCTAAACAGCACGCTAGTGATATTTAATTCTTTTCCTACTAGTGCTCTTGTACAATATGAGGCCAAAAGACTGTGATTTGCACCAAAATAAGCCCATTCTGGTTTTAAGAACAAGAACAAAACCACTACTGAAGCACTTCTTCCCTCTTTTAATTTAGTTGTTATTATTTTTAAATCTTAGATAATACTTTGGTACTAGAAGTGTGCTGCTTGCTTCTTTTTTAAAAACAAAAGCCTCCATACCCTCTTAGGATAGGTTTAACTGAAGAAAACATTTAAGTTTGATTTATGTTTGCTGGCTTCTTGCCTTTGTCCTTCGCTTTTACCAGCAGCTCCTGTTGTGCATAAAGCCTGCAGAATGTAGTCATTGTTACTTGCAGGCTGTGGTTGTGTGGACCAAATAGTTGGGAACGGCTTAAGCCATGTGATTATTCAGGATTGGAGAGCTGCATTTGCAGATAACTCGGTTGCAGGAGGTAGCTGCTGACTGGATAGAAATTCTGAATTATTGATGTTACTTTGTAATTAATTTGAAAGGTGAATACTAAAGTTAGCTTAATGACAGAGAGAGAACTTGTATTTAAATTAGCCAGCAGGATTAGGCAGGAGGGTTTTGTGTAGTAGGAAAACACTGTTTCTATTCTGAGACTTGTTCTTTCAAATAAACAAGCTGAATACCAACCAGCTGGAATGTTTGTATGTCTATGACTACATTTACAGATCCTTTTTTAAAGCTGAAGAAAATAGGGTATGGAATAGCTTCCTCCCAAAGCTTATCATTAATTCATCACCTCTTTGCAGTCAGGCTGTGATTAAAGCTGCAAACCAGTAAGTAACTGTGTAGGCAGAAGCTGGTGTCCAGGCAGAGTAGGGGAATGCTGCTGGTGATGTTCCTTGATTGTTCCCTAATGTGTTTCAGTCCAAGTAAGCTTTTAGCAAAAGCTTTAAACTGTTTAAGCTACTCTGGCTTGTTTTGATTGAAAGCTCCTTCAGCCACCTAGATCTGTTGTCAGGCAGTGACAGGTAGCTCTGTGCCGTGACCTTTTCTATTGGTCTAGCTTGGTTGGGAAAGAAAAACCAAAAGCCTAGATTGCAGAATTATGACTGCTGTTAGCAAACTTTTACTGAGTTCCTCTTGGGTTGTAGGGCTCTGCAGAGCCCAAACTCTGCAACTTTGACTTCAAACAAAAAAAGGCATGTTGTGTTTTCAGCTTGTACTATATTTATAGCTTGACTGAAGGTAGGAGTTGTCTTAGTCTTGTGAGCTTGTTTTTATACTCTCTCCAGCCTGGCAGCTCGATAGTATTCTGAATGTTTCAGCAGTTGTATTAGACCACACACTCTGAGTTTGCCTGGTGTTGCTGCCTCCTCTGCGGTGCATAGATTGCAAAAACCATTAAAGATGCTTCCGTGGTCTGAAAGAGGAGGGTGAGGTTTTGGCCTAGAGTGATGCCGTGTTAACTGCTCTGTCCACCAGCTGCTGGTTGGTATGCGTGTTGCACAGGTGCACTTAGCACTGCTGTTTAATTCTGGGAGAAGATAAGTTGTTTTTACATGGAACTGGGAATTCGGTCATACATGGCAAAGGATAAATGGAGCTGATTCTTTTCATTTTCTGTGCATTTATTTTGGTCACACTGTTGGGTTAGCTACTCTACAAAATGTGGTATAGACATTTAAACACTCTTTGAAAAAATGTTTATCTGAGCGATACCAGATGCCTTGGGTTTCATCCAGGGCTTCCGCAGAAAGCCATAAGCACAGAGAAGAGAAATTATTTCCAATTTATTTCTTAGCTGATTACAGTACCACTTCCGTTTTCAAACTGGTGTTCCTGCTAGCCCTGGTATAGGTAGCAGAGGGTGACTTAATGGATGCTAAGACTCAATTTGCTCATTTCCATATGACTTGTAGAATGACCTACTTTGCGTTGAGCTCTCCTTGTTCTTTCAGCAAAATGTGTCTGGGTGTACAAGTCTGGGCTTTCATTAAGATGCTGCTCAACTAGTACTGGGTTTCGTGGTTTGTGTTTTAAAGCAAGCTTTCATTTCTTTAACTTAGATTAATTTGCTTAAAAATGTTTCTGAAAGAAATATTGTCTTTTCTTGATCTTTTCCAGATTATCAGAGACTGATGACTGTGGCAGAGACCATCACAGCATTAATGTTCCCATTTCAGTGGCAGCATGTGTATGTTCCTATCCTTCCAGCATCCCTCCTTCATTTTCTAGATGCTCCTGTCCCTTATCTGATGGGCTTGCACTCTAATGGGCTGGATGACAGGTCTAAGCTGGAACTTCCTCAAGAGGTGAGAGGAGCTTGTCTCAGTTGGTTGAATGTTGGGTGTGACTGTGAGGGAAGTAAGACATGAGCCAAAGCACTAGTGGTAACTGTAAGAGCCATTGTGAAGTTCTTGCTGGCTCTTAATTTATTTTTTGGAGATGCCAGAGAAAAATATGATGAAATAGATAAATAAAACCCCTGTTTTGGAAATCGTGTGCTCTGACAAAATTAAACTAATTTTACAGGTATTGATGTAGTGGGATTACAGAAAGAACATTTTTCATGCTGCAAAATTCAGCACTGTAATGCTAGGAAATGCAGGAAAGTGCAGTGTGAATTCACCATGTGTAGCAAAAAAGTCAGACAGCTTCTGTGTGGTGCCAAGTGAGCAAAGCTTGACTGGCTTCAGTGCTGTGCTGTGCTTGGGCCAGTTCCTGGCTATGTGGGATTAGGTTGGGTTTCCCTGCACTGCATTTCTGAGTTGGGAATGATTTACACAGACCCAGCCTATCAAGTTTCTGCACCAAATGTATTTCAAATCTTTATCTAGAATACATAGTTCCTCCTGCAGCAAAATGACAGCAGGTACTTGAGCAAACTGGTGCTGAATGGGATAGTGCTCAGGAAGTCCTCCCTTGAGGCTCTGTTTACACCAGGCACTGTATAAAGGAAAAGCAAAAGGTCTGTAAAGGTCCTGCAGCTCCTACATGGGGCTGAGACTACATTGAAGCTGCTTGGAGGTTGGATTTATTTCCTTTATCCCACAGTTCACAGAAACTCTTTCTAGGGACATGCCAAGGGAGAGTTTAAGAGCTGATTGTGAGGATCAGGGGACTAGCAGAAATTGAGCACTACCTAAATCACAGAATCACTAGGTTGGAAAAGACCCACCGGATTATCGAGTCCAGCCATTCCTATCAATCACTAAACATGCCCCTCAACACCTCATCCACCTGTCTTTTAAACACCTCCAGGGAAGGTGACTCAACCACCTCCCTGGGCAGCCTCTGCCAGTGCCTAGTGACCCTTTCCATGAAAAATTTTTTTCTGATATCAAGCCTGAACCTCCCCTGTCAGAGCTTGAGGCCATAAGGTAGTAGGGGAAACATCTGCTGGAGCCAGTTGCCACTGCTGGAAGTATATCAGGTGCCTGGCTCTTAAGGCAGTTCCATCAGTCATCTGAATGACTTCTGTCATTGAGCGCTATTGAATTGTGTGTTTGCACTTTAGTGCAGAAATGCTAAGTGTTACATTATGGTCTGGCCGGCTGTTGTCAAGCTGGACACCTTTCACCTGTGGGAAGCAGGTGGTTGCAGAGTTATTACCTGTGGAACAACACTGCTCTGACCCCTGCTAGAGTTTGCTCACTTGTAGGTGTATCTTTCCCTGGAGGGACTGGCTAAACCACAAGCAGCAACCCTGCTTTTAGGCACTGGTAGGCTTCCCTAATCTAAGCCATTTCCTCTGGGTGTCTGTTTTCTTCTATTATCATTTATGCTACTGGGAAACAGAAGTGTGTCAGGCAGAGGGTTTTGTAGTGGTGTCTTTTATTTTTATTATCAGGCAGTGCTGCAACATAGCTTGACACAAAAAAACCTTCTTAAAAAAGCTCTGTGAAATTCAAGACAGGATAAATTTTGTGAACCTCCAGTCTGGTCACCATGCCAACATTGCTCTTTTTCTCAAATCCATATGCTGATAGTTCTCATTTGTGTTTCCTGGCAAGTTTAAAGTAAAATTTCTCTTGAAATGGTGTTGTTTCTATGAAAACTGAAGTATTTAATCTCTCGATTTCTTTCTTTCGTCCTTCCCTCTTTTTTGCAGTGGCATGATTAATAACAGTGTAATCTATGTTCTTGCCATGAAACAGTCTATTGCTTTGATATACTACATTTTTACAAAATTTTGGATGTACAGACAGGCCTTAATAATATTGTTAGTGTACTGTTTAGAGAGTTATAATGAGCTGTTATAATGAGCTTCTAAAAGACTGTTCTCCTTTTGTAAAGTTTCCTGATTTAAAAATTGTTGTAATACTTCCGACTAAATAAACATATTTTAATTTCCAATAGCTATTTCAATTTTTTAAGAGGTAAATGGTTTTGAAGAGCTTTTTCAGCTTATGTTGGAGTTTTGAAGTAAGATAGTTGTCTGTGAGGGCAAGGGAAGGAGGACACACTGGGCTGAAATAGCAGCCACAGTGTGCCCATGCAATGGAATTTGTTGCAAGACTTAAACTTGTCCTTCTGAAGTTTCAGCTTTTCTCTTTCTCATTCAAAGAGTGAGCTCTTAAAGCTTTGTACATGAGGAGTATGACTTAGTCTGAGAAAGCACTTGGTAATAATTGCTGCCTAAAGGTTCTTATGAACTGTTGAAGTCCTACCACTGCAGACTGGGAATGTAGCTATGGCATAGAAAAGGACTCGAACCTGTGCTGGAGGCTTCAGAGATAACTAAGAAGTCTGAGCGGTGAAGTAGACTGAGAAGAACAGGAGCTCGCTATTGTTGAGATTTTCGTTGTAGAGGGCTCACTTCCTGAAAAAAAAACAAACCTCAAAAAACCGCAAAAAAACCCAGACAGCCTCAAAAACTCTGCTGTTGCAACAAGTAATGTACCATTTTAAAACATAAAGTAGAATTCAGAGTGCATGCTGCTCTCGCTAAGCGAAACTGTTGGTCACTATCAGTAGTTCTGATATTAATAATTTAATCAGTCAGCTTTAATATATTTAGAAGTGCAGATTGCAGGTTCATATCAAAACTACTTTAAGATTAGTCTTTCAGATACGCCTTGCTTAAAGAGCCCAAGAAGCTCTGCACCTTATTCCTGACGTGGAAACTGAGAAGGAACATGCATAAAACATGTTGTACAACAGTAGAAGAGAGCATATGGGTACTGTTATTTGTACTTCAGTAAAGACAAATTTATCATCGGTAACGAATGGGCTGGATGGGATTCACCCAAGGATCTTGAAGGAGCTGGCGGGTGTGCTGGCCAAACCCCTTTCCATCATCTTCCAACAGTCCTGGAAGACTGGAGAAGATCCACTGTACTGGAGACTGGCTGATGTTGTGCCCATCTACAAGAAGGGTCGCAGGGAGGATTCAGGGAACTACAGGCCTGTCAGTCTGACCTCAGTGCCAGGGAAAGTCATGGAACAGGTGATCTTGAGTGCGATCATGAAGCACATGCAAGAGAACTGGGTGATCAGGCCCAGTCAACACGGGTTCACAAAAGGCAGGTCTTGCCAAACTAACCTGATCGCCTTCTATGACAAAGTGACTCGGCTGTTGGACGAGGGAAAGGCTGTGGATGTATCTTCCTGGACCTCAGTAAAGCCTTTGACACGGTTTCTCACAGCATTCTGACACAGAAACTGTCAGCCTCTGGCCTGGACGGGCGCACACTCTCCTGGGTGGAAAACTGGTTGGCTGGCCGGGCCCAGAGAGTGGTGGGAAATGGAGTTAAATCCAGCTGGAGGCCAGTTACAAGTGGGGTTCCCCAGGGCTCAGTGCTGGGTCCAGCTCTGTTCAATGTCTTTATCAATGACCTGGATGAAGGCATCGAGTGCACCCTTAGCAAGTTTGCAGATGACACTAAGCTGGGTGGAAGTGTGGATCTGCTGGAGGGTCGGGAGGCTCTGCAAAGGGATCTGAACAGGCTGGGCAGCTGGGCAGAGTCCAATGGCAGGAGGTTTAACACGGCCAGATGCCGGGTCCTGCACTTGGGTCACAACAACCCTAAGCAGAGGTACAAACTAGGAGGAGTCTGTCTAGAAAGCTGCCAGGAGGAGAAGGACCTGGGGGTGATGGTTGACAGCGACTGAACAGGAGCCAGCAGTGTGCCCAGGTGGCCAAGAAGGCCAATGGCATCTTGGCTTGTATCAGAAACGGCGTGACCAGCAAGTCCAGGGAGGTTATTCTCCCCCTGTACTTGGTACTGGTGAGACCGCACCTTGAATCCTGTGTTCAGTTCTGGGCCCCTCACCACAAGAAGGATGTTGTGGCTCTGGAGCGAGTCCAGAGAAGAGCAACCAAGCTGGTGAAGGGGCTGGAGAACAGGCCTTATGAGGAGCGGCTGAGAGAGCTGGGGGTGTTTAGCCTGGACAAGAGGAGGCTGAGGGAAGACCTCACTGCTCTTTATAACTACCTGAAGGGAGATTTTGGAGAGGAGGGAGCTGGCCTCTTCTGCCAAGTGACAGGGGACAGGACGAGAGGGAATTGGCCACAAGCTCCACCAGGGGAGGATTAGGTTGGACATTAGGAAAAAAATTTTCACAGAAAGGGTGATTGGGCACTGGAACAGGCTGCCCAGGGAAGTGATTGATTCACCTTCCCTGGAGGTGTTTAAGGCACGGGTGGACAAGGTGCTAAGGGGCATGGTTTAGTGTTTGATAGGAAGGGTTGGACTCAATGATCTGGTGGGTCTCTTCCAACCTGGTTATTCTATGACAGGGATATTAATATTTAACACTGCTTATCTCTAAAGTTTGGAATGTATGTAATCTCCTATGAAGTCATGAGGGTTATATGAGTAACTTAATTTCCAAGCCTTGCCTCCAGGCTCCTGATTCATAGATATAGTATCGGAATTTTCCTCACTTGTCACAAAGGGTATATAAAGAGCTGCTCTGTGTTCTAAGTTATTCGGAGTTCTGCAAAAAATTTTCCCCCTTTGTCTTGAAACTGCAAAAGCTACATCTCTGTTGCTAATATCTTTATGTGGATGCATGGGACGCCTGCTTTTAAAGAAAGCAGTATCTAATTTAAACAGGGGCCAAAGCAGTGAGCTTCGAAAGTACATCTAGTAAGTGCTTCTCAATCGAAGGGCATTGAGGAAGAAGATAATATTGCTGCCTCGTGTAGCATGGATGTCTCCGTGTCATTGTAGACTTCCTGGTTGTGGGTGGTCAGGTTTGATTTAAGTCTTGCGCACATACCGAAAGGCTTGGTTTGGTTTGCTGGTGGTGACAGTCTCCTATGTTTTGGTCATATCTCGTGCTTTGAGGGACTGTATTACTGTGAGAGCATGGAAACACAGCTTTATCCTAGAAGTTAACTCTTTTCAGAGAATGATTAAAATCTTCAGCAAAATAATTGTATTAGTGCAAAATTAAGGTTTAGACTATCCCTCAGCAGGTACATGAGAAAACATAGCCTGGTGGAGAATTCATTGAAGTTCATCAATGAGTTGAAGACCTGACTCTTTGTGGCCCAGTAAAATTGTAGAAAAGACTCAAGACTTACTTTAGGGTTGAGTTTCTTGTACGTGGCAGTGACATGGTGCACTTAAAGCTAAGCTTGCTCTTACATGCATTGCTGCTTTGCCAAGGGCTTTTTCTATATGCATGAGCATCCTTGTGGTTTCACCGATAGCTGCATTGAAGGCTTGTAAGGAACGCAGAAGAGACTAAGGTGCTACAGAGATCAAAGGGGAAGAGATGAAAATGGAGCTGTTTCAGATGTTGCTGGCAGACATATGGTTTGTTTATCGGTAACATTGATCAAAAAAGTGGTTAAAGTAGTTTTCTCACAGATCATAAAGCCAGAAAGTACTGAAGTACAATTTGGGTTTTGATGCGCCTTTGAATTTCCTTTTAAAGGCACTTTTGCAGTGCTCTAGCAGTGTATTTTTAGCAAGCAAGTTAATCTAGGCCATTTTGTGCTACTGGATTTGCGTGTGCATCTTGCCACGCTGAAGTGCCGGAGAATGGTGGAAATCTGAATTATTTGGAGTGAAAATAAGCAGCATTGAGTCTTTCAGCACTGCTTGAATCAACCAAAAGTAGTATCTCATTAAAAAGCTTGATTTTAATGGAGTGATCCAACAACACCTTTTTCTCTAAGAAAAGTTAAAAGATTTTAAAAGCTAAAATCCAATTTTCCGCTAATATAAGATAGGTATATATTCACAGTATTTTTAGTTGAATGTTAAAAAGATGTTGTTCAGTGCTAAATCTTAAATTCTGGAGGATTTTATTTTTGTATATTGGTTTAGGAGATAAGAAAGATCTCTTGAAAAGCATCTTTTTTGTCTTCGTGCCAGCATGTTCAGACCAGACTGAACAAGATAATTATTTTGAAAGATAATCACTGCTTTGTATGTATTTTCAAGCTGTCTGCTGGTGTGGTAGGTCTTGATAATACTGTAAATTTATTGACAGGCTTCAGTTTTATATTTTTCAGTACTTCAGTGTTAAACAGCCACTTGGGTTAAATTCATGTTTCTGAAAGCTGCAGCTGTAAGTTGTTTTGAGTCAGAAGTTCTGGATGGACATGAAGAACAGTAGTGCTGAGAATAAATGCAAATGGTCACCATAGGTCACCATTTGCTTACAGGAATGGCACAGGAGCATCCTTCAGAATTTAGGACCACTGTAAACACTTTTTCCCAGTAGCCTGCCATGTGTGTATAAATTTACATATCTCAATTTTCTGTATGTTAAGTCAAGTGGGTGGTTATTTGCAAGGTTTGGACTTAGTGCACAAAGATGATACATGCTGTAGATGAATTGGTTTTAGTTTTTCAATGCTGTCTTAAAGCAAAAATCTGAACTCAGAACCATATTTTAATCTAACTCTCCAGGGGGGGATGTGAAAACCTGTATGTAACTTATAGCTTGAGCACCTGGCCTGCACAGACAATTCAGTAGTGATGACTGTGCTGTCAGAAGCTACTGCCCTATGTCGTTGGAGGCATCTGTTAACCTACAATACCATATGATTGTGAAGTAATGTTTGAAATAAGCGTATTTTCTCATAAAGATGTCAGTGGCATGGGGAGCTTACTTGTTATTAGTGGGTATTAGTTCCTCCTTAGACATATTTTTGGCAGAACCTAGATAATTTCCCTCTCTATTTTTCAACAGAGCCGAAAGGAAAGATCTGAGTTTGATTCAAGCATTGCTAGATATGCGTGGGTTTGACCCTTATTGTACTTAAGGTCAAACCATAGAACTGCAGTTGTCCTCTGGCTTTGACATTGCTAATTGGGGTCTGTACTCCACTGAGTCTATGAAAAGTTGTGCTGTTGACCTCAGGAGCCAGATTTTGGCATCAGGTACATGGACATTGGCTTGTAGTGACAGGACGAGGGGGAATGGTTTTAAATTGGAAGGGGAAAGATATAGGTTAGACATCAGGAAGAAAGTCTTTACCATGAGGGTGGTGAGACCCTGGCCCAGGTTGCCTAGGGAAGCCGTGGCTGCCCCATCCCTCAAGGTGTTCAAGGCCAGGTTAGATGGTGCCTTGAGCAGCCTGGTCTGCTGGGAAGTGTCCCTGCCCATGGCATGGGTGCTGGAACTGGATGATTTTCCAATCCAAACCATTGTATGATACTTGCATCCACACTTACATGGTTTGTTAGACTTTTACCTGGACACCTTGTTATTTGTAATAATGAAAGTTTGTGGGAAAGACAAGTTTTTAAATTAGGATGTGACACCCTTGCTCTTTGGTGTAGTGTCTCAGGAGATTAATTTTATTGTGTGGTGACATTATGTTCTCTCTTCTAACGATCTGCCATCAAAGTGGTGTGCAACTATTTGAAGTTTTCTTCTGGTCAGAAAACTGATACTTGAGAAACAAATAAAAGAATGTTTGACTGTTCTAGAGACCTGAATACCAAATGTCTAAATTAAGGATGTGCTTTTAATTATATCTTTACATACGCATGTTGCTGAGTATCTTGTCTTTATATCATTTTAATTTTGCATATGTAAAATGATGGTCAGTGTATCCCTAGGGGCTTACATACAGCGTTGTGACTCTTCACAGCTCACTCACCTGTGCTGCTTCCTGAAACAACATAAATGAAGTTTGGTTATCTAAGAACACCTTTAATTTTCTACTTTGTTTACGTCCCAGTTCTCAGCATGCAAAATGCTTTGAAAGGCCATGATTTAATTAAAAATAATTACCATTTCATTTATCTTGCTTTTTAAGGGAGGAGACCCCCCTCTATCCTCACTGGTATTCGTTTCTATTGGATCTACAGTGTAGCAGCATTGTGAGACTTAACTGTTTTGGTGTCTGTTACTGGTACTTTACTTACTTAGGGTTTAATTTTTATAGGAAAATGTTGGTTTGGTATCTCTTGAAGGGCTTGTGAAGTTAAGTGTCTTTGGCATTTCTGTTCCCTTGGAAGCACAGCCTATTCAGAAGTGCTTGTGCAGTTCTTGAGGGTGACCTCCATCTCCCTAAGTTAAGAGAGGCTAAAGCCATCTATTGAATCTCCAGTGCTTGTGCTGCTCTTGGCAGTCCTCTAATTTACAGATTATTAACCAGACACTGAATAAGCGTAGTGTCCCTAGGAATTCTATTTACGCTCTTTACAGCGTTTCTGTACTACAAGTATTTCTAATGTATGCAGATCCTGAGAAATGTAATAAGTTTTGTGATAAGCAATCATTGTTAGAGGCTTAAAATTTTTAAGCGCTCTGTGTTGTTCTTGAAGAGAAGCTATCCAGAGAGCATTATTAACTGTTGGAAGAAGTAGCCAGATGAGCCTAGACACTTAAAAGTTATTTTAGCAGGCATTAAATTTGGCTTTTTCTTCATTGGCAAGTAGTTTATTTGCAGTGCGAAGACTAGAATCTCTACACTGGTTGCTTTTTGGCCAAGCACTTTTTAGGTACAGCTGAGCTTGACCAGAGTGATATTTCCTGCAGAATCTGTGCAAAGAAAAAGGAGCGAAGTTGAATGGCATCAACCAAAGAGAGTTTATAGAGGAAGAAATGTAGTTAAACTGCTGGAAGAGTTTCTTAATGAGTCTGTCTTGCCATTTCTCAGACAGCTTGTGATGAATTAAGTGTATTTTGTTCTTCCCTCAGCACTGACTGGAAGGCATTGTGCCTGGTTTTAAGGCACAATGTCTTGTCATGCTTACAGTGTTCCTGATAAATGTTATCTGACTCGACTTCTGATCATCACAGAACCACAAATACAGTGTGGGTTTTGAAGTTCCTAAATTTACGTGCTTACTTGAAACATGAAGGCTCTTGTTTGTGTGCTGACCCTTTGTGCTGAATGTTTCAACGGGAAGCAGATGCCCTCTGCATGTGTCCTGAGCCTGCTCTTGGAGCTGCCTTGGTAGGCACGCGCACACACCGTCTTCTGTTTCAGCAATGGTAATATTGGGGAAATCCAAACAGTGATACTTGCCCAGTGTAAAAAAGTGCACCAGAAGCTGTTTTAGAATCAAGGACTTGGTTGTATTTATTGACCTTGAATTCTTTTGCACACTGCACTCTATTTGTGATTTTAATTTACAGTACAGGGTCTATACAGGAGCTGAGTTGTTTTATATGCATTCCTTTGAGGATAAGAAAACAATACCAGTATTAAAATGGTAAAACATCAGGAAATGGAGAACTGGAATTCTTTTGCATACCTTCATAACTATGAGTAATATTGTAGCAGAGCATGAATTGGACTTTTTCATATAAGATTCTTTGCATATCTACTTTAATATATCCAGTGGAGTTCTGCTTTAAGAGTTACAAGGTTTTGGGTTTTTTTAATTTTAAAATTGAAGTCCAGTAAATCAAACGCAGTGCATTTTTGTATTTTAAGGAGACTTGACATTCTAACTCGGTTCACTAGCCGTGCTAAGAGAGGCAAATCTGTTTCAAGTATTACATGTACGTTGGACTCGACGATCCAGTGGGTCTCTTCCAACCTGGTGATTGTGTGATTCTGTTTTCACACCAGTTTGCTTAAAGGAAGTGGGCTCATTAGGTACAGCTTGTACTAATCTACCCATGATCGGTCCCATGGCCAAATCATACCAGAAGTACTTTGTCCTTACTGATGCTTCATTGCTTTTTGACATGGCTCTGATTTCTGGGATCATACCTCATTCATTCAGTGTGAAGTTAATCATTCCAATTCTTTCTTTCCTGTTAAATTGTGAGAATGCTTCCATCCTTCTGCACTTACTGAATTATAAGAAGTATTGAAGATCTGTTAACTCTTGTGACTTGAAATGTATTTGTGCTGCATAGTTCTAGTGAAACCGGAGTTCAGGTGTGCCGTTTAGAATAATGTGATGAAGCTACTCTATAATCTGGGTGAAGGGAAGGCTAAGTGACAGTCCACGTTAATTCTGCAGTGAAGAAATCCTGAAATACTTCTGTGGAAAAGCAGCGTTTCTTCTGTATACTTGGGTTTCCAAACACATCTCACACAGGAATAGTGTTCACAGAATGAAGTTTGTAATAACGTAACGTTGGGAAACCATTTGTAACAGATCTTGTAATGCAGAAGCCAAAAGGGGACCCCCCCCCCATCACTACATTTACCTAACCCTATAACCTTAAAAGATATGTAGCTTCTTCTGCTGTTGCTGTGGAAGCCACACAGGTGGTCAATCTTGATTTTTTTCTTTCTGGTAAATGAGATAAAGAATGGAACAGGAAAATAGCATTGAAACTAGTTCAATTTATTTTTGCCCCTTGGAAAAAAATTTCTAAACTTGTTCAAGGAATTGCCTTAGTTCTGAAGTTGCTTACAAAAAAGAGAAGATAACTTTATTGCAGTTTCTGTAGTATCAGTATACCTTTTAGAATGGTATTCACCATATCCCTTAGCAGAGTGAACTGATAAACCAAGCAACAGGCAGTCACCTGCTTATGTGTGTAAAATAGTGTTGTAAATAACCTGTAGTTAAAATCTGGCTGTATGTGTATGAAAAAAATTGCATATCTGTACCTAATATACTCTACAATCTCTGTACCTAGTAAACAACGTTAAAATGAGTTCTCTTTCTTAGTTACTTCCTTGAAAGACTTGGAAATGTAGGCCTTGTGCTACTTTTTTCAAAGCCAACCAGCCAGTTCAGTTGTGGTTGGGCCGACTATTCTACACAATAACCAAATATAAATGTATTTGAGTCTTTTTACAAACTCTGGAGTTTAAGAAAACTTGACCCCTTGTGTTTAGTGACATTCTAATGGTATCTTGTTCTGAATTAAATCCCAGGCTAACCTGTGCTTTGTGGATGTAGACAACCATTTCATCGAACTACCAGAAGACTTACCCCAGTTCCCAAATAAACTTGAGTTCGTTCAGGAAATTTCAGAGATACTAATGGCTTTTGGAATTCCACCTGAAGGAAACCTTCACTGCAGTGAAAGTGCCTCCAAGATGAAGAGCCTCAGAACATGTGACCTGGTTTCTGATAAAAGAAATGGGAACATAGCAGGATCTCCTTTGAATTCCTATGAGCTGCTAAAGGAAAATGAGACTATTGCAAGACTCCAAGCACTTGTAAAAAGAACAGGTGTGAGTCTAGAAAAGGTAAGCTATGAAATTATATGTGTTCTCTGGACGTGCAGTAGGAGGTCATCTCAAGTTGTGGTCCAGAGTCTTTGTTTGTCTGTCTTCACTATTACAAACTTGATGTTAATGTGTTCACAAACCTTGTGAATATCTGTGGAGACAATGGCAGACTTGACGAAGAGGACAAGTGGACTTTAATCCCACAACATCTAGGGAAAACTTTGGCTGGACCCCAAGTGTTTCTTTGTCAGAATATGTTTAAAAATACACCTTGCCTCGTTTATTCATGCTTTTAAGATTGATTCTAAATTTACACCACTTCCTTATAATTTGCATAGCTAAAACTGGTATCCAAGTAATCCTGAAGGTGGCATCTAGTTTTGGTTTCTATACGTAACTTTCGTTGTGTGTAGAATGTGATAATTTTCTTTGTATGCTTGCCATAGGGATACTGTCATGCTTTTCTGGTTGATGTTTTCAAGTGTATTAGTGTCTGATTCCTAGCGAGTATACACAGCTTGTGGTGACCCAAGTTGGATTTTTTTTGGGCAGTCAGAATCGGGAAAGAGTTGTGGCCTGGATAAAAGTTGTAGCCCTTTTTGCATAAAAGTTATTACCTGAAAGACTGCTGTGGGGTTATATTTGAGCCTGTGTGGAATGAAATGAAGATTTCCTCAGCAAAGGTTTTATTTCTTGCATTTCTTTAAGCTTTCTTGGCCAGCTCTTTGTTGCTGAGTTGGATCCCTGTGTTTCAGTGATCTGTAACTTGGGCTACAGATGGGGCCAAAGAGAGAAATTGTATGACCTACAATAGAGTCAGGAGGGAGCTACAAGGGGATTAAAATAAGAAACGTTTTGTTGCCAGGCAGGATCAGAAGCTCAAATTAACTGTATTCTCTTATCAGGTTTTTATTTTGCTTTGTTTTCTTCTTGTTCAGGGGAAAGTTGATTAGGAGCTTTTGTTCTTATGCTGAATGGATTGGCAAGTGATGGGAAAAGTACAAGTCCTTTAAATTTCTTCTGAGTTTTTGCACATTCAGACCTTGTTTATTCTGTACTCTCTTCTGTAGTAATTGAAGTCCTGTGTCACTAGCCTCTTCTGTGCAGACAGCGTTATATAGCTTATAACTGTCAAAATTTTCGCAAATATTTAAATAAAAAAGCCTGTTTAATGCCAAATGCCTGATTAATGAGGAATGTGTAGATGCCAAGTGCTACTTAACAGGTGCAGGGAGAAGAACTGGCTGAATAGCAGAGCTCTCTCTAGCAGAGAGCATGGCTGTAGGATGCTATTTATAGCTGGCCTAGACTGCTATAACCAAGGTGCTTTAAGAAGCTTGGGACAGCTGCAGCAACTGCATCATTGTGCAGATGTTGTAAACCTAGATATTATGTTTAATTATGCGTGGCAGTGCCTCTTATAATAATTAACAGAGGCAGATGTGTGTTCAAGTTAGTCCCTGAATGCTTGTGGCTTTTATATTTTTTTTCTAGATATTTGGTTCTTATCAAAACTAATACAAATTGAATATCTGAATCTCGTTGCTGTTTTCATAAGCCTTAGCCCAAATGTTAACTTAAGCCGCATTTTATTTCATTAAGGATTACTCTGGGCTGTGTAGTGATGAATTCTGTGTTACACTGCTGAGGACTTAGTTTATAGGAATTTGTCTAGTGGACACATACAGCTTCTATCTACTGTGCATTCTATCTTCATTTGAAAGCTGGAACATATTAAACTTGGACCTGCATTGCGCCAGACGGAAATATGTATTTACTGAATGCGCAGGGGTAGTAAAAACCCTTAAAAATCTGTGCAGGGAATTAAAGGGTAAAAGAAAGTAAATTAAGTGTATGGCATACATGGGCACATATGTAGTTATTTATCCTTTTTTCAATCTAAAGCATGTCCAGTGCAACCAATACTGAAGTGGTTCATTATTGAAAGTAGAACTTCTGCAGACAAATGTTACTTTTTAGATTTTTTTTTTGATGTTGCCATTTTATTACAGTGCTTGAAACTAAGAATTGTTTTATTGGTATATTGAAGTGAGGAGGAGGAGCTGAATGGCAGGTTGAAAACTTGTATACCCAAAATACCTGACAAAGCAACAATGCAGACTTTTTTTTTTTTGTGTTCCCTTATTGTCTCAGTTGGAGGTGCGAGAGGAGACCAGTAGCAAAAAGGATCTTAAAATTCAATGTGATGAAGAAGAATTCAAGATTTACCAGCTGAACATTCAAATCCGTGAAGTTTTTGCCAACCGCTTTACACAAATGTTTGCAGATTATGAAGTATTTGTCATTCAACCCAGTCAGGACAAGGAGTCTTGGTTTACTAACCGGGAACAGATGCAAAACTTTGATAAAGTAAGTTATTATTAGTGAAAATGAGTTTTGGTTTTTGTTTGTTTTAACCGATGGGATTCATGACTTTTCTTAATAGATAAAGCCATGACCCCATGTATCACTAAAATACACGTATACCAAATGTATCCTAGCTCTTTTATAGGGAAATTCAAGATCTAGTTCTTCAAATTTTACTGCTGTCTTCTTTACTGGACATCAGATGTTTATCAGCAGGATAGTTTGTGTGGGTAAAGATTATGCCTGCTGAAATGTTAATCTGATTACCATCAAAGTGTATGAAAAGGTTCACATCAATATTATGAGTTTGAACCCAGCCAGAAGTTCATGGTATCGACCCCTGAGTTACTCTCACTGTGGTTTGCTGGGATTCCGCTGAAATGTTTCAAGAATTAGGGAAATAGTAAAAGAGGAGTTTAACAATCATTGTGCTCTGTAGTAGGTGATTGCCATGAAACTGAAGATTTCATGTAGACTGCCTGTTTCAGAGGTAGAATTGGTGTGCATAATAAAACTGAGCTTTAAGTGGCACCAAAACACTGTAATATATCTCTGATTAGAAAAATCAGTGCTTTTGGTGGGTGTTTCTCTTTGCAGACTCCTAAATATTCTTTTTCTATTATTGTCTGTTAGGCATCTTTCTTGTCGGACCAGCCGGAACCTTACTTGCCTTTCCTCTCAAGATTTCTGGAGACCCAAATGTTTGCATCTTTTATTGACAATAAGATTATGTGCCATGATGAAGATGATAAGGACCCTGTTTTGAGAGTATTTGATTCTAGAGTGGATAAAATTAGACTGCTAAATGTTAGGACACCGACTCTACGCACATCTATGTATCAAAAGTGCACAACCATTGATGAGGCTGGTAAGTGTAACAAGCCGCTTTCTTGACGCTTAGGAAAATTCGACTAGTCAGTGCTGTTTGTTGTAGACATGTTAAAGTTAAGTAATGATTCATGCTTTGACACCTCAAAAAATAGAACAAAAAAGCTGAGGTGTAAAGCTTAAGTGGGAAACTAAATAGTACATAGGAAGCTGAGATCTGAGATGAAATTATGTAAAGCTTAATTGTGCTAAGCTGTTTTCCTTCATGCTTTGTGTGAAAAATGTTGGAGCTTAAGATTAACAATTTTCTCCATTTGGTGTCAGTGCTTTAATATGTAATAAACTCTTGTACTAGTGTACCTGCTAGGTTTAGTAAGGAACTTCCACCTACTCTCTTAATTTTAAGAGATGCACTTTTAGTTGAGTATGTGTTATTATAGATATATATCCAATTAAGACATGTTTAAAAAAATAACTTTCTTGCCATTTCAGAGAAATCTATTGAATTAAGGCTAGCAAAAATAGATCACACTGCAGTCCACCCACACTTGCTGGACATGAAAATTGGACAAGGAAAATATGAGCTTGGGTTTTTTCCCAAGCTTCAGTCAGATGTTTTATCTACTGGACCAGCAAGCAACAAGTGAGTAAGCTAGGGCAACATGTGCTGCACGTTGGTGAGAATCATAGAATAGTACTAAAGCAGAGATACTAGAGAGCAAATTCAGTGTCTTTTTTATTAAAGTGACAGATTAGATAAAGCGGGTTGTGGTTGGTTGCTTTTGTTGTTATGTCTCTTGCTTTATTCTTTTTTTTTTTTCTTTTTAAAATCTGAACTTTCAGAAGCAAATTGACTTAAGAAAGCCCTGTTACGTTTAAGCGTATAGTTGATGTACTTTGAGTTACTTATTATTACTGTTGATATAAAAGCAGATCTCCTTATCACATTTCAGCTGAGAGCTAGCAACTATTTTAGGATACCTGGATACCTTCTTATAAAAACTTTGATGGAACAGGAAAAAGGTGTATGTTGTAACTGGATATTATAAAAAAAATGGAAAACTACAACACAAGTATATATGATGTAATTTTCTGAAATCCTTAGATTACCCAGTGTTGGATTCGTCTACAGAGATTGTTTGTGTGCATTTGCAGCTGCACTCTGTCTGATGTAATTGATGTTGACGTGTTCGATATGTAATAAGATAGAAACTTATTTCCCCCAGTGCTGCTCCCCTTCACCTAACTCTTGACATATCCTTAGTAATATTCCTCTATATGTAGATGGACAAAGAGAAATGCTCCAGCACAGTGGAGGCGAAAGGACAGACAGAAGCAACACACAGAGCACCTGCGTCTTGACAATGACCAGAGAGAGGTGAAAACTGTTCAACTATAGAAATCTCATTTTTTTTTTCTGTTCCTAACTGTCTGAAAAATACTCTGTAACCTTTATGAAATGTCTAGACAAGTACTTGCAGTTCATCTCTCATCTCATGAAATACAGATTAAGTTCCTGGTCCTTAGCAGATCAGAATACTTTGCTTATTCTAAAAGTTTTGCCATTTTTACCCTCTCAGGACCAGATTATTTCATCCCATGTATAGGAGAGTTCCCTGAAAATGCCCTCTATAAAACAGCTTTAAATGTGTGTGTGTGGGGGGGGGGGGGGGGCGTAGTTTTTTTTCCAAAAAAAGGGTAGTGGGTAAGGGGGGAATTAATTGTAACAGTTCTTAGCCACCTGTTGCCTGTCTCCAGTTAACTTATGTTTCCAGTTACCCTATGTTTCTTTTGTATGTTTGATGAAGGAAGGATAGTCATCTCTAGAGAGTGATTAATATCATGCTAAAATCAGAATTGCTGCCTTTTGGAGTTGCTTGTTGTTCCTTCTGTAGACCGTAAAAGAATTCTCAAGGTGGCAAATCGTCACACAACCTCATGCTAAGGTTGGGAATGTGTCCCCCACCCATATTGTCAGCTTTGTGTCTGCCTATTTTCACACAAAACAGTCTGATGCTGATATATACAGATTCTGAACTGATAACTTCTCTCACCAGTGCTTCTACAGCTGGCACAGTTATTATTTGTGCTGAAGGGATTTTGAAATATCTGGGTGACGTGAACTAATTCAAGTACACTTTTGGATTCATATGATAGACTGCAAACTGTTACACTGAGTGTTGACTTATGGGTCATTCCAAGTATAATCTGCTTTAAAATATCAGAATTAAGTTTTTTGTTTAGTACCCTCAGAGCTTTACTACTTCTGTTTCAATGAGTGTTATTCACTGAGGATGTTATTGTCTTGCCTTGTTAAACATCTTCAGAAAAGCTTTGTTTGGAATTTTGAAGTAGTCTTGTGTCTGCTAGGATAACGTCAAAATCAAATATCTTTGTCTGTCCAGGCAATTCTTTTATGGTAGCGATGAGTTTAATTGCCTTTCCAATGTACGCATTTCCAGACGTTTATTATTGGTTTCCTAAATTTTTGTTGAAGTATAGCATCATCTTTGTCACCTAGAATCATGTAATAGGAGAGTGTCTGCATAATAAAAAAAAGCAATGAGTAGTTTTTGGCTTTGACATGTTCCAAATGCTCTGATAACTCGATAGTATTTCTTAGATGCAACAGAAGTGAAGAATAGTTGATTTGTAACCTTATTATTGCTTTTAAGAATGACAATGTTTAGCGCATGTAAACCTCTGAGATTTCAATTAGGTAATTACAAAGGCAAAAAATCTACCTCTAATGTCTGGGTTTGTGGTTTGTTTTGTTTTTCAACTAACTCAAATAATTTCTGTGAAATAAAAACTATGAATACATGCTCAGGTGAGCATACTAAGTGCCAGGATAATCTGTACTGTTGTGTGAAGAGTTTTATGCTGTACCTTGTTGATGACTTAATACTGATCAGACGCTGGCCCCTCCCTCAGGTAAACCAGAGTTCCCTATTAAATCAGAAAGAATGGGGAGGGAGCCCTTTGAGATGGACACCAGGGATCAGGCTGAGCAGGAGCCAGTTGCTTCAAAATAGACTGTTGTGAGTTTTAGGCAAATTGAAGCTTTGGAGCAGCCAACAGAAGTCTCTTGGATTGAGACTTAGCGGCTTTTAGCTTGCAAATATTTGTGCCCAGTGGAGGGCAGAGTTTGCATCAGTCCAATGATGAAACACCATCTTTTCTTTTTTCCTTTCAACTTCTCATTACTTATGAATTTGTTTTTATGTTTAATGCTTGAGAGATATGTATTGTATTATGTCTTCACTCTTTTCTGTTTTGCATGCTTGCTTTTATTACTTCATATGTGCTAACCACTTTGGCTTTACATGGTCTGCTTGGCTTTTTGCTACCAACTTGTCGTGCCAGCACCTGGACTTTTCCATGTCAGAGCTTCAGTTGCAGTTATGTTTAGACTGGGACCAGCATGATTGGCCCTTCATACCCTCTATAAAATCTGTGTCAGAGCATTATCTGGTATGTCCAATGCACAATATGACTGTACTCCTAGTTTTGGATAAAGATGCATAATTAAATGTGTATGTCATAGTTCTTTAGTACAAGGCTGATGGAGGTGTGGTTTTCCCTCTTTGCAAAGACCACATCATGTTTCATAAATCTCTCTTCACTAACTTTTCAGTGGGTCACTATTTCAGTGTAAGTTAGAGAAGTTACCTGTTAGTCAGAAATATTTACCGATTATGAGTATTCTGTCAGTGCCTGTACAGGACTTTCTCTTTATCCCTTATTCAGTTAGCTTTATCCAAACCAATGTGTTCCGAACCATTTGCGAAATTATTCTTGTCTCTGAGGTGAAAACAATGGCAACTCCTCAATGGCAGTAATGGGAGCAGAAAAGCTCTTTCAAATATAATGAGCTCAGGAAATTATTTTGCTCATAAATACAGATGGGTTACAACCGAGAGCTGTTAGCAGCATTTTGCAGCTGCATCTTGAAACACTGGGAAGGGTGCATAAAAAACAAGAGATTTGCAGGAATGCAGGACGTGGCACAGATCTCAGAGCTTGTCAAGCTCCAAGCAAGGTTTTCTTGCAGTCCCCACGTAGACTAGTCTACCACTTGAATAGTCTTGGTCTGGGTAATTATTACAAACTTTCATTTTATATGAAAAAATAACAACAATTCTCAGTGGTAGAGGGAGTAATTGAAAAATCTATGCATCTAAATATCCTTAGCAGGTTGTATTGCGTTTTTGTTATTCCACAACGTGTGTTCTAATATTAGATAGAGGATGTACATGGGGGGTTGATCTCCAATGATGTAGCCTTAAATGTCTCAGATAAATTTAATACTGGATGTTAAAAGGGACCTTTCCTCATCATTGCGCAGGGTGGGTTATAAAGATAAATTTATCCTTTTCACTTTGCAAAACAGTCTCACTTCCACTCTTATATGTATTTGTTAATTTTCTACCCCAATACAGAAGTATATTCAAGAAGCCAGGAATCTGGGCAGCACTATCCGGCAGCCCAAACTGTCTAACCTCTCTCCATCGGTAATTGCACAAACAAACTGGAAGTTTGTGGAAGGCTTGTTGAAGGAATGCCGAAATAAGGTAATATAGAGAATATTTCTGTTCTTTTGCACCTCATATCCATCCTTAATGGACCGTTGCTTGACCAATATATTTGACACCCTCCTCCACCCTCCGGCTTTCATCATAGGTTTCTGCTTTATCCATGTAAAGATTTTTGCATGGTAGTGAGAAATTAATGAAGAGAGAACATATTTAGAAATTCAGCAAGGAGTGGAAACTTTATCAAACAGATTTATGATAGAGAATGTGAAGTGAGAGAAAGGGATTGAATATTCTGAGGAGTCTTTGTCATCCTGCTGCCTGTGTCTATTACAGCTTAGTTCGGTTATCACTAATGACAGCATACTATTTCAAAAAGAATGAATACTCCAAAAGAGGAAGTTGTGGTGAATATGCAGGAGCTTTTATTATACCTAAAGGAAGTGGGTTAACTAAATTCTGAAACATAAGTTTTCAAGCACTTAATGAAGAAATTTGGCATAAGTTTGTAGACATGCATGTGCTTGACAATATATTCATCTGAAGTAAATGTTAATGTTTATACTAACACAGTAAAGAGGGTAATTGTCAAATAGACTCATTCTTGCCTTGAGTCAGTGGAGCAATTGTATATAACTTTTTGTAAAACTGTGTTTAATACATGCATCTATTTCTGATTTCACTTCAGTTTTCTATGTCTATGAAACTGTCCAAATAATCTCCTTCACTTAATAGAGGCATATGATAGTGTAAATCCTTGGGGGTAGACTTGGCTCTGTCACTGTGGGAATGCAGCTCTGGGGAATGTAGTGAACCTGCTGTTAGAAGAGAGAGAAATTACCAGGGGAAGTGAGAAGGAGAAGAAGCTAGAGACTAACTTAGAGTTCTTCATCTCAACTAAGACTGTGCATAGGAGCCTAAGGGAGTACTACTCACTTGAGAGCTAGGCTAGAATAGCAATAAAGATGAAAAAAACGTGTAAAAGATGAGCAGAAGCTATTCCATAGTAATTTTTTTTCCCTCCAGGTAACTATATGTTGAATATATTGTGACTGTGAGAACGTACTTCAAGAGTTTTTGGGAGCTTTGTAGACCAGTATGAAATTGTGCATGATTCAGGAGTAGGTGGCTTATCAGGGAAACTCAAGGAGATATATTCCAGAATGGATTTGATTTAAATGCAAAGACCCTTCTAACGGAACAGATTCTTCCAGGAACAAGTTTCTCCCCTGCTACTTGGAAGCACCTTCAATTTCCCTGGAAGGAAGTGGACATAGCATACTGCTCCTAGTCCAGCTCTCAGAAACACCCAAGCCTGCCTTGAAAGGCCCTGCTGCTTAGTGTTTATCTTGTTGATGTGTGGGCTGCTGTTATCTTTGGTAGGGTCACTCTGTGAAGACTTGTGTGTCTATTTGCAAGCCCTTTGTGAGATAGAGGAAAGAGGCTGTAAAGTGAACAATGCTGGTGTTGCTGTAGCTTGGAGAACAGGGATAAGAGAAATGCAGTCTTGTACTAGCTTCAAAAATACTTCATACAGCCACCTATTCTGCCACATCTTTGCTATCGTGTGCTTGTTGATTTCTTAGAAAGAGTAAGTGGTCTTGGAAATTCCTGCAGAAAGAACTAACTGTCTTTTGCTTTGTCCTTTTTGAGACCAAGAGGATGTTGGTTGAAAAAATGGGTCGAGAAGCTGTGGAACTAGGTCATGGTGAAGTGAATATCACAGGTGTAGAAGAGAATACCCTGATTGCCAGTCTGTGTGACCTCTTAGAAAGGATATGGAGCCACGGTCTGCAGGTCAAACAGGTGAGGACCAAATATTCCCCTATATTGCAGAGCGCACACTCCTGAAGTCATGTTATGCTCTTCCTTCCTCTGCTTTCAGAGGAAACCTTTTATGTGTATATGGATGTGTTGGAATACTTCTGTCACTCCCCAGGCTTTTTTCATGTCAGTTACTGCCCCTTTGTCTGTCTCCACTTTTTGCTCTGGGATGTGTGCAAGTGCACGTGTAGATGTGTTCCACAGATTATTTCTTGGAAGATTTTCTTTTTGTTTTATCTATGTTGTTTCTTTGTTGGTTTGGTTTGTGAGTTTTGGTGGGGTTTTTTAATGGGATAGTAAATAAAACTATTTCTGTGTTCTTAATGTTTCCATTATTGAAGTTGCACGAGCTATAAGGCAGCGTATACTGAAGGTGCTGTCAGTGGGATATGGCATGGGGAATTTATTTTCATAAAGGATAATTTAGCTTTTAAGAGTAAACCCCTTGCTAATTTTGTTCTTCCTGAATGGCATAGGGATAGTTACATGATATTTACAGGAACACTGATTAGCAGTGGTGTTCTTATGACATTAATAATTGTCCTGCTCTTCTGTTTGGAATCACTAGTGGGACTAGATGGGGTTTGGAAATTCTTTATTCTTTCCTCCTTCTTTGTAGAAAGGTATAGCAAGGACAGATTATAGCTTTTTTTTTAGGAGAATGTGCGGAATAAATATACATAATACAGGCAACTGTAATTCAGTATCTCTATTCCCAGCACCCAAGCACCAGTGTTTAAATCTGCTCTCCTTCAAACTATCTAGCAGTTCTCTATGTGAAGATTTATCATGTGATTCTCTCCCTTCCCTCTTGTATATCACTTAGGATAGAAGCGGTACTGCTTTCATCTTAGAAGACAGAGCATCAGTATACTCTGCTTCAACTCAGATTTGGGCCTTTCAGACCACCAGACGGCCAACCCTACATAAGGTTAATGCTTTGGATTGATTGCAGATGTTGGCAAACAGTGCTGAATGGTGGAGTAAATAAGAGTGGTGGAATATAATAGCGGCCTGATGGAGGAGGCACAGTGCATCTTGTATTATGATTCACAGTTTAAACAAACAAACAAAAAGAAGATACCATCAGGTCTCTGTGTGCTCTGGCCTTTATTAAATATGCAAAATCCTTCTCGTTTATACATTGATTTTAATTTTCAATCACGTGCCAAGGAAGACTCTTCTTTCTCAATTGACCATAGTAATGAGGATAACTTTCCTTTCACCAGTCCCTGCTTTTACCTATTCCCTGCTGATGAACCTTGATAGTCCTACATTAGCTACCTGCTGACTTTTTCCACGTGCAAAGTGAATCCTCACTTTTCTTTGCCCAGAGCAATGCAGGGGAGTTGTCAGATGTAGGGTCTAATGTAGCGTGTGCTTTTGGAAGGCCTTGATTATTCCCTTGCTGTCTCACTGCTTCCCATAGACTAGCTCCCTTTCCCTTATAGATAGAGCTTGCATTGTCATTGCTATTTGGTGAAGTAAAAGGAGAGTAACATGATGTTATAGGAATACTGCATGAATTCTTACATTTATCATGATTATTAACATATATTTGCTGCAGGATACTTTGCTGCTTTGTGTGATAAGTTGCACTTCTGCTTGCTGTGGCAGCTAGTTGCTGAACGCCAGACTGTATGTGCATGTTTGTGTTTGTTGAGGGAAATGCGAGTTGGGATCTGACTATTCCGCGACTGATGTTTTTCACGCTCTCTTTTTATGTTTTTATGAAGACTTGTTATTTAACTTTCTGTGTTGGGTCTGTCAGGTACACATAGGAGGCATGGAGCTTCTCTGGATTTTTTTTTTGTTTACAGCTTCACCACTGAATGTATGTTTTCAATTGATTTCTCTCAACGCGGATGTTACAGACACTCTAGGCTTTAAATTCTGGAGGGATGCCCCTTCTCAAAGAGTCCCTCGTGGTTGTTAATTCCTCATGTCAGCTGTAGTGAGCTGTAGGATCCAAGTGTTTAGAGACTTTTAAAGATAGTTTTTTTTTTTTAAAAGGTACTTCAGAGTTGAATCATAATTACTGCACCTCCAGGAAGGCTCTTAAATGATTTGAGATGACATTGATGGTGCTGAATTGGCAATTCTTGCTTTAGAGTCATAGTTTCTTTCATCACAAAGTTGTAAATAAAAATATGACTTTATAATGACTGCTGTTCTAAAATGCAGAATTGCCAAATCTTTAACTATTTCAAGTTAATGCAATAATTTAGGAAGATAATAAATAATGCTAATTAATTTCCTCTCTAAGTAATTCCAGTTAATGTGCTGAAAAGCCCTTGTTCAATTACTGCTGCCTTTTTGTGGCTTTTCAAGGTTTTTATTTGTCATGCAGAGTGTTTCAGTATGAATCCAAGAATCTTTTTAGTTTGCCAGCAAAGATTTCCTCACACTCTGCTGGAAGCCACCAGAGGTTTAAGAAAGCAACATAATGAGCAAGGTGCACCTTTTGATGTAATTTGACAGATTTATCTTGGCCTAAATACCAACTTTTAATTTGGTTTTATAACATGTGGAGCTGTAGCATTCTTGCTGATAAACTTTCATTGTCCTACTTGTGTTCTGGGTTGTTTTTTCATGTTTTGTTTGATTATCCAAGTCCTTTGCTTGATGAAATTGAGGGAGACCTTTTCAAGTTATGAACATTGACAGCACACACTTACAGCCCTAAATTACCCTGAAAGGAACAAGACTGGTTTGGGTCTAAGATGATCTACTCGGGTTGGCTCTGTATTGCTTGTCATTTCACTACTGGAGAGGCAGGGAGGGAAAGAGACATTGTGCAGGTTACAGCCTCAGACTTACAACTCTACTTGCACATAGTGTTTTTCAAGCCTTTAAATGTTTTCTTGTTGCATTAATAAGCTATAAGAAATGGAAGTTCAATTGACTTTTTCCTGTTAGCAGAATCATTAGATCCCAATAGTTTGACTCTTGCTTTTCTTTCTCAGCCTCCTTACAACTCATAGACACCTCCAACTTGTCTCATTTTGGTTTTTACCGACAACTTTATAGGGAGAAACATACTTAAAGCAAGTTTTTTGTATGGTTGATATTTTCAATGAAGATTTAAACTTTTTTATTTTTTTAAAATTAATCTGATAATGATATCTTTAACTAGCATTTTTTAAAAATTTTAGGGAAAATCTGCTTTGTGGTCTCATCTGTTACACTACCTAGAAAATCGACAGAGAAAAGCTGCATCAGGCAGCTTCAGTACCTCAGGTAAGATTGGCTTTCACTGGAAGATTATTATAAAAAAAACTATGAGCAAGAGCTGCCTGCTGATTTGCACCGTGCAGAGATTGTTTCCTTGGAAATATCTTTCACTCAATATAACTGAGTCAAATATTCTATCTGCTGCAGAATTAATATGGGCCTGGTACATTGTTTCCATATATTTTGTGAAAGATAAACTTGTTTGTTGGGCACATTTGTTTGGGTCTGGTATCTGAGTACTGCAGTAGTCGGATATCTGAAATATCTTATGTTTCAAAGAGAGACTCTAAGACTGATTGCTCCGATACACCATCCTCCGTATGACACACAGTCACTGTGTGACTGGCAAGGCATATTTTTGTTATGGATGGGGGTGGAAAGCAAGTAGAAGCATATAAAATTGTGCTTTGCATCCTGAAGTTTTACATTCTCTCTTGAAAAAACTGGTTTGTAAGCTTATTGTTTAAAAAGAAAGACATTTTAAAAAATACAAAAAACACTGAAGAAATGTGTTTTAATTTTTGTTCTATTGAGTATTGCAGTAGAAGTAATATTATATGCAAGATCCACTGCTATACTGTTTCTAAGGTTAATCATGTATTTTTTTTAAACGCTTGTGTCAGATAGGGACATAGGTTAAAACTTTGGAGAGAACAGTGGATTTGGGGGAGTGATGGGTGACTTCTTTTATTTTTTAGTTTTATTTTTAAAGTTGCTGTAGGCAAAGAGCTGCACAAGGTACTGTAAGCAATTAAGCCCACAGTTCTGTAAAGTATTACGTTTTCCTGAGTGTCACTTCATCCATAGTAGTTTTATATACCAGGCTGAAATCACAATCAGTTTGATGCTTTCGAATTTGTGATTGAAGGCAGGGACTGTATTTAATATACAATTTGATTCCAGTGTAGAATTCAAAAGATAAGAGTAATAATAGTAATTTAATTTGTTTAAAAAACCCCAAAATGTTGTATTTTACTATGTAATGGTGTTACGGGAGTGAGCGAAGTGATAGATTAGTCAAGCATGTGGTGTGTGGTGTACTCAATAAAAACATATTGAATACTGTTTTCTGGTGTCAACAGTGCCAGTCAGTTTTACTACAGAGAAAGAAAATAGGGTAGTCTTTAGAAAATAATACTTGATTAGTATATATGTCTTAAGCCATTTAATGTCATACGAATTTTAGCTCAGTGTGTGCTGATCTGCATAACCATCTGTGTAGCATATTAGATTTTCATATCATTTGAAGTGTAAATATGCCACAATATCTTCTCAAAGCAGTGAGTCACCAATAACAGGAAAGTGCAAGTTGGTGTTAATCCACCTTCCCTTTTATATTGATTTTAAAATCTTGCAATAGATTTCTACTAACAAGAAATTCTGTTCTAATGAATCTAGGAATACTTCTAGATTCAGAAAGGAGAAAATCTGATACCAGTCCAGTCATGTCACCTCTTAGAATCTCTCTTATCCAGGATATGAGGTGAGTTTAAACTATTAAAGCCAACACAGAAAACCCATGAGGCTTGCATACTTCTTTCTGTGTACAGAGAGAAAAGTCTGTTTTGTGTATCAGGAGGGGAATGTGGGGAGGGAACCTGCTGAACTGTTTCCAAGTGTATATAATGCAACCTTTTCCTTGACCTTTACAAAAATGTTTCATACTGAGCAGCGTTTGTGTTGTCACAACTACTAACTTACAGAAATACCCTGACACAGTTTTTTGTGTAAGTGTTTTATTTCTGAAGAGATATGGGTGTAGCGTGTGTATTTTCCCAGTCATTGCCAAGTTGGTTATGTAGCTCTGAGCTCATTCTTGCTACTTAGTGAAGAAAGCAGTTTAAAGAACTTGTTTGATCTAAAGATTGAGTTGAGTACTGTAATGTGAATAAAACTATATTTTTGCTCAATGCCGTCTTTTCAGTATATCAGAAAACAATATGCAGAACTTCTAAATTGATTTTGAAAGGATTATTCTTTTCTTCTTTTTCCTTACCCGTTGAGGGTTTTCAAGGGACATCCTTGTCCTTTCCAAATACGTCCCTTGTGTCTTGCATGCAAGGAAAGCTACTACTGAGCATGCAAAGAGAGTATTTAATTTTCCAGAGCACTCAGCCATAAATATTGCAGTGGTAAGGTCCAGAATGATTCTTAAATCATGTGAAGCAGTGGGCCTGGTTTAGAATTTTGTAAATAGGGTACTGCATTGCAGATATTTCCTTTTCAGGCTCTTATTCTTTTTCAGCTAAATATGGAAGGAATTTATATACTGCTGAATTTAAAGATGGTCATGCCTCTCTTTCCAGTAGTTTGGCTGGTATTTTGTGTTCTTGACAAAATTCTTTCTTCAGTCTGGTTTGGTTCAAAAGAACTGTCACGCTTTGTGAATTCTGGGCAGTGTCTTTTGTTTTTCTTTTTTTCTTCTCAGGCACATCCAGAACATTAGTGAGATCAAAACAGATGTTGGCAAGGCCAGAGCCTGGGTTCGTCTCTCTATGGAAAAGAAGTTGCTCTCTAGGCATCTAAAACAGCTGCTGTCAGATCATGAACTCACCAAGTAAGATGGTTTATCTTGGGCAAAGCTTTTAAAAATTAAGCGTGTTTAGTTGTTTGACCTCAAAAACCCAGAACGGCCTGTTCTTCCATATACTCAGCAGCATACAAAAGGAGTAGCACACACTAGCCTTCCAAGTGTGTCTCTGTATCAGTGTATGAGATATTTATGATTTATGATTCAGTGCTGGAGTTCTTCAGATACCGAATCAGTTCTGTCAGCGTAGGACTGTCTGCGACTTTGAGGTGAAATGTTCAAAAATTACTAGAGATTAAATGAAATGGGGCATAAATCCAAAAGCTGCTACTTTGCTTAGGGAAGCTTTTTATTGTAGACTCCTTTTTGTAACTGTGGGATATTTTCTTTTCCTTGGATTGTTTGTGTGTTTTAGCAATTGCAGTTTAGGACCCTGTATGCAAATCTGTGCACTGATCACCTATTGGGCAGATTTTGATTGTCTAGAACAGAGTGAGACAACAGCAAAACTATGTTTAAAATAAAGTGGCGAGCAAAGGAACACCTTGCATAGGAATAACATAGTTCCTTTATAAGCTTGTGTGCTTTGTGCTGCGTATTTAAATATCCTACTTAAAGAAAGGTGTTCTAGGCAGTGTGGATTTAAAGTGTGCTCCATTTGTTGTTTTTAGAGGATGTGGTGCCAAGTTCAGTGAGGTACTAAAAGTAGTTGTCTAACTTCTGCCATTTTGCAGTTAATGTGATTATGTGGTGTTCTTTTCTGAAGTGACTGTTAGATTTTTTTAATTAATCCATTTTCTTCACTTGGCATTTCCTAAAAAATAAAAGAGCATTGAGATGTGTTTGACTTCTTTCTAGTTTGTAGAGAGGCAAGAGTTAGGGAACAGAAGGAAATCATACATCACTCCTAAGACCTTTACGTGCACGTGCAAACTGAGAATTCTTACACTTTGAAAAGGCAGGACAGCACAAACCCTTAGAGACAGGCTGTCTAAACATGTGGTTCAGACTATTCAAGTGAAACATGGACACAGTCAGCCATGAGACCCTTGTGGGTTTGCTACTCTTGTGGCTACAGGCAGCTTATGTAGGTTGAAGGCTCAGTGTCTTTATTTCCATTGACCATTTCGTGTCAATCTCTAGTGTTATGTTTATGTAGGTAAGAATGTGTATGTGTTAATGATTATTGATGTTTTGCAAATTTCTGGCTTGTGTCCCCCTTGCTGACTCTTTTTTATAATTGATATCTGAAATTGAGGGGAATTGTCAAGCTGCCCACCTGGCAGGAGCAACCTATTGTTGGCTATGTCAACTTTATTATTACCTAATTCATGCATTTGTGATGTTTTGAATGTTCCTCTAGCATCAGCTGGATTTTGATGCATCTTGGCAAGCTCTTTATGATTATTTACCAACACTGGCATTATTTATTGGTTGCTTAATTAACAAAAGTAATGGTGATTGCTGTGTACAAGTGATTAGATTTAAAGAGTATTTTCCCATCAAAATTTGCACCTGAAAAGGCTGAAGTTGTCAATTCTTTTCAAGGTTTCTCAGTTGTGCAAGGCTGATGGTGTTAAAGTCCCTAGTGTGTCTGAGTAATTTCAATAAGTATATAAGATTGTTTCCATTTACTGTGCGTTCTTCTGCGTGGGACTTAGTGTCTCCAGTAGTAAGAGAGGGTTACTGAGCTACATCTTTTGATGTTTCCACTTCAGAGAAGTTGCAGTTCTGTGTGGAGTTGCAGAGTTTGTAACCTAGTAAAAAGAACAGTGGGAGTTCAGGCCCCTTTTGCATGCTTATGACTTTGGTTATGTCAGGAGCCGAGTACTGTCATCACTGAAGCTATTCCCTAGCTTAATGTGTTATAGGCTCTGGGTTATCACCTATAAAGTAATATAAGCAGACAGTCCCAGTGTTTGCCCTAGTGTCCTTTGAAAACAGTCCTGTTAACTGTCTTATGTGCTGGATGACTCTTCAATGGCAGCATCTGCTCGGAGGTAACTTGTGATGACTCTGTTTACTTCAGTTCTGTCATTTTGTGTAGCCGTAAGAAGTCAGAGAAGTTTTTCAAGAAAATACAAAAATACTTTTCCCATCTTTAGGGGAGTTTTTGGGTAGGAGGAGACCCTTAGACCACATCAGAACTTGTTTTTGAGGAGTGGAAAATAGTCTGAACTATTGGACTGGTGCACATGGGAGACTTCAGATTTGCAATGTCAACATATCTTGGCACATTAAATACTGTTGGCTCTACCAGTATCACTTGCCATTTGTAATCGCTTGCGTATTCTTCATAGTTTACCTAATAAATACACCTAATAGAAAACATTTCACTGAAAGCATCTTGTCACTATGACAGATTATTTGTTTTGCTTTGTCAGAAAACTCTACAAGCGTTACGCATTCCTTCGCTGTGATGATGAGAAAGAACAATTTTTGTATCATCTCCTGTCATTCAATGCTGTTGATTACTTTTGCTTTACCAATGTTTTCACAACAATCTGTAAGTATTTGCTTTCACTGGAACTCTGATTTCCAGATTTGGTTGAGTCTCTGTCCAAAATTCTAAACAGCTCTGAGCAACAGGCCTTAATGTAACTGTTCTGCTCCCTTTCTGGTGTCCATCTGTGCATGATGTATCACTGTTTTTATGATCCTTCCTGGTGGGTAGTAGTGTCTCTCTCTGTCCTTAGAGGCTTCTATTTCTAAATGGGTGAAATCATGGGCAGCTTTTGTCCTTTCGACTGGGGGAGAGTTCTCAACAGAAAAATTTTGTGGTAGGCTTGTTTTCATCATGATAAACAAAAACGGTATGGATTGCTAGTTATTAAGTTAAAAATGTTAATTTAACATATGCTAAGAATTAAAAAGAGAACAAAATAACTTTCCCTTTCGTGTGCTCAGCATCCTTTGCCGCACGCCTGTCTCTGAGTTTGGGATAACAATGGAATGGCCATTGAGGGCTACATTCAAACTCTGCAACACATGGAAATACTCCCCACCCCCCACCACTCCCCACATTAAAAAAAAAAAAAAAAAAAGATGCCCTAGAGGAACCTTTTGTGGCTGATACTTAAATATATTACAGAGTTCTCCTGCATTTGTGTGCCTGTTGCCAAAGGATCTCGTTAGTAAGGCAGAATAAGGAAAGACTTCAGCAGGGCTTGTGTGAAGGGACCCCTCTGCCCCCTGGTCCATATTGTGGTCCATACTTGTGTCTATGAAAGGCAAAGCGAGCAGATGTCTAAGCAAAATAGTTTTGGGTCTTTTGAGCCAATTCTGGACAATGCTGAAATCAGGTCTGCTGGATGCAGTTAAATTATCGCTTACTTTAAGACTTTCAGCATGGGAAATAACATGGGAGGCATTTTAGTTCATTCTTTAATGCTGTGAGCATCAAGCTTGAAAGAAAATCTAACCACCAAATGCTTTCTTGAGGGCACTGACAGCTGCGGAGATGCTGAGAGAGAAATGTATTATACACCTCAGCTAAAAAGCGCTAACTGTAATCCACTTAGGCACTATAGAAAAAGGGCAGGACACAAAGAAACACAATGACCATTCAGATAATTAGATTTTGTTATGAAAGTTTGATTATAGAGGGCTGTGCATGAGATGCTAGGTGATTGAAGAGCACATGCTTTTCCTGTGGAGCGCTTGCCTCTTGGGTCAGAGAAGGGACTGTAACTCAGATGATGCTATGCTGAACTAGTCACTGGTAAACCAGGGGACCAGAAGGAGACTGAGTGTGTGCATGGTGCTAGTTAGAGGGGAAAAATATTTTGTTCTTTCTAAAATCAAGAAGTCTTTAACAGCAACTAAGAGCAACATGGCGCAGAGAATCTTGCAGCATTATAATATATTTTCACTGAATTTGTTCAGCCACAGTAGGGAAAGCTGCTGCAAGCAAGCTCTGCAAACAAAGGCTTTGGTTAGTATTTGAATGGGAATTGGTGTTAGTTGTGTAACGTGCGTGCTTGTACAAGGAAGAGGAGGCAGTTAGGGGCTGAGCATTGAGTTGCATGCTGAGCTACAAAGTAGTCTTGGATATCTGAATATTTTGTCTTTACTTCCTTGTCACTGAACTGGAGACAAGTAACCATCTTCATGACATGTTTTGAGGCTGGTAAATGAAAAATTATTATATGTGTATGAAGGCATTATTCCATCCATACTTCTTTTTTCATTTGACATCGTTTTGCTGTCAGCTCTGTTTCTTAATGACTGCTATGTGTACGCTTTCGGATTGTCAATAAGCACATAGGGTGCAAGTGTTTGTATGATTAAATAGCAGCTCTGATGTTGTTTTAGCATTTCTCGGTAATGCAGTATTTTATGACTTACTTTTTCCTCTTCATTAAAGAGGTTCCATAATTATCCTTCTTTGGTTTTGAGTTGTTATTTCTTCTTGTGTTTGCAGTGATACCGTACCATATATTGATTGTTCCTAGCAAGAAACTTGGTGGCTCAATGTTTACAGCCAATCCTTGGATCTGTATCTCGGGAGAACTGGGTGAAACAGGAGTCCTGCAGATTCCCAGGAATATATTAGAAATGACTTTTGAGGTTTGTATTGCTTGATACAAAAAATGTATTGGATATTCTGTTTGTTCAGGTTTAAATTTTCTTCTTGCTGTACCATCTTGCTATGCAGTTCATGTCTTTGGTCTGTGTGGTTAGTCACAAATAGTTCCTGTGCCTGTACATGGCTAACTTAATTTTTATTTAATAACATGCAGAGCAAAATGACTGGTAAATCCCTAGTGCAAGGATGGACAAGACTGTCTTTATATTACAACTTTGTGCTGTAATGATGGGATATGTCATATCCTCTTCTATTTGAAACAAAGAAGTGATTTTGCTCTGATTTTTGTGTGTGTGCATTGAGTAAAATTTAATAGACAAATCTCACTCAACTGTTCTTCTCTCTGCTGATCAAAATAATAATTAACAAAACCAAAGGAGCCTACCCTTAAAAAGCCCAGGATCAATTATGCAGTTAGAGAAAGATCACTGCATTTTTGATTCCCTGTCTGAGCGTGTTTTCTAGTAGTTTGCTCCTCCAGTATGCTGCTCTCTTCCAGTTTACTGTGATAAATTCTTTGTTTTATTTGCAGTGCCAGAACCTGGGAAAACTGACCACAGTGCAAATAGGACATGATAATTCAGGGCTGTATGCCAAGTGGCTAGTAGAATATGTTATGGTCAGAAATGAAATAACAGGGCATACTTACAAGTAAGTATCATCCTGACATTTCATGTTAGGTAAGTAGAATTCATGCAGGGAGCTGGCGTAGTAGGGCTTGTTTGGTTAGAAAGGTTTTATCTCCTAAGACTCTGTGTCTACAGTTGCTGATACCTAAAGGTATAGAAAGGTCATTTGGCTTCTGGCATTAAACAAGTCGTGATTCTTAGAAAATTAAACACAATTTTCAGTTTGCAGATGCTCACACCTAGCCTCAAAGCATTTGTAGAGAAGATGAGTTGACTGTCATGCATCTTAAAAATAATCTCCCTTGAGCCCAAGGAAGAAATAGCAACTTAGAGCTTGATGCTTACAAATATGGGTAGTGTATTATAATAAGGCTGAGCCCTCTAGATGTTACAGAGAGACTTTTGGACACAAGCTGAAAAACAAGGACTTAAAAATTGGAAACCTATATTTGCATAGTGAAAGTAAGGAACGAGATTTAAAGTAGGAATTAAATTTGTGTTAGGTACAACATAGTTTGATGCACTGCCTGTTGTTTAGAGCAACTGTCAGGCTTTTGTTGATGACAAATAGGCAGGTAAGTCCACTCAGTTCTCCATGCTAGTAAGTGAAGAAGCAGGGTTCTGGCTTTCAGTGCTGTTCAGTTTTCTGATCAACCTGGTTAAACTGACATCAACTTTGGTTCATAGAAAGTGATAATGAGCAAGTGAGCACATGTGGTTTCTAGTGTCTGATTTAATATCCCAATTTCAAGAGATATATTGGTGTTTTGACACTTAAGTATGTTTGGGGGGGGCTGGTTTGTAGCTACCCTGCTATGCAACATATTCAGTGAAAGCATAGGTGTATTTCGCCACCCATCTATAGTGTGTAGTGGAGCTTCCCCTTCTACATCTATTTCCTCTGCAGCCTTTAAATCATGCACTACTTATAGAACACCAGACAAAATATGAAACTGTTTGCTTTGCAGATCTAGGATGACATTTAGCACAAAAGTGGAACAGAGAAGTTGTTTTACTTTTGCTCCCTCTGCTGGCAAAAGCCAAGACTTCTTGCTAGATGAGTGAAGTATTTCTAATAACTGTAGTAGCAGAATTTGGGTTT
This sequence comes from Clamator glandarius, assembly GCA_033459285.1. NCBI lineage: Eukaryota > Metazoa > Chordata > Aves > Cuculiformes > Cuculidae > Clamator > Clamator glandarius. The sequence continues at coordinate 937,908 of JAUNZM010000138.1, forward strand.
CTTGCTTCTGCTGTTGAGAGTCTTTGGTGTGGAGTTGAATCTGGGTTGAAGAACTTGACCCAAATATCTCCTTTATGTTTGTAGGTTTCCCTGTGGAAGGTGGCTTGGAAAGGGCATGGATGATGGCAGCTTAGAGAGGATCCTGGTGGGAGAGTTGTTGACTTCCCACACTGAGGTTGATGAGCGGCAGTGCCGAACGCCTCCTTTGCAGCAGTCGCCAAGCATGATAAGAAGATTTGTCACTATATCACCAAACAATAAGCCAAGTGAGTGCTGAGGGGTGTCTTGTCTTGTACTGTTCTGCATCATTGCCTGAGGAGAACTGCTTGCAAACAGCAATTTAGATTGTATTGTGTTTTAGAACTGTAGCTTGGAGAGGACCCATGAAACTTACTTAGCCCGAACTTACTGACTTACTTGCTTACTTAGCTGCTTAAAGTCCAGCTAACTTTGGAGTTAGAGTCCTGAGCAACTTTTGAAAGTCTCTAAGGATGGAAGGAAGATGTCTTTGGACTCCTGGTCCAATGCTTAGCTGCCCTAGTGGAGTTTTCTGTATTCTTGTTTATCTATGGAGTGAATGCTATGGAAGAAGGTAGGAATTTGCTGTCCTGTCTCTGTCTATCTTTCATGAATCAAAAAGCTTGCCAGTGGTTTTTATTCATAGACTTCAGGTTTCTATTGAGATTGCTGTTCTGGGGTTGCCTTATTCCTGATAAATCAGGTGGTTGCTTTGCTCCCAAGCATGGTTGGGTTCACAGTGAAGCTATCACAGGAAGTATTTCCAGGATGCCCAGATTTGGTTGTCCCAATCAAAGCACATCTCCTTTTCTTAGGTTTAGACCATGGTCTGAAAATGCACATAATATGTAAAAAGCCGTTCTGTGTTGAAACACAGAATCACAGAATGGTAGGGTTTGGAGATTAACCTCTGGAGATTAACCAGTCCACCCCCCCTGCTAAAGTAGGTTCACCTAGAGTAGGTTGCACAGCAGTGTGTTCAGGCAGACTTTGAATGTCTCCAGAGAAGAAGACTCTACAGTCTGTCCAGGCAGCGTGTTCCAGTGCTCTATCACCCTCACAGTGAAGTGATCCACTACAGGATGTCACTCATCCTACACTACTGTCCTTGTAAAAGGTTCCTCCTCAACTTTTTTGTAGCCCCCTTTAGGTACTGGAAGACCTAGAAGACTTAAGGTCTTCCTGGAGCCTTCTCTTCTCCAGGCTGAACAGCCCCAACTGTCACCCTGTCCTCTTAGCAGAGATGCTCCAGCCCTCTGATCATCTTTGTAGCCTCCTCTGGACTCATTCCAACAGTTCCATATCTTTCTTATACGGAGGATTCCATAACTGGGCACAGTACTCCGGGTGGGGCTGGCAAGAGCAGAGACCTTATGTACAGATACATTCTTGCACAGATACAATTTCTGAAACTGTTGCAGTGTGACTGGTATTTTTCTATTTTGCAGAGTTAAATACTGGTCAGATACAAGAAGCTATTGGTGAAGCTGTCAATGGTATTGTCAAGCATTTCCACAAACCAGAGAAGGAGGTAAGGAGTTGTGTTCTCTGTGTAGTGACACTCCTGTCTTAAACTCTTATTAGTAAGCATTGTAGAAAATAGAACAGAACTAACTAAACTGAACAAAAAGCCGTTTGTTTGAAAATTCAGTAAGTGGAGCAAAAATGACATATCAAGACTACACTGTTGGAATAGTACATCCTCAGATATCTCAGCTTTGCTGGGTATTCTGTTAACTTAAATGTTAACATTGTTACTGCAAATTGTGTTACTGTCAAATTCTACCAAGGATTCTACCTATACCACTGTCAAGAGTGTAGCCTTCTGTTACTGGGTAGGAGTTTTTTTATGCCTGTTTTGCATAATCTTTGATACTTAAAACATGAAAACCCGTGAGCCACTTTAAACAAAAATGAAAAGAAACAGAAGACCCACACCCAAACAACCACACGCTCACAAGCAAAGCAGAAGTGCTCTCAGAGACTGTGGTACGCTTCTACGTTATGCATGTATTCCTCCTAACTGACACAGCAGTTATTTCCTGAAACAAATATAAGAAGCATGCCTCTGTCAGAGCATCAAATCCAGCCCTTGTCAGCTGGAGTGGTGTAGAGCAGTGCTAGCCCCTGTATGATAGCTTTAAAGTCATTAATTTTTTACAGATAGGTTCCTTCTGCCCTTGTCTTTAAGTTCAGTATAGCACAGCAAATTCATGTACAGTATAATTCTGCCTAATGATCACACATAGTAATCTCAAGTTGTCATGCACTTATTTTGCAAAACAGAATTTACCATCCTGTAAAAAGAAGAATTTGGAGGTTTTCTGAGGTTTAAAACTTGCATTAACTGTTGGCAAACAGTCTGAGGCACCTGCTACAGTGGACATGTGATCTTTAATACTTAGTAAAAGAGGAAAATATTTTCTTAATTTTCTGTACAGTGGTGGTTAATATGGGTAAATTGTGCTCATTGTCTTTATCTTGGCCTTTTTGTGGCTTTGTTTGATGATGATGAGGCCCTGAGGGTGCTTTATTTAGCCTTGTTCTTGGAGAGGTCAAAAATTTTTGAATGCTCAAGCCTTGTAATAACTAGGCCATCCTGTCTGAAGCCACTGTTTGACAATCACTTTGGGCATCTGTTTATTTAAAAGCTGGTTTTGGTATTAGGAATGTGAGACACTTTTGTGTCCCAAACTTCCAATGTGAAATAATAAGTGTGGGTGCTTTCTGTGTGTGCTTGGCAGAGAGGCAGTTTGACGCTGTTGCTGTGTGGAGAAAGTGGACTTGTTTCAGCCCTTGAGCAAGTGTTTCAGCATGGATTTAAATCCCCGCGACTCTTCAAAAATGTTTTTATTTGGGACTTCTTAGGTAAGTGGGAGGAAGACATACGAGAGCCTGCTTCTGTCTTCAAAATATATCCATACGTGTACTTTAAGATTGTGTCTCAGCTGGTGTGAACAATATACTTCTTGTCTTGATGATATATCATCATCTTACTATAGCATCTCAAAACTCTGTACATACTAGAACCTCTTTAGCACTATCTGCAAGGAAGAAAGCAGAATCCCAGTTATACATGTGGGGGAAACAAGACTGATCAAACAGGGAAAAAACAATGTCTAGATGTAATCTTTCAGGAAATTCATGCGTGAGCTTTGAATCTAGGCCTTTCAACTTTAAATGTCCCTTCCAAGATGCAGTCTTGCTGATTTGCCAGCGGTCCAGTGTGGACATCAGATAGCCCTATGGGTTTGTAAGCATGCTTTATGGGGAAAGCGTTATACTGAGGTGGTATTAAATTTAACCATCTAAAATCCAAGGTCATAGTGCCTAAGTATTTTATTTCAAACACAGGAGAATGATATTTCAGATATTTTAGGGCTGCTGTATGCACTGATGAAACTTCATTATCTTCTACCGTTCTTTTAAGAAAAAGCACAAACATACTATGAGACCCTTGAGCAGAGTGAAATGGTCCCAGAAGAGAACTGGCAGACAAGGGCCAGGAATTTCTGTCGCTTTGTCACAGCCATCAACAACACTCCTAGAAACATTGGGAAGGATGGCAAGTTTCAGATGCTAGTGTGTCTTGGAGCCAGGTATAAGGAAACTTTATTATTATTGTTGTTATTGTTACTCTTTTAATAAAATCATAAAGATTATATGTATGAGTAAGATAAAGCCCCACAACTGCTGCATTGTGCTGTCTGACTGTTATGCAGTTCTTGGGTGTAACTAAAGCAGGATCAAGGGAATCATGCCCTGAGTTCTTAGGCGTGTGCGAAATATGAGGTACAAACTGAGTGTCCCAAATTGGTGAGCAGCTGAAATGAGAGAAAGGTGGTAGGCTGGTGTGAATAGCCTCCCTCTCGTACAGCGAGAAAGTTGGAGAGATGGAAAACCATCCATTAGTAAGGCCTCTCCAGTTAATGGCTGGGTGGATTCCTCACCCTTCAGCTGCTCATTTTAGGAGATGGGTAAGAGGGCACCATATCTGTTTATGCAAGCAGCAGAAGGCCTAGAAATGCATCTTTCAAGGATGTTCCCTACTTAAACAAGTTCCACAGACAGTTACTCCCTCTTCCCAACCTTAGTCAAATATGCTGAGAAGATGGTTGATCTTTTTAGAAGGCAAAGAGTAAAAATCATGTCACTGACCATGATAAATTAACTTAGCTTTATTTTTATTTCTGAACTGCAAATTGCCGCTTTGCCAGAGACCACCTTTTGCACCACTGGATTGCCCTGCTCGCAGACTGCCCGATCACAGCACAGATGTATGAAGACATAGCACTGATCAAGGATCATACTCTTGTGAATTCTTTGATTCGAGTGCTGCAGACCTTGCAGGAGTTCAACATTACGCTGGAGGCATCTCTTGTCAAAGGAATCGATATTTGACCTCGCACCAGAAGAACTATGTTTAAAAAAAAAAAAAAAAGAAGAAGCAACAAGGAGTCAATATCGTCAGTATGCAAAAGTTCTATCTGCCAGTGCATTTTATTGTGAATTTGTTCCTGGCCCTAAAATGCAACTTTGACTGTTCTTGAAGGAAACTCCAAAAATAGTACAAGCAAATGGATAGAAGCTGTAAACTCAATGTAAAAAAGAGGATTTTGGTATAAATCTATTTTAGAGTTTATTTGCCGATTTGCTTTTTACACACTTTCATGTGAAAGAGATAGAGATGAGTATTGTGCAGCTTATTTTAAAGCTGCAGTATTTCCTTGCCATAGAAAATGTGCAGTGAGCCTTTCAGCATTCTGTGAACTTGCCTTCAGATACGCTGTATGTCGTAGACCCCTATGTATACACTCCATTTCTGCTGAGAAGGTCATTCTATAGTTTTTAAACTAATATTTTATATATTAACGTTATTACCAATGTTTGCTTTTTAACGTATTCTATCATGTTCTGCTGCAAGGGAACTGCAAATCAGATGTGTGCTTTTTTTTTTTCTAATAGCTCCAAAGCACTGATTTGTCAACAAATCATGTTTTACTTTATTTTGTCGTCAGTATTATTTTTAGTGAAATCCAGGAGACTGAACCGTGAAATGTGCAGAGATCAAAGTAATATTTTTCATATTGGTACGTAAATGCACAGAAGAAATTGAGCATGTTTTTTAACTGATGTTTTTTATTTATTTAACCTATCATTGTGTTTTGTAATTTTGTCTTAAAAAAAAAAGTCTTCTATGATAAACTGGCTATGTTATGTTGCAATTTAGAATTTACAGTGCAGCCTACTTAAATGAAGAACCTGGAATAATTGTTCATAATACAAAACTATTTCCACTTGAACCAGCCTTTTGAAGTTTGGTATATTGTTGCTGCTGGTAATTCTCCTAACCGCTAATAAAGAGGGACATGAGTTTCCCAAATGCCAGGTGGCTAAATAATGATGTTTATGCCCCTAAGAAGCAGTAATGGTATACCTTACTAACAAATATAAGGGTTTCTTAATGTTTCTACAAGGACAGTAAATAGTAAGGTTTTTTTCTTTTCCTTTTGAATGAATGTGTCTTGGGTCCTGTTGTCACAGTATGATGCTTCATTTGGGATGCTTTTGTTTTTAGCAGAGAAAGTTTTAGTCCATTTCTACAATAAAACACGAACATTTTGAAAGTTTAATTTATTGGAGATCTGGAAATTGGAAAATACCTAAAGGCTTGTCTGTTCATATGAATCCTCCGATAAAATCTCTTTGAAATTAATATGTTACTTAGGAAGAGGCTGATTTTTCAGCATCACAAATTACTGTACAGAAATTCAGGGCTATGTATTTAAGAGGTCTCCACTGTATAATCTTATTTCAGTATTGTCTCTCTTTTGAGAAGCAGAGTCTGAGACTTTCAGTTCATACGATGTTATAGCACCTTTTCTTTACCTACAGCTTAGTCATATCTCGTGATAGTTTTATTTCCATAATTTATAATTATAGCACATGTATTAAATTTTTGACTATTTTTACTTTTGTCCTATTTATTTCATTATTAAACTGAGAAGTTTCTTCATCACTACTTACCAGAGCAAGATTCTTTTTTGATTTCACAGTAGCATTAGGAAAATGTAAAGGCAGTGTCCGAGCACTCCTCATGCTGTGTGTGTGTGAATTCTTTCACAGTCTGAAGCTTACAAGAACATTTCACGGAAGTATTTTGTGTGTGCAGGTTTGATTTTGTTGTGGGTTTTTTCCATTTTTGGATGGGCATAAATAAAACAAGTGTACATTGTATTCAACTTCATATGTTGGGATAATCTTTATACACTTGCCCCAGATTGCTTATTAACGTATTAATAATAGCAACCACCCCAATTTAATAGTGCTTACAGCTGGTTTTAAGATGACTTTAGGCCTGTGTGTTTTACAGGGAATTTGTCTTATGTAAGAAAGGACGGTTTGATTAATTATTTTGAACATAACAGATTGGTTGGTCCTGTTAAACCCGTATATCTTGTAGTATTAAATATGGATTAATTTTATATTGCATGAAGTAGTTAATCCTGAGTTAAGGGATTTTTCTTTTTTTTTTTTTAATCTTTACATAGGTTCACCTAGTGTGACATGATACCATTGGTTTAGTGGCTTGCTTCAGTGTGGAGCTTTTTGGCCTTGTGACAATTACCAGTACCTGGGTTGGACACAGTCTGGGGTTTGCTGGTTCCCAAGTGGTGGGCTCTTTGTCTAGCACATGAGGATGACAAGTTCATTTTCCTAGTTCCTCAGTTACTTTTTTTTTCACAGGGAAGACCACTTAGCAATAGAAACTTCCTGCTCCTCTCGTAGTGGGGACTGTGCTCAATCCTATGAGAATTCAAAGCACTTTTTTGTATGGACTTAAGAGTCTGGAAGGATTTGCTCCGCCGAAGAGCAGTAGAAGGCTCTGAAATGTAGCAGAAAAAAAATCTTGTTTTTTTAGTCCCAGAGGCCACTGAGGAAAAGAGATGTTAAATATAACTCTGTGGCAGCCCATGCTAGGGTTTTGGTAAGACATTTGGCTGGCGTATCTAAGAACAGTTAAATCTGTGGTAGTAGCCATAATCCCTACCACTTTAGCGTTTACCACAAACAACCTACTTCTTTCATTCATGTAGCTGACATCAGTCTGACAGAATAATGTTAGGATCCAGCCTGTGCTCCTTCCATGCACTTCTGCATCACTGGATGACTATATAAGAAAAAACAGTGTAGTTGACTTCTGCGCTTTAGCTGGAGCGCTGTAAAATTCATCTCCCCTTTTAAAACTTGCATTTTTTGTTCAGAAATGAGCTGTAGAATAATGCAATTGTTACTTTTTTCTGTAACTTCTCTAAAATAAGGAAGCAGGTTTGGTAGGTGCAGGTTAATATGGCTTTGCTGGTTTGTTGGGGGGTTTTGCAACAGTTAATGGGAAGAAATAATGTTTTTTTTAACAGCACGCGTGCATTCTATAGAGAGAAATATAATCATAAAAAGTAGTCCATGATGCAGTGGGGAAAAAAGCAGGCTATCACTATCAATTTTTTATGCTTCTTTGATTAATGCTGTCAGATTATGAATGGCATTGTTCAAATGGGTCCTACTAGCTGGATGACCCATATTTTTGATGTGTTTTGAATTCATGAATATGTTAAGGTTTCTGCAGTGAAACTATTCAGTTATCTTTTTCTTTATATTGTCAACTGATTTTTGTCTGTAGTGCAAGATACTGTGGGATACGTGAAAATAGTTGAAGACACATCATCTTCCATCAGTCCTGGATGACTGGGGAGGTTCCGCTGGACTGGAGGCTGGCTGATGTCGTGCCCATCTATAAGAAGGGGCGCAGGGAGGATCCGGGAAACTACAGGCCTGTCAGTCTGACCTCGGGACGAGGGAAAGTCATGGAGCGGGTGATCTTGAGTGCTATCAAGAAGCACTTGCAGGAGAACCGGGTGATCAGGCCCAGTCAACACTGGTTCATGAAAGGCAGGTCTTGCCAGACTAATCTGATCACCTTCTATGACCGAGTAACTAAACTCTTGGACGAGGGAAAGGCCGTGGATGTATCTTCCTGGACTTTAGTAAAGCCTTTGATACAGTTTCTCACAGCATTCTGCTTCAGAAACTGTCGGCCTCTGGCCTGGACGGGCGCACACTCTCCTGGGTGGAAAACTGGTTGAATGACCGGGCCCAGAGGGTGGTGGGAAACGGAGTTAAATCCAGCTGGAGGCCAGTGACAAGTGGGGTTCCCCAGGGCTCAGTGCTGGGTCCAGTCCTGTTTAATGTCTTTATCAACGACCTGGATGAAGGCATCGAGTGCTCCCTTAGCAAGTTTGCAGATGACACCAAGCTGGGTGGAAGTGTGGATCTGCTGGAGGGTCAGGAGGCTCTGCAAAGGGATCTGAACAGGCTGCACTGCTGGGCAGAGACCAACAGCATGAGGTTTAACATGGCCAAATGCCGGGTCCTGCACTTGGGGCACAACAACCCTAAGCAGAGGTACAAACTAGGAGAAGCCTGGCTGGAAAGCTGCCAGGAGGAGAAGGACCTGGGGGTGTTGGTTGACAGCCGACTGAACATGAGCCAGCAGTGTGCCCAGGTGGCCAAAAAGGCCAATGGCATCTTGGCTTGTATCAGAAACGGCGTAACCAGCAGGTCCAGGGAGGTTATTCTCCCCCTGTACTTGGCACTGGTGAGACCGCACCTCGAGTACTGTGTTCAGTTCTGGGCCCCTCACCACAAGATGGATGTTGAGGCTCTGGAGCGAGTCCAGGGAAGGGCAACAAAGCTGGTGAAGGGGCTGGAGAACAAATCTTATGAGGAGCAGCTGAGAGAGCTGGGGTTGTTTAGCCTGGAGAAGAGGAGGCTGAGGGGAGACCTTATTACTCTCTACAACTACCTGAAGGGAGGTTGTGGAGAGGAGGGTGCTGGCCTCTTCTCCCAAGTGACAGGGGACAGGACGAGAGGGAATGGCCTCAAGCTCTGCCAGGGGAGATTTAGGCTTGAGATTAGGAAAAAATTCTTCACGGAGAGGGTGGTTAGGCATTGGAACGGTCTGCCAAGGGAGGTGGTTGAGTCACCGTCCCTGGAGGTGTTTAAGGTTAGGGTGGATGAGGTACTTAGGAGCATGATTTAGGGATTGGTGGGAATGGTTGGACTCGATGATCCGGTGGGTCTCTTCCAACTGGTGATTCTGTGATACTGTACACATACTTCACATCTTTGTAGCTCTTTATTTTATACGTAGAGTTTGGCTGTTACACTGAGGGGAAGCATCAGTACCTTATAAATGATATATTTTGCTACATGGGGAAATCACTAGCTTAGTTTTCTTTAAGGGTGGGCCTTGAAGTTTACATTATAATAAGAAAACCAGATACTGTTTTCCTTTTTTATTTTTCCTGTGGTATTTCAATCCATTGGACATTAAATGTGAATTGGATATCCAGAACAGCTTATTTGCTCAATTGCAATAAAATTTATTGTCTAACAAGAGGAATAGCATTAATGTGCTATTTTCCAAAGCCTCTTTAATTATAATTTGGCTCATCATCTTCTTTCCCTGATTGCAAGTGTGTATGACGCTTTAGTGATTGATTTCAGGAGATTTTTTTGCACAATTTGGTATACAATCTGTTCAACTAAATGCCTGCCTCCCTCCTAGCACCAGTGCAGCCTTCTTGCAAGCTGTTATTACTGGTCAGACTGCCATCAGTGGAAGAGATGCCTACTCAGTTATCAGGGAATGGGATGAACAGGAAGGCAAAGAAATTAATACAGGTCTTGGAAAGTATCTGTGAGTACACACACGCACAATTCTATATATGTTAGCTTTTTTCCTACCTTAGAAAAACTTCTGATCCCATAACCAAATTTGGTGGAGATTCCAGATTTTATTATCTGAAAAATATGTTTGGTCTCCTCTATGTGCCATGTACTCAACCTTTCTCTTTGTGAAAAGAGCCATACAGAGAAGCAGGAGTTGTTGAAAATTTAGCTATCTCATGGTTCAAAGATAAGGCTGAGGGAGAAGGTAGCGCTGTCTTCTGTCTCTGAGACTTTGACAACATCTGTGGCACACACGTGCCCAGGCAATATTGCTTGTTTCCTACTCCTGCCCACCCCCCCAGTCTTTACTCATGGATGATCTAACTTGACAGATAGTCCGAGAGGAGGACTTACTGGGTGGAAGAGTTTGATGCTGGCACAGAGGCAAAAGTATGGTTCCTTCCCTCTCCATTGATTCACCTCTTGAATGATTTGAAGTGCGTATAGATGTAGTGGAGCCCTGTGCAATCCTGGTTGATTAAATATTGCTCTGTTTATCTCATTTTGAAACTGATTCTGCCTGCCTTACGCTGTATTAAATATAGTTTTTAGATTTGAGTGGAGTACTAAACAAATGTGAGCACAACTCATTTGTGGTTATGCTTTTGTAACTTTTCTGCAGCATATCTCCTGAAAGTTTTACGTGTCGGTTGTGTGAGGAACAGGGAGACAAAGTCAATTTTACTTAGTTTCATCTTCTGCTTCATCCAAATTGCACTCTGCAGGACATCATTGCTTGAGCAGGGTGGTTGGACAAGATGACCTCCAAAGGTCCCTTCCGACCTCAGTCACTCAGATTCTGCTGTTCCTCCTCACGTACAGTGACGGGAACAGGTAAGAAGGCTGAATGCCACTTTCCCCTCACTGTATGGTTTCTGCCAGAATCTGCAAAAAAAAGCACATCCTTCAGGTGCACTGTTTTTCTTGTGGTTTAGGGAGCCTCCTACTCTTGTCAGCTATAGCTGGAGGGAATTGATTATTTGGACCTGCATTTTAGCAGTGGCTGACTTCTGCTTTGGCAAATTTCTATTTTGAAGCTGTCAAATACAGAAGGATTTTTTTTTTCCAGCCTAAGGACAGTGGTTTGAGTTAGGACTGTTCTGAAGGTGGTGGGGTTTGCTCTGTCAGACAGTGCGAGGACATCTTTGATGTTTTTATACCATCAGGGAAAACCCAGAAGAGACTGAGTTTGATGATTATTTGGAGATATCTCTGCTTCTTTTGTCTCTCTTCGTTTCTCCCCCTACACATGCCTTGGTCTGTGGTGGAGGCTTCTTTTAAGCAAAGCAAAATAATAAGTGTTAAGATCTCTCATGGGTGAACGACCTGGCAGTGGTTGTGCTCTTCTGACAGCTGGTGTCATCCTGTGGGCTCACTGCGGGAGATGCTGAGAGGGTACCCGGTACTCTGGTGGCGTGGTGTTGGTGGCCTGAGCTTGGGCAGGTTTGGGGGTTGTGCTTGGTACCTGCTGCCAGGTGTGCTACCCTTGTGTGACATGCCAAACCTGCTTTCTTGGAAACTGAGATTGTCTCAGTTCCCTAGGCTCATTAGACCTACTGCGTTTAATTCCTCTGCAGAGCACTTTGAGGAAGGACGTGGGGCAGGCCTGGATCGAGTTGTGAGGTAAGCATGGTTTCAGACACATTCACTTCATCGCAAGAGGCTTCGAATCTTTCAGGCTTCCTGCAAGGGATAGGAGCAAAAAGAGCAGAGACCGTGGTAAGCAAAGTGTGTTATGCTGCTGCTGGGTTCACAGCACTTTTCAAAATGTCAGGTCTGAGGTGGTTTTGCAGAAGGTGATGCTTATTAACATCTGTTGGTGAGGAGAGTTTCAGTGCTAGGTAGTGAATGTTGATAACTGGTCCAAACACATGGGTTTAGAAATGTGCTTGTGCATGATTTATTGTAGTGGTGACTTGGAAGGTTCTTATAAAGTATGAACGTCACAGCTGCACCAAGCAGATCTTTGTCTAAAAGTAGCAAAAAGTCCTTTTTTACCTGTGAACTTGAAGATGTATATTTATTAATAGGGTATACTGTATCCAGTCCTGCTGTAAACAGGAACTGTTCTTCAGTGGCAGTGACATTTTAAGATCCTACGACATTTAAAATGTCACTGATGGATCTGATGTTTGTTTCAGTGACGTTTTTCTGCTAGTGGTGTAAAATGACTTAGACAAGGAGTATAAATTACGTGAGAGGGTCTTTATACTCCTTGTGATCAGACAAACCCCAGATTTCCTCATTGTTTGAGATAAGCCATATGCAGGTCCTGCTCCAAATGAGAATCTCTGTTAAATTGGAAGTGTTATTTTATGTAGAACTCAGTAAGCTGTTAGGTAGCTTGGAAAAAAGCCTTGAATACTAAGATAGAAACTTGTAAGTGCAAAAGCTTGAATTATTAATTTCAAGGACAAACAATTGTTCAAAACTCAGTGTACATATGGAGATAAGTAAGTGTCAAAACTATAGCTCTGATACATTGCATATGTGCAAAGCTTTGGAATTATTAAATATTTGAAAGTATTTTCTCACTTCTCCATCTACCTCTTTCCCTTTTTAGTTCTGGAAGCTCCCTCACAGCTTGTTTTTCAGCTTCTTCACAAGGGCCGACTATGCTTACTCAATCGTGTTAAATTTTGGGTCAATACAGTGCACTGGTGATCTGCCCAGCAAGTCCACTGCTTCTCACGACATCAGAGTACAAATGAAATGGAAATCTAGAAGTCTTCCAATAATGTTTGCTTATCATTGAGTAATAAAATTTAACAAGGAATGTACAGTATAAAGCAGTTTTTGTTCCAGATTTTCAGACAGATGTATTTTACTCAGGTGATCAGGTGCAGAATTTCTGGAGCGGTTTTTACATCTCCAACTGCTTTGGCAGCTTAGTCTTGATCTCTTAAGGTGAGACAACATTTAATTGATAATAAAAGTGGAAGGCAGAGGGTAATTGGGGATTTACTTTGTACAGGAGTTCCTTTGCAGAAGCAGCCAGTCTTTGTAGCCCTGTTGTGCTCCTGGCCCAAAAAGATCAGACACGGAGAACCAATTTTTCCAACGTTGTAAGGTAGCGCATACATTGGTGATTGGAAAAGCACTCAAGTTCTCTGATGTGCGAACTTTCCAAACATAAACCAGCCAAACTTCTCTCCCCCCAAAGCATCTGTGAAACATAACCGAGTGGGGCTTTGGTCCATGCAATACTGAGAAAGTTTAATTCAAGGTTAAATGCTGTAGCATATTTAGAGAAACAAAAACTTTGCTAGGGGTTTTAGGATCACTATGCATGATGTCTGAAAATATCCTGTTTGCCTACAGTTCTTGCAGATATTTACCAGTAGCTATTTTCCTCCATGAATCTTTGTGATTTTCCATCATTTTTATTGCTGAAAAAATCTAAACAGTACTATTTGGGGTCTCTTCCTGTTGAACTGCCTCTGGGATGTTTGTCTTTCATTTTGCTTAACTTCTTGCTTAAGTTCTCGTAAGAATTTTTCTAGCTTTTCTAACTCAGCAATGATTTTGGTGCCTGGTGCAGTTGTCTGTCAATTTGACTCTGTAGATGAATAGAAATAGTTAAGAAAACCACAGAAAGATGTCTGTGATGAGGTCTGAGCTTCTGTCTGTGTCTTTAAAGAGCTGTTGTGTTAGTTATTCTTCATCATAAACAGATGAATATCGTATTTTAGATAATAACTAGGGGCCTTCACAAAGCACTTTGAGATTTAAGCATAAAGAAATGGCTTCATTAAGCTGGAAGCTCAATATTGTTCCTGTTTGTTTTCCAAGCTGTGTTGAGATCTTTTGATCTAACTCAGGCATGCCCAGTACATTTATGTGTCATTTTATGGTTTAGTTTACAGAAGTAAATAAGATGCTTTGCTTTTAATGTGTCCCAAAGCTTTAGCTGTAGTCACGTGCCTTGATAGGAGATGGCTTCTCTGTGCATTTGGAGAATTGTTTGTAGAGACTTTGGCTGATATCTCCAGAAGAGAGGTGCGCAGATATGTGAATTCCCATTATAAGTGTGGTGGTTTATTCATGAGAACGTAGAAACTGTCAAGAAAGTCTTCATTCACTTACTACTTTTTGTGGGTAGAAGAGTCTTGGTGTATGGTCTGGGGCGGAGAAACCTTGGAGTGTTTAATGCATTTATAGATGAGTTTGACTAAGAGTGAATCTGTCCAGGAGATACAATAGGTTGTTTCTCATTGGATTTTAGAAGAGAATAACTTTGATCGTTTCAAAAGCAATGAAGCCTGATGCTCCACTGAGAAAGGAAAGTGGTAATTTATAGCTACCATTAAGGAAACCAAGACAAAGACTGAGGGAAAGTTTCACTCTGAAGATTTACTAATGTGTATAAACCACCCTTACAACTAGAAATAGCTCAGTATTTCTCACAGAACACAACAAAAGAGAAAAGGCAGCCGAATGGGGGTGGGAAGGAGGGGTGGAAAAGAATGCTGCCTGCTTTAGCTTGCACCCTGAAAGGTCAAACAACATTTAGGAAATGATAATTTCAGTGGGTAATGGATAGGCCACTTTTACCTGCCAAAGACAGCTGTGAGAAATCCCTGGCTGGGAAAGGAGGTGGGATGGGGCCAGGGGTGGTGGTGTGATGTTGTGGGTTCTGGTATGGCCTAAAGACGGAGGCTTTGTGCACCGCAGTGGGATATAATTAATTGGTAAAAATTGTAATACTGTATTTTTGAAGAAAAGCAAGCAAGGTGCGACTGAGTTGTGTGGGCTGTGACAGGATGCGGTTGCACAGGACCTTCATGGGCTCCTCTCTGCTGGAAAGAGACTGTTTCATGGGCTCCTCCAAATGGAGAGCACGGGTTCCAATACACTTGCTGCTGGCACCCACAGCCCGGGGTGGGGGTATTGTATGTATCTTCAGGAAGCACTGGCTCTCTGGGCCATCCGTGTCAGGTGCTCTGCAGGTGTTCAAGTGCCGGTGCCGCCGGTGCAGGGGTTAAAGTGGAATAGAGCTGTTGGCATGAGGGGGGGGGGCCCTCATCACCCCTAGGTGCACAAGGTTTGATGTGGGATGGGGAAGTTGGGGTGCTGGGGGTGCACTCATCGCCCCTGGGTGGGATGTTGGGGTGCAGGAGGGGCACTCATCACCTCTGGGTAGGATGTTGGAGTGCAGGGGGTGCACTCATTGCCCCTGGGTGGGATGTTGTGGTGCAGTGGGTGCACTCATTGCCCCGGGAGCACAGAGTTTCAGTGTGGGATGGGGCTGTTTGGGTGCACGGGGTGCACTCATCGCCCATGGCAGCACAGGGTTTGATGTGGAAGATGGGCATGGAGAAGTTGGGGTGCAGGGTGTGCGCTCATCGCCCCTGGGTGGGATGCTGTGGTGCAGGGGGTGCACTCATCACCCTTGGGGGGGATGCTGGGGTACAGGGGTGCACTCATCACCCCCAGGAGTGCAGGATTTGATGTGAGATGGAGATTTTGGGGTGCAGGGATTCTCTCATTGCCCCCAGGAATGCAGGGTTTGATGTGGGATGGGGCTGTCGGGATACAGGGGTGTGTTTATCACCCCTGGATGTGCAGGGTATAATGTGGGGTGGTGCTGTCAGCGTGCAGGGGTTGTGCTCCTTGCTCCTGGGTGGGATGTCAGGGTGCCAGAGCGTGCCTATTGCCTCTGGGAGTGCAGGGTTTGATGTGGGATGGAGGTGTTGGGGTGCAGAGTGTGTGCTCATCATCCTTGGGTGGGATGTCAAGGTGTAAGGGGTGCACTGATTTCCCTTGAGCGGGATGTCGGGGTGCTGGGATGCGCTCCTCGCCCCAGGGTGGGATATATTGCTGCAGGGGTGTACCCATTGCCCCCAGGAGTGCAGGGTTTGATGTGAGAAGGAGATGCTGGAGTCCCGGGATGTGCTCCTTGCTCCTTGGGTGGGATGTTAGGGAGCCGGGATGCGCTTCCCGTCCCGGGGTGGGATATTGGGGTGCAGGGGTGCACCCATTACTCCTAGGAGTGCAGGGTTTGATGTCACATGGAGATGCTGGGGTGCAGGGAGTGCATCTCTCGCCCCTTGGTGGGATGTCGGGGTGCTGGGGGTGCTCTCCTGGCCCTCGGGTGGGATGTCGGGGTGCAGGGGGTGCTCTCCTGGCCCTCGGGTGGGATGTCGGGGTGCCGGGATGCGCTCCTGGTCCCGGGGTGTGATGCCGGGGTGCTCTCCTCACCCCGGAGCGTGATGCTGAGGGGCCGGGGTGCTCTCCCGGCTCGGGGAGGGCCGGGGCGCGGCCGGCGAGTCCCGCCCCGCGCTCGCCCCGCCGCCGGTGCGCTCCGGCCCGCCCCCCGCCGCCTGCTCGGCCCGGGGCGGCGGCAGCAGCAGCAGCGGCAGCGCAGCCACCGAGCGCCGGCCATGGGGTCCGGCGGCCGCCGCGGGGCCGGGGCGGGGGCGCTGCTGCTCCTGCTGCTGCCGCTGCCGCTGCCCGCCCTGCCCGGTGAGTGAGAGCCGAGCGGGGACCGGGACCGGGACCGAGCGGGGCTGGTGGGGCGGGAGGGACCGCACCTCGAACCCTGCGTTCAGTTCTGGGCCCCTCGCCACAAGAAGGGTGTTGAGGCTCTGGAGCGAGTCCAGAGAAGAGCAACCAAGCTGGTGAAAGGGAACAAATTTTACGAGGAGCGGCTGAGAGAGCTGGGGGTGTTTAGCCTGGAGAAGAGGAGGCTGAGGGGAGACCTCATTGCTCTCTATAACTACCTGAAAGGAGGTTGTGGAGAGGAGGGTGCTGGCCTCTTCTCCCAAGTGACAGGGGACAGGACGAGAGGGAATGGCCTCAAGCTCCGCCAGGGGAGGTTCAGACTGGACATTAGGAAAAAAAAATTCACGGAAAGGATCATTGGGCACTGGAACAGGCTTCCCAGGGAGGTGGTTGATTCACCTTCCCTGGGGGTGTTTAAGGCACGGGTGGACGAGGCGCTGAGGGACATGATTCAGTGATTGATAGGAATGGTTGGACTCGGTGATCCGGTGGGTCCTTTCCAACCTGGTGATTCTCTGGTGGGGCGGGCGGGGCCGGTGCCGGGATGCGGGGCCGGCTCGGAGCGAGCCCGGTTCGGGGAGTCCCGGTCCCGTCCCGGGGCTGAGCCCGGCGGGCTCGGGCACCTGGTTCGTGTCCCACCTTTGCCGGGGGAGCGTGGAAGTAAACTCTGCGTATATCACGGCTGAATCCGCCTTTGATTGCAGAGGAATAAACCCCGTAATTCTCCCCGCAGCCTCCTCCGTGTCGCCTTATTGCCAAGTTTAAGGCTGTGATGTTTGCTCGCCCTCTCCCACCTCCAGGGTCTCTCTTCAGCTCAGGCTGATGTCGCCGTATGAAGAAATCTCCCTCCTTTTGCGCCTGGAGATTTTTTTCTAGCCCTCTTTTCCGTGCTTCTGGATTCACAAACGCTGTTTATTTTGCTGCCGTTCTTCCCTGTGCGGTGCAGACCGCAGAGGATCAGTGTAAAAATCAAATTTCTTGCCGCTGGTGTGAGATCTAGTCGATGTTTCATTGGCAGAGGCTGCCCAGGGAGGTGGTCGAGTCACCTTCCCTGGAGGTGTTCGAAGGATGAGAGGATGAGGTGCTGAGGGACTTGGTTTAGTGGTTGATAGGAATGGTTGGACTCAGTGATCCGGTGGGTCCTTTCCAGCCTAGTGATTCTGTGACTCTGTCTTTGTGCCGTAGCTTTGAAAGAAGCCTTCTCCCCAGTCTGTGTTCCCTGGGAGCCGCCTTGCGAGGGCAGGTGCATCCCTCTGCCTCCCAGGCTGGGAAGGAGAGAGATCTTGGTGCAGGGGAGAAGCAGCCACTGGATGTGGCTCATGATTCTTTCTGCCTGCTGCCTTTCCTTCCCTTACCCATCCTTTCGCCTGCCCCATCTACCTGAATCCCACTGGCTGGAGGACTCTCAGCAATTCCCCACACCTCTCCTTGCAAGATTTGCTCCCTCAGTTCACTGCTTTCCTTATTTTTTAATAGCTTGAATTTTCCACTTTGAGAAGCAGCAGACTCTGCCCCTCTCTCTGGCCATTTTCCACCTCTCTTGCTTTCTGGAGGTGGTGTCCAAAAACCCTATCGCTGTTGCTGATTCTGCCTGCACCTGAGAGCCAGGAGATCACTGCTGCTCTAGCACTGGCTCTTTGCCTTGTTTTTCACTGCCAAAGGCCATTAGGAGTTAAAACTACACGAATAATTTCTGAAGTTGGCAACTGCTGCAGTGCCTACAGGCGTATTTTGTGATTTGCAGGAAAAAAAAAAATGAATGCTATAATTGTGTATGGGAGAGGTGCTGGCTGAAATTCCCTGTTAGAAATTGATTCCCACTATAAAAAGTGGCAGTCTGTTTCAGAAGTCACTTTCTGCTGATCCTCCTGCAACTCACCTTGTTATTTTAAGAGTGGGGCGCTGCTTCTGCAGTTCTTCCTTTCAGCCAGTTGCTGGAAATCTTCCTCTTTCTGTGTGTGACTTTTCTTCAGCTGTATGAAAAGCTTCTGATGGTGTCTTCCGGTGCCCATAACTTTTCTCCCTTGTCTTCTATCTAAACTTCTTTGTCTCTAGGACTTCTTCCTACTGATGTTTCCCTTTTTCCTCATTTCCTCTACTCTGAAGTTTCCACCTGGATATTTTGCTTCAGTATGCTGTACTCTGCGATGGCTGGCCAAGTGATTTGGCAATGCTGCTCACCAGATACTATTCCTGTATTAAAAAAAAAAAAGGCATTATTTATAAATTATACATCTGTTCAATGGTAAGTCAGTCTTCTGATGTGTTGGTGGTGAGTTTGGAAGTATATTTCTGTAAATTCCCCTTGTTAGTTTAAGGATCATTGCAATTCCCAAGGGTGATGTCATAGATGTGATCAAGAACTCTGTCAAGAACTGTTTTTTGTTAGCTGGAAAGATTAGCAGTCTCTAATGAATCTCTGTTAACTGTCAGCTAAATTGCATGGAGCATCTAGCCCGTAATAGATTATTTTGGTTGTATGTATAAGTGGGTACAAAAGCTTGACACAAGCTTATCTGAATTGCATGCAAATACAGCCATGCAGGTAGAGCATTATTCAAATTTAAGTTCAGATACGGTCTCTGCATGTTTCTGTTTTGACTCACAAATACATAGAATATGCGTGCACACACCACAAACAGCCTCGCATCATCTTGTCAGTGATGTGTACAGGCAACATGCCCCCTTCTTCACCTTCTGAATCGCTTCTGCATCTTGTCTTTTCACAGATGTGGACGAATGTGCCCTGGGGCTTGATGACTGCCACCCAGATGCTATTTGTCAAAACACTCCGAAGCTGTACAAGTGCATGTGCAAAGTGGGTTACAGCGGCGAAGGGAGGAATTGTGAAGGTAAACTGATGGAAGCACTGTACTCTGCCTGTGTCAGTGTGAGGTATTTCTAGGAAAACGGAGCCATTAAAAATGATGGTGTAGAACATGGAGGATGATTTTAAATCAAAATAATCATTGTTTCATCACCTAATTTACTTGTTTGCAAAATCAAAGGCAATCAGATTGCATGGCTTTTCACCTAGTAATATCACTCGATCTGATAACTGAGTTGTTGTTTAACCAGCAGCCTTAAAAACTGTAAGATGAAGCTACACAGGAATCACAGGACATTTTGTCACTAGAAACATTCAGCGAGTAATGTGTTAAGTATTGGCTATTTGCAAGACAATGATGATTTGGGCAGCCCTTGCACACAGTCGCATCTCCAGCTGTCTGTAACGCTCAGGCAAGCATCCATCATATTGACTTTTGCTTTATTCCTTAGACATTGACGAATGTGATAACGAATTCAATGGAGGCTGCGTCCACGAGTGTTTCAACATTCCAGGAAATTACCGCTGTACTTGCTATGATGGGTTTATGTTGGCTCATGATGGTCACAACTGCCTGGGTAAGAAGTGTGTTCAAGATCACTGTGAGTGGTGATGCTAATGTAACCCTTAAACTGTATCAGTGGGGTGTGGATGCAGATCTGTTGGGATGAATCAGCTCAGCTAAAGAAGAATGTTACTTATAGAACTAAAGAATTCCAGGTACTGATGTACTAAACTGGGCAGCTCTTACCCTCCTGATTTTACAGAGGAGGAAATTGTGCTACGTTTCTGTTAAAATGCTTTTGATTAAAAAGTGTGAAGTGCCATCTATTATTACGCTGAATTAATTTATGCCAAAGAACATGTGCTATCATTGTCATTTCTGTTCCAGTATTAGTTTAGGATCAGTTCTTTGGGGTGTTTTTTAGGTTTGAAGTCTTCTGTCTCATATGTCTATAATATGTGGGCACTCTTACCGGGCCTGAGTACTTTCTGACATGCTAGCTGGAAGGAAAGGACAATTAGGAGCGTGCAATATTTGTGCAAGGTGGAGTACATTGATGTACAGAGGGACTAAGCCAAACGCTTGCAGTTTCCCTAAGTGGTTAGTTTGAAATGAAGTGTGCAATGCTGGGAGCATGTTCAGTCCTGGTAACGCTCCCCTGACCCTGTGTGCACACACCCTCATCCTCTTTTGTCTAAGACCTCAATAGTTTACTTATTTTTGCGTGACAGCAGGTGAAAATCTTTAAAAGTGGATACCAAGGCCTTGTGTTTTTATGGTGTTAGTATGATCAGCACACAGTGTACAGAAATACATGAGTTGCCAGCTTGTTGGCAGTGAGAATCCTGCTGGTGTTAATTCCCTGGGACAGAACCTCATCTTAAAGAAGCTTCCAGGACCCATCCTAGGTGTGCCCTGTGTAGCTCTGCATTGTGCTGTGGTACCTGTCCCATATACTTTTTCAGAGATGGCTCAGACATTTTCTTCTGCTGTGCTGAGTGTGGATGTGTCTGAGCAGGCTTCCACCCTGCTGTCAGTCAGAGGAAAACTTGCTCTCACAACGTGGTTTTAAGATCACAATAACTTTTGCTGGGATATTCCCCACTAGTGTCTGGCATGTTCTAGTGGGAGGTGTCCCTGCCCATGGCATGGGGGTTGGAACTGGATGATCTTTGAGGTCCCTTCCAACCCAAACTATTCTATGATTCTGTATCAGACCGGAGATCAGACCATCCCTGGGCTGTATCTTCTGCTGGGACAAATCAGAAAAGCTTGGGAGTTTCCAGTGGGGTTGTGTTGGGTTTTACCTGCTGGGAACCTGATGCTTACCCACAGATTAACTTTGTTACAGTGTAATTGGAGGAGAGGATGGGGAAGTTCCAAGTTCCTCTAAAGAAAGTAGAGAGGGAAGCAAATTATCTGCTGATACTTTAAAATAATAGGAAGGCGATCTTATTTTTCTTCAGTGCATTTGTGTAAACACACCGTGGAGTTCAGTTGAGGTTACCATCAAGGGCCGAATATGAATGAACACATTGCCGCATGCAGTGCCAACAAGGGATGTATCCTCTTAGCGTTCAGTAGCTCTAGAGCGTACTTCAGCTGACTTGTCTGTGATCGGTAAAACGTAGGAATAACTTAGACCAAAATCTACCACCTGCTATGTTACTGGGAAGCTGCTCAGTACTGCATGGCAGACTTCTTAAAATAAAATAAAATGTCGTTGACATACAATGAAGTTTTTACCACTGACCTGCCAGTTTTGAGATGTAATGTAAATGTTAAATAAATATTTTGGCATGCAGCAAATTGGATCACATCTTCTGTTAATCAGTTTATTTACTTTGTTCAACCCAGGATTGCCCTCCTGTTGCCCTTATTTTTGAAGATCTCTGTTCTGTGCCTGGGTTTAAGCCAAACAGACTATTACTTGTTGGAAAGAGATGTTTTTTTGGAAAGCTTTCCAAGATCTGTAAGACAGAAACATCTGCTGGAGTTCAGATCTGTAGTACTAAAGACTCATGGTGGCTGCTTATTCATGATTGTTTGCACATTCACATTACTGTAGAACTCTAACATACTCAGCTTCTCTGTGATGGCGATATGTCAGCCGCTCTTTTTGCTACAGCAGGTCACATTCTTTTGCGTTCAATTGGCTTTCTCATTGCCTTCAGTAGAAATTAAATCTGTTGTAATGCTACGTTATGCTTCTTACTAAAAGCCTTTCTCTTTGTCCTTTTTTAGAGGGCAGCTGTTTTATGCCAGGAATGTTACAGTGTTAAATCAAAAACATTGTACTACTAGCGCAGGAACAATGAACAGAACAGGGAGCAAAAATGCTGTTCCATGTGTATTTGCAAATGAGACCAGTGCTTTGTCTCAGCAATGTTTTGTCCCGTTTTTTTAAAGGATTGACTTCCTGCTCAAATTGGCATTTCTGAAAATTAGAGTAGGAAAAATCTTTGCTGGTAGCTGTTACAAAGCTCGATGCTTATTAAGGGGTAAAAGTCCGAAGAACTGGAGGTTGGGATGAGCATCCTTTTGTTCAGAAGCTTAGCTGAAGTTCTTTTACTCTTTGTTTCTCTTCGTTTTCTTGCAAGCAGAGCCTTTCTTTATTCTCTAGTGTTGTTGAAGCTCTGTATATTGCAAAACAAACATTAAAACTATTCCTGGAACTTCTGCTGTTGTCCTTGACTGTAGTCAGGCAACACAGCATCAGCCTTGGTGACACCTTGTGATGGTCTAGAGTTGAGAGAGGATACAACAAACTGAGCATCAGAGCAGATGTGATGTTTGAATTCTAGATGGAGTAAAAGTAAGGAGTAGGGGATAGGTTTTAAATTTATTCTGAGGTTTGGTTTTTTTCTTGTTTCTACCTTTGCTTCAAAATGGGAAGCTTTCTGGAAAAAAATCTTTTATAGTTTGGATGAGTTTGGAGCCAAAGTTGCGTCCCACTGAGCAAGATATAACCTTGTCTGGATGCTCAAACTAGATGTAAATGTGCGTGGCTGATGAGTAGCAGTACTGTCCAGTTGCACTCAGAAGCAGAGTGAGTTTACGCAGGTGTAGTGTGGGGCTGTGTTTCTGGCTCTGCTGAAACTCCTTTGCCTTAGCTCTAACTAGTAACTCTGATTAATTGGCCAGCATTTCTTGGGAGTCCTGTGACTGATGGAGCGAACTGTCAACAGGGGAAACGCAGTAGCAAAAATGTACTTTCCCTAGGACAGCAGCACAACAACAGGCTAGCCTTGGGTGTCTAAACTGGTGGTTTGCAGTTTGGGTGGTTGCATGCAGAGTAGATGCATGTCTGCACTGCATAGTGAGCATCTGTGGCCAGTAAGGGTGTATTGGTGTTAGTACAAAGTTGATCTCTCTCTTTTACTCTTTCTTTTAGATACAGATGAATGCATGTTCAACAACGGTGGTTGCCAGCATGTTTGTGTCAACACTGTGGGGAGCTATGAATGTCGCTGTAAGGAAGGATTCTTTCTAAGCGATAACCAGCACACGTGCATCCACCGCTCAGAAGGTACTGACTGCTTCCTTCCAGGCACGAGTTTTTGACAGAGGCTAACTGCAAAATCTCTAAAGTAACTTCAACAGTATTTTTAGGTTGAGTTTTTCAAAACTGCGAAGGGTCTTGAAGTCCTTGCTCCTTTTAAAAGGAACGGTGTGTCAGAATCTTCTGAGTGACTTTGAAGACTCTTTACATCCCTCCTGCTCCTTTGATCCCACTTGCATGTCTATGGCGTTGTGGTTGTTGAAGGTTGTTCTGCCGTACTCCCAGTGCACTTTGTGCTCTGCTGTGGAGCTAAGCTGTGTCCTGATGCAGGGAATGGCAACAAATTGAAGGACAGTAAGTTCTGACCATTTGCTTTAGTTACAGGGCAATACCTGTTATTACTTTCAGGTACCTTTTAGATTCCCTGTGCAGTGTTTGGGTTTCAGCCAAGAGATTTATTGTTTGTCAGCCCCAAAGATATTCAAATAACTTTTTTTGTTTTGAGTAAAACCTTTCTGAAGCAACCTCTGAGAGATCAGAGAGTCTTGGATATCTAATTAGACATCAGATTGAACAAAGTTATTTTGGATGCCCTTAGGGAATACTTTTAAGTGGTTGCTCGCATCAGAAGTTGTCCATTGAACTGTACAGTAAATATCTTACTAAGAAGTACTTAAAGCTGCAAAGTTTTCTTTGATCTATGGCTTATCATTGGCATGGCTATAAGAGGAATCTGAACATGAGTAAACAAATCTCACTTTAAAAATCCCCACAGTAAAGAGATCAACATTTATAGACATATATGGCCATCCACAGATAAATGTGCTGAGGTGGCTGTCATCTGCCATAGCTGAATTGATCTTTTGTTTGAATTAAGAATTTGTATTCGCACTCTCTGGCGCTGGGCTTGGTCTCATGGCAGTGCACAGTAATTTCTCGGGTTATTACTGAGCCAGGAGTAGGGGCAAGCAGGAGGGCTGCAGGTGGGGCAAGGCATTTCCCCTCATGTTGTCTTGTTAGCAGTGATATGTGTTTGTGTGTGTGCGTGTGGATGATGAATCCAAGGATGCTTGAACTCCTCTTGTCCGATACCAAGAGAGAAGAAATGTCTGACTGCTTTTATTCTTACTTGCTGCTACTTGAGTACTTTGTACTCTCCTGAACTGACAGCAGCAGCATTTACATTAATATTTGTTCCCCAAAATGTACCTTTGGAATTCTCTTTTCTCTTACTTTTAAAGGTGCACTTAATTTATTTAAAATTTGTGGCAAAAAAGACCCTTTTTTCCGATAATACCAAATTTGCACTTAATTTAGTTTTTTTACTTTGGAAAGGAAAAACAAGAGGAAAAAAGAGAAAAGATGCTTTCCACCCACTAAAAACTACTAAATAAAATATATTTTTATGGAAACCAATCTTAAGAAAAAAAATCTTATTTTTTTGTGCAAAGTGCACTTTTTATTTGTACTAAAATACAGGAGTATTTGTTTTGTTTAAGAGCTTTTTTCAGGCTATTGTGCTGTGACTGTTTCTCTCCTCCATTCTTCCCATTACTGTGAAGTGCTCCATGGGATTCCCCACTTTTTTGTTATTTTTTTTTCTTGGATGGGCAGGTCTGTTTCAACTCGAATCTCGTTGCTTTATTTTTCCTCTCACTTTGTCCTCCTCTTTTCTTCTCATCACCCAGTCTTCTATTCTCTGCCTGGTGTATGCATCTCAAACTGTATATGCTTTTTCAGTTCTCTTCTGAGACCTCACAGCGTTGATCAAAACAATATTTGGCACCTACTGCCTAGACCAACAGTTCAGTTTTACTTCTTATCTGTAATATAAGGGACTATTTCTTCTATGTTAAGAAAGAAGCAAAATACCTGTTTCCAGCCCAGTTAAGAGAGTGTGTACATTAATGCTTGAGAGACCCTCCTAGCAGTCTGCAGTAGTGCCCTTTACACAGAGTGAACCTGCGATAGTCCCACACCCTCTATTTCTCCTGTTGTATTCCTCCCTATGGCCAGTGTTACAGAGAAGCCTAAGTTATCTGCTCTTCTATGTCTATCTGCAGTTATCCTCTGGGTTTCCTGTCACCTGCTGTGGCGTGGGACTCAAGATCAGGCACGTATTAGAGGAGAGCTCATTTTTCATCAGATACGACTGTGTTGGTCGGAAGCACGGGGTGCTCTGAGTAGCCTGATGGGTCTGCCTAACCCCTGCTTTAACCACAGGAACACATAGCGTCTTGGGAAGATATGCATCTAAATTTTTGTCTTGGCTGTCTCCTAACAATCTCTTCTTCATCTGTATGTGGGAAAATGGATTTATTTGAGAGGCTGTTACAGTAGCTGGCAGGGCAGCCAAGCACATGAAGCTTGTTTCTGTATTTAACTTGCTTAATATTAGAGAATATAAAAATTTGAAGGAAAACAGAGTTTTTCCACAAGTATATAATACGTCTTGTGGCTGCTGTTGCTACGGATGACAAACCACGCTACTCTCCCTTGTGGTATTTCACAGTCATAGCTATTTACTTGTTGGACCTAGAAGATGAAAACCACATTTGAAATCAATGTGGACTGAAAGCTTGTTCGTGGGGGACCATCTCAGCTGTTGCTCGTAGGGTCCTTCTGACTTTGGAGAACAGAGATAACTAGAAAGCTTTTTATAAAAAGTTGCCTTAACACAAGAATGTAGAAACTCTCAATAAAGATTTAAGTATTCCTAGGATGTTTTGCTGGCTGTGCTGATGTTTCTCACCATTTGGCTGTTAGAAGGTGCCTCTGAGAAGCCCTGGTTGTTCTTTGTACAATTGCATCCTCTCTCTCTGTCCTGTTGATTGCCTGTTTGACTGTGCCCTAAATATTCTTAGCAGAATGGTGGTGATGTCCCTACATCTTCTGTGTAAAAAAAAATAAAAAAGACAAAGATTTAACCACAGGTTGTACATTTATGAGATTAAATTAATGTGACCTGATAAGGAAATACCATGCTGGCATTTTGCCTGTGTCTTGCCAGTGACAGGCGTGCTCAGATCTCGCCAAACTGTGCTGGATAACTTCACCAAGGTCCAGTTGTCTGAAAGGACTCATCTGGCTTGAGGTTAGCTAAGCTGGACAGGCACTGGATTCAGCTCTCTTGACTGCAAGTGTGGTGATCAAGGGACTCACCCATCCCAAGACACTTGTGTATCAGTAGGGCAGGGTCTCCTGCAAGAGAAATTTGTGTGGGATGCTTGTCTGGGCTTTGTTTCTGGACCACAATCTGCCACATCTGTTCCAGAGCAACAGCTCTGGAACGCTGAGACCTGGAAGACTTCGGAGTCTCTGAAGGAGTTTGCAGTCATACAGACATTTCTTTGGTACAACCTTATAAAACAGAGCTGAGTAGAGATCTACCACCTTTGGAAATAAGCAGCAGCTTCATAATAAATGCTAGAATGTGTGGGTGTATGTATCTTCCATGAAGCTGTCTTTTGGATCAGCTAGATTTGTGTGGGTTTGGTCAGGTACCTTGTTACACAATAGGTGCTTTGTTATTAAAAGGTACCCTGGTTTGGGAAGTGCAGTTTTAGCTTTACTTGGAGACCTGATTGAATTCCGTTCACTCAGAATGGAGCAATCCCAAACTGAGCATTTAAACCATTTGTCTGATGTCAGTGAACTTTTACCGAAGTACCTGCTTGAACAGTTTCTCCTTTGGTAGCTCAATAGAGACAAAAGAATAACTTCTGTTAACAAAAACTAAGCTACTAATTCTCTTAAGGCTTCCTAACGCCTCTGAGCTAATAGGCCAAATCATATTGCATTCTTAAGAACAGAACTGTCACAAAAACACAAGAGTTAATGAGGCTAATTTGTGGCCTCATAGGTTGTCTCCTTCCTTGACTGACAGCACAATAATGGATGGCAGCTTTCATGTGGGCTCCTTGGGCTGTGTCTGTGTGCTGCAGGGTTTGAAGTGTCTTTGTCTTGTTAGGCTTCTACAGAGTTCTCACTGTGGGAAAGGAATCAAAAAGCCAGTAGAGCAGAATAATCTAGGCTCTGCAATATCCATTCTTTTGTTGCTTAAAGCTGTCTTAATAGAGAATGGGTACTGTAGCTTGTGCTTGAGATGGCAAGAATAGTCGTGTGCAGAGCAGGGACCTAATTGAAGTGTAATAGAATAATGGTGGCGAGCTGACCTCTGCTTGCCAATACAGTGGTTTTGCTTCATTTAGCAATAAAGCTGCAAAAAAGGCTCTGTAAGTTTAAAAAATATATGGGCGTGTGGACTTGTTCACATAATTCTTTTTTTTTTTTTTGCAGTGTGATCACCCTTCTAATTCTCTCTGTGCACCTGTTCAGCTCAGTAGAAGTTCACTAAAGTAATGTGGGATAAGCCCTTGCAGCCCAAGTATGCTCCACTTAGCCTTATCAAATGAAGTGTTAGCACTATGAAGAAAGTGTTATGGTATAATATGCCTTGTAAAAGTCAAATACGCTAAGGCAGAGAATTTGATGGCAAAGGTGTGTTTCCATGTGCCTGAGGAGAGCATTCACTTGTCTTCTCTCACAATTTCTTAGCACTTATAACAGCACACCACAGGTTTTTGCTGAAGAAAAACTATTCCTTTAATTTGACCTAATGATCCTGTTTGATTGTATAATTTTGTCTGTGTCCAAATCGTGTCACCGTCTGGCCAGTTACAAAGGCATTCATTTAGCTGAACCATGGGGCAAGGTGAAAGAAGTTTTTACAATAATTCTAGGGGCAATTCCTCCTTGTTTAGTTGACTTTATGCAAAGGACAGACAAGACACGCTGGCAGTCATTGAGTGCTGGTACGGTAGCTTATGACCATCAGAGGCAAAAATGGCTGTGTACTTTTAGGAGTGCACCAAATGCAAGGAAGTCACCAGTTTAACATTGCTTTTTCATTTGGTTAAAGCGGGCACTGGCACTAAATTCTGTCCAGCTGTGTAGAAATGGAGAGCACCATGATAATCCCCACTGAGGCTGTTTCGGGAGGTACTTATTGAAATCAGGAAAAAAAAAAAAAAAGAAACCAAAAGAGAGAATTGATAAGCAGCATATGTAGAATCTGCATGTCTACCTGGTCACTACTTGGTCACTGCTGAGGTTGGTCTGATTTGTAGGCCAGTAATTGGAATAGTAATTTGTAGGCCAGTAATTGGACTTCTGTTACTGTCAGCTTAGGCATTTCTGTGTCTGCTAGCTGTCCTTTTAAGCAGAGACATAAGAACTTCACTTTAGGCTTTGATTTTGCCAGGTATCAGCCGCCTTGCAATTGTTGTAAAACAAATAAGGTAGTTTGCAGACCACTGGTATAAAGTGGAGAGCACTGGATAAGAATATGGATTCTGTACAAATCTGGGGATGTAACTTTTTGACCTTGCAGTCAAAGAACAGGAAAGATCACAGATGGAGAAACCTTGGGGCCATTGAATTTGCAGGACTAGTCTTTGTCTTTCTGTCTGTAAGCTTATACTTCTTGTCCTAACACTGTAGAGTCTCCCTGGAAGTAGCAGACTGCTGTCTGTGTGTGTATTGAACTGACTTTATTTGACTGTTGCCTGCATACAGAGATGCTAAGGATGCTGATGCTCTTGCATTTGTCCTATTTTGCAGAAGGCATGAGCTGCATGAATAAAGATCACGGCTGTGCCCATATCTGCAGAGAAACGCCCAAAGGAGGAGTTGCCTGTGAATGCCGACCAGGATTTGAACTGTCCAAGAACCAGAGGAGCTGCATTTGTATGCAACATTCTGCATATGCTTATAGTTTCCCAAAGTGAACAAATAATGTTCTCTTTGCAGTGAGATGGGATTTGGTATGTTATAGCTAAACTGGGATGACATGCCTAAATTGTGTGCATATGAATTAAAATAGAATCTATAGCTTTGCTGGACTCTTATGCCAGTCTATTGGCTGCTACGGTATCTGTAGTTTGGAAGTTGTGCCATCATTTGTAATGATGGGAAGTTAAGCTCGACAAGAGAGCTCTGCAGTGTCTCAGTCTCAGAGTTCTTCAGGAAAAAGGGGCATGTTAGGAAGGTGCGTTGGATGGTCAAATGGAGACAAAATTGCACGCTATATTTCAAAGGTGCTGGAAGTACTTCTGAGATGTAATGTGTATTTTCTTCCTAGTAACATGTAATCATGGAAATGGTGGCTGTCAACATACATGTGATGATGCTGATAATGGGCCTGTTTGTGGATGTCACCCTAAGTACATCATGCATGTCGATGGGAAAACCTGCCTGGGTCAGTATATAGTCAAGAGTAGTTGTTTCCCGTTAATGACCGACTCTAGAGTGGTGTGTGGCTTTACTGTGTGTGTGTGATTAATGCTCCACATGATGGTATGGTTACAAAATGTCAAGGAATCCAAAACTAAGAATATGGCAATGCACGAGTGACTTGATTGGGTCCAGGTAACTTATGCTTCCCTATGTAAATAGTTACCTAGCTTTACTGCAGCCTGTAGTTAATACTGATCCCTTTGAAGCACAAGACCTCTCACTAAACAAGGAAGATTCCCTTCCCTCTAGGATATTTTAGGTCAGTTTCTCGTATAGCATGAGCCAGAGAGTGTAACCAAGCAGTACATCTGTTAAAACTGTAACTCTGAATTCAATTGAAGTATGAGTTTTGCCAGGCAGTTATCCAGTAAAAAGAGAGCTTAAGATTTATAAACTTCTAATTTTTGGAAGAGTTTGTTGTCTGTTGATAGAAATCAAATGCTCAGGCGTAGCTGGCTAGTCCTTGTATTAATCCATGATAGATGATGACAGTGTGCTCTTAACAGAGCAGTTTGTGACAGTTAGTTAATTCTTTCATCTTGTTGCTATTCACTACACCCGTAGCATATCATCTGTTTTGTTAAGAATACTGAAGCAAACATGAGTTGTAAAGAAGCAACAAAACCAAAGTTTTTTTCATGGTTTTGACTGAAGGTTCTTCATGTTTTTCATTACTGCTTTTTTTTTTAAAAAATTATTTATTTCTGCCTAGTCAGCTCTGACTGTCTCTGATAATTCAGTGTTTGATGCAGCTCTTTGCATGTGTTTTAGTATTGTATATATTGGCTATCAGATGAGGCTTTTGGTCAGGGCAGCTTTACTCATGTTTGGGGTTTTTTTCCTTACAGAGAGGGAAGAGGCTGCTGTTGAAATTTCTGAGGGAAACACTACAGCAGGAGCTGATGTGGACAAGAGAGTGAAGCGACGGTTGCTTATGGGTAAAAGTGCTTATCCAAAGTAATTCTGCTGTTTGCAGAAACTTTTTATGTTGAAGAATTGGGTTTTTTTATTGTAACCATCATGGATCTGGGCTGTGAATTCTGCCTGAGATGCTCCACTCCCTTTTAAGGAGATAATATTATTCCATAATGTATAAGAAACTCTTTACATAGTTCATGATAGTCAGCAGTAGGTGTCAGGAACTTGCCCTTCAAGTAATGTATGTTTCCATGGTTTTGATTTACAATGGGAATGCAGTATGATCTCCTCTGTGCTACAGTTTTAGCCAAGAGATTGTGGAGGAGATAATGTTTTTCCTTATGTTGAAATGAAAGTATACTTCTGTGATTCTGCATGGAAGAGAATTTGGTCCAGTGGTGGATTGCATCGAGAAGGACATGTTAGGATACAAGGCCATCTTGTTCTCCTAGAGGTGTTCTCATCTGGTCCTGAATGCCAGCCTCTGAAGGTCTGTCTCTATTGGGAAGACACTGCCATGAGAAACAGTCACAGTGGTCTCAGGGCAGCTGGGTCAGTGGATATCCACCTCTCAAAAGCCCCTACTCCAGGCAGTCAGGGCAGTTTGCTGCACTAATTGGCATTTGCCACAGAAGTGGCATGGGGTGTGATGGCTCGGGAAGAAACTACCATAGGTATAGGGCTAGCTCTGAGCTCCTGAATTCATAGTTAGTCATCTAAATGAATGGTCGGACTCGTTTAAAAAAAAAAAAAAAAAGACTTTTTTCCCATCTGTTGAAAGAGGAAGAAAGAAGAGGCACTCTGCCTTCACATGGAGGCTGGATAGAGCCTCCCTGTATTGAATGGGAGATGAGAGACTGGGAGGTAAAAAATGAGTAAAGGTCTTAAAACCTGAGAGTATATGCTACAGAAGACTAGGAGACAGAGCTAAAATTGAGAGTATTTCAAAAAGCAGGCAGAAAATTACCTTTTCAGCGTTCTGAATCTATACGTGCTGGATAAAATTGCATTTGTCCAGCCAGTGAAAATGTTGTTAGGCTGACTGCAGTGGTTAGCCAGACTAGTAGGGAATAAATGCCAAAGAGGGAGTTATTTCTGTTTAGTTGGATGTGAGGAACTGTATTTTGGAGGTGTTCACTAGAAAGGTTTGGTGAGTTTTAGGTATAGCTTGCATAGGAGGAAATTAGAGGAACGTTAGATTATGATGGCACCTGGGTTACAAGCTTGGAGGTGCACTCCTTGTGGGTGTAATCCACCATGAGCAGCAGCACAGGTAGCATATGAAGGTGGATTTAAGAAAGCTGGTTTAGTAGTGCTGAGTGTAACCTGGTGCCTGAGCATTGATGGGAAGTGTCAGAGGATCAGCCAGGAATGAGTATGGGCGTAAGGAGACTGACAGGAATGGATTCATCATCAGGAGCAGGGATTTGTGTTTAAGGATGAAAATATCCAGAGACAATATCTTTGTAGAGTCTCCACAGAAGAACTGGACATAGCCGAGGTAGGAGTTTCACCAACGTGTATTTAGTAGTTGCGAATGTGCACCAAACTAAATGTGGTTGAACAGCAGCGTGTTTGGAACTCTGCCTTGAATCACATGATGTATCTTGTTACTATCATATATCTCTAAGCAAACTTTAGCTTTATTTTGTTGGCTAGAAACATGTGCAGTAAATAACGGCGGCTGTGATCGTACGTGTAAAGATACATCAACTGGAGTTCACTGCAGCTGTCCTGTCGGATTCACCCTTCAGTTTGATGGGAAGACATGTAAAGGTGAGTTTTATACTCACGGACATGTGAGTACCAACACCTTGCTGTAAGGTATTCATCTCCAAATGAAGGTAATCTAGTGTCCAGAGAAAAGCCAGTCACCTAAGAAAGAACTGCAGCCAGGAGTAGGTGCCTGGTTTCCTTTGCATCAGATGCATCACATACAGAGAACGTCTGCTGCTCTGTGCCCCCCTCACCGCTTCCACCCCTCCTGCTGAGACTGCCTCATTTTTCACAGATGAGTTTTGGTAGGAAGTAATACAGGTCTGTGATAAAGTAGAGGTCAATACGGGGAGAGGTAGGTCTGTAGGCTCTTACAGGCATAGAGTCCAATAGTCTGTTATTTTACATGCAGTCAGCTGGGTATTAGAGTGATTTGTAAGTAAATAGCAGTGCGTAAACAGGGATGTGTGAGTAATATTACTTATACTGGTCCAAGCAGCTCTAATGAGAGTACTGGAAAGGAGCAAAGGGACATTAGGATTGTATATTAGAATAAATTTCCCAGTAATTAGATGCTAAGACTGTTCTGGGAGGCAGAAATGACAGAATCCACATGCCTCAGTCAATTAATATTGGACACAGAACTCATTCTTGTTTTGTCATGAAAATTACAGAGTGGCTCAGGAAGTTGTCTCTGCCTGAGATTTCTGCTGAGCTTAGGAAAAGGGAGCTGGGAGAATATTAAAAAAGCTGAAACTTGTTAGAGAGCATCTAGGTCCAAGTGTTTTCAAACAGAATTTGGGGAAATGGTGTTTTGTGAATCATGTACCTGACAGCAGTACATTAAGTGAAAGCAAATAACACTGTCATGGGGCTGAATGGGCCAGATCACTCTTAAGAGCTGGACCTGATCTTCTATAAGATTGTTTTGCTATATTTTGTTTCTGGGCTTCTCTAACCAGTTGGATGTGACTGTTTTATGTAGCTGGCAGTGGAAGTATGTTGAATGTACTGTGTTTATTTCCTGAAGATGTCTTTTGTTGCAGATATTGATGAATGCCAGTCCAATAATGGAGGCTGTGATCATTTCTGTAAAAACACTGTTGGCAGTTTTGATTGCAGCTGCAGAAAAGGATTTAAATTATTAACAGATGAGAAGTCTTGTCAAGGTATGTGCATTGGAGAGGCAGTACAAGCAGAGCAAATCAGTGTGGCTTGGACATCTACTACAATGATGAAGTGATAATGGACTCCAGAATAATTTCCATGCTACAGTTTTGTTTTTTTAACCTTTCTGAAACAGCTGTTGAGTTAGTGCTATTGGCTTGATGCTATTGTATCAGGTATGTTTAATGACACAGTGAACTATTACATGGAACTGACAGAGATAGCATCATATTAAAAAGCTCCTTGAGGATAAAGGTCTTAAAATAATTTACAGGGAAAAATAGACAGTATCTCTCCATCCATCTTTTTTTTTAAATGGGATATTTAGATGACATGAGTTCAATGTTTAAAGAAAAAAGATACAGCATGTGATCTATGAAATTATAGGCCTGTAAACAGACGCGAATCACTATTTCCTAGAACATCATGGAGCATTTGATTTCTAGGATGATGTGGATTTCTGCTGTGAGCGTATTTAGTTTTCTTTTTAATGATTGGTGCATATAGATTTAGCAATCCTGTATAACCTGCTTAAATACATTAAAATGTAAAGGTGAAAATGGTCTGTGGTTTTGGAAAAGCTACAGTATGAAACAAAGTAAAGCAAATTAGCCAGCTGGGGAAATGCATAATTCCTTTTTCTAGACAAACCAGCTGACATTAATGATGAATTTCAGAAAGCTGAACTGACCAACAGAAAATAATTTTCACCTGGGTTTTTGGTGAGTTCTTATCTTTTTTTTAAATCGGACTAAGAAGGACAACCTTTTATATGGAACCAACCTACTGTGAAAAATTAAGGTTAGGTTTTCAAGATAGTCTGTGGGATTTTTTTTTTAATGGAATCTGTTTATGAATGTATTTTAAAGACTTGCATCTCCCTTTTGTCCCTGTCAATTCTGTTACTTTCCCTAGATTGTTTCAAAAGTGATATCTTGAAGCATGCCAAAACCTGAGAAAAAAAGAATATACGATATGTTAGTGATGTTGATGTGAAGTTTTGTATCTTGAAACATTCTTACATGGCACATATAATATACTAGCACAGAAGTTTTAGGTGCTTTTGATGGTATAATGAATGTTCAGGGCCCCAGAATGCAATGGGAAGTTTACCAATCAAATCATGATCTCTTAATAGTGATGCTTGATCATGAATAAGCATCCTACCTGTGCTTTACAAAGATGATGTGTGCAAAGTGATTTTGACGCCAAGGAAAACTTTGACTGGAGAAAAGTGACATATCGGCAGTTTTTAGAGACAAACACTGAGGTCTAAATATACTGTATAAGGCATCTATGGAAAAAAAATCACTAAATTATTCTAGTCATCTGTCTTCATGTGTATCTCGGAGACTGTGGCGATTTTCAGCTGGGCACTGCATGTTCATGTAGTTAAAAATGTGGCCTTTGTTTTTATTTATAGGGGATAAAGCAAGACAATAATTTCTTTTGTATATCTATTTCTGCAGACCTTATGTAGACTTTCCTTAATGAAATAATTTATTTTAAATGTAATTGTTACAAATGCAGCAACAGTTTTGTGTTTGCCAAGAAAAAGCTTGTTTGTCGAACTAATTGCTTTTTTAAAAGTTGTCATTTCATTATGTTACATTATTTGCTTTTAAAGAATTTTCGTAGTTTATATATTTAGTTACGTATTTAGTTATGTAATTTTCTTAGTTTATACCTTCTATGACAAAGTGACTCGGCTGCTGGACGAGGGAAAGGCTGTGGATGTATCTTCCTAACCTCAGTGAAGCCTTTGACACAGTTTCTCACAGCATTCTGCTTCGGAAACTGTCGGCCTCTGGCCTGGACGGGCGCACAGTCTCCTGGGTGGAAAACTGGTTGGATGGCCGGGCCCAGAGAGTGATGGGAAATGGAGTTAAATCCAGCTGGAGGCCAGTGACAAGTGGGGTTCCCCAGGGCTCAGTGCTGGGTCCAGCCCTGTTCAATGTCTTTATCAACGACCTGGATGAAGGCATCAAGTGCACCCTTAGCAAGTTTGAGGACGACACTAAGCTGGGTGGAAGTGTGGATCTGCTGGAGGGTCGGGAGGCTCTGCAAAGGGACCTGAACAGGCTGGACTGCTGGGCTGAGACCAACGGCATGAGGTTTAACAAGGCCAAATGCCGGGTCCTGCACTTGGGGCACAACAACCCCATGCAGTGCTACAGGCTAGAAGTCTGTCTAGGAAGCTGCCAGGAGGAGAAGAACCTGGGGGTGTTGGTCGACAGTGACTGAACATGAGCCAGCAGTGTGCCCAGGTGGCCAAAAAGGCCAATGGCATCTTGGCCTGTATCAGAAATGGTGTGACCAGCAGGTCCAGGGAGGTTATTTTCCCTCTGTATTCGGCACTAGTGAGACTGCACCTCGAAACCTGTGTTCAGTTCTGGGCCCCTCACCAAAAGAAAGATGTTGAGGCTCTGGAGCGAGTCCAGAGAAGAGCAACCAAGCTGGTGAAGGGGCTGGAGAACGAATCTTATGAGGAGTGGCTGAGAGAGCTGGGATTGTTTAGCCTGGAGAAGAGGAGGCTGAGAGGAGACCTTATTGCTCTCTACAACTACTTGAGGGGAGGTTTTAGAGAGGAGGGTGCTGGCTTCTTCTCCCAAGTGACAGGGGACAGGACAAGAGGGAATGGCCACAAGCTCCGCCAGGGGAGATTTAGGCTGGACATTAGGAAAAAAATTTTCACAGAAAGGGTGATTGGGCACTGGAACAGTCTGCCCAGGGAGGTGGTTGATTCACCTTCCCTGGAGGTGTTTAAGGCATGGGTGGATGAGGTTCTGAGGGGCATGGTTTAGTGTTTGATAGGAATGGTTGGACTCGATGATCTGCTGGGTCTCTTCCAACCCGGTTATTCTATGTAGATGTGCATATCTCTGTCTTCAACTTTGTTAATGTCATCAGCACTCCCTTGTCAGGGTGAAAGACACTGATATGTCCTTTGAAAACTTGCAGACATTGATGAATGCTCCTTTGAACGGACGTGTGACCACACGTGCATCAATCATCCAGGCACCTTTGAATGTACTTGTAACAAAGGATACGCTCTCTATGGCTTCACGCACTGTGGAGGTGAGTTTTAAAAAGATGCTGATGAGCACTGTTGCCGCAGTCTAATTAGTGCCTGTGCCAGACATAAGCTTATGTATATGCAGCAGGCATATACAGTAAATTTTACTCTTTGCCATGATAAGGAGCCACAGTGAAAGGAGGAACTAATCCCGCTTATTTTTGTATTTGCTCAAATGATTTTCCCTTCCTACCCAGCATCCGGAAAGCACCTGTGACTGTTAGAACAAACTGATGCATTTTGCACCTGGATATGAAAGCCATAATTTGATAGGTTGTTCACATGCAGAAGTCTCATGAAAATCTCATGACTTTAATGATAAGTCAGTAGAAGAGGACCTAAAGAAAAGGAATGACTCTAGAAAATTAGTTTTGTGGGTTGCCCTTGTGCACATCTCAGATTCTCTTATGATGCAGGTTGCAGTGTTGCTGATGTAGTACCACTGATTTACATTGGCCAAGATTAGTACTCGTAAATCTTTTACATCTTTCCTGCAAGGCAAGAAAGATGTTCACAGAACATCAGTGAATGTCAAATGTGAAGATTTCTGCAACAAATTCCTAGAGTTAACATGAGGAAACATTAATAACTGCAAACTAAATTGAATTTAACCTGTTTTATAAGTGATCTAGGCAAGACCTTAATAACTCCATTATCTTATTTAATTCTGAGTAAGTATTTCTAAGGCAGAATGAGCACACTTGAACTCAGAGATAACAGTTCAGAGATCTCAGTGTGCCTGATCTATGCTAACTTCTGCCTCTAGGAAGTCGGCAAAGAAGATTACAAAGCTGCAACATTGCTGTGTTTTATCCTGATGAACAGGGAAGCCTGCCTGGATGGGGATTAACACTATTCTTTTAGCAAATGGAGCACATGAAGTCTGCTTTCATGAGTTCCTCTGCATTAATTCCATTTCTTTTGGCCACCAATGAGTAAAAGGCGTTCCTTTCTTTCTCCATTTTCTCTCTCCTGCTCATTCCTACCCCTGCTGTCTCAGTTCTGTTACTAGCATGTTTTGTGCCTCAAAACTGCTCCTTTTTGTAATGTTTCACAGTGTTTTGTACCAAATTGTTACCTATATGGGAGGACACACAAATGGCTGGGAGACAGCTGTGGCAAGAACTTGTTATACCATTGAGAAACGTGTGCATAGAAGTGGATACACTAAGTTGTGCAGACTCTGGAACTCACAAGAGATTTCTTAATGGCAGCTTTCTAGGCTTAAGTATAATTGCTATAGATGGAAACAAGTGAGGCAGTCATTTGGGTGGATCTGAGAAACCAAGACATAGAACTTTGCATTTCCCTTTGTTGGAATTCATGAGATTCCTGCAGGCTCATTTCCTCAGCCAGCCAAGGTCCCTCTGAATTGTGGCACAACCATTTGGTATATCAGCCACTCCTCCCAGTGTTGTATCACATGTGAGCCTCCTGAGGGTCAACTCTTGTCCCATCATCGAGGTTTAATGAAGAGGATAAATACTATTGGCCACAGTATTGACCCCTGCAATACAGCGCTGGTGAATGGTATATTCTCCATCAGCACGCAAGGTTGCACCAAAGGCTATATGTTGTGTTGGCAGTAGTTTCTACTCCTATTGGCATTTATTGGATGAGGAAAGGCCCTGAAATTGTATGATTGGCCAAAAGGGACAATGAGGGTTCAGGGGTGGTATTTGCCCACATGGAGTCAAATAATCTTCCACAGCAGTTGTATCTATCTGAGCACTTCAGAGGACTGGACAGTATGAATCCTGTCTTTGTTGTCTGTCTTTATTCTAAATCAAAAATATTAATTAACCAGACACAGTGCAATGCAGGCTTGATTTGGTCTCCTTTCCTTCAAGTTAATTTGTTATCATATTGCCGAAACTGGATATTTTTTAATTATGTGTTTTAAGGACATACCTAACATCTCCCTTTGGTAACACTTGATTGGTTTTGACTTTTATCAAAGTATTTCCATGAAAATAAAACATTTCAAGATGGGTGTCCAGGTAGCCCTCCCAAAATCTTTTTCAAACCTTGCTAAGCAGTATTTGTGCACACATTTATCTAGTGGAGTTATAGTACAGATCTTTGGCAGGAGTGACTTTTTAAAGTATTTTTACCTTTCCTCTGTAGATATCAATGAATGTAGCGTCAACAATGGTGGTTGCCAGCAGCTGTGTGTGAACACACTGGGAGACTATGAATGCCTGTGTCACTCTAACTACAAATTACACTGGAATAAGAAGGATTGTGTTGGTAAGGTGCTTAGTAAATGCATTCCTACTCCTCATGTGTCTGATGTCCATGTGATCATAGTCAAAACCGAAAGTCTTGATCTCTTAAGTGGTCTAAGTCATTGTTCCAGGTATTTCACTTCACTTTTCAGTCAAGCATGACGATACTGATATTGAAACTGGTTGAAACAAGAAAAAAAAAACCCAAACCAAAACAGGAGATACTTTAAAGGATTTTGATGCTTTCTTTCTTGTGCTTTTATCTAGCTTATTCTTCTATTTCCTTTTGTTTCTTTGCATGAGAAGGTTTGCTAATGATAGCTTTAAATGA
This sequence comes from Clamator glandarius, assembly GCA_033459285.1. NCBI lineage: Eukaryota > Metazoa > Chordata > Aves > Cuculiformes > Cuculidae > Clamator > Clamator glandarius. The sequence continues at coordinate 976,789 of JAUNZM010000138.1, forward strand.
TATGAAATTACTACGTGGTGTGATCTTCTAGCAATTTTATTTTGCTTTTATTTTTCTGTCTAAACAGCAAATGAATTGCATTGCTGCTCTCGCATACCAGCTACAAAGCAGCCGCATGCTGATTTATTAGTAGGGTGTATGTAGACATTTTATTTCTGTGAGTATTTGTTTTATCCTATTTAGAGACAAAGGGTCCCTTGCCTGATAATGTGTCACCCAAGGTGTCGCTGCACTGCATTAAGAGTGGTGGGAGTGATAGATGCTTCCTAAGCTGCTCTTCGGATGTCCAGGTGTTTTCTGGTAAGTTAAAACCAACAAAAGGAAGCATATGATTGTGTAGGTAGTGTAAGAGTAGCAAACCTCTCCATCTCATAGAAGCCCCAAGGAGGAAATAGTCTACAGGGACCTTTCCTTCTTTACTATAGATAATAAGGGCTATATCCCTGCCAGTGTCCCAGGAACGCCCCCCTTCTTTTGTCTTTTATAACCACTCTACCCTCAGATACCCATCTCATGACAACTGTCTTTTTGAAGCTGAGGAGGACAGGGCAGAATTCTCTGTGCTCCCTGGGCCATTCCTTATTTGGCCCTGAGAGCTGCTGCTGAATGGGCCAAAGGCATTCCAGTCCTGCGTGGGGGCTGAGATTTTGCCTGCACATCCCCTTCACCCTACAGGACACAGCATGCAGACTCGGCTGGTTCTTAGGAGACAGGTGCTGCTTTTCTTCCCGAGTCCTTTAAACTGCTTTGGAAGAGGCAAACACTGAAATGGATTATTTTATGAACACCGTTGTTGAAAAAGATGATGATGATGATGATCTACAAATTAAAAATGTCTTTTATGCTGCAGGAGTCTTCAGTCTGTACACAATGCTTGTTTCTTTACTGTCTGTCTGTATGGTCTGTCTGTTAGGAACACAAGATGCCTACACCCTCACCTGTGGCAGGTCATCTCAGCTTAAGAAAAAGCAGCAAAATACAAACGCATCCAGCTGGCTGGGTAATCACGGGATTTACTGTTGCATGATTTGACTGATTACTTTTAGTAGATAACTATGAACTAAGGGTGTTTCTGTTGACTTTCTGTATTCCTTCACCAATATGCTACTCCTATTTTCAGTGTTTCTTCCTCCTCATGATTGCAATTCATGTTTACAGCAGGAGATTCTTCTTGTACTGCTTCATCAGCATCACTTGAACTAAGATTGAAAAATAAGGAAAGAGGAAAAAGTTTAGTAGTGAAATAAACAGCTAGGCTGGGAGTGTCACACCTCTTCTTACACATCCAAACTGGGCAATGTTGGCAACATAAGATATGTGTAGGTTGAGCTGTTGGACAGTAAAGTTTTGAAAGCATTTATAGCTAAACAGAAAAGAGAGACTATTTTATTTAGACATAAATTAATTTCAGAACTGTTTTGGAATATCTCCTTTGATTTCAGCCATTTTGTTTGATTTACGGTTAGCAGATCTGAACTTGACATCATTCTTATTCATATTTTTTTTTTTTAATTGAAATCTATCATACTTCAGTTCACAACTGGAACTGGAACTGCTTCACAGCAGGAGGAACGTAGCATCTCTTTAGTTTTTCTGTGATGACTGCTTTTTCACTTTATATCAGCATATTTTTTGATGCTGTTATTATGAAATGACATCAGGGTTATCTAGATTTTCTATTCCTTTGTTAAAATAACGTGTCGTTGTTTCTTCCTGAAGATACTTCAGCCATCAAGATAAGTGTAACCTTTAAATTAAATGAAGGAAAATGTAATTTGAAAAAGACTGAGATGTTTCAAGAAAATCTGGAACAGATGAAACCAGGTATGAATATAAAAATGCAGGTAAGCAGATTAGTTAAGTGCTTTCCAGATATGAAGTATACCATAAGCAAAGCATAGAGGACTGCAAAGTTTCTGCTCTTCACTGACCTCAGAAATCACACTCGCTCCCAGCCATGATTCTTTCAATAGTTGTTTCGGATGTCCCTGTGACAGCCTTACAGTCTTGCTAGGAAAGCCCTTCTCCTTTTTTTATTTGTATCACTCTCAATGAATTCTCAGAAAAAAATCAACCTTTTTTTTATACTTTTGATTTCTTCCTTTCTGTTTCTGTCCCTTCTTTCTGTTCTTTCCTTTCTCACCTGTTCTGTGCTGTCTTATGCCTCAGTGAAGCATCTCCCAGCCTTTTACAGTGGCTGTATTGCCAAAGGGCTATTCCTCTTTTCTTTTGTCTTCCTTTTATACTTCAGGAGCCCCAGAGGGACACAGTGAGGTCAGCTCTTCCTTCTGTTCCAAGGCAGAAAGTATAGCCTGGGAATTTACAAAGTCAAGAGAGTCTCAAAAAACAAACAAAAACCCCCCACAATATGATGAATCAGCATGCAGTTTGTTTGTCCTTAGAAGAGTAATAGTGAGAAACTACACTAGATGCTAATGAGGAGTTATCTTCTCCAGAACAAAAGCTTATTCTGGGTGTTTTCTTTAACTAAATCTTATTTCTTTAAAAGTGGTCTCCAAATGCCCTGTGTATGCAACCACTACTTATTTTAAACACCGTTATAAGCTAACGTGTTTTTCAGATGCTCTCATCCCAGCCATGAATCATACCTCAGACCTGCTGCAGTGCCAGAGTCTTAGCCTGACAGTGAATCCGTAGGTGCACTGGAGTTATGATTCTATGTAAGGCTGTACCAGTTGAGAAACTGGTCAGACTATTGGTTTACTGTCGTGTGGGGCTGATCACTTGCTCCCCTTTAACTCTTCATGACAACATAAGCACTGAGCAGTAGTGAATGTTCAATAACATAGCATGCCAAGCTTTTGTTTCCTTCGATTTCGTTCATACAGAGAGACATAATTCAGTAATGGAGAGCTTCCGCTATGTAAACCTAACATGCAGCTCTGGCAAGAAAGTTCATGGAGCCCTCGGTAGACTGACAGCAACAAGAGAAACTTTTATCACTGTGGACTTTGAGCTTGAAACAAGCCAAAAGGAGGTGACAGGTTGGTTGGAAAATGATCCAAGGTGCGGTTTGAAGCTTCTTGCCATTTGCTCCTTAATTTCTGTATTTTTCTTTTCTATCTGTATGCAAAATGATAATCAAAAGTATCTCCTGTTTTGAAAATCTAATTTTACTACTTCAGAAAGAATGAGGGTAGGGATAATTTCAAAGATCAAAGAGCTGCTTATAGTTTAAAATCTGATTAATTTTCTTCTAGCCTGGTGATATTGTCCTTAAAGATTTCAGCCTTGTTCACAGGAGTTGCTTTCTCAGAGATTTGCATTGGTTACTCTTCTAAATTGGGTAGAATTTTGTGCATGTTCACTTATAGCAGCTTTCATCCTTGTTACTTTTCAGACACATGTGATGTGCGTTGTGCTCGGAAAAAGACTGAAAAGAGATTCCGCAAAACCATTCGAACCTTACGGAAGACAATCAGCAGGGACCAGTTCCGCATTCGTGTCTCTGGCATGGACCACGAAGTAGCCAGAAAGTCTCTCAAGCTATCAGAGCCGCTGCAGTCTTGTGTCATAGGACAGATGCATGTGGGTAACAGATGTGGTAAGTAAATGTAAATTAGGAACAAACTATCACATGTGTTTTAATGTTTTGCTCAGGTCTCGTGAGTTTGAAAGGATTGTGGGATATTTGTCCAGGAGAGAGGAAGGCTGCATGTGAAAGCTGCTGTTTGTGTTACTGAAAAATGCCTCTCGATGTATTTGTTGTTGGCAGTTGCTGTGTTATAAAGTAGAGTAAGGGCTCTGTGCGTTGAGTTTTCTTACAGCTGATATGCAGCCTACAGAAAGCTCACGGGTAGAAAATGTGGGAGTAGCATTAGGCACCAGTGACCTCGGCATCACCAATGTTATTGTTAAGATGACAATTGATACCTGGCGTAACACTGTTTCTGGACTTGTGAATATTTCATTTCTCCCTTGTTCCAAAGAAAAAGCTGAGCAGAATTTGATACAGTCACGTTATCTTTGCCAATTAAGCTATGACTCCCAGAGAATCTTCATGACAGTTATAAATCCATGGAGAATAGGGGTTTTGTAGGCCAGTACTGAGAAAAGTCTTAATTATCATGGTACTGGAGGGCACCACCATAATGCAGCCCATAATAAATGCTTCCAAAGCACAAAAGTTAAGGAGAGGGGTCAGATGTTATCTTAACAGCGGCCTAACAACCATGACAGCTAATTCAGGCAACATAGGGTAGGCAGCATGTAAGTGGTTTTGTGAATCAGCAAGCTTTTAAAATGCTTGTCAGACTGAATTAACATGTCTTTGAGCAGCAAACCATTTGGCCTCGGAATAGATTTTCCCATTTAGTTTTGCTAACTCTGGAAAAACTTGGATTCATAGAACAGAAAGATGAATTAGTGTTGTTTAAAACATCCGTGCAAGCAACAAAACTAGGGAGTTACTCAAGAATTCTGTTGAAAAAAGCTGTACACTTTCTTTTTGTGGTTTGTTTTTTTTATTTTTTGGTAACATCATGTTAAGTCTGAAAAACTTGGCAAGTTCACCAAGATGAGTTTACATGGATATCTTCAAGCTGTTGCATTGGAGGCTTGAGGAAGGCTTAGAAAAACTGTCTCAGTCTATTGTACAGAGCACAGTACGGGTTTCAAGCCATTTGTGGTTTCATCTGGAAAAATAGCAAGGAGTAAGCTAAAAATACCACAGGTAGAGAAGGCAATGTGAGTTGCAATATGGATTTGGAGCAACAAAGAAACAATTTTTTTTTACATAGCTGCAGAACCAGTTTAATTTGTCATTACAAATGAGAAGCTTATGTTGCGTTTCTATGCTAGTTCAGACAGAAAGGAGGTTTTCGGAGGGAGCTTGGAAAACGCTTTGTTATGGTGAGCTCAAATAGCCTGTCCATAGTTAAATGGCTTTTGTGGCAGGTAGTAGGATTTTGGCCAGCATGAGAAGGGAAGTGAGCATCCCCCCGTGTTCCTCAAGAAAGACACTGAGGTGCTGGGGCATGTCCAGAGGAGGGCAACAAAACCGGTGAAGGGTCTGGAGCTCAAGTCTTAGGAGGAGAACTAGAAGAAACTGTATTTTTTTTTTTTTTTTTTAGTCTGGAGTAAGGGAGACTGAGGGGGGAAACCTTATCACTCTCTACAACTACCTGAAAAGAGGGCACAGTGAGGTGAATGTTGGGAAGGAACAAGTGACAGAAGAAGAGGAAATGGCTTCAAGTTGCACCAGAAGAGGGTTAGACTGGATTTTAGTAAAACTTATTTCACCGAAAGGGTTGTCAAGCACTGGAACAAGCTGCCCAGGGAAGTGGTTGAGTCACCATCCCTGGAGGTATTTACAAGTCCTGTAGATGTGCTGGGAGACATGGTTGAGTGGTGGCATTGGCAGTGTTGGACTTAAGGGTTGGACTTGTTAATTTTAAAGGTCTTTCCAACCTACATGATGGTGTGCTTCTATGGAAACAGAGACATTGAGCATATGAAGACAACATTTTGAAGAACAACTTGCAAAAATCAAGTCTTTTCTGTTGCTGAATTGATGAAGTTTGCAGTTTGTCTGGTTTGCTCTAGATGTATTAACAGGTACTGTTGTGAACAGCGGAACTAGTAAGATATGATCCCCTGTGGGCCTCATGCCTTATGTTCCAACTTGATCATGTATAAACAGGTGCAATCACTAATGAATCTTCTTTTCTTCAGGTGAAGTATTCAGACCATGTTCTGGTGTAGATTTGCTGTGATCAAAGAGGATACAAAACAGCCTTTTACTTGCATGGATGCTAAGAAGATCTCTCTCCTCCACTTGCATATTCCCTGCTTATTTACATTAAACCTACAGAAACGCAGTATTATTGAAACTTCTCTACATGCTTTGTCAGATTGCTGGAACCTGGACAGAAAATTCAGTAGTTGCTGAGGGGCCATAGAAGTACATGCAAAGGCCATCTTGTTACATAAGCCTCATTTCCTCAGAAAAAGCTGATTGTCCCAGTGTGTATGGTAAAGGCACCACTGGGTGGATGCTGCTTTGGCTGACAGTCAGAAGGAGCTATGGAATAGACTGAAGAGAATGGAGTGGGAACAGTGTGGAAGAAGAGGCAGAAGATAGTTCAGGGATGTGTGTGAGAGAGTCAGGTTTTTTTTGGTTTTGTTTTGTTTGGAGGTTGCAAAATCAGCTTAGGAATTTACAAGTCTTCTGTGAGGTAGATGGTGAGTGAAGTGCAGGTTTCAGTTCATTGTTTTCAAATACATTTTTGAAAATAAAAAACTTGGCTAGGTTAGAGACAGTTTTGTCAGACAGTCTTGTATTGCTCCTCTTACTCTGGGAGACTTCTTGTGGCACAGCCCTTTCTGTATCTGGACAGTGTAAGAGGAAAAGTCCAGCTCCTGCTCTCATAGCTTTTGTTCTGGGTAAGTGGCCTGCAGTTGCAGCAGTAAGCTAAACTTCGTTTGATTTCACACTTTAGGTGAAGTAGTACTTTTCCTGATTTTCCTGTGTTCACTCCTACTGTACACAGTGGAGCACAGCACAGAATTAAAGCCTAAGAAGGGCACCAGAAACGGATTAGAAGAGGTTTCCATTTCACCATTCTTAGTATGCTGAATGATTGCATACCTGTCAGCTGTTCTTTAAGCAGCTGTTGATGGTAAAAGGGAATTCGCTGCAGATTCTGAAAACTAATGTATTTTATTTCAAGTTTGCTGTTTACAGTTCTGTTTGGGATTTTCTGATGCTTTAAAGATTCAAGTGTTGCATTTGTCTACTTTGTGTGAGATCTGGGTGAAAAACTGGTTGAATGACGGGGCCCAGAGGGTGGTGGTAAATGGAGTTAAATCCAGCTGGAGGCCAGTGACAAGTGGGGTTCCCCAGGGCTCAGTGCTGGGTCCAGTCCTGTTTAATGTCTTTATCAACGACCTGGATGAAGGCATCGAGTGTTCCCTTAGCAAGTTTGCAGATGACACCAAGCTGGGAGGAAGTGTGGATCTGCTGGAGGGTCGGGAGGCTCTGCAAAGGGATCTGAACAGGCTGGACTGCTGGGCTGAGACCAACGGCATGAGGTTTAACAAGGCCAAATGCCGGGTCCTGCACTTGGGGCACAACAACCCTAAGCAGAGGTACAGACTAGGAGAAGCCTGGCTGGAAAGCTGCCAGGAGGAGAAGGACCTGGGGGTGTTGGTTGACAGCGACTGAACATGAGCCAGCAGTGTGCCCAGGTGGCCAAAAAGGCCAATGGCATCTTGGCTGGTATCAGAAACGGCGTGACCAGCAGGTCCAGGGAGGTTATTCTCCCCCTGTACTCGCACTGGTGAGACCGCACCTCAAATACTGTGTTCAGTTCTGGGCCCCTCACCACAAGAAGGATGCTGAGGCTCTGGAGCAAGTCCAGAGAAGAGCCACGAAGCTGGTGAAGGGGCTGGAGAACATATCTTACAAGGAGCTGAGAGAGCTGGGGCTGTTCAGCCTGGAGAAGAGGAGGCTGAGGGGAGACCTTATTACTCTCTACAACTACCTGAAGGGAGGTTGTGGAGAGGAGGGAGCTGGCCTCTTCTGCCAAGTGACAGGGGACAGGACGAGAGGGAATGGCCTCAAGCTCTGCCAGGGGAGATTTAGGCTTGAGATTAGGAAAAAATTCTTCACGGAGAGGGTGGTTAGGCATTGGAACGGTCTGCCAAGGGAGGTGATTGAGTCACCGTCCCTGGAGGTGTTTAAGGTTAGGGTAGATGAGGTGCTTAGGAGCATGATTTAGGGATTGGTGGGAATGGTTGGACTCGACGATCCAGTGGGTCTCTTCCAACCTGGTCATTCTGTGATTCTGTGATTCTGTGTTCTGTGATCTGTATCAATGAATAAGCATACCTAGGATTGTCTCATGCTGATTAATTCCATGAAATCATGTGAATGGCTTCCAAGAAGCAACCAGCAGTAGATCTCTACTAGTATATATCACAGGAAGTGCATATAGGGAAATGAAATCCTCATCAACCTTCCCAGAGAACTGGATTTTCGTAGCAGAAGTGTGATACTTCCACATTAAGTAACTCTTACAAACATGCATATTTGAGAAACAGTGCTTCACAACTGGATGAACCATTCAAGGGTGCTAGAACTGCTGCATACTTCTTCAAGAGGAGAAGATTTTTCTTGTGGAGAATGCAGTTTAATTCACTAAACCTAGCTCAAGTATTCATTCTCCAGTATGAAAGCTCTTAGACAGATTTAACAGCCAAAGACCAAGAACGACTTGCAATTTCTTTTCGGAAACTGATTTAGCAGAAACATCTGTATTGAAAGATTAGTTGTTCATATCTGTTGGGATTCTTTTGCCCTCAGGCTCTTTCCACTGAGGGAGAAACCACAAGCAATTTAGCTGCTTTTCTGTTGCATTAAAACTCCCATCATACCTTGATTGCAGCCCATAGAGCTGAAAGTACACCTTACCTGTTCCATTTAGTATATTTTGTGTTGGATACATGAACGCTTGATGAAAAGAAGCAGTGAAATGTACCATTCCTTGAAACTGCTGTGTCAAAGAACATATAGGCATGCCCCTATTGCATGGTAGTCGCGAGTGGATTCATATAAAGAGCTGTCACTTAAGAGAACAACAAGCATGACCAGCAGTGGTATAGGCACTGCTCTGATGTCAATACTGAGCAGCTTTATCTTGTGTGGGAGGAGCTGATGCATTTCATTGCTCTGCATTCAGAAGTTTAGAGGATGCAAATAAAATATTAACATTTAATACAACATGATGAACTACGTCTCAAAGTTTAGATGTGTGAGAATATTGGCCTTCTAAAAGTGTGAGAGAGAAATTTGAAGAGAAAAGCAAAGTCCTGCCTGTCTTTGTAGTTGTTACAATTGATAGTTGTGTTACTTAACAGGGAATTGTATGTTGGGGTTTTTTTAAATAGTTGTATAAAAATCTGACAAGAAGAAATGAATTCTCAGACAGAAGGAAAGATGCTATTTTTCTGCTAACCTGCTTGCTCTGGCAGTCATAGATTTAACCCATAAATCCTTAAGATGTGTAACCATCTCATGCGAGCTAAACCTGTGAACCACTAAAAACCAATAACTTAAAGGATGCAGCTTCAGAATCAATTTGCATCAGTTGTTGGTGATTTTCCTTATAAAGTCAAGTCATCGTTCTTAAGAAAATGGTGAATTGGTGGATCATGACCTCCTTTATGAGGTTCACCTTCTCAGCCACTGAGATACTACAGCATTTGTCTATAGGAGCAAATGCTCAAAGGCTAATGTGTTGAAAAGAGGGGAAGAGCCTTTAAATGTCTTTGTAGCTGTTAATGCTTGTTCCCTGTGGGCCCCTCTCTCCCCCTCTCTCCTTTTCTTCTTGATTTTGCATCAAAAAAGCTTTCACTTTTTTCCCCTTAAAAACAGCTGCATGAGACTCAAAACCGGGTTTTCAAGGGTATTGAAGACAAACAAAGCCATTTGCTGCAGAAATGAAGTCTACTAGAGGCAATTGGTTCTTTTGTTCATTTGGAGAAAACCAGTCAGGTTTCTGAAAAAAGAGGAAAGCCAGCCAGCAGAATTGTGATTTAACATCATCATTTGCAGATCTTCAGATCTTGTTTTGACTGGGTATTTCCCATGTGTCAGAGGGTACCATGCAGTTTCTGGTTTTGTGAAGTGAAGCTCAAACATTTTTGGTTTAATTTATACAAATGATAGGAAATGTTTAAAACCGTAGAGGTGTTTCTTGGGTTTTGTTGGGGTTTTTTGTTTTTTTTTTTGTTGTTGTTGGTTTTGTTTTTTTTTTTTTTTTTTAAGAGTGTGTTCATTTGTGTCACCCTAGTATCATCCACAGTCCTATGGGTTTCTATGGGATGATTCCCGTGTTTGCATAATATATCTATAATTAATGTTACTGTAATTGAACTTAACACCAGATCTGTTTGTTGTGATAAATTGGGCCCTGGTGAGTGCTGTGAGCTTTCCTCATTACCCCAGCTCTGTGAGCCAGTGGAATTGGATAGGAGTGGTGCATGTCTGGAACTTTTCCAGGTGGAAGATGGGGAATAGCTAAGAGCAGTTTTTGGATCAAATTTTCTGGATGCTTGTACCACTTCGAAAAGCTTGGTTTGATGTAGTCATGTGAAGAAACTGATAAATCTAAGGACTTGAGACATTAAAGCTTGAGCATCACTTTAATATTTGCATTGAATAATGAATATTTTTTACGTTGTATATAACTAAATCTGTATCTGGATGCATTAACCTTTTTTCTTATACCCACATAGGATATACTAGGCCTTGAAGTGTTTAATGCGTTTTTTGAAGTTAGTTAAAGATAGTTTTATGCACTTTTCTAGGCAGTGCAATATTTAAAACTTTGTTTTCCCAGTCTGTTGCCCAAACAGATATTCTTATTTTTAAGCAGTAGTTCATACTGAAAGAGCAGGGTAGTCATTACTTGGCTCTCTCTGCATGGTGGGTCAGCCTGTCCTCTGTCCTCCCACTTAATCCTTTTCTCTCTCCAAGCAAGTTGACAAGTGTACACAACTTTTTTTTTTCAGCTGGTTTTGCATACCCTTTTACAGTGGTGGTAGCTAGTTGGACTTTTTTTATAGTTTTCTTTCTATTGTTGCCACTTTTGGGAAAATCAAATTTAAATACTTGAATTCATTGGTTTAGATCAAATGGAAAAGTTTTGGTTTGGCTTAGGTTGATTTTACACAGTTCCTGCCGTTCACTGTCTTAGCCCTGTGCTGCTTCTGTGGGGATGGCCACAGGCACAGCCTATGATGCTGCTGACCTGCTACTGTGTGTCTCTGGGGCAGCCTGTGCTATTGGGAAACACGAGGGAAATGGGTCCTGAAGCACCTGGAAAATTTAATTTAATAATGAATTTAATTAAACGTTCTGCCAAATAGCAGAAGTCCTGACAGATGATCAGCTCTAATACTTACATAAGTGTTGCCTTTGTATCACCTTACACTTTATCTATAGTAGTAGTCTAGCTGCTGACCACTTAATTTGGCTTTGAACCCACAAACACGAAATGTGGATGAGGCAGGACAAAAACTTGTGACTCTTGTCCCAGTCCTCAGATTCCTGGAAACCAAACATTATGTGAAGCTCACAGTGTGTCTCCGTGTGGAGATAAGGCACAGACACAGACCATCTGATGCTTCTGCCACATCTTTCTCTTGGTTTCAGAATTCAGTCATGCAGTGCATCTGAGAGTGCCCCATGTTGAGGATCTCGGCGATATCTGAGGAGACCATTTTAAGTTCAATTTCTCAATGCAAATTTTCAAAAATTTGGCACTTTGCTAAATAATACTGGAAGAATTAGATTAACTCGGTTTTTTTCTGCAGGGAGCTCTACAGTTTTACAATATGCAGTTTCAAAGCAAGTGAGGTACAGATGATAAAGTTGTCAAGAGAGATATCTTGGGATAAATTCTCAAATATAACATTTTCATGAAGTGGTGGGCTTGACCACCTGCCTGGAACAGTTTTTTTTGAGCTCTGTTAGCCAGCCTACTGTTATGCTGGACTTGGAGCAAGTTCAGAAAACCTGAAGTACAGTTTTCAAGTTGAATTTCCATGGCCTAACTTGTAAAATGCAATTCTGTTTAAAACAAAAGCAAAACAAAGACACAGACACACAGCCCACACTCATGGCCTCCCTGCCCCCCAGTGCAAAAAAAAACCCAAGCACCACTTCAAACTTGACACGTGTTTAAAATGATGGGAAAAAGACTGGTTAAGGGGAGATAGCAGAAAGCAAATAGTCTCCAGCAAGGCAGCTCAAAGCATTGATTTCTCACAGAGCCATAAAGTTTTTTAAGGGAAGGAGATTTGCAGTGGTCTTTCCGTTGCTTCTGAGTTTATGAAGTCAGCAGCCACTTCTCAAAATCACTTTTACGAACTCTGATTTTCATCCCTTGTCGTGCAATTGTAAATAGTGCTCTCTTTACCTTATAGGGAATGCTGCAATGAAAGCCTTAATTCATTCATGTTTGTTAAGTTGCACAAAGAATATAGAGATGAGTGTTCTGTTGCAGTGTTTGTAAGATGAAGAAAGGATTGAGAAGTGTGGGAGCAAATGAACTTGCATCCCTTGTGAGAACAGAAGTGATGTGTGATGGAAAAAGTTACAACCAAGAGCTAATACTTCCTCACTAGCTTTTGCTGATAAACTACACAGAGTTGCTTAACCTGCTGTATTTTATTTTTAAGATAAAGAGGAACACTCACTATTGCACTCAGTGTATCAGACATAAACAAAACTCTTCATCACTGATCGTGACCCGTAGTTAATGCCCTGCTTGTTGTTAGTCATATATCATGAAATGAAGCCAAGGCAAATTTAACTTCCTAACAAAACAGCTATTCACTGAGTGATTTATTGGAGCTATAAACATAAACTAACTGTTTATTATCATAACAGGTCTTTAAAGGGACAGAATTTTTCAGCACAGCTGAACAACTGCAACAGTGTTTTGTGCCTTTCCAGAGCAGGGTAATAATTAAATACTGGTACTGAAGTCAATTCTTTCGTGAAACTTTTGAAAAGTAGAATTTTTCAAGAATATCCATAAATATTGCTAGGCTTGTTAGATAATGTTGAGATGTGTGTTTAAATAAAACCAGTTGGATTGAATTAGTGCCACCATACAGAATACAGCATCCAGTGCACAGATAATCCTTATCCAAGATCTAGTATCAGAGGAATCACAAGAATATTTATCTTTAGAAGTCTTTGAGGCACTCAATGTTTAGCTTATTGAATCTGCACAATTACTTGTTCTGCTTGAGGTTTTCACACAGTTCAGTAACACCAGTGGTTCTGAAGTATGAATATTCGATAAGATTAAAATACTTAGAGAAATCTGGAAGTATATTTTTGGCATTTTATGTTCAGTACTAAATGACTTCATTTGGGTGGAGTCCAAGACTTCTTTAGTTAGGGAAAGGATGCAATCACTACTTACTGCACTGTACTGACCAACAGAGGGTACTGGACAGTCCTTTGTAGCCTTGCAACAACAGCACCCACTCCAGCTTACTGACACCAGAGGTTATCAATGCCTGTTTCAGTTTTACGGGGTATACTGCATCTATTGAGTTCTGAAACCCTGGCTCCCAGCTCCCAAGGAAAGAAGTGAGCAGTTTCACTGTGGGGTTTTGGGTCCTGTGCAGGCTCGCTGACATACCTATAGATTAAAGCAAGTGTGTTGTTCTTTTTCTAGACCAGTGCTCACCAGGTGAATATTCTCCTGATGGCTTCAAGCCCTGTCTGCCGTGTCCCCTTGGAACATACCAGTCTGAAGCTGGGAGAGTATCTTGCTTTCCCTGCGGAGGAGGTCTAACAACAAGACACAGTAGTGCATCCTTGTTTCAGGACTGTGAGACCAAAGGTAAGGTCAAGATTTATTGCTCTCAGGCAAAAGTAACCACTGCTGCTGCTACAAGTGGGGCATTCAAAGAATTATAACTGATTTCTCTACAAGACTTGAGAAGAGGTAAGATACATGGAAACTGTGAAGTCATTGATATGTGAAGAGTCATAAAGGAACAGCAGGGAGAAAAATTCTCAAGAAAAAAAATCCAAGAGCAGCATGTCTTATTGCCATTTTGATTTTTAACACAGCAGCAACATGAAAATGCAGAGGAGAGAGTTGCAGTCATGAAGGATAAAAAAGCAAATAGTTTCTTCATGCTTATAATGAGGAACTGGCTTGGATGCCTTGGAATATACCTAGAAAGCATTCAGGTTAACCCTGCAGTATCTTAGGCAGCCCTTTAAATTTGATCATAGTGGGACTGACATGTAATCAGCTCCCAAGGTTTTCCTCACAGGAGCGAGAATTGGGTGGAGATCATATTTAAAAGTGGAGGAATTTCGTTAGCATGTTGGTTATCTAAAATGTAAAAAGCTGAAAGTCAGCTATGAAGTTGTCTTTGGAAATGTTAATAAAAATATCAGTCCATGGAAAGAGATGAAATGTTAATCAGTATAGTGGTTTACTGAATGTCTTAAAGCTTGAGTAAAAGAACACCACTTTTATCAAAATCACCTGAAGAAAAAGCGTTAATAGAAAATCTGCTGCTGTAGAGTAGAAATAAGGGATAGAAACAAGGTCATGAGGCAAACATTTGGTGGTGGTTAGTATTTAGAGAGCTCTCTGGTGTCAGTTAAGGTATGTTTACTATTGAGAATTGCAACATAACAGAAGAATTTTGCAGTATGGTTGAAGAATTAACGTCACCGGTAATAATGTGATAGTTAATAGATTTTTTTTTTTCAGTGAAGAATCACTGAATCCACAAATGCTCTTGTTTCATAGTTAGTGTTTTAGCTTACAAAATTAAAAAAAGAACACATTAAAAACCTTGGGTCAAGATAAGAGCAACTGATTTCAGCTTTATTTAACACAAACAAAACAAAACCAAGCCTATAAATGAAGTTCAGTTTGGAAGTTAGAGTGGAGATTAAAGGAAATTTTTGTGTTAACTGGAATGAAAAGCTCAGGGATTTTCATGTAGAAGAGGCCACATGAGACATGGAATCACAGATGCAAGAACTATTTGGAACTTATATTTGAAGCATTTGGATTGGAGGGTGGAGCACATAGGGAAGGACTCCAGGCTGAGCCAGCTTACAAAGCTCGACAAGACTAGAGTTATTTGGGAGTAAACAGAGCTTAAGAGGAATAGAAAAGAGGGACTGTGCAGTACAGAAAACAGCATATGAAAGGCAAGGTAGTAAATTATTTTGATGTTAAACTGAGAGGTAAACTTGCCAAATGAGGTAAAAAAAAAAAAAAGGAAACTATTTTAATTCCTTTTTAGCCCCATGAGGAAAGAAGGCAATGAAAAAGAAGCAAAATGGTGTTGGAGTCAAGAGCAAAAACAACATATGGTGATAATCTAATCTTGACTGCTTTTTGTCAGGTTTCAGTACAGATGAGGATGGGCATAGATGCAGATACTGAATAGCTAAGCAAAATGAAATGAAAAAAAGCATATTAGAGATGTAAGCAAGTGTTTGGGGTCCCGTATTCTCAGATTGCAATGGGAGAAGAGATTCTTCTTATGTGCATACAGGGATCTAGGAAAAAAGTTTCAAATCGGCTAGAAACCTTTTTCCTCTTATGTTTGTCTACCTCATGTCTAAAACTTCACCAAAATCTGTTGTTTATAAAAGAGTTTGTGTGTCAGAATGGCATCTTTCTTTGGTGATGCAGGAGGTACTCTCAACAAGTCCTGTGATGACTATAGCTTATGTGTCTAGCTAACATGATGATTTGCATGATGTGATGAAATGATGTAGCAGCAGATCTTGTGCAAGTGGCTTTACCCTGAGTCATTGCCTGTTGTTGCAGACAGTAAGGGATCATGAGAGAATGTGACAGTATATGAGTTTAGTCACTAATACTGATGCAATATCACACTTGTAGGGGGCCAAAGTCTTAGATCTCTGCTTGTGATGAGCTGATTGCAGGGGTATACTAGGATACAGCAGAAGTGCACATGGTGCTTGGCATAAGCCGACAAGGAAAAAAGGTTCAGTTAGTATTTCTACATACAGTTCGCCTTTCAAGTCAAATGTCAGTGGCTAGACCATCTGGTAGTATACTGTTCTACTTGGTGTCCTGCTTACAAAGCTATAGTGGTTATGCTCGCTCTCCCATATCTTTTATCATGGCTTACACACAGAACTGCTCTACAGTGTTGTGTTTGGGACTTTTGAATTTGCATAAAGTGAGGTTCAATTATCCTGCTTTATTGTCCCTTATAGTTTGTTAATGTGGCGTTTCAGTTATTGAAATTATACTAGGTTCTGTAGAAATGCATAAGATCACATTCTAATGTGCTACTACCACTTCTAAAACAATGCTGCATGTTTAATTACTCTCCAGTTCAGTGTTCACCTGGCCATTTTTATAATACCACAACTCATCGGTGTATTCGCTGCACAATTGGGACATATCAGCCTGAGTTTGGACAAAATTACTGTATTTCATGCCCTGGAAACACCACTACTGATTTTGATGGGTCAACAAATATAACACAGTGCAAAAGTAAGTATAACAGGATGATTTTAATGATCTCTTGAAATAAAAAGACTGGGCTGTTAATATTCAAAGTGGCCCTAAGGGCAAAATTTAGCTTTGCTAAAATTTAGCTTGGAGAGAAGGCAGTGGAGTTGCTCCTCTTTTGCTGCCTGCCTGCATCTCATCCCACCTGGCTTACTGAGGTCCATGAGAGACCATTTCTGCAGACTGGTTTCATTGTTCTTGTTAAGGTAAATGATGATTGTGTCTTGCTAGTTGGTGCTGGGTCACTCTGGGTCTCACTGTTAAGGTTTTTTTCCCTAGGACATAGCAGACACTGTATTCTCAGCACTCTGATTTCTTTCCCTTCTATTAAAAGGACTTAATTAGCTTACAAAACTTAATAGCTCTGCTACCATTTCTTCTTAATAACCTTCAAAAGAGGAGAAGCACTGTTCTAGATTGTGGTAGCTGTAGTGTGGGAAGCTGAGTGTAAGTTAAAGCGGGAAGATAGAGTGCGGAGAGGCAACTCTTCAGAAGAATGTCTGGAGACATTTATGCACACAGATGTATATACACATTACATACATAGAAATATATTTGCGGGAACTGTACATCTCACTTAAAGAATCTGTTCCCGGAGTATGTCACAGCTGCACATCACTGTTACAGTGCTGTATTGCCCAGATGCTTTTGGCCACACAAAGTCAGGGAGCACAGACTCCTGCACTGGGATTCACATTCTCTTACTGATTAGAATATGGATCTGTGCAGATAAAGGGCCTGCTGTTCTCCCTGGTTTGTGCTGCTGCAGGTGCAGTGCCCAAGCAGATCACCTCAGACGCCAGTTAGACTTCAGCTGACATTTCTATAAAAATGTTCTATCTGGTTGAAGTAAATGGACCATCCTTGTTTTGTCATTCTCTTTCCTCCTACAACTGCATTGCTATCTTGCTGTGACTTGGTTGATAGCATTTACCATGTTAACTGGCATTACTCTGTGTTTTTATATCTCAATATTGATTAAAACATGAAGGCAGAAACAGGCAGCAGTGTGAAGTGAAACTGGCAAAGAGAACTGTACCTGCATTAAATGCCAGCAGAAAAGTTTGTGTGCCTGTCACCCATGTACTATTTCTCACAGGGACTGTAGAGAAAGCTGTAGGATGACTTCACTTTGCCTTGTCTTGTGTATTGTATTGCTTTTTCAGACAGGCAGTGTGGAGGTGAACTGGGAGATTACACTGGATATATCGAATCGCCAAACTATCCTGGGGACTACCCTGCAAACACTGAATGCACCTGGAATATTAACCCACCGCCAAAGCGCCGTATTCTGATTGTGGTTCCAGAAATATTTCTACCAATAGAAGACGAGTGTGGGGACTACCTGGTGATGCGAAAAAGCTGTAAGTCTGAAATCTCTACAGAGGAATGTGATATCTGTCCTAGTGTGCAATACAGGTTTGTAACTTGCACTGCTGTTTACATAAATTAAATGTAGCTAGACTGGCCTCTACCTAAGACCAGAAATACCTTTAAACGGCAAACTAAGAAATCCTATTTGGTGATGCTGCTCCACTGGTTTAGGTGAAACAAAGGTGCAAGGCCATGATGTGTCAGAGAACTCTGAAAGAAACATTGTTAAGAAGGGATAGATGGTTCAAGCTAGCTAGTAATGAGTTATGCTAAGCAATTATAGCCTGGGTTAGGAAAAGAGGAGTTACTTGTGAATAAACAGCTTCAATTTCTAGTATCGGCATCGTCCAGCAGCTGTCTGTCTTTTAGGCAAAGGCAAAATATTCCTTGACCAAGAAATCATTCACAGATGGCTTGCCACATTTTGAGGAGTTTTATTAACATCAGGAGGCATTTCTTGTCACGTAGTTTAATCTCTTCTCTAATCATTTGTAAGTGTGAAGCGTTGTCAGATAACTGCCTATTGTGTGTTTTCTTTGAAAGCTTCTTCCAACTCGGTGACCACATATGAAACCTGTCAAACCTACGAACGTCCTATAGCTTTCACTTCTAGATCTAAGAAGTTGTGGATCCAGTTCAAGTCAAATGAAGGGAACAGTGCCAAAGGATTCCAAGTTCCTTATGTAACATATGACGGTAAGTGCATGTGAGCCGCTGAGCCGATGTGGACTAGTGCAGCTGCAGCAGTGCAGAAGTCCTTGTGGGCTCCTTGACCCTACAAAGCAGCAGGGTAACCCAATGCTCTTGGCAGTGCTGCTATGAGACTACTTCCAGTAGCTGTTTTCATTTAAAGCTGATTTAACAAACTAAGTGCTACTGTGTTTCCAGTCTTCCATGGGTGTAAACAAAAAGCTGAGGTTTTGGGTTCTGACCTGCAAAATACAGAGCTCAGAGCCATAATTTGGGCTTTATGCTTTTTTGTGCCTTTCCAGTTCTGGGTTGCTTCAGGTGGCTGCAGAGTGCCCCCAGCTGGGAACTGGGCAGGGCCTGAGTGCATGTAGTTTATTGTTCTGCTGCAACCATCTGTAATCTAGTACCAGCTGGTAAAATAAAATCGAAAAGAGCTTGACAGGCAAAATTTTCACCCTGTCCTTGTCAGAGTCACCAGGAGTGAAACTGGAGCTGAAGCTTTGCACTTCAGCATAAGTGATGTGAAAATGATATGGCACATCTCTGTTCACACTGGATTAATTGTGAAGGAGTCATCCTCACTGTAGCCTGCACAGTTTCATCAACAACAGGCAATTAATTAAAAACCTCACCTTCTGAAACATTCCAAGTTTTGATTGACTGGACATGGGGGGGGGTGTTGCCTTTTTAGGAAACTTCCTGTTCCCTGTATCTTTTTTCTTTTCCTTCTTACTGTAGAACAAAGTCAATAACAGATTGTGGGTATTTACATATAAATTTCTGCAGTGCAGTTGGTTTGAAGTGAGCTGCTTTGTTACAGTATGCACTGCAGTCCTAGATGCATTATGATTTCTTTTGCTTTTGGTAGATTGATTTGCATTGAGTAGTTCAGCCGAGTACACTGTTTTCATAATAAACAGGTATTTTAGTTTCTTTACAAAAAAGCATTTGGAATATTTTATGTCTGCCAATGCAAGGGCCAAATACCACTGGTTCTTTTGGGGGTAGGGCTTACATGTGTAAACAAGGGGAGCTATTGAGTATGCAAGTGAAGTGAACCTGCAAATCACTCTTTTTTGCATTCCCTATAGAGGATTACCAAGAACTAATAGAAGACATTGTTCGGGATGGTAGACTTTATGCATCTGAAAATCATCAAGAAATACTTAAGGTATATTCTTTTCACTAAACATGTTGGGTTGCCTTGTGGTCTGCATTAAATGTGTTCCTTGATGTACTACCCATATGCCACTTCAGGGGTGAATCAACATGTCCTGAATGTGCAGAGCAGTGGGTATGAGACCCTGTGCCCTGCAGTCAGATTAAAGGTGTGTCAGACCTACTAGGGAAATCTGTGGTGAAGATAGTCCCTCGAGTCTCACACAAGCTCTGCTGGAAGCAATCAGTGGAGTGAACCAAGGGACATGGGATTTGATCTCTTGGAGAAGCACTTGATGCTGCTGCTTGTAGCCTGTAGACTAGCAAGGGCTTTTCCTTCCTGAGTAAAAATGTCTCTGTGGAATTCAGTTCTCTGACCTTGTTTAGGGGACAGCTGAATGAGCATGTTAAGTGGGTATCATCCCAAGTAAACCTTTCTTTTGCTGGATATCAGATCCAGTGTTTTTTTTTGTGGGGTATATTTTTTGTCTGAGTTTCGTTGTTTTTTCTGTTCTTGGAAGCATAAGAAGGGGAGAAATGCTGATGGTGCTAATGATAAATGTGAAACTCCAGTAACTTCCGTGGGGCCTGAATGTCAACCTTAATCCACTAATTTCTGGGCCCCTGAAACATTAGTACTTGAAAAGTAAACTGTCCATAGTATTTTATGAGTTAATCAGTTGTTAAGCTTTGGTAATACTGACCCTAACTCCTATATGGAATTACCGTAAAATCTGCTTTTCTTTTTCTAGGACAAGAAACTGATAAAAGCATTGTTTGATGTGTTGGCACATCCACAGAACTATTTCAAGTATACAGCCCAGGAGTCAAGAGAGATGTTCCCAAGATCCTTCATTCGGCTGCTGCGTTCTAAAGTTTCCAGATTTTTGAGGCCTTACAAATAGTTGGCACTATACTTAAAAACTTAACCAGCCCTGGGCATGCACAGAGGGGTTGTGGTAGGTGGGACTGCTTTCTGTGTTTTACACACTGGCAGAGAAACTCCAGGGAAGCTTGCCAGCTCCGTTCTTGGCAGAGTTTGCCTTTCTCAGCTAATATAAATATTTTGGTGAACAGAATTTTGATTCCTTTCCAGATAATACCTTTTGGGTACCACAGATACTTAAGAGGTCTCTGAATTAGAGACTGCCCATAATTTCTGTACCGAGTAGTGCCAAGCAGAAGTTTGTAGCGCTCTGCCCTGTTGTTTCATTAGTAGCTCTAAAAGCTAATGAGGCCAGACATGCTAAGTAGTGTGGTTTGGGATGAGCTCTGGGCTGCCATTATTGCATTTTACCTCAACAAAGCTGGGTTCATGTTTGATCTTGCTGAAAGTGAGAACAAGATTAATCTCTTGCTTTTGCTATGCAGTAAATTCACAGCTAAGATTGAAATAGTTTTAGTCCAAACCAGTGAGTCCAAGAATTGCACAAGATGTAATTTTTCTCTGAACTATATGTTGTATGAAGCATATGGAGGAATAAGCAAAGGGCTGAGTATTAACTTCAATGTTCTGGGTCTGAATCACACTGTGTTCATGCTAATAACCTATTGGTTTAAATGGTGTGATAGCAGAATAAAACCAGGGCACCACAGTAATGGAAAACCAACCCTGGGCTGTGGGACACTTCCATTTTGAGTTGGCTGCATATGTTACAATGAAAAGGTTTTGTGCTAAATCCCAGTGCTCTCCCTGTGCATACGCTTGGGACAGCATGAAGCATCGACTCTTTCAAGTGGTATAAAATTCTATATAAAGCTCCACTTTAAATGCAGGCTTTGCATAGATTATTCTCGTACATCACTTATCATAGAATCACCAAGTTGGAAGAGACCCACTGGATCATTGAGTCCAACCATTCCCACCAATCTCTAAACCATGCCCCTCAGTACCTCATCCACCCGCATCTTAAACACCTCCAGGGAAGGCGAGACAACCACCTCTCTGGGCAGATAGTTCCATTGCCTAATGACCCTTTCAGTGGAGAGTTTTTTCCTTATGTCGAACCTGAACCTCCCCTGGTGGAGCTTGAGGCCATTCCCTCTTGTCCTGTCCCCTGTCACTTGGGATAAGAGGCCAGCTCCCTCCTTTCCACAACCTCCCTTCAGGTATTTGTAAAATGGTTCTGCTGAAACCCTGGATTATATGAGCCTCAATCCTTATATTCCTTATCTTGCCTGAGCACCTTGCAATGGCCTTGTTGAGTAGAGAAGGGCTGTGCTCCTTGTCTTGCTGGAAAGAAGTGGATGTACAAAGATATTCCTTACCAGGCTGTGACTACAAAAGTTGTCTATGGCAAAATACCATTCAAGATTTCCAAACTCTGTCCTTTTTCTCGGGCTGTTTTTCTTACATGAGGGCTTTTCTGAATGGGCCTGTCAGGAGAACTATGTTGATCAAAATGTTGTCTCAGTGCCTTTCTGTCCCCAATTACATCACTGTCCTCTAACTATGCAAACCATTTCCTCGGTGTCGTGTACCTTCTGGGCTTTCTGTCATGAAGGGAGGTGGCTGCCGTCCTGCTCATTCGGAGAAGAGCTTACGACCTCTATCTTTCAGTCACTGGCAGCACTGAGAGGTGCAGCAGGTGCCAAACTTCCTCCGTGTGCCCCCTTAGGAGAGCTACTGAAATTTCGCAGTGTGGCCAGGACAAATTCTCCCTTTCCTAGGGTGTGTGGAGTCCGATCTCCTTGGGTTCATTGCATTGGTACGTGGGATTTAACTGTTGTATATGAATAATACCATATCCACGGTGTGACAGATGAAAATGTCTTCAAGAGCCAGGGCCTGAAATCTCTTTCTTTCACTGTTAGGAGCATATGAATACTACCAAATGCAGCCTTGCTGAGCTGTTGTGCTGTGGCAGCCGTGTTCTGCGGCATGTGAGGCAGTGCAGCCTGTGTTGTAAGGAAATGTCTTGCTCATGGTGTGGCCTGAGGCCACAGTTAGGAAGCCAAACCTCTCTGTGGGGTGGTGTGACGCTTTCTTCCTCTTGCTATTGCCCTGAAAAAATTGCCATGGTCTGGGCAGAGGAGGGACTTGGCATGTGTTGCTGCCAAGAGGGAGAACTGTGTCCTAGCTGGCTGCACTGAGGCTCCTCCATATCAAGAGCTTCTTGTGGCTTCATGTGGCTGGGTGGTGAGTGTCTATTCCAGCAACGAGGCTGCCAGGCTTGCAGCAAAGGGAGCAAACAGAGCTGGAGGGGTGGATGAGGGCAGGGGTTGGGTTAGTAGGACAGAAGAGAAGGAAGCCAGGTCCTTGTGCATTCCTGTCTGCTATTCATCTTGGACACAGTCCCCGCTGCCTTCATGGGGCGGGAGGACAGGAGTTATCTGGAAGAAGGTATGAGGCCATGTAGTTGATGAGAGGAATGGCTAAGGGATGTCAAAACAAGAGGAAGGGTGGTAAGAAAGGCTTAGCTATGTCTGTGGTGATGGTGTATTGTTGTGGTGAGGTCCCAGGAAGGTATTTCCAGCTAGTTTCCCTCTGGCTATAAAGCCTCTACCACTCTATGGTTTGTGGCTTCCCCTGCCAGGTGCAGTGTCAGTGGGTTGCAGTGTGGGAATGGAGCGCTTTGAAATGGAAGAGATGCTGCAGTTCTGCTCTGAGTGCATGGGTGAGATAAAGGCTTGCTGGTGGGTCACTGGGAGGAAGAGGACCATGGTGTGCCAAGCCCAGCAGAGTAACTTTGCTGTGTGCTCTCTGCCAAGGGAAGCAAACCAGTTCTTGCTGTATTCCCTCTCGAAAAGGCTACAGATCTGAACATTTCTGTTTCATATTGCTGAGTGACACACGAATCAGAGTGATTGGTTTCAACAGGAGTTCAAGAAAACCCAAGTTGTGAGACAGCCAAGTATTTTAAATTAGTGAGATTGAGCTTTCTCGCTCTGTGCATGAGTTACTGACTTGAGCTCTGGGTTTGTTGCACTGCACCTCATCTCATAGGCGCACTGTTCTTGCTCCACATGGCTGCTTTGGGACCAGCAATTTGCCTTCCATCTGTACAGTGGATCTCACCTTTGATTCTCTGTTGTGTCCATGTGCACAGGCCGTTTTC
This sequence comes from Clamator glandarius, assembly GCA_033459285.1. Lineage (NCBI taxonomy): Eukaryota > Metazoa > Chordata > Aves > Cuculiformes > Cuculidae > Clamator > Clamator glandarius. The sequence goes on from JAUNZM010000138.1 coordinate 1,000,142, forward strand.
ATTGTCATCTGTGGAAGGAGAGGGGTGTATCAGTGTGATGTTGGGTCTGAGGCTGAGGAGAAAAGCCTGCCTTTTCTTGAAGAAGAATCCTTTTTCTCCACAGCCCTGTGTCTTCTACATAAAAAGTAAATGACTCGGAAGCACTTCTGTTACCCTTGATCTATTGTTATGAATCAAAATTTCCCTTTATACTGTTGATCCTGTGTGTGCTGTAAAAAGTGATAATTCTGCAAAAAGGAAATTTCTGTCATCTTAAATACTGGAAGAAGTGATGACCATTGCAGAAAGTTGTAACACTTGGCATTGTATCTGCATAGTGATGGTAGTGACTGTGTAGAAATTTTAATTTCTACTTCCTGTGTGGTTGTGGAGTGATGTTATTTTTTGGCAACAAATGATTCAAAAAAATTTTAACCTTATAAAACAGGATTTAACTTTTGAAATAATAAATAGCATTAACTGGATGACTTAACGTCACCTACATGAGGTAAGCATAAAGATATTTTTCTTGGTTGTAAATTAATGTAAAGTGTTTCAGACTGTTATTCTTAATAAGAGAAATAAACCAGTGAACTTCTAGTTGCATGAAAACCTTGGCTATTATTTTTAGTTGTCTTTGTGCTATATAATCATTTTGTGACAAAATTATTGGTTGCGTAGAAAGTTATTGCACATCAGAGACTTTATCCTAGGAACATCTGCTTACCATTGCATTCTGTTTCATGTAGTATATTATTAGCTTGCATATATACCCATAAAGATACAATTGTTCATATATTTAGGGGTGCATATATTTCTGGCTAGTATAATACCAGAATTATCCTGGTGTTAATTCTAATAATTATGCTAGAAATGTATCCTATATGATGAGCTGGAGTCAATTGGCCTGTTGTAACCAGCTGTATGAAGACAGAATAAACTACTTGAAGCTCTCCAAAGTATTTTATCATTTTGTAGAGTAATCTCTCCCAAAAATCCCTTGTTTAAATAAAACCCAGACAAAAACAAGGTGAAAATCTCTGTTAAAAGTCACTAGAATATTTTTAAGATTATACCACAGTTACAGCTGAATTTTTCATTAAATCCACTGACTTAATTTCTTAGAATTTAAAAATACAATTACATCACAGAAGTTTGTAACTGAATTGGTCTATAATAATTTTAATGCTGTTTTTCTGTATTTGTTTCTGTGATATGTTGAGATTATTAGTTGCAGCCAATCTGCTAAACTTTTATAAAAATAATCCAAGTATCTCCTTAATTTATTCAATTGTTTGTTTCACCCTTAGCTTCCTCTGCTAGGAGTAGCAAGGCCTGACTTGTGTTAAACTGAGTGCAGCCATCCAGGTTCATTTGGTCTGGTTTTGGAAAATATAACTGTGCGGTTCAGCTGTTAGCTGTAGAAAGCTGATATTGATTTATGTGGAAAAGGAAGCAAAGTATATGGCATACTTTTCCATGATCTTTATATTCCTGTATTCCATACAGGAACCTTTCAAAAGATAACGCTGTTACAGAGCTCACCTGTACTAGTCCTGTTCCAGAAAAAATATTGTTAGTTTTGGGGGTTTTTTGGTTAGTTTTAAATTATGCTCTGAGATTTGTGTCCTCCAAATAATCCATTTTTTCCCCAAAATACTGCTATTCAAGAATCATACCACTCCAGAGCATCTGGAACGGGCAATGCCTTTGCAGCAGATTTATACTGAGGTCAGACTGACAGGTCTGTAGTTCTCTGGATCCTTCTTCCAACCTTTCTTGTAGATGGGCGTCACATTTGCTAGCCTACAGTTAACTGGGACCTCCCCAGTTTGCCAGGACTGCTGATAAATGATGGAAAGTAACTTGGTGAGCACTTCCACCAGTTCCTTCAGTACCCTTGGGTGCATTTTATTTGGCCCCATAGACTTATGTGTGTCTAGGTGGCATAGCAGGTTGCTAACATGTTCTCTTAGATTATGAGAGCTCCTTTCTGCTCCCTGTCCCTGTCTTCCAGAGCAGGTGGCTGTGTACACAGAGAACAACTGACAATGGACACCTGAGCACCCTCAAGGATGAGAAATGTCAATATGAGATATCTTGTGAACTCCTAGAACAGTGGGGGATAAAATTCTGACTGGGACTTTTCGGTGTTTACGTAACAGAAATAAGTAACAGAAGAACATAGAGAGCAAGATTTGAAGCTTATTTAAATCCAAGGAATCAGAAGAGGTCTGATGCCAGTAAGCAGGAAGGAATGATATTACAATAATCCTTGGGAACAGCATGCAAGGATAGCGATCTGCAAATATTTCTGAATTAAATAGAAAAAGCATTTAATTTTATCATGCATATAGATGATATCCCATCAATGAAATAGATGTTGAATGCAAAACCTGTCACAACTGAAAAGTACAAAATCTTCCTTTTAATGCTGCTCCATTCAAACTGTGTCTGTGCAAGGCTGCTGCTGGAAGAGACAAACAAGTACTTCTCAAAGAACCTGAGCCAAATTCAGGTTTGGTACAAGTAAGTTTGTTTCTAGGCATCCCTGAAAGCATTCTGTTCTATAACACATCTTGCTACTGACTATTTAATTTGAACAATTCTTTTGCACGTAGGCAGGTTTTCACACTCTGTTGTGGAGCTCTGCTTTCCACAAGGTATATCCTGCCGTCACTGTAGAACAGCAGTGAGGAGTGATGCAAATATAGCACCTGAGGGGAAAATAGGAGTTACTGTATTCAAGGGACAGATTCTGCTCTCTGAAGGTAGGTCCACCTAGTTTCCCTCCAAGTCAGTGCCAATTATGTATGGTGTTCTGCATGTTGCTCTTTTAGACACTTTATTAAACTACTGTTAAGTGCTAAAAAGGGAGAAAAGAAAAAATCTTCCTCTGTTTTAATGTGTATGTTAGTGCAGCTGTTGCTCTGATTAAACAAATTTTGAAAAGTAATAAAATTATTTTTAAGTTTATGAAGTAAAGCCTCCTTAGTACACAATGAAAAAAATAGGTCAGAAAAGATAACCTTGAAATCTTTTTCCTTATTGACCTTCCTATAAATATAGAATTCATTAAGGAAACTCTCTCACACTGGATAGCTGCTAACTGTGATCTAATGCAACTGAAGCCTGTTTTTTTTTCACTGGGAAGTTTGTTCAATAGACAGTGTAGACTTGCAAACCTAGATATTGATCATGTGCCATGAAATTTTCCTTCAGTGATGATTCTGGGGATTGGAAAATGATGGATTCATAGTTTTAAGAAGAGAAGAAGTTACATTGGAAGCTGAAATATTTTGAAGTGGTCTCTTGATAACTTGTTGTTTAGTGAGTGTTTCATGTTATACCAAGGGCACTGCAAACATCCGTGTAACACTTATTTACAGAGCAAGTTTATGCTTGACTGGTTTGAGAGAAATTTTAGTCTTCTATGCCTGAATCTAATACAGCAATGGTAGCCTAAATGTGTTTTGTGCATTCTTTCCTGCTTGCTGTGCTAGAAGTGGAACAATATGCTAAGCGTGGACAAGAGCCTTGATGTGAGTTGGATGGAGAACCTCTATCTGGAAATAAGTTGAGGAGATGGAGAAGTGTTAGAGGTATGGTAAAAACACACACGTGTATTGCATATGTATTTGACAATAACAGCCAATGTCTGCAATGGCTCTCATGAAAGGAGAATACAGAAAATATAGTTGTTGAGCAGAAAAAAAATCAGTGAATGCTTATAAAAAAGCAGCAAACTTGGGAGGAGTGGGATGCTGGGCAGGTGGGCACAGCAGGCTCCGCATGTGGATGCCTGGTGGGGTGCGGGTGCTTGCTGGAGGCACTGCCTCTGGTTCCTTCTGTGCCTGCCCAGGCCTCCCCTGGCAGCTCAGGGTACAAGAGTAGATTGTGATTTTTCTAGCATTTAATGTGGAAATAAAGAAAGCACTCCAGAAAACTGGGAATTCAGCATTTTTGTGTCCAACAGACAATCCTGTCTGTGGCACAACCTTGCTCATGAATCTACGTGCCCCCCAGTTTGCTATTACTGGTGTAGTGCTGGTGTGAGGGTCTGTGTGGAAAAGCTGAGAGGTACAAGTTATTAAAAACAAGGCTGGCAGGAAAGTGCTCAGGGGGCCTGTCTGGCTTGCATAGCATAACTATTGCGCCTCAGCTTCTGTAGGTGCTAATTCTCTCAGCAAACTTACAAAAATAAAGCTGTGAAAAGGCTCATCCATACTGAGAACAGCAACTTCATTCAGTGGAAGAAGGAGGCGCTTAGCTCTAGGAGCTGAAGGTTCAACACTGCAGGCATTGCTGTCTTCCTCGACTAGTCCAGAAAGGTCCTTCAGCTGGTGCCTGTGGTGTGAGATGGATGCAGCAGTGCTGAAATAAGCATATTACAAATACCTACCCCAGTTCTGTACAGGACACATCCAATCTGACCATTAGCTCTTGGAGTGGATTGCAAAGGCCCGTAGCTCTCTGTCCCAGAAGAATGTGTTTCCACACGGAGGAATGGAGAAGTAAAATCTGATTCAGAAGATGGTTTAGGGATGCTGTGGTCACATGCTCTGGCACTCCTTCATATAAGATGCTAGAACTTAGACACCTATCGGGGTCTGTTCTTGCCTGGCATATTGGAGAGGGGCTCAAGTAAGGAGATTTCTGAGGATTTGGGCAGCTGTGATAATGGGGCATATGTTGTGGTGACCCACTGCTGTTCCTGGGAGTGCTGGCAGACACCAGCTCCCTGTAATTCTGCCCTGCTGGTGCCAATTGCCCCACGGGGGTCAGAGCTGCTCCGGGGGAGCAGGGTACCATCCGCAGGGCTCCCCACGAGAGGGCAGTATCTGGCCCCAAGAAAGGGAAAAAAGGGTGTTAAAACCCATGCTGACAAACAGGGATAGGTTTTGAGTTAGGTCTTTTGTAGCAAGATGCCTGAACCAAACAGTCTGCTGAAAGCTGGGGGCTTCTATCACAGCAACTCATGGTGTGCTTCTGCCATCCTGCTAGGATGAGTTACTGTACTGAGGAAAAGCATCTTGCTGGCTTGGGCTGGCCTCAGCAGCTTTGATGGATTCTGGAGGAGTATTTCCCCATCCACTGGCAACTCTCTGCAGGACACACGTGCCAAGGAGTGAGGTATTTTCTGGGTACCTGTAACAGGAACTTCAGGCAGCTTTTCTGAGGATATTGGCACCATTAGCCAATATACACAATTCAGATTTTCTTTGTTTACTAAAGAAAATAGTTTTGTCCTAACCACTGCCTCTGATCAATCTTTTTGAAGGAGAGCTTTTTTTGTAAATGATCTTAACGTTTTGCATTATTCTGTTTTTATGAAATGCTAGTATGGGACTTAGAAAGACCCATGCTGTTGGGCCAGATATTGCTGCTCTTCAGATTGCAGTGGGAGGAGAGCCTCTTCTGAACTGAATTCTGACTGTCTGTCAAGGTCTTTCGGCCTTCTTTTCCAAATTACTAGTGAGGAAATGTGCAGGCTGCAAGTTGTTGATTTCTAGGCAGAATAAACCTCAAAGGAGGCTGAAGGAAATGGGCTGTGAATGCGTAACTTCAGTTGCTGTTATTTACTTCTGAGAACAGTGAGTGATTCTTGCACTCTGCCTGACCCCATCTCTCTCCTGACTCAGTTCTTAAAGAGTTCAATAATGGACTTTGAATGTTTGTCTTTGGAAATAAAATTGTGTGGATAATCAGTGACTGATTTCCTCCATCATTTTAGGGGAGGTTGCTCAGCTTGATCACGGTTTGACTCCTATCACTGGCTGATCAGATGATCTTGTGGTAAATTATACCCAAGGTAGGGCAGAAACACCTCAAAGCACAGGTAATCAATAGCACTGTGTCTCTCATCACTCATACTCGCTGTGCGCGTGCTCCTGCTCTCCTGAGGCAGCTGGCTGGCTTCCTTTTCAGACACAGTGCAAGCTAAAGCATCTTTCAGTCGACTAAGCTGGAGGTGGGGGAGATATTTAACCAAGATACAAAATGGCAAACACAACCTCTGTGTTTGGAGGGTTACATTGAGGTACTGTTGACTATTCTGTGCATTAGCAAATATTAGCACTGTGTATCCAGTAACGTGTCTCACTAAATCTTATGTGTTATGAGTTGCTGCAGTTTTGTGGAAGGGCATATAATGGTAGCTCACTTATACTCACAGCACTTGAGAGTGTTGGAGTCTTGACTTCATAAAATAAACATAAGAGCTCCACAGAGGTGAGAGATCCTGTGTTTGGCTAACACTATGGTGACCTCCTCTCTAATGTTGATGTAAATCGTATTTTTATCTTAAATGGATACTGTAAAATAACTTAGACTCAGATTTGATTTATTTTAAAGTTCCAAACCAAAGATACTTAGATACATTCAATGAACTCAGGATCTGAATGCTTAAAGTTCCAAAGTTTATATATATGTGTGTATATATATATGTGTGTGTGTATATGTATGTATATCATAGAATCATAGAATAACCAGGTTGGAAGAGACCCACTGGATCATCAAGTCCAACCACTCCTATCAATCACTAAACCATGCCCCTTAGCACCTCATCCACCTGTGCCTTAAACACCTCCAGGGAAGGTGAATCAACCACCTCCCTGGGAAGCCTGTTCCAGTGCCCAATGACCCTTTCTGTGAAAAAATTTTTCCTGATGTCCAGCCTAAATCTCCCCTGGCGGAGCTTGTGCCCATTATCTTTCGTCCTGTCCCCTGTCACTTGGGAAAAGAGGCCAGCACCCTCCTCTCTACAACCTCCCTTCAGGTGGTTATAGAGAACAATGAGGTCTCCTCTAAGCCTCCTCTTCTCCAGGCTGAACAACCCCAGCTCTCTCAGCTGCTCCTCATAAGGCCTGTTCTCTAGCCCCTTCACCAGCTATATATCTGTGTATATGTATTTTTATTAACTTTAAGCTTCCAAATCCTGAGCTCATTGAATATTGGTCTGTTGGGAAACTGGAGCGATTCCAGACTTGATAAAGAATCTATACAAAACAACCTGTTCCCTCTTCCTCTCCTCTGAACGAAGGATGCATAGTTGTCATTGATCTGAGCTCCATAAGAATTCAGAAATATTTGTCAAATGAAATCCCTTTATGAATATGCTTTTATCTGTTAGAGGCACAAGAGGTTCACAGTCAGTCTTTTAAAAGTATAGTAAGAATGTTGTTCTTGGTGAATCCCACATTGGCAAGAGTTGAAGTAAGCACCTGTTCTCAGGGCTTCTGCAGAATATCTGGGAAATTCCAATTCTGTTCAACTCACCCACATCATCACTGGAGATACTTACTTTTGTCACCATCACCTGGGTATTCCATACAGGAAGCTTTCAAAAGATAACGCTGTTACAGAGCTCACCTGTACTAGTCCTGTTCCAGAAAAAATGTTGTTAGTTTTGGGGGTTTTTTGATTAGTTTTAAATTATGCTCTGAGATTTGTGTCCTCCAAATACTCCAATTTTTTCCCCAAATACTGCTATTCAAGAATCATACCACTCCAGAGCATCTGGAACGGGCAATGCCTTTGCAGCAGATTTATACTGAGGTCAGACTGACAGGTCTGTAGTTCTCTGGATCCTTCTTCCAACCTTTCTTGTAGATGGGCGTCACATTTGCTAGCCTACAGTTAACTGGGACCTCCCCAGTTTGCCAGGACTGCTGATAAATGATGGAAAGTAACTTGGTGAGCACTTCCACCAGTTCCTTCAGTACCCTTGGGTGGATTTTATTTGGCCCCATAAGACTTATGTGTCTAGGTGGCATAGCAGGTTGCTAACATGTTCTCTTAGATTATGAGAGCTCCTTTCTGCTCCCTGTCCCTGTCTTCCAGAGCAGGTGGCTGGGTACACAGAGAACAACTGGACTTACTACTAGAGACTGAGGCAAAGAAGGCATTAAGTGCCGCAGCCTTTTCTTCATCCTTTGTCACTATGTTCCCCCCAGCATCTAATAAGCGCTGGAGATTTTCCTTAGCCCTGCTTTTGCTGCTTATTTATAGAACCATTTTTTACTGTTCCTTACTATAATTGCCAGATTAAGTTCTAGTTGGGCTTTGGCCCTTCTGATTTTCTCTCTTCATAACTCATGACATCTTTGTGTTGCCTGCCCCTTCTTCTAAAAGATGTAACTCTCTTTTTTTTTCCCTTGAGTTCTAGCCTAAGCTCCCTGTTCAGCCAGATGGTGGTCTTCCTCACCAGCTTGTGTTTCAGCATGTAGGGACAGCCTGATCCTGTGTGTTTTTAATATTTCCTTCTTGAAGAATGTCCAACCTTCCTGGACTCCTCAGCCTTTTCAGGGCTTCCTCCCAAGGAAAAGTCTGAAGTCTGCTCTACAGAAGTCCAAGGTGGGAGTTCTGCTGGCTTCAGTCCTATTATTTTGTGATGAGGGCAGACTGCTCGGTCTGTGCCCTCGCACACTTCCATAGCACATATTCTTTTATCCTGGAGCCAGCCTGCATTTCACACTGATGAAGACACGGGGTTATGGGCATAACCACCTTGGCTAATGGGAAGCCAGAGACTTTTTAGATCCCAGTAGAAAAGGAATGTGGCATGGCCTTCTCCTGGCCCCTTCTGGGCACCTGCCTGTGGTGCCAGTTATTTCTGGGAATAATTTATTAGTTTGAAAAGAAATTATGAGGAAGCAAATGACCGCCTATTGTTCCATGTTTGCAGCAATCAATGGGTAAATATTTAAAACTCCTTGCTGCCAAGTTAAGATCAGGTTAGTAAACTACTTTTATGACTGTAGGTAGGCATGGATGTCATTCCAGGCATCACATATCCCCACTGCATCTCTGCTAATGTTCAAGTTGTTGACTCAAGGAAAACTTAAGCCAGCTGTCTTATGATTAATTAGCCACATGGCTCTAAAAGGAAACACAGATCTCCTAAGTTTCCCAGGGTAATATATACATTATGCACTGAAATAGCTTTGATTCGGTACAATTGCTGTAAGAAATATGTCATACCATTTTGTTTGCATGCTGATATTTTATGTGCTAGTGAGTGACTTTTCACCATGCTGCAAAGGAGTTTTGCCGAGAGAGCCCTCTGTTTGCAATCCCCATTCAGCAAAGCATTTAAACAGGTACTTAAGTGCATTGGTTGATAGAAATGAATTGTTGTATTGGAATATTTAGACCAAGAATGGGCTCCTTTGTGTCCATTAAACACTGAAAGATTGCCGTTGGCTGCTAGCACAACTGGGGCTTTGTAATGGGTGCTGTGCAGAGCCTTTGTCCCTTAGGCTGAAGAAAGTAAGAGAATTGTTGATGAGGCCAGCAAAGTGAAGACAATGGCATATCTCGAGCAAATTCGGTGCTGTTCTTCTCTTGTAATGGCTCTTTATTGGTGTCTTAGAAACTCTGCTTTTTAGGTGTCATTAGTCCAGTGGCTAATGGCAATGAAAGCATCTCGAGCTCCCTTGATGTGGGGAATGATAACCCTTTTGTTAGGGATGGTTGTGAACTATTTCAAGTCAGTAGGAGCAGACTCAGCAAAATTACGATGCAGCCTTGCCGGGAGGTTGTTGTTGAGCCCAGCAAGCCTCTTAAGGTATCATCTGAAACTCATTTTTTTTTTTCTATAATTTGTTGTCAAGCTCTATTTTATCCATATCCTCTGAGCTGGGTCTGTGAAGAGACTTCTAAGGACTGCACATCATCCTTCACTGACTCTGAGATGGGCCAGGGCAACCCAACTACATTGCTGGATTGTAAATTTGATGTTTTTCATTGCAGAAACCGGCTATTAGCCTTTATATCCTGAGTCTCCCTGCCGTGTCCTACCCCTCAAAGCCAACAATTCATCCCACCAGCCCCTGTGCCTTTCAGGGAGTGACAACAGGCTCCCTGTTATTTTTTAGCAGATCCTGTTGGACGGACTCGATGTGAAGAAGAGCAGCGCCCTCTTCCTCCTGCCTTTCAGAGCTCAGCAACCTTGAGCAGCAGCAGCAGCATTCCAGAGGGACTGGCTCCAGACTCTGTATATCGGGTTGCTGGAAACTTAGAAAAGGAGGGAGAAAATTGTGTTTGTGTAGCGTGAAATGACTCGTGCTGTTTTAGCCTTAACAACATCCCTCCTATATCTTTAATGACCTGAATGCAGAATTTACGGTGTGGAACGCTCCAGCAGCAGAGGAAGCCGTCAGCACACAAGCTGCTTTTTGCAGGGCAGGAGAGGGAGTGAAATCACCCGATGTTTGGGAAGTCTGAATGATGTAGTTATGGTTGGCACTTTGAATAGGTGTGTAGCTTACTTCAAAATAAACATTTGCAGTTCAACTGTAGCATACATGTGGGAGACTGAGAACTAGCATGTATTAATGGTTCTTAAAATTAATAATTTTGAAATCTTTATACTGGAATAATCTTATTATTGCACAAAATAAACAGAGGTTAGTGTGGATACATAAAAGGGAAAGTGTCCCCTGCCCTCTGTGTACACCATCTCCTGCCCACCTGCCCACCTGCCCAGGTATATTTCCTGATGGGGGAGCGAGAGAGATAAATTTGCCTTTTTGCTTGAGAGGAAAGTTCTCTGGTGTCTTCAGGTCCGTGGAAATCTCTGAAAGACCCGGTGGCCATGTCTGCACTTATTTGTGCAGCTGGTTTTGTAGCAGCAACGCCTTCGGAGTTGCTCTTGGCTCTTATCTTGGGGGAAAACAACTAGAGAGTGATGCTGGGGCACAATCAACCCTGTTTTCCCCTGTCTGTGAGCAGGTAGGGAAACAGTTCAATGCAAAGCAGCCACTGTTACTCTGTTAAGGGCTGTGGTTATTCCTGCTGGTTCTATGATGTGGAGATCAGGGGAGGCCAGGCTTTCTGTCCCCAGTGCCAGCCCCCATGTGTATTGTCCCCTTCCCCAGTGCTTGGCAAGTCACCTGCCAGCTTCTCTCTCTCCCCTTGGCACCCTGTCCCATATTCCTTGCTGGCACGTCAAACGCACAGCTTCTTTCCTGGCTCATGGGGGATCTGGAAGGGGCTCAGCCCACTTTCCCAGTGCAGCACAGTTACCAGCATGGCTTTGCAAGCTCCGGAGCAAAGACATATTCTAATGCTCCTTCAGCCACAAACAGCTCCTAGCCAGGAGTTGGTTGCCACTGAGGTACACGATAGAAGATACTAGGAAGTGTACCATTTGTTTCCCTGACCAAATCTTCAGAAGTGTGTTTCAGCCTCCTTAAAATAGGAAAAGTAAAAGTAAAGGTGCTCTTGTGAGACTTACCATTTTAATGTTTGACAGGTGCAGTATTTGTGTTCCTGAAACTATTGTCCACTCATTATCTCCACATACAAAGACAAGCAGACAGATAAATTCAATTCACTTTCCTCCCTTTTGTCTGATTCCTCTCCTAGTGTCACCAGTGCCCTGTTTCCATGCCGGCTGCCACCTGCTTGTGCACCGCACGGAACATGTCGTAGGGGAAAGGAGGTTGGAGCTGCACCCCGAGTAAACAGGGGGAGCTGCCCAGGAACAGCTGTCCCTGTGAAGTGCTTGTACTCCTGCTTGTCCCATCTTTTCTCTTGGTCAACACTGGAAACAGACTGTGCGTGTGGTGTTAACATAAATAATAGGTCACATGTCTCAGGAATCTCAACCTGATTCTACCTTTACATGCAATAGGATTTCTCCATCTCTGTCTGTAGTCTTTGTCTTGCCACAAATGTTGATTCAGAAGTCCCTAAATCCTTCTAGATTTTCATATGCAACCTTCTTAGAAAGGTCTTCTAGTCTCCAAATTATTCCAGTTATTTTCTTGAGTATGCTAGGGCTGACCCTTACATATCCTGCACTGATGGAGAGAATAACGTATGTATCTACATCAGTTATTGTGGTTTCATTTTCTTGAGCTCTTCACAGTTTTACCTCTGGAAACTGACCCTTGCTCTAAAGTTTTCTCTTTGTGCCAAGGTAATTTTTTTTGTCTGTGACTCTTGCCTGCTTCTGCTAATTTATACCACTCTGTCCTTTCTTTTGAGTTTTCTAGGGCATCTCTGCATCTCTTCAGGGTATGGCAACTACTAACAAATCACTTCTTTTTAAGGAAAGATGAGAAATTAAAGAAACGAAAAAAATAAAAAGGGCCGACCCACTTCCTGCTTTGCCTGCCGCTGTTTTCCTTTTCATAGCGAGAAAGGATGAAATGGGGGTGTGAACAAAACTCAGCAGCTCCTCTTTCCTTATGCTGATTAAGCTGCAGGTGTGACTGGGGACTAAGCCAGTATAAATTGTCTGTAAACGGATGTATAAAGTTGCTGGGGTTTAGCTTTGTCAGTTTACTTCATAGGTAAAGCAAGTTGTGTTTGCAGGCGGCACCCGTGTTTGTCTTCCATGTAGAGTGGCTAATAAACTCCTGAGTACTGCAGGTCTTTTCTCTGTCCAAGGGCCCTTGTGCTGCTGTTCAGTGCAGCCTTTGTCTGTCCCCAGCTGTGATGGCCAAGGGCATGTTGGAAAGGCTGTGGAGAGCAGCATTTCCCTTGGTTTTCTCTTTGCAGTGGGTTTGGAAACTGAGGACAAAAGCGCCCCTGTCTTTGGCTTTGCTGGGTCAAAAGATGCTCTGGGTGCAGGGCAGAGCCCACTTCAGAGTGTGGCAGCTTTTCTGGTAGCTGCTGGAGCCACCTGTCTCCTATCTCCAGCACACGCTGCCCGTCCATGCTTGCAGGCACAGGCATCTGGGCTGTGCAAGAGAGCCAGCCTGTCCTGGAGAGCAGGGCAGTGCCCCCAGGCTGGAGGGGTTTCTTGATCGCAGTCTTGTGAAGCCTCTTTTTGATATCAGCCTTGATGTTACATTGTGCAGAGAAATGTGTGTGCTGCCCTGGGGAAGGAGGGAAAGAGAAAAGTGGTTTTGTCCTCGGGGGCATTTCTCAAGTGAGGTGCAATGGTCATGCACAAAGATCTAGTGAGTTGATGGGAATTTTTCTGAAATGTGCCCCTATTTAGACACAACGCATGGTGAGGAGAGGAACGTAGCTCTGGCTAATCTGTTGCGAACAAATGATAACTCAGACTTTAACTGCTGGGTTTGAAGTACTCAAAATGAGCCCCTATTTCAGTGTGGATCCTGAGTAATTTGAGCAGATGATTTACTGATCCACTCACTTCTCTTTGTCCCAGGATTAAAAATCAAGAGGGGAACTGGGGGGGCTTATTTCATTCATTACTCTTGAACACTGGGCTGATTTTGTTCTGATCTATTGGCAGAAGGTGCATTTATACCATAGAAGAGCAGAAGAAGAGTTATAGGGCTCAGACAAAATGCTTCTTTGCTAAATTAAAGCACAGGCTGCAGTCTTGCAGCTGTAGCGCAAGGAGGGCTTTTCATGTTCCACCTCTCTTGCAGCTTTACTCTTCTTGCTTTAAACCAGAGCTGACTGGGCATTTACTACTATGGCAGGCAGACTGCTGCTCCGTCACAGAACTTTTATATCAAAAATAGTCTCCTGGTTTCAGCGGCAGTCCTTCTGCTTTCTTCTGTGCCTCCTTGCCTTCGGGAGAGCGTGGATGTAGTCATATGTAGTCATATGTTTTTATTTAATCAGCTGGATAAGTGCCAAATAGCTCCCAAGGTGAAGAGTAAGGCGCTTTTATCCTCCTGGGCATATTTTCCTGTGGTGGAACAATGGCCTTGTCCTGTAATGAGCCGAGTCAGCATGTGGAGAAAAAATTCTATCTCCCTTCAGCCAGTCAGCCCCTTGTGGACACTGATGCATTCACTGGGCTCAGGCTGCCTCATACGTAATGGCCTTGGTGTGAGGCTGTGAAATAACAGGTTTGGGTTTTATTGTATTCTGCATTCTCATCTGATTTTTTTCCTCTCTTTCCAAGGTGATATGAGGAGAGGCTGAACAGACACAGTCTGGCTATGGCTGCAGAGCTCAGTTGTATAAGCTCACTCACAGAGCATTGCTGCTTTGGCATCACCACAGCAGTTGCCACCAGCCCTGCTCGGTGTAAGCGTGGCTCCCTGGGGCCGCAGGGTGCTGTCAGCGACTCTCCTGTAAAGGGGCTGCTCTGTCTTCAGCGCCCTCATGTCACCTAAGCTTTACGGTTAAAATGAGCCAAGATAAAGAAACCGATGGTTGGTCCCGCACCATTGAGGCTGGCCCAGTGGCACAGGTCAAGGTGAGAGGACAGGGCTCAGAGCAGCATGTGGCCTGATCCTGCCTGGCCCATTCCCCACTCAGTGCTTCGCAGCAGCTTGTAGGGAAAGGAGGAAAGAAACTGTGGTCCTGTGGTTTCAAACCTGCTTGGTGTTTTCATTGCTTTATTTTTTTTTTTCAATATATCTCAGCTACTGCAAGGGGTGTGTCTTTCCCTGCCTCCTTTCAGGGGAATCCTTCTTTTCCCTTTCTCTCCTCCACATTACTTTGGGGTTCTTCCCAAAGTATTTTTCCCTATTCTTTCCTATCAGAGAGAGGAGAGTTTCCCTGAAGCAGACCAAAGGCTGCTGGTGTCTCAGTGAGCAGAAAGTAAGTCTGGTTTGCATTGGTGGGGAAGAGCAAAGAGGGGTCAGCACCCCAGCTCCTCCCGAAGGTTAGGAGTGCCTCGGAAGTCAAGCTTGGCATCAATCCTTGGCATAAATCTTGTGCTTTGTCGAGTGCATCAAAGGTCTCTGTTAGTTTTAACAAGAACCCAACCCAAGCCAGAGGTGGTGTCTGTATCCATACTGCCTCTCTGGGGCAGATCTGCATTTTCTCCTGCACCTATTCCATGCAACAAATTACTTGGGAAGTGGAAGGTTTGGGTGATTAACTGCTGCCCTAACTGTGCTGCTGAAAGTGTATGAGCATTTCTAGATGAAAAAAAAATTTAAAAAAAGAAATAAGAAGGGTTTCTTTCTGGTAAGACATGAGATATCACTTAAAAACACTCTGTTGCAGTGAAAGAAATCCATGTGCACTGTAAGTCCTGTTAAGGTAACCCTCTTCCCTGTTATATCAATCAGTCTTTATAGTATGAAAAATATGAAGTTTGTTTATGTGTATTAGTTCATGTTATACACTGTAAAATAATGAGGTAGTAGTATTTTACTGGAGATTTTGGTATGGTTCATGCTTAATTAAAACAAGCTAAATTTCAGTCTGGGCCCCAGAAATAAGGGCTTTGCTTCTTGGAAGCCTTGAGCTGCCCATGAAGGATAAAAAATACCCCTGGACAGCCAGATAACGCCAGCATCCTCACCCTCTAACATGTCTTTGAAACCCTCCCAGCATCGTCTGGCATCGAAGGTAGGTTTCTATAGCAAGAGAGACTGGATCAAGCAGCAAGAATGCTGCAAAACTATAACTGATTTGCAAAGTTTTATTCTGATTAGTAATCAGTAGGGTGAGTGCCAGTGATCGGTTAAATCACACTGTACCCGACTGCTTGAGGGGTATAGGAACCTCTGTAAAGCCAAATTTGGGGTGCCCCAGTTTGGCTGGGGCAATTTTTGTGACAATCCTTATGCCTCCTGGGGACCTGAGCAGACAGTGACTGTGGGGATTGGTGCCTGCAGTGCTTCAGTGAGGCCAGTGGCATCCAGATCCTGACCTAACTCCACCAGCCCTAGGCATAAGTCAAGTTCATCAACGTGACTGGTTGCATTGTCTGTGTGTGCCTGCATCACCTCAGGTGTGTGGGGCAGCATCCAGGGCACTGAGTAGCCATCACCGGCTGTGACAATTCAGACTCCCTATCCAGACCAAAACCAGCTGTGCCTACAGAGCTGGCTGGGAGGCGTGCTGGTGCGTGGGGCTGTTTGCAGCACCGCAAGCCCCACAGCTCCCAGGCAGAGCCTCTGTGAGGCTGCTGGGGGTCTTCAAGAGCTGTCAGGTGCCTGTGGTTAGTCTCACTTTCAGGAGAGGCGGTGAGGAGGAACGTCACTGATTTATTCCCTTAGACCGAGCCTGAGCTCATCCATCGCTGTTTGTACAATGTGCCCAACCCCTCCTTTAGTCGGCGGCGCTGGCTGGAATACCTGCCGGTCTCCAAACGTCACCGGGCTCTGGTTATAAAGCACAGGCGATAGCCCATCTCCCTAGCTCCTTCTCTGCGAGAGCTGCATCTTCAAGAAGCAAGCCGTTCGCGAGTGAAAAGATGTTTTATTCGGGTATCCTGACAGAGCCGACAAGGAAAGAAGTAGAGATAAGGGAAGCGGCATCTCTCCGCCAGCAGAGGAGGATGAAGCAGGCGGTTCAGTTTATTCACAAGGATTCTGCAGATCTCCTCCCTCTGGATGGGCTGAAGAAGCTGGGGACTTCAAAAGATACTGTAAGACTTTATGATGTTTACTGGAAGGAGACTTAAGAAGCTGGTAGAGCAGTGTCTGGTTTTTGTCTTCATGCTGGTTTTCTGTTATGAGGAGAAACTGGTTCCTTGTAGAAATTGGTTGAAAAAAAAATGAGGCTTTTATATGTAAAAGGAAGGGAGTGAAAATATGATGCCAGTTATCACCAGGGTTGCTTTTTGCTATTAGGTGCTTTCAGATGCCTGGCACTCAGATCTCAAAGCTTTTAGTATTTATTTTTTACATTTACATGAAAATAGGATACTGTTTTCAATACAAAAATCCTCTCTGAATCAGAGTAATTCAAAATGGCTTCATATAATACATACATACATACATACACATAAGTTTGCCAGTGATGCATATATGCGCACAGCATATAAGCATAAATTATTTGGTGAAGTGCAGTCACTAATACTTCACAGTATAGAACTTACAAGATTATGCTTTGATAAAGGCTTATGCATATACATTTTTATTAAATGAAGATAAATAATTCTAGGTTTCAAAAATTTATATATGCAATGATGTGTGTGATTCCAGAGCTGATATACAATATTCTTCATCATCTCCAGAGGCTGGAGAACATTTCTAAATACTAATGTGCACAAATATTTGAGATTTCTCTAACAGGAAGCGTTACTGAAATGTAACAACAGAAGTTCTGATGTAAGGAGCAAAATCTAGAAAATATATCCTACCTAGGAAAGATCCTTTACTTTTTTTTTTCACCAATTCTTACAAAACTCTTGCACCTTGTAACACACAATATTGTCATTTTTCAATGCTTGATAGAGGTGGATTTAAAATAGTGAATATTTTTTATTTTTAGTAGTATGGTTTTGTTTTGTCACAACCTACCTGCTCCACTGGCTTGGCTCTGCCTGGCTGAGAGATGTGGCATGAGTTAGCTGTTCTCTGCAGTGTACATGGAGGTGATTTTTTTTTTTTTGACATCCCAAATGTTTTGAAGTTGTAGGGAGTGAAGCTCTGCCTAGGAAAAGGCTCGGAAGGAGCTTCCCTGGTCATCCTTGAATGGCAGTTCTCAGTCAGGGAGCTACAAAGTGCCTGTCAGAGCATGACAGTGTTGTCATTACTGTTATCTGCAGTGTCTAAATAACACGTCATGGCTCAGCAACCCACAGTGTGCGGGGCTGAGACCCTGATGCCAGGGGTTCCTTTTCTGCCCAGACAAGAGAGGCAACAGGTAGCAGGAGCCAGGGGCACAGAGCACTGAAGTCCTTGTCCCCGCAGCAGTGAGGACCAGGTTTGGTGCCAGTGGCAGAGCATGGGGCGCCTCACTACAGCCCTGCTCACAGAAATGAAATGCCACCCAAGGTTTCCTCTGTGCTCCTGTGCCCATGCCAGCTGAGCCATGGCTGCAGCATCGCCTGTGCTGAAACCATAGCCCCTGTGAGGAGGAACTGCTTGGGGAGCTCTCTCCACGGATGTGCCGAAGCCCTGGGGGCGGTCCACAGCTCCTGATCCTCTCCAAGGACCCACGGCATGGCAGAGGTGTTCTGCCTAACCCAGCTGTGATGGCTGTGGTGGGTCACTGGCTGGGGATGAGGTGAGAACCAAGCTGGAGGGGCCAGGCCACTAAGAAGCCACCATGTCCCCATGTCACAGCAAGGGGTGATGGGATGGTGGGCACATGTGGCCCCAACTAGCCTTGGCCACAGCCTCCTGCCCTATAGGATGTATGCGGAGTCCTGAAAATGGCAGCACTGGCATGCGCTCAGGATCATTACTGCAGCCCCAGAGAAGGTGCCATGAATTTCAGAGCTGTTGCAGTGAATCGTGTTGCAAAGCCGCCAGCACTGCCACCCTCACACTGCATGCAGCCAGGATGCAGTGAGTGTGGCTTCAAGAGGACTCACAGTGTCTCCTCAGTGCTGCAACTGCCTCGATAGAAAAGGGCTGTTCCCAGGAGTGTCTCTGAGACTGGAGAAACACCAAGAGTGTCCAAAATGCGAGAGCCCAACATGCCATCGTCCCAAGGTCCAGAAGGATTGAGTTGTGCAGTCAGAAGGCCCAGGGCATGAGGGTTATTTGTCCAGGGTGTTTGAATGCCTTTCTTGTGAATAACTGCACACCTCCTAACAATGCAACGCATATTTGTGTCTAATGTTACGTGACAGCTGTGCTGATGTGGGTAGAAGGGCTTTTGACATGACCAGAGTTATTAATGCAGGGTTTCCTACAGGGGTTTTCCAGTGGCCTTGGTGGGAGAAGGGAGGAGGTAACAGCTCCCCAGAGATGGGGCAGGTGGTGGGGACAGACCTTGCCTGCCAGGGTGATGGTGGCAATGACTAACTCCAGTTTTGGGGAGAAATCCCCCTCCTTTTGGCTGCAATGCAGGCAGTTCTGTGCGCAATGAGGTAGCAGTAGGTCACTACGATGGGTATGCTGGCATCGTCCAGCTTGTGTGCTGCTACTTGTCTCCTGAAGCATCTCTTCTGGTGATGCCCAGTATAGGCTGGTTTGATAAATACTTGTGATTATCTGTGTTAAGCTTCTGGGTTGAACCAAACTCTTCTAGCTCCTCACTCCCTTTTCATATTCCGCTTTGTTTGCCTAGTATAAAACCAAACTAGAGCATAGCATACATAGGATTTGGCAAACATAGGGCATACAGAAGAGAAATGGTTATATTTTGATGCTTCTCTATTAGCCTCCTTCCAAAACCGAGAAAATTGGCATGAGACAGTCCTTAGCTGGGGTTTGGGCTTCCTGGCACCATAACTGTGACCCCTGCCTATTGTGAGCAAGGTGCACTGGCTGTTGACAGCTCCTCCTTGTGCTCTAGCACTTTGCCCTGAGAGCTGCCGGCCAGGTTTGGAGGGGCTCAGCCTGAAACAGCCTTGCATCACTTTACAAGCCAGGAAACAAAGATATGAACAATAACAAGCAACAACAAAAAAACACTTCCCCCTCTCCCAATACCCTCTGAGCCTTCCTCAAGCACTCGGGTCTTCAGTGCAGCACTGGACACCCCTGTAGCCCCATCCCCTGCTCCTGTAGTTGGTGCAACCTTGCAGTTATTTGCAGTGCATTCAGTTTTCTTATGCTTTGCCACTGCACACTTGCCAGAGTTTGTTGTGTCTTGGTTAAATTGCAAAATGCTCCAATTTTACATGCACTGTCTTGGTCAAAGACCTGGCCTGTGCTTGGGTACCTTGGAGGTGCAGGAGAGCAGGGGCATCTCTTGTCCCACCTCATCCCTCTGCAAGAGGGACGGGCAGCACCTCAGCACAGGCTGTTGGTAGAAGAGGAGAATTTGGATAAAGGAGGGCAAGAAGAGAGAGAATTTGAGATGAGCTCCTTTGGTGTGTGTTGAAACTCCTTTGTTCTAATGTCTACATATAGAAGAGAAGGCAAACCTCCTGAGATGGGTTAGGAGGGGAGGAGCTAGTATTTTTTCTGACTTTCATCTCCAGCTGTGTAAAACTGTTGTTGGTAGGTCTCATTATCCCCAGATCTAGAAGCCAAAATAGTGGGACACCTGCCAGAGAGACGGATGCTGCAAGCTACAATGATGTGCTTGCTTATAAATTAGAGAGGAACAAAATTATTTGGACAGAATTATTTGTGGTTTTGACAAACAGTGGTAAATATGTTCAGCAAGAGCTGGTGTCCCCACTTGCTTCTTTTAGGCTATTACTGTGACTTTTTCAGGGGATTATAGGTTTTACAAAATCTCAGGATTGGAAAGGGAGATATCTTACAAAAAAACCCAAATAGTCCTGATTTGTATTTATATTATGCTGAATGATACTAGGAAATAACACATTCTTTAGCACTGACACAACAGTATGTGACATTTTATTTTTGTATAAAACTTCCAACATTTTTGCCCAACACATAGAAAGACAGTACCAGACAATCTGGGTTAATTTGAGCACCGGCCCTGGCATTGTAGCTGGCCCATGGAGGGAGAACACAGCTGCCTTCCCCATTGCTGTCACAGGGAGGTTTTCCTTCTCTCTCTCCCTCCTAGACATGTTCTGCTTGCAGTTTTCCAGCAAAACGTGTGTTTGAAAAATGTGCCCTGGCACATGATCTGTTCACCAAGTACGTATCCATCACCTGAGTCATGTCCATGACTTAACATCCCTTACTCTGTTGCAACCAAGAGTCAAGGGAAATACAAGTTAAATTGAACTAATTAATAGCCTGAGACAGGATGGTGCTGCAGGGAACCTTTTCAGTCCCTTCTTGCTAGATTATTTCTGTATTGGAGAAAATGTAAGCAACATTTGTCCCCCCCCTAGGCAGGATTTACTGTGGCTTTCAGAAGAGCAAGCATCGACAAAAGACGGTTCCATTCGTGGTGGTAACTCATGTTTGCCGAGTGCTGGATTTTTCCCTTTCAGTGAAGGATCCCATATAGGATTCATAAAACCAGGGCCTGAGAAAACCCACATATGTAACCAGTTAACCATCATAGGAAGACTTGCACTAAAAAAAAGTAGATTTAAATCAAGGGTAGATGACAGTTAAATAGCAATGATGAGCATGCTGGTAACTTGTTCTTCTCCAGCCTGTTCTTTCAAAGGTATTTGGCAATGTGATAGAGACCAGGCAGATCAGACGAACATCCAGACTGTCCTGGATGATGTCATTCAGAACTTTCTTCTGGTCCCAACTGAGCAAGGCTGAGCACAAAGAGGTGACCTCTGTGCGGCAGGCTATCTCCTGGCCACCTGGAATCTTCACCCATCTACTTTTCCCATCCCCTATCCAGATTTTTTTTGATGATATGAAGAATTAATCCTCCAGGTGCATGCCTGTGTTGTAGGCAAGTATAAAAGGTAAGAAGAACGTGCCATTCACTGTCAGCAAACCCTGGCTTGCATTTTCACTTAGGTGAGAAGCCTTGGAGGTGATCATAATGCTGACTGTGCACCTATGGTTCCTGCATCATGTAATGGAACCCTCACTTCCAAACCAATTTGTTTTTCCCTTGCTAAGTGGAGCCAGTCTGCCTGCCTTAAATCTAGTTAAGTAGTGCTGGTTTCTGCTGTTTAGTCTCACTGGGAAGGTGATGGTCACTAGAGCAGTGCTGGAGCTTTGTTGCTTTTTGTGTGTGAAGGAGTCAGCACAATGTTGGATCTGGTTTCTCCCTCTGGCTGAGAGAATGGCTATGTTATTGCCCTTACACAGGACATGCTCTCTAGCTGCTGGTCAGACACAGAACCTGCAACTGAAAATGATAATGAAATCTTATTTCCCTTCAAGTCACAGGTTGTATGTAGAAGTAAGAATGGTAAAAAGTGGGGAGAAAAGGAGATGGAGCATTCCAGTGACCATGGTGTTGGCTGCATCTACCCGATCTCGTCAGTCAGGTCCAGTTTAACTGCCTGTGTTGTGCCTGCAGCAGGATCTGAAGTACTAACATGGCTGCAGTTATTTTAGGATAATGCCAAGTTACATTAGCCTTTTGTAAGGGCTGTTATTTAACATGCTGCACAGATTATTTTAAAGATGAGGGGCTGCACACAAGGATATGCACTGACTGACTTGGGGAAACACAGCATGAGTTTTCAGTTATCTGATCCCATTGAAATTCCCTTGGGATGAGGAATTTGCTGGTTTAGATGTCTCTGCAGACACACAGGCTTATTTAATATGAATAAAAAAATTCAGGAATAAGCCAGTAAGAAGGTCTCACTGTGGACAAATTAAAATCAGAAGGGAAAGGGCAGTAATGGAGGGAGAGATTAGCCAGGCAGAGAAATGAACAGATAATCAAGCAGAGTTATTTCACCTCCAGCAGAGTATGTGCATCCATCCGTGACGAACATTAAACATAAAAAGGCTTTTGGGAAAGTAGTTGGAGGAGATTTTGAGAGGCAACATGCTTCTTGCAGAGCAAATGGAAATGACAGAGAAAGTGAGAAGCTGCCATACAAAGCCGGGGGAACACATATCTACATACTTCAGATGATACCTCTTCCCCTCCTCTCCTTTCCTTCCTATGGCACAGCACCCAGGATTGGTCCCACCAATTCACCCTTGGAAGCTAAATAAAAATGTAGAGGGAAGAGAGATGCAGGGCAATTTTAGCCCAAATTCTGATCTAAAGGCTAGGCCAGGTCTGACAGCAACTGTAGCTCTTGTTCTTGCAGCTGTGCCTTCTTCATTGCACCTGTAAGAACTAATGCACAGACACCCAAATCAACTTCTTAAATTCTGGGTTAATTCATGCAAAGAGCATCACTGCAGGTGGAGGGTGAACATGGGTATTTCCTATGCCAGCAATGCCGGTGCTCAAAGAAAGCATCTGCATTCCTTCAGTAAGTCTATATACCTTTTTCCACACTTAGGTAGTGTGTGTAATAGCAAAGGCAATTTGTTACCTCTTAAGTTTTCACATCACTGCAGAATTCTCAATGTCCTTATCAACAGATGAGGGCAACTGCAGCTTGGAAAAGTCTGACTTGTTTTGATTCCTATATGAAATAAAATCTTCAATTTGAGTTTGGAAACAAAGGGATCCCTTTACATTCTAGTTAATATTTTTAAAGGTTTATTCCCTCACCAATACAAAGTAGTTCTCTTTAGTCAATGCCAGGTAAGCCAGAGCTGGCAGGAGAGCAAATAGCTGTAGGCTAGGAAGAGTACGTGTAGTCTAGGAATCAGGAGAATGAGACTTCAGGGCATCCCTCCCATGAGAGCAGCGCTGGCCTGCAGGCACCACAAGCAGGCTGGTGATGCAGGTCACTTTGTGGCTTTCCTCTGAATTCACCCTGCTCTTCTCCATGTGTTTTTTTTTCTTAAAGCAACCACATAACATACTGCAGAAGCGCCTGATGGAGACAAATTTATCAAAATTACGAAGCAGTCGAGGCAGCTGGACTCCGAAGAGTGATATCTCAGTGCATACTAACAAGCTGAATCAAACCAAACTGGGCATCTCAGGGAAAACGGAGGACGAGGAGCTCATAGTGGTGAGCTGCCAGGTAACAGTCCTTCCATAGCCTTCTGGGTTTTTTTTTTAATCCCAATTTTTATTTCTGACCATCTCAAGTGGTGCTCTGGTTCTCTGTGTTTCCTGATTGGGGTTGCACTCCACCAGGGCTGTCACAGCTGTGGGGCTGCTCTGCCTCTGCAGCTCAGGGCTGCTGTGGCATGGGTGCCCACCTGCATATCAGAGAGAAAACTGGTCTGATGGATGTTCTCCCTTGGACATCTGGGTGGAGGGAGCAGCCAGGCTGGGGCAGCATGCTGAAATGCTGAGGAGTAATTATCCACAACAAATCCCTGTGCTCACAGCCAACTTGTTTCCCTCAAGTGCCATCCCTCTTTTCTTTTTCCAAGAGTAATTTCACATTTCTCCTTCTTATCCCATGCTCTTCTTTATTTTCTGCTCTCCACAATACCCCTTCCTGCCAGAGGCTTGGCCCTTCTGCTCTTTGCAGGGGCAGATGCTGATGGGAAGTGCTCAGGACCCAACACCATGTTGTTTAATAGCACCACCTTACTCAAAAAGCAGTTCAAGAGCCAGCTCTTGGGTGCCTATGGCAGAGATGATAACTTGTGAGCACCGAGTGTGCAGTGGATTGTGGATGGGCTGGTGCAAGGAGATGTTGGCATTTTGACAGGGAGAGGTGTGTGCAGAGCAGAGACCCTGGGCACCCTGCACTTATCCCACATCCCACATGTCATCTCCCATCTCTGCTTGCTCTTGCAGTGTGAGGGGAAGGAGCTGAAAGCTGTGGTGGACACCGGCTCACAGCACAACCTCATCTCATCTGCCTGCCTGGACAGGCTAGGGTAAATATCCATCTGGATTTCTGTTTTGGGGGAACTCGTGGCACCTGGCAGCACAGACAGTGCTCCTGGGGCTGGGGCTTTGCTCCTGCCAGCAATGGTCATTCTTGAAGGCAGCACTTTGGGTTGTGCTCAGGCAAGACCCAGAGCCTTCTATTACAATCAAATGAGGGCTTACTGATCCTTAAATGCCCCCGTGGGAGCTGAAACAAAAAGCCACTTTTGCCAACCTATTCACCTCTGAGTAAATCCCTTCAGAAGGCTGGATGCATTTCTAGTTTTTCAGTGCCTGCTTGTTGTTTGTTGCTTGGTGCCTTGAAGAACAGCTGAAATCCCCTCTGGCCTTCTGTGTCCTCAGGGCAGACGAGGGACTGGCCCCAGCAGTTGTATGGTTGCATACAAGCGTGTGCTAAAAAATAGCTGTCTGGCGTTACTCTCGGTAACAAATTTCTCCCTGTCGAAGGGAAAGGAGATGGGTTTATGTAGTGTTAGAAAGCTGACTGCCAGCCATTCACAGCAGAACTCCCCCTGATCTCTGGGGAAAAGGATCAGGCATCAGCTCACAAGGTATCAAGGAGATTTTGGCACTTTATTCCCATGGAGTCATTGCTTTTTATCACCGACTTGCAGTGATTACGCAGAAAACAATTGCAGTTGCTTCCTGAGCACTGCTGTGTGGCCTTGAATGAATGGTGACTGTTTTCTGTCCAGACAGTAATTACTTCTTTGCACAGCAGTGTTTAGTGGCTGGAAGGTGGCTCTGCTTACTACAAACTTGTCACAAACTGTGGAGCTACACAGCCTGGTGAATGGATGATAACAGCACATGTGGAGGGATCTCATCCTGCTAAGATATTGAATTGGCTGCTTGACAAGACACATGCAAGCCACACAGTGATGCTCTGTGAGAGCTTGCCTGCTCTCTGTGTTACTCGTGTAGTTTTTGCAGCACTGGTCTGTTTCAGCAGTCCTGCCCTTCAAAGAGCACTTAGGAAATAGGTTACGGCCAGTTTCTGCTCTCAGGTTGTGGGGGTTCTCTCCTGATTTGAGTGAAGCCACTTTTGTGGCCACTGCAGTGAAAAGGCTCACATTTCTCCACAGTGTTACTCATGAGCAATGAGAGAACTTTGGTTCGTGCTAGGTAGGACCCTGTGGATACCAGGGTGTGCAGGAGTTATATCGCGTGCACAGGCAGACAGCATGGCCAGAGCAACAGCCCAGTCTATCCCATCCCACCCTACGGGAGCTGTCACCTGAGGCGTGCAGCAAGAAGGGCTGTGCTGCAGGCAGCTTCCTCCAGCTTCTTTGCTGTTTGCATTTGCGGGAACATAAACTAAAGCTAGATTTAAAAAAGCAGGTTAAACCCAGGGCTTTGATCCCTGGCTCACTCTGCTGTTGCTGCGGTAGGTCCTGTGTGACAACAGGCACTGCTCCAGGATGTTTTACTTCAAAGCAGCCCAGTGCATGTGGCAGTGATAAAACATGAGTTCTTTTTAAAACCAGCCCTGTAAAGCAACTAGGAAGGAGCATGCTGAATGATTTTTGCTCTTGTTCCTGCCAGGGCAGGAGTGGACCTGCAGTGTGCTTTGCTGGGCGCTGCTGCCTGCAGTTGAGACTCAGCAGCTCTGGGGATGGGCTCTGCTGCTGAGGTCTCTGGACGCTCAACATGTAAAAACAGCCTTTTTAAAAACATATTTTTGAATCTTGTCATGGTGTCATTCGAGTTCTTCCCCTCGGCTCCAAGAGAAGTTGTGGGGCTAGCTTGCAGGTTGTCACAGTGTAAGAAATGCTCCACAGAGGTGTAGGTGCAGCTGCTACGTGAGCAGTTCTGGTTGCTGCACGCTACTGGGGACTTTCCACTTTCAAACCTATCTCCAAGATGTGTCACTGCATCATGCACCAGTGGTTGTCCTCGCTGTGCTGCAGTTTCCTGGCCAGCTTTCAGCCATGCATTCCCCACATGCTGTCCGTCCATCCATCTTTGGGTCAATCTCAGCTGTGATTAAATACTTTCCTGAAGGTGGCTTTACTCTGTCCCCTCCCTGTAGTCTCTCTGCAGCCCTTGTCACACCTGGGAAAACCATCTGGGCCAGTAGGTACCTGAGCGAGGAGCCGTCTCCCGCTGTATCTCAGCACTGTTCAGCTCCTGGCTCCAGCGCTGTGGCCTGCGCCCTGCAGCAGGGAGAAAAGAAGGAAGCAGAGACCACAGCCAAAGGCCACATGTCTTCCCTTGAGTGGATAGAGAAGCCATTGGAGTTGGCTGCACCCAAAAAAGCCACTCAAATGTGTCTTCAGTAAAGCCAGTGCAGGGCCAAGGAGCTCATAAACTTCTTGATATATTCCTGTAAGCTTTTTTAAGGTCACTCCCTAAGGGAAAGGACAGAGAGGCTTCTTCTCTCTGCTATCTCTCCTGGTCTTTGTACCTGTGCTAAACAGTGTGGGCAATCTCCACCTCAGTCCCAGGGCGTCTGCCTTTGAGAGGGGCTGCCCCCTCGAACAGACAGACAGACAGACATGTGCTGCTGAAAGGTACCTCAAACAGCTAAAATGGATCCAGCTTTTATCCGAGGGAGAGACCCCACCTCAGACTGCCTTTCCGTTGCCTTCTTGACCCAGTTAAAAAAGAAACTGAAGCTAAATAATTATTCAGTGTTCTCAGACTAGTTCATGGGGTGTAGACAAAAGAAATGACTGTACCTAAGAGATCCCTGACACCTTTTTTTCCCTTTTCTCAGGCTGAATGTGTCTACTTTGTCCCCCTAAGGAAACCCAGCAGCAGCACCCACTGACAAGTGTGGGTTGGCCATGCTCCCCCCGCTGTGAGGTGTGGAGACACAGCGTCAGTGGCTCTTCTGGTGGAAGCCAGAGTGAGGTGTCCCTTCCTCACACCCCACTAAATTAGATGTCATTTTAGATTAGCAGCTTCCCCAGGTCTTGAGGAAAGGTAGGGAAAAAACATTCCTTGGGTAGAGAGCAAAAGCTAGTGAGGAGCTTTGCTCAGGGCAAGGGCTGGCACAGCTCCAGGGCTGAATCGAGTGTTGCGTTATGGTCTGGTGTGGGTGTAAGCTGCTGGCTGTATGCGGAGCATCACAGGAAACCTACTAAGAAAGTGCCTTTCCAATAACGGCTTGGTAATATGAGCAAGTTAAGAGCTCTTCAGGTGTAAGTATCCTTCAAGTGCTGTTTTGCCAGAGCAGCTGAACCATGGCCATTTCACATCAGAAGTGTTTTCAATGACAGGTTAAAGGAGCATCTTAAAGCACTGCCCAGTGAAGATGAGATGGTTTCATTGCCATACAAGGTGAAGGTGATCGGCCAGATCGAGAGCCTCTCCCTCACAGTGGGAGCAGTCGTCGTGGAGTGCGCTGCCCTCGTCGTGGGTGAGTGTGTGTGCTCCTCTAGTCCCCTGCATTTGGGCTGGGGCTCTACCTCTGGGGGCTGGTAAAAAAAGCTTCAGAAACACCTTAACATTAAAACAGAAATAATGCTTTTTTTTCCAGTAAAAATCCCTGTTGGCTCTTCAGATGAAGGGAGGGAAAAGGATGCATTCAGTGAGGCCGCACTGATGGCACCAGGCGTGTGGTTTGCTGTGCAGTGGAGCAGCCACCACACCTCTCTGCTGGCACATCCTGCTGCCCTCGTTTCATCATGTTGCCCTCTGGAGTAACTGGGCTCCGTTATAAACAGGGTTTTATTTAGCAGAGCAGCCACGATGGAAGGATGGATTTGCTTACAAAACACATGGGAGATCATTTTGAATGTATAAATCTGAATGTTCCTTTTTTTCAGAAGACAGTGAGAAACCCTTCTCCTTTGGGCTGAAAACACTGAAATCCCTGAAGGTAGGGAGTTTCTAGCAGGACTGTTACCCATGCTGGGGGAGCTGGGACCATGGTGAATTGCAGTTTTCCCTCTTATCTAAAGGTATTTATTCTCTACAGTGTGTCATAAACATGGAGAAGAACCATCTCTTTCTGGGGAAGATGGACAGGGAAGAAATCCCATTTGTGTGCAGTGGCAGTGCTGTGGAGGGAGAGCAGTAAGTTGGGCGGGGAGGCAAACTGAGCTTGGTGGCAGTGTTCCCAGCACAGCCTCACAGTACCCCCCAAACCCTGCTGCAGGCGAGCATGAGCTCACTGGCACCGGCACTAATTGTTTTCATCAGCTCATTGAGCTTTGAAGCAGAGGCCCTGGCTTTTTCAAGCAGCCTTTTTCAGCTCTTGCTGCATTTTCTCCAGTAAGCATTGTACAGCAAAGCGGTTGTCTGCAAAGACATGTGCCTTATGAAACATATTTTTTGGAGGTCGATGGGAAAACTCCTTGAGCACTGTTTTGAGAATGTTCCTAAAAAAAATCTTTTAACGGAAAATATTTACAAAGTGAGGCAAGTAAGCCCGCACAGCTGTTTTGCACAGTGTAGGGGAAAGAGATCCTGCCTCAAGATAATGCTGTTGTTGCTTCTCCCTGCATTGGCCTTGCTGACCTTCTGCCAGCTGCTCCTAGCGTCCTGGACCTTTTCAGCCTTATCTCTTTATAGAAAATGTGTGCTGTCCACTTTGGTACATCTTAAATGTGTCTAACTTGTGCCAGGTGGCTTGGCAGCAGCAGGCAGGGCAATCCTTCTCCTTCCAGGCACTGCATGGGGCTCCTCCGTACTGAGCACTATGGAAAAGAGTTGTATCGCTGGCTCCTGCCTCTGACTTATGAAACCAGCAAGCACTGGGTGCCTGAAAGGAGGATTTGCACTTATGTGCCTCTCTCGCTTTGCGGGCAGCACTCGTGGTTGTTTTGCAATGAGTGCTGCAGACACAGCTTGCTCACTGTATAAGAAAGCATCTTGTCTGGAGAATGTAGAGCAGCTTCATCTTTAGCTGCCTGTCACAACCAGCCACAGCCTTTTTGAACATCCTGCAGCCCTCGTGCTGCTTGAGCTTGTTGTCTCTGGCACCGCAGAGCTCAAGGAACCTGAGTGGGAGCGGGTGGGAAGGAGCAGACCTTCCTCAGCTGATTCTTTTTATGCTCCTTGGGGAGTGCACAAGAGATCACAGAATGACAGAATTGTTTAGGTTGGACCTTTAAGATCATCAAGTCCAACCATAAACCTAACGCTCCCAAGTTAGCACCTGGTATAGCACCTCAGGGAGACTGTGCTGCAGCACAAAACTGCAGGATATTTTCCCTGTCTCCTTTGAAATGGGGATGTGAAAGGCACAGTGTAGTTCTGTTACCATGGCCATGATGAATTATTTCTTGGTACAGTATTCAAAGCCAAATTTTGCTGCCTTTTTTTTTTTTCTCAGTGAAAATCGCCTATTTTATCGAATGTATTTTCTTCTTTTTCAGCAGTTCAGAGGCATAAAGAGAAATTGAAACACATCCCCACACAAGAGCTTGACATCAAAGAAACACTGTGCAGCTGTTCCAGATAAAACAGAAGCGCGCTGCTTTGGAAACACTTATACTAGGCTACAGCTTGAGTAGAGATAAATGAAATCCCGTTCAGTAGCCAGTAATTTAGAGATACTGTCATGTTTATCTATGGGTTTTGAGAAACAAATGTGTGCTTACTTTCTGGATTTTTCTATATAGTGTCCTTTTTATTACAAACAGTTGGATAAAAAAAAACTTATGAATTTCTTCTGATGAGAAAAATACTTTTTATAGTGGCCTTGTATGAGTAATTGTATTTAGCTGTGATTAGAGGCTATCAGAATTAAATTTTTATTAATGATTTTTCCAGGGGCTAAGCATTTATATTGACTTAATTGATGTTGCCACATTCAAATGGCCATTACCAGTAAGATGCTCAGAGTAAAATTACAGTGCTAATATGACCTTGGAATTATAGCTCATCCTGTTAGCATAGTATCATTGCCATGTAATTAGAGATGCAACTGGTGGCTTGATGAGAAAGGGCAATTACAGAATAATTAATGTGTTACAGGCTTCTCTGCACTGGTGTGGCAGAAGCATAGAAACAGGGTTTGGGGGGCTTCTGGGGTGATCTCCCTCTGCCCCCAGCTTGCTGTGGAGCTAGCGCCAGCACATGGGCAGCCTGTGGCAGCCCTGCCTCACTGGGGCTCAGAACCCCTCGAGGAGGGTTCCTCCAGGCAGGTCTTGGCTGTCCTCCCAGCAGGATTAGTCAGGAAGACTAATCGTTGTGTTGAGCCAAAAAGCAACAAACAAGCACAAAAGTATGTTGTCCAGAAAGCAGCAGATACAGAGCCTTATTGGTATATCATGAACCACATGGCCCCACTGTGCCCTCACTTCTCTCCTGCCGACAGAACTGGTGGTGCCACCACCTGCCCGCTCAGCACCCAGCCTGAAGCACCAGCAGCACCCAGGCCACATGCTGGTGTGGGTTATCGACTCCAGCTGGACTTTAATGTTGCTGCCAAAAATGCTGAATTTTTTATATCTATCTGCAAACTTACTGGGATTTTAAGAACAGCAGTCATCTTGGTCACCTTCAGGGCAGGTAGGAGTTTTCACCTCAACAAACGTTTCATTCTGTGGTTCTGTCTTGTAGCAGTAGGGTTGCTGCTTCATGTGCTGCTCACTTGCAGGGCAGAACAAATATATTGCTTGGAGGAGCCTGGCCTCATACAAAAGCAGTTTTCTAGGTTTTTAAAAGCTAACGGGAATTAATTAGTGTCATCAGCTGAAGAGACATCTTTAAAATTCAGAATAATCTCCTTGTGATATTTGGCATCAGCTGATGGGCAGCCCTGCTGCAGTGGGATCCACAAGGGCCAGTAAGATGTGTGCCGCAGGAGCACTGCCCCAGTAGCTCTTACTTAGCAAAAGCCCTTTGTCTCCGGGCAGGCACAGGCTGCAGTGAGCTCTGCTGGGCTGTGCGTTCTCCTGTAGGGATTCAAGTGGCTGCCCGTGCGCTTACACTTCCCCACAGACATAAATGGACTGCCTGCCCAGGCATCCTGCAGTGCTTAGCATCCGCCACAAGCATTGATGTTGTTGGCATTTCCACTTAGGAAACATCTTGCCAGCCCTGTGTGAGCACCAGTAGCTCTTGTCATCTCGTGGCCGTAGGCTGAGGTCCAGAACCTGTCCTGCAAGCCAGACTCCGGACAGTGTTAACCAGTCTATGTCTAGTAGCTCCGTCTCATGCCTGCCGTGGCATCTCAGCTGGAGCTTTGTCTCCTGCAGTCGGTTTGAACCTCTTTTGAATATTGGGTATGACTAGCCAATCTGAACTATCTGTATTTTGAGCTATTTTCTATTTTGGTGGTAAGTTTCAGTGCTTTCTCTACATACAGTATTTTATATAACACAGCTCTATATACATATTATATATTTACAGGGTTGGTCTGCTCAGGGCAGTCCCACTAGAATGCTTTAGAAATATTTAACTATATAAAAGATATTTGATTATTTTATATGCTAGGAGTTTGGTATTTTGGTACTTCTTTCTTTCTGTGCTTAGTCCTGTGCTAAATGTCAAATTAAATCTAAATAAAGTTAAATTGTTATTGCTGTTTATTTGCCTGTACCCTGGATATGCTACATACTTGTTTTCAGTGCACTTCTCTATTGACAACAGTTCATTTCACTCTTTACTCTGACAGGGCTCCACAGTGCTTTTGTGATTGTGTCAGGAATCACTGTTGGATTGCATGGAGAACAACAGTGGAGATATGCTACCTAGGGAGGCTAAATGGCAGAGGGCACTTGTGGTAAAATGTGAGCATTTGAAATCTGAGCCTTTTGTTGCCATGCATCTCTGTCCCAAAGGAGGTATGGAATCCAGCTTGCGCTGTTCTGAATTTTACCCTTTGGGAAGCTGAGTTTGTCTCTGCCATGCATGGCTCGCTCACTGGGGCAATGCCAGCAGCGCAGGGGGATGTGAAGGAGACTTTGTAAACTTCATGAAGCTAGGAAAGAAAGCGATCAGAGCAAAAGACAGGTAAATCATGTGTCCAATAGTTATGTGACCACAAAGAGAAGAGCAGAGTCCTGAGATTAGGGTCTTCCCAAAAACTTTGGATTTGGATTTAGGGGCTTGCTGTCTCTGCCAAGTTAGGCTTTAGGCTGCTTCACTAGTAGTTTCTCTCTCTGCCTGATGAGAAATTATCTTTTTGTCAGCTCAAAGCCCAATAGTACAAACCTTTGGTGGAGCAGCAACCTCCAAGCTTAGTAAAAGTGGCTCTCCTCAGTCCTGGGCTGCCTCTCTCTGCATGAAAAGAAACCAGACTCCAACATTAAAGTGGAGAAAAAACAAGGGTAAGCATATGGGCAAAAATAACTTCTTGTGCTTCCTGGAGCTGCTGTGGGTTTGTAGACTTACTCAGCTGTTCCCGATGCTGGAGAGCAGAGTCCTGGCACACATAAATGAAAAATCAATGAGCAAAATTTCCTCCCTTCAGCACAGAGGGGGATTAGCCCTGGTGCCAGTGGCACCACTTTCAGGGGTGGCTCCTTTGTGCAAGATGCTCTGCAAGACAGGACAGCTGCTGTAGGAGAAAGGCACTTTCCTCAACCCAGAAGGCTTGTAGACTGTGGAAAGTAACATCAAATCCCTGTATCTGCACAAGCACTTACGTGGCCATAAAGGTAAAGGGTAAAGCAGCTGAGTGTTGCAAACCAAATTGGTAAGCCCTGGGTGCTTGCTCTCACTTACCTCCAGTGCATATGCCTGTGCACCTTTGGGAATCTTTCCCCAACATGGGTTTGCAGAATGTCTCTGCAGCCAAGGGACCTACTGCCTCGGCAGGTGGCTCTGAAACAGGAGAGGGCAATGCCTGAAATGATCTGGGATGAGAAGGGCTCGGGAGATAAAAAGGCAGCTCTGAGTGGATCTTAGGAGAAGCCCCTGGGGCGGCAGAGGGTTTTGTTGAATGATTTATGCCCCAGCTGGTGAAGGCTCTCACGCTGCAAACAAACATATCACAGGTGAGGACAAGCACAAATCCCCCAAGCAGCCAAAGGGAAAGTTAGCCAGCTGGTCCTTGGCCAGAGGGCTCCGCAGCACTACTACTTGTACTCATGTAGTCAGCAAAGCAAGGTGGGACAGAACACCTGCATCCCACAATGCCTTGTCTTCATTTTGGTCATGCCTAAAGAGATGAAGCATGTGAAGAGGAAGACATTAACAGGAATCTTAGCAGGTCCATTGCTTCAAAAGCTGGTAGATTGTCTAGAGTCTTCGTGGTTGGCTCCTGCAGTTAAGATGGCCCACATGATTAAGACATCAGTGCTCATCTGGAGAGCTGGTGGAGACTCCCAATTCATGTTTATATTTCAGCGTGATACATTTGAGGTCACACAGGCAGACAGTAGCAAAGGAGGAGCACCACAGGGGCTGCAGAGTGGGGCTCTCCCCATGACCCTACCCCACACTGGTCCAAGCAGCTATGAAGCTGACTGTCCAGTGTAACTCTTTCTGTGCTTGCTGCTCTGCAGCAGCACTTGCTGCTAATCTGAGTAGAAAATCAGAGGACTTTGCCAGGAGGAGCCCTATAGCAACATTATTCACATGGATTTTATATCCTGCTGAGATCCACCAATGGTTTTTCATTGCCTCTGCCAGCAGAGCAGCTGATTAGATGAGACTTGCTGGAGCATCTCTCCACAGCTGTCTGCTGAGTAATCTTGTTATCTAATAGTTCTCCAGGGAGGTCCTTTTTATGGGCTTTTCTACTACTGTTTTTTGCTGATGATAATGTGATGATCAACATGTTGTGAAAGCCGTTCTGATTCATATGCCTCAGAAGCAAATAACTAGATGACTTATTTTGACATAAACATACGTCTTAGGGATGTACATTGCTTGATTTATTTTATGGGGCAAACATCAGCCTGTATTGCTTTATCACCTGCTTGCTTAGTAGATGGAGGTCAGGTACTGTTTTTCCATCAGCCGAAAGTCTGCCTCTTTAGGTAAGCTGAGTTTTCTTTTTTTCCCTTTTTTCATGGGCTGTGCGCTGCTGAGGCACCTCAGCCATGCACTGGTCTCCTCTGTTAACAAACACATCACTGATGAAAGGCTACAGACTCTGGAGATGACGCTGCAGATATTGGTTACATCTCTAGAGATGGCCTTGCTGAAAAGGCAATTGATTTAACGATTTCGCTACTGGAGTGGTGCTGCTGCCACTTCCCCAGGCTGAGACTTCATCACCCGCAAAGTGGGTGTGAAACCAGTCAATAACCTAAAAATACTGGGAGATCAGGAATAACAGGAAGCCATGGCAGTGGGAGAACCAGCTGGGGGGACGCTGCAGGGTTTTTCTTTTTTTTTTTAATGCGGCAGGATTGATGCCTGGGGTTCAGGAGAGAGTGATCTGCACAGCGGCTGCCCCTGCTGTGACATGCAGTTGGACTCTCTACAGAAGCACTGCCAGTCACACAAGAGGAAGAAGTGCAAAGCTACACGCTCGCTACATGCAAAACTGCTGAGTATCTTAGAAACAGGTGATGTATCTGCAGAAGGTGGGAAGCTCTTAATGCCGTTTTAGCCCTGCGTGTCTTGCCTCTGCAGTCCACGTGTTCCCCCTCGGCAGTGGCAGGGCCAGCATTGATTTTCCTGCTCACCTCCTTTCACCTCTCTTTCTCAAAGACTGGAAAAAAACCCCATCTTCCTGCAGTGGACACTGCTACTGCAGGCGAAGAAACAGCTACCACCGGAGGTGTCTTTGGGAGGTTCATTTCTTGCAGGGCTGACAAAGCCAGCCCCAGCCGCATGCCCTGTGCCGTGGTGTCTGTCAGTGCCATGCTGCTGTTTGTTTGCTGGCGCGAGCTGCGGCTGCAGCATCCTCCTGCTCTCACTGGGCAGGACACCCATGGGTGACACAGGTGCCTTATGAGGTCTTATGAGGAACGGCTGAGTGAGCTGGGGTTGTTTAGCCTGGAGAAGAGGAGGCTGAGGGGAGACCTCATTGCTCTCTAAAACTACCTAAAAGGAAGTTGTGGAGAGGAAGGTGCTGGCCTCTTCTCCCAAGTGACAGGGGACAGGACGAGAGGGAATGGCCTCAAGCTCCACCAGGGGAGGTTTAGGCTGAACATTAGGAAGAAATTTTTCACAGAAAGGGTCATCGGGCACTGGCAGAGGCTGCCCAGGGAGGTGATTGAGTCACCTTCCCTGGAGGTGTTTAAGGCACCCGTGGACGAGGCACTGAGGGGCATGGTTTAGTGTTTGATAGGAATGGTTGGACTCGATGATCCCGTGGGTCTCTTCCAACCTGGTGATTCTATGGGTTCTATGATTCTGTGACATTGTGGATGTGTAAACCTGATGCCCTAGCTTGATGGCAGAAAAAAAAGGTAGTAGTTGCTCCCGGCAGGAGATGGTGCACTAAGAGAGGGCTGCTAGGAAGACTGGGGCAGGAGATCTGGGCTGGGGAAGCTGAAAACTCACTCTGCTGTAAGAAATAGTAGGCAGGGCTAAGTACCCCTATTACCTGCAACCCTGTGGTGCACAACTGGCCGCTGCATTTTCCAGGCATTGCCAGTTGGGGAGCATTTCAACAGCAACACAGGCAAAGATAGCTTTAAAAAACACTGCTTAATGGAAAGAGCAACATTGAGACCTGTGTTCTCAATGAGAAAAACACATACATTTTAAAGGGTTGCTATAAACCCCAGTCCTGTGTTCCTCCACAAACAGATCAGATGGAAAAAGGCGAGTGATTAGGGACTCAATGGCTGCAAAACATACTGAGTCAAAAAGAACAAGGGCAAACAGGCTCCATCTGAGAAACTCTGTAACACCAGATGGCTCTGGCTATTAATTTGAAAGGGAAAAATGTAATTGGGGGCAAATCATTGGTCTTCCATAGATGAAAAATCGAAAACCACATCAAAATCCCTGGGTAGAAGACAAAGACTAGCATGAGCGCACTGCGGCCCAGTGACCCAGTTTTATCCAGGCCAGTAGAGACCACAACACATAAAAAAATGATCAGGATTTTGCCACTAGCCTTTTTGGGTCCTGACAGAGAAGGAAAAAACCCATAATTGGGCAAAATGTGACTGGCATAACAGGGAAACTAGGTCTCAACAGTGCAGATGCCTGAGAATCCAGTAAAGTGAATCTGCTTAAGCGGTGTCCTGGGAAGGGTTGTTTGGCCTTCTGGGCTGTCAGGTTTAGTGATGAAATCTGTGGACTTTAAGCTTCTTCTGCTCAGAGAGAGCTCCTCTACTGAAAGCTTCTTATTGTAGGCTTCAGTGACATTTTTTGGATTGACTTTTTGGGCTAACAGAAGGGGAAAATGGGCTCTTGTTCCTCCAGAAGGAGATGACAGTGTATTTTTAAAAACAAGTTATGTATGAGGGCTAATTAACTTGGCATTTACAGCTTAGCATTCTCCTAGATGAATTTGCTCCAACCGAGACCACATTTTGTTGCAAGGAACCTTCTGCCTAGCATCTCTTTCCTCCTGCTGCTTCATATGCTGCAATATGAAGGTCACGAGGCATCTTCTAATGCCCTGCTCAGTGCCTTCCAATTCAGTAATAAGTAAAGCAGAGATGCCAGGTACAGTTTAGCTGTCAGGGCTCAAGCATCTCTCAGTGTGGCTCCTTATGATCCTGGTCAATGTTTTAACTCCTGAAAAGAGCCTACTGGGACAGATTGCTAGAGGAGCTTGCTACAGATCAGTGATTTAAACAGTGGAGATGTTATTGTTTCTGCTCAGTGTAGAGAGGAGCTCTGAAAAGGTCATACTGGAAAGGGAAAGGACACCACCTAGGTGATGAATCTATCTCCTCCTCCAGCACTAAGGCTCTGCTAAATAATTTACTCTTTGAGCATCCTCTAGTCGTGGTTAGCAAGCTGGGAGGGTAGAACCCCTGCATGGGCAGGGCAGGGCAGGGCAGGCAAAAAACTTTTGTCCTTGCTACTGCAGGACCTCTGGTTGCTGTTGGGGTGTGCAGGACACTTGTGTCACCATGGAAACTCCAAAGTCTTGTTTGCTTTTGCGTGCGCTGTCAGGTAGCACAACAGAGCAGCACTCATGCCCCTCACTAGGGAAACACAGCCAAAGAAACGCAGCTTGATATGACAAGGGGTAGTGACTTTATGCAGGCATTATTTGGGTGTTATTTAACTCTCAGTAAAGTCCTTCCTCTCCTGCTAAGATCATTTTCCACCCCAAGCATCACCTCCTGCACTCAGGAGAGCTCTGGCTGCACTAGTAGGAATTCATGCATTGTCTAATTAGTTCTTGTACAAGGGAAAAGGGATTCACCTGTATCTCTCCAAAGAGCAACAGAGCACAGCTGCAGCTGAAAAAAAACCCAAACTACTTGGAGAAAGCAATGATGTAATGAATTACTCTAGCCCTACTAAGGGGAAGTTAATAGGATGCTCTCATTCAAAAATTGTATTAGAAGATGCTGACGGCAATGAGCCTGCATCAGTTGATCTCCCTGCACTTCCGCTCTCTGCCATCTCAAATCAAGTTAAGGTGATTTAGATACACATCTCATTGTGTTAGGAGAAAATATGTTTGTTTTTTTTTTCCCCAAGGGTCACAGATAACTAAAGCTATCTATGCCCGGTGC
This sequence comes from Clamator glandarius, assembly GCA_033459285.1. Lineage (NCBI taxonomy): Eukaryota > Metazoa > Chordata > Aves > Cuculiformes > Cuculidae > Clamator > Clamator glandarius. Next base: position 1,037,704 of record JAUNZM010000138.1, read on the forward strand.
ACCAAAGGTGAAGTCCTATCCTCAGCAGTGTGAGCCACCACGGTCACAGTGAGATCAGTGGCGTGTCCCTGGGGGGCAGCTTTGAGAGGGAAAGTCTCAGGACTGTGTTTGATGGGAGTCATGTTTATAAAGGCATAAACAACATCAGCTATAGGACTGGTTTGTGCAACAACTGCAGGTCTGCAGGACTACATGGTCATTTTCAAACAGAAACCCTGAACTTCTTTCATTCTTTTAGATTTTCTTCTCTAAATTTTTAAGTCCAAATTGACACATCTTCACAGTAGTATGGTCAGTTATTCATTTTACCCATGATACCAAACTAGAAACATAAACCCAAAAGACACATACACAAAACCCAAGATAAACAATCAGTTGTTGTAAAGCCTAGAAACTCTGATGAGGACTCCAGTGTATTAAACAGGGTACAAACAGATCAGACTCAGTGTCCAGCTTTTTTTTTTTTCTAGTAGAAATAACTGTGTGCAAAAAGGGTCTGGTGTTAATAACTAACCCTCCTTCCCCATAGCTCTGCTGTGTGGAATATGCTTCTTACCAGAAAGACCATCAGGACTGCATTTAGGTGGGTGTAGAAGCAGCCTCCCACGGAACACTGCTCAGAGCAGACTACCTTCAGGTAAACCCCACCCTATAGGAAGAAAAGCAAGGCTATGTATTTATCATAATAGAATCCCCTGCATGTACTTATTGACCTCTTCAGAGCTCATGACTGCTTGGCACCACCAAACTGCAGGGTCTCCCGAACAGCTTTTAAAAAAAGTCACCTCACTCCATTTGAAAAGGGCTCCAAACTTCTATCTTCTTCTTGATGCAAGAAAGCTCCTTTCTGCCCTTGAGCTGAGACAAGCCAGTGCGCTTGTCATGCTGTGGATAACCAGAAGCACATCTCAGAAGCACATGATGTACTGGGCTCTCTGGAGACTGCTAATGATGTTTGATTAATTTTCATTACCAGTGTGAGTAATCTTTGGGCCTTGTCTGCATCTGTCTTATTTAGAGTTATCTTTTCTTTCTTAGTTAAATGGCAGCTTCTAGAAACAGTGATCTAATTGTTCCTCAGCACCTGCTTGAAGCCATCAAAGTTATGGATGGACACTGTGTAATTTGCAGTACACAAGATTTGGTCTTTAAGGCTCAGATCAAATAAAATGGAATAGCAGATTAGCTAGTAATTGAATGAAGTGGAAGATAATGTGCAGGCTGATGCTAGGGTCACAGATATGCTTGGGCTGGACATCACTGAATAATGGACAAAATCAAAATATGCATGTTGCAGTCACCAAGTGACAGGATGAACAACCTTTCAGGAGATACCCTGAGCTCATAACACACAAACTGCTTTCAGTCGACCAGGGTAACAAGCTCTTACAGTAGATTTTATACTGAGTCTTTGCAGGGCTATAAAACTCAGACATGGCAGCCAGGGCATGATGGATCCATCTGTTGCTGGTGGGGCAAACGCCCGGGATGGGTTGGTTATGGGCTGTCACATATGGGTCTGTCAGCATTTGCTGGTGAGGTGCAGGGATCACCTTGTGCTGAGCCCTGTGAGGCTCCTAATTTGTGGTCACGCAATCTTTTCGAGTCATGCACAGGGAAGTGCAAGGTGAAGGATGCTCAGAGGACTGCAGCTGGAGGAGGGTGAGTAGGGTCCAGCTCACTGACACTGCCATGATATCCTGTTACAGGCACTCACTGCTCCAGGACATCGGAGGTAGTAAATCAGCCCCTTTCTCATGTCTCAGACAACTTGTCCTTAGTGTAGCCATGGCCATGCCAGGACAGAGCACTTGCCAGTCCCCAGAGTTGTTCATGCACCAGAAAAGGGATAACATTGGCAGTGTTCAGCTGCAAGTTCCTTTCAGCTGGGCAAGCTTGGAGAAGCCCCTCTTTGGGTTTCAGCTCTTCAATGAGTCCCAGTAAGGATCCCAGCCCTTTCTTGGTTATCAATCTTAATTTTGATACCCTCCTATTAGGATGACAATATGCACTCGTTGAGGCAAACTGAACAATTGGGAGTGGTAAAGCCAGAGCCACAGACTGAGGTCTTGGTCTACATATAAAAAGCAAAACAAACTTAGAATCTGTACAGGAAAAAAATGTTTTAAAATATTTTTAACTTAAAAAAAAGGATACCATCCTGCAGCTCACTATTGTACTGCACTGGACTGGCAGGCAGGAAATTTTAGCTCATTTTCCTCAGCTGCCACCCATTTAGCAGTGCCCTGAACTCATCTTTATGCTCCACATTTCTCATCTCATCTATACAGACAAAAGCATAATTCCCAAAGACTTCTGCCTGGAGGTGGTTGATCTATATTTGGCCTTTGTGAAGGCCTTGCTCTTGGGGTGCTCCCAGGAGGCATAAAGCTTTTGGAAGACAGGCAGGATGAGGCTTACCCCACAAAAGCAGATCTTCCAGTCCACAATAATTACTCCAAACAACTCCTTACCTTCTACTACATGAAATCAGGAGTTACTTACTGTTGTTATATTTTAATTCACTGCAGCATACATGGAGAATCAGGCACACAGTATCCAGAACAAATGAAAAAAAATATAGTCCCTGGAGCGAAAACAAAAGTCAGTCCTGATTATATTACCATGCAGTAGCACACAGTGTAAAACAGCAGACCAGACTCATCCATCCACTTTGTGCTTGGGTAGTGGAGAGCTTAATACTTTCTGCTCTGACAATCAAAACATTGCTATTTCAAATAGACTTTTTTCCCCCTTGTAGAACACTTTTTGTTAATTGAAGGAAAAGGCATTGTCTGGGGTTGAAAGTTGCAGCCTGGGCACAGCTGTCGAATGCAATGAAGCAGTCAGGGGGAAGCTCACAGGGAGCTGCTTTGCAGGGTGTTGTCATGGGAACAGAGCAAGTAGGGCATCCACTGTGCCGTGTCTTCCACACAAACTCTGGCAAAGTGGTGGCATAAAATCAATGCTGTTTGGTAGCACTAGGAGAGCCAGCTCCTAGGTTGTCTCTAGCAGAGATTTAATCTGAATGAAACACAAAGGCCAGAACCTCCCTTTCTGTGACTGTGGTATCACTCCTGATCTGAATGGAGCAAGACTTTATGCCAAGTGAGTGAACACCTCGACACAGACATCAGAAAGTAGGGACTAACATTAAAAACATTTAGTGGACTCACAGTATCTTCTAAGAACCCTCTGAAATAAGGTCATATTAGAGAGCAGTTACTGACAACGTTGTTATTTAGACGATTTTCACTGTTTCTGCACATTTTACTGGCTTATGAATTGGGCATCTGTAATGATTGATGGCTAAAGACAAACTGTTGAGCCCATTTTTTACAGCACCATGGTGTACGACTTAAAATACAAATACTGCCATAATGTCAATATTTGTGATTGTCTGAAGTATCTGACTCCCTTTACATGATGCTGTCTTTGAATGCACCCTACCTCCTCTGTGCGGGTCTGTATATGTAGAGTTATAAGAATTTTCTCTATGTTTAGAAGAAATACCTTGTGTGATACTGTGGTTGCTAGGGACAAGCAATGGTTGAGAATGGTTTCCTCAATAAAGAACACGGAGATTCCTGCTCTTGCAGTTATAAGGGATGACGTATCAAAACAAAAGGACATTATTAATGTCACACAACAGAGACTAGTGAAAGTAGAATGAAATGCAATAGGTAAACCAAGATCTGAGAAAGGTTGAAAATGCTAACTGAAAAAAAGTTAGAGCAAAACTCAATTCATTGCCTCCAAGCTTTCATTTTATCTTGCCGAGGTTTGCTGACAAAGTAAAGAGCTCCTAATTAAAGCAGGCATCTGCAGTGTAACCACATTGCAGCCACCAACTCTGGCCAGCAAGATGCCGAGTATATGCTCCTCATTTCCTATCAACTCTGAAGTGCTAATGAGGGGTGCACGTCCACCCAGGGCTCTGACGTGTGCCTTGGAAAAGTGACCAAAATAGCAAGCAAGGGAACAAGATGGAGCCAACACATGAAGGGGTCACCAGTTTACTTGCTGAAGCAATTGATTAAAGCCTCTCTGCTTAGCAACAACTTTGAGAAAAGTAATGATAAACTTAACCACAAAAAGTCCTGCAGTTGCATCATGATCATATGTTGCCTTGCTTTAATATATCTCTCACTGTCTATGATTTTTCCATGTAATTGGCAGCAAAGACTGGAACAAAACGGCTGGCACTTGATAGAGCATGTTCAGGATTCTTAGTGACTTTACTTGTAGTGCTGATCACTTTGAATACAAAGCAGGGAACACAGATTTATTAGAGTAATCCTTGTGGATCACTCTGTATGTGGAAGAAACTGTGGGTCATTTTGGGCATAGTTGCCTCTGTGTAAGCATCCCTCTTGCAAAAGCTCTCATGAGGAGGAGAAGAGGGAATATAAGACAAAGTGTATGGAACAGTGCTGACCTTATCTCTCCCATGGGCAATGCATGCAGGGTGCCTGAGGTCCTGACAGGTCAGGCCTGGAGGAGGTTGTTAATAAATTTTGGATTAAATAAACAAATGCAGAAGGTGTTCTTAAGGCTGCAAGTGATAAAGCCAAAGCTGTGGACTTACAGATCTTGGTTAACCAGCTGTAGCCACTTTCTCATCTACAAGCTGCTGTTCCTTCTATTTGAAGCACATCTCATTTCCAGAAGGAAGGGACATACACCAGGAATTGCATTGATAAGAGCATGACATATGGCACTAATTGAAATCATATGCAGAACACTACATGCTGCCCACGTATGTGATATGGGGAGTCAGCTGGCACTAACAAAATGCTCCAGTATGCGAGAGTACTGACTGACCTTGCATTAACAGGGAAGGACCTTGAACTCTTATAGCCCGCAGAAAAGTCAAGAGTGGGTTCACTGAGACAGAAAGATAAAATAAATGCAGAGCTCTTTCAGCACTTCCCTCCATTTGCTTCATATCATAAATATCAATACAAATATAGAAATACAGAGGTAAACATTTTGTGTAGCTCATCCTTTCCATATGCATGCATTTCTGTTCTGAAAGGCTTTATCTGACTTCTAACAGCAGATTGCAAAATGATGCCTCGGTTATGGAAGGAAGCCACCAGCCATTACATTGCATTACTGTAATGTAATGGGTTCCGAGACAACCTATATTTGGAAAGCTTGATTTTATTGTAAATCTTGTACCCCTCCATGTCCAGCACTGATTTCTCTTTGTATTCTGCAGAGATCAAAGACCATGAGGTCAGAATACCAGCTAGACCTGATCAGAGCCACGGGGGCTTTGGCCCAAACTAGAAACTCATGAGACAAAAAAAAGTACTGTTTATTGTAAGGTATGCAGTACCAGTGACAGAACACACTCAAACAGATAACTGGTGACCGATCTGCTGAAAGGTAAATTTCTCATTAGCCTAGAGCAATTGACATTGTAGTTAATTACTTCCCACACGTCTTTGCTAAGTAAAGGCTGCTCTAATAACAACTGCTGCCATCGTTTTAATTTTTTAACTGAACATAGGGAATAGACAAAAGAGAATCTGTATTTACTTTGTTTTTCTTTCTGTGCAAATGTCACATTGTTTTCCTATTGGCGATAACTGTGGAAGTGATGATTCAATTACTTATTTACATAATCCCTTCAGATTTTTCTTTTATATCACTGTTGATAATGAACAAATTTTCTCATCTGAGAAAAGGAAGGGATGCAGGCAAGCTCTGAATGTGAATAGGCTAAACCAACATGAAAAGATGGTAATTTGCTTTAGTAAGAAATAATCACAATGCAGAAGACTAAAATTATGGTAAATACCATCTACTCTATCTACCCTGAGGAGCTCTCACCCCATGACAGTGAGTGCCTGTTCAGCTGTAGGTTGTAAAGCAACCCTACATGAATTGTTTGACAGAGCACAGTAGAGTGTAATGTTATCACCACTTGGTGCATGAAGTTATTTTACAGGGAAAAAAATTAAAACAGTCTTCTTCTTGTGTGAATCAGTGCAGCATGGTTAGGAGGAGCAGCAACACACTGCAGTGCTGGTTACAGGGATGATGTGACTTTGGAAAGGCTTGTGCAACAGGAAAGGAAAAGCAGAAACCCACTCTGCACATGCAGTGCCTGGAAATATTAAGCTCTTTATAAGCTATTTTTATAAGATGACTGTGCAGAAAAGATATGCTTCTGGAGTGCTTCCCCCTCACCAACACGTGTGCTGCATCCTTCACTGCACAGTCTTGCCTTTTGCTCCCAAAAGCCCTGCTAAGCTTGTGACTTGATGGTCCAGGGTTCACCTCCTCTGTGGGATGGGACCAGGATTTTGCCCTCCCCAGAGCCTCAGAAGCAGAGCCTTTGAATGATGAAAGGAACTGCCAGAAGCTCTTGTGGAAGACTATTTGCGTGAGTCTTGATGATGGAGACAAATATGATAGAACTTACAAAACTATAAAACCCTCACTTCAAATTCACCACAGTCCACTGATAGCAAAGCACAAAGTTTAGCTTAGAGGGGCCAATGCATTGTTGCAACTTTCAAAACAAATCTTGTTATTAAAGCATGTTCTATGTTAAAAAAAGAAATTAGCTATGAGAGCTCAGTTCCATTAACTTGAAGAGAGTTGGTTCAGTAAGGACTGAACTAGCAGTGGAAGGAGCAGCCTGCACACCACTAAAGCTCAGATCTCAAAGATAAACCTTCGAGAATTCTCTTGAAGATGAAACCCATGTTCAGCTCTTCTAGAAGATGAGATAGCTGAAGAGCCATTATGGTCAGGGCAATCATTTAATAATCCTTTTTCTTAAAGTCACCTTTCCTTTACGTTTTTCAACTTTTTTTTTTTTAACCATAGTTTAACATATTGCTTCTGATACTGATGTGCTGACAAATTTAAAAGTAAAAATGAAAAACATCTAAATGTTAAGCTAAAAACTTCTAGTAGTCTTTAATAATACATCCAGCAGTTTTACTTACTAAAAGCACTGCTTATTCTTTTCTAGGGGACAAATGGACTCATCTCCTAGAATTAATCTTTACCTCTTATAGCACCAAGAACCTGTTGTTCACAAGCTCCCCTTATCTCTTTATTTTTTTTTCTTGGTGTCACTGGATTTGAGTAAGGTCTAAGCCTAGGCTTGAAAGCTTCTAAAGAAACATGCATTTATTACTTGTGTATTAGAACTCTTTGAGTGTGTTAGAAAATTAGTTAGACTATCTGTTAGAAATCTTTTCCTAGGCAGAGATGCAGTGATGCCTCTGAAGTTGCACATTATTTACTTCAGCTCAAAACTCTGCTCATGGTATTCCAAGGATTCAGCACGTTTTTCAACTCAGCAGTCAATTCAGCATCTCAGAGTATGAGTGTGGGTGGTAAGGGAAAAGCAGAGCCACCTTCACGCTTCAAAACACTTTCATTGCAGATACAGTTATTAAACAGACAAATTGTTTGGCTAAGGCTGAAACCTGCTCATTATACTCTGCTGGCAATTTTCCCTGAATTTTTAATAAAGGTGTTTTGTGTTTCCATAGTAACTCAAACTCCTTTACTGAGACACCTGATGTACTGTTAGTATTACACAACTCGCTGAATTAAAACAAAGTGTAACAGCACTTTGAAAAGCATACTATATCTAAAGGATTATTTTACTTCCTATGAAATTACAGCTGCTTGCAGGGAGCTAGGGAAGGAGAGAGTGAAAAAAGCAGCTTTTGATGATGTACAGCATTGCTATTTAACAGTTGAGGACAGAAAATGGATATAAGAAATACATAACATATAAAAACCAGGAGAGGGAATGAAGTGACTGAGTCATGTAGCCCACTGTTCCTCTGTGAAGTCTGTCAGAGAAGCTGAAACACATCCAAGTCGCTTCCCTGGCTGGGCTTGAGCACTGGCTTGGTGCTGACTGCAGTGCAGGGGCCAGGCTGGGGCCAGCCCTAGCAGCACCAGGTGGGGCTAGGGGGGTCCTATCCACACAGGGGCAGTTTGGAAAGTGCTTAATCTGCCAGATCTCAAGAGATGGTGGCTGAAGATGCTGCTTGTCACCCTCTGGAAGAGGGTGAATGCAGCTCTTGGGTGGCAATAATTAACATTACAAATTGGGAACATTGCTGCATTTTAGTGGCATCTTCTAGTTATCCAAAGAGGGGCTCAAAGAATATATTTTGTGCCTTGCTTATCTTCCAGGCTAATAGATTAACAAAGAATATATTCCATGCCTTGTTTATCTTCTAGGGCTTTTTTGTAACATCCTGACATCTGATCAGGGCACCCTGACCCTTCTGAACATCTGATAAGGGAGGCAAGACACTTGGTCTTGGAAAGCAGTAAACTCAGTAGTTAACGAACTCAGGGCCAAAGACCCGTGTCTCCTCAAGGAAAAGAGAGTTTGATAGTATAAATTTGTGGTGGTTTAGGGATTATGTGAAGGACATCCGTATCCTAACTAATGATGTGAAAGAGCAGAATAAGCAGTTTTTTAGAACTGTGTAACATAGTGAATAAGTATTAGATAGGTGTAACAATTACATTAACTAGGTGGGATCTTAAACATTCATTTAGTATAAATAATCCTTCATAGTTTTTCATTAGGTGTGCCAGCTTTGTAGAAAATCTTCCACCGAGCACCTTGCACAGAATAAAAGCCACGTCTCCTCTCCAAACAAAATACTTCCTGGCAGAAAGATCTGCCTCTGTGAATAATGTATTCATATTTATATTAAACACCCTTCTATCTTCAGTTATGGAAAAACTAGATTATCTGCAATTTCATAGAATCATGGAATGGTTTGAGTTGAAGGGACCTTTAAAGGCCATCTCATCCAACCTCCCGGCAGTGAGCAGGGACATCTGCAACAAGATCAGGTTGCTCAGAGCCCCATACAACCTGACCCTGAATGCTTCCAGGGATGAGGGATCCACCACCTCTCCAGGCAATTGTTCCAGTGTTTCACCACCCTCAGTGTAAAAAATTTCTTCCTAACATCTAGTCTAAATGTCTCCTCTTTTAGTTTAAAGCCATTACCCCTTGTCCAACTGATACAGGCCCTGCTAAAAAGTTCTTCCCCAATCTTTTCTGTAAGGCACCTTTAAGTCCTGAAAGGATGCAATAAGAATGTGAATGTCTCATTTGCAGCACTACTTATTATTGCTTATAATCTGAAGAGGGACATTATAACATGTTTAGCTATGCTTTGTTTGCTTAAGTTTAAAGCAACTATTTTGCTTATAACATGTTTAGCTATGCTTTGCTTGTTTAAGTTTTAGAGTAGCTGTTTCACTTGCATTATAGCAATGCTTTGATTGTTTAAGTTTCAAGGTAGCTATCTCGCTTACAGAAGTATCTTCTTGATAATGAACATCTGTTGCCTGTGCCTGGCCAATTAAGCCAGATGATAAGGACTAGTGCAATGATAAGAGAAAGAAGACCAAGATAAGAGGAAGAAGAACCCGCTAAGACCAGATGCAGCCTTGAAGGGTTGCCCAAGCTGTCTAAGAGCATGCACATGATGGACAGCTGAGAGGTTCACCGTTAAGAAGACTGTGAGCCTTCCTCCAGAAGCACCCAGCTCAAGACCATGTGCCAGAGGGAGGAAATTTATGTAAATAAATTCTTGGAAATGATTATAAGAGACAAACCTGTTCTAGGAAATTTAATGAATGTGCATGTGTTAGTGTAATAAATAAGTGACCATTTTGTTTTCTGGTGTGCAAGATAGGTGGAGCTAACACCCTTGCACCCAGCATATCAAAGTAAAACATACCTGCTTTATAACTTTTCCTGATTTGTTGAGTTCTTTCCACATGCCAAATCCATCTTGATCACAGAATAACCAGGCTGGAAGAGACCCACCGGATCGTTGAGTCCAACCATTCCCACCAATCCCTAAATCATGCCCCTAAGCACCTCATCTACCCTAACCTTAAACACCACCAGGGAAGGTGAATCAATCACCTCCCTGGGCAGACCGTTCCAATGCCTAACCACCCTCTCCGTGAAGAACTTTTTCCTAATCTCAAGCCTAAATCTCCCCTGGCAGAGCTTGAGGCCATTCCCTCTCGTCCTGTCCCCTGTCACTTGGGAGAAGAGGCCAGCTCCCTCCTCTCCACAACCGCCCCTCAGGGAGTTATAGAAAGCAATAAGGTCTCCCCTCATCCTCCTCTTCTCCAGGCTAAACAACCCCAGCTCTCTCAGTCGCACCTCGTAAGACTTGTTCTCCAGCCCGTTCACCAGCTTTGTTGCTCTTCTCTGGACTCGCTCCAGAGCCTCAACATCCTTCTTGTGGTGAGGGGTCCAGAACTGAACACAGTACTCGAGGTGCGGTCTCACCAGTGCCGAGTACAGGGGGAGAAGAACCTCCCTGGACCTGCTGGTCACACCATTTCTGATACAAGCCAAGATGCCATTGTCCTTCTTGGCCACCTGGGCACACTGCTGGCTTCTGTTCAGTCGGCTGTCGACCAACACCCCCAGGTCCTTCTCCTCCTGGCAGCTTTCCAGCCAGGTCCCTCCTAGTCTGTATCTCTGCTTAGGGTTGTTGTGCCCCAAGTGCAGGACTCGGCATTTGGCCTTGTTAAACCTCATGCCGTTGGTCTCAGCCCAGCGGTCCAGCCTGTTCAGGTCCCTTGACAGAGCAAGGGACCTGAACAGGCTGGATCGATGGGCTGAGTCCAATGGAGGATGAGGGGAGACCTTATACCTTGATACTTTTGTGCTTTCCTTTAGAAGAACTGCCAGGCAGTGTGGGAGCAACACATGATCGTAGAATCACTTGTTTTGAAAAGACCTTTGAGGCTGAGTCCAACTGTATTTGTCCACTACAAAATCACAGCCCTAAGCACTTCATCTACCTATGTTTTAAACCCCTACACCTTTATGCATAGGGATGTTCCATGTTCTTCTCCCAAGTGACAGGATGAGAGGGAATGGCCTGAAGTTGTACCAGGAGAGGTTCACACTGGACATTAGGAAAAAATTCTTCACAGAAAGGGTTCTTCGGCACTGGCAGAAGCTTCCAGTAAGGTGGTTGAGTCCCCATCCCTAGAGGTATTTAAAAGATGGTTAAATGAAGTGCTTAGTATATGATTTAGTAGTGGACAGGTATGGTTGGGCTCAGTGATCTCAAAGGTCCTTCCCAGCCTAGTGATTCTATGAATCTTAATGGAATATTTTTTTATTTAAGCTAAAGTAGAGTTAAGTTTCATCTAAGTAATTGTATTTTTTGAAAGTTAGACAGAATGTCCTGCTGGTAACGCTGGGTTTTTTCAGTGTTTTTCCAGACACTGTTAATTCTTTGGAGATGATCTGATAGGAATGGTTAGACTCGATGATCCAGTGGGTCTTTTCCAACCTAGTGATTCTATGATTTTCTAACGTCTTGTGTGAAATATGATCTGTGCTGAACAGATGTCTCTTCTTCTGTAATCAACTCTGTTTGGAGTCTCTTAATATATATTAAAGGCAAGGTCAGGCAGAGCTGAAGCCAGCTTCAAATTAGCAAGAGATTTGACTGCTGTGAAGTTTGTAATAACATTGAAATTATTCCTTGGGAACGAATGGAATCTGCACAAGATTCCTGGGAAAATTTATACATTTGCATTTAAGTGATAAACACATTCTGTCCCCAGCTTTTGTCTGATTGCCCACGATTGATGGAGATCGCTCCCTCATGTTGCCCACACCTGATAAAGGATTCGTGTTTTCTCAAACTCCAAAACGACCCGGAGAGTTTCTTCGCGGGCACTTTCGGCGGAGGTGCCGTTTCCGGGGGGGCCGCCGCGGCGAGCGGACGCGCCGGGCGTGGGACGGGCGGAAGGCGGAAGTGATGGCGGCGGGCGGCGCGGGGCTGGCGGCGCGGCGGCGGTGATCGATCCGCGGCCGAGGGGCCGGGATGGCGGCCCAGTGCCGGGCGCGCCTCTGCTGGCTGCTGGCGCTGGCCGCTCTGGTGGGGCTGGGCGCCGAGGCCAAGGTGAGCGGGGCGGGTCGCGGCGGTGCTGCCGGTACCGGGGCCTCCCCTCCTCCGCCCCGCGGGTCCCTCGGTGCCCCTCGCGCGTTCCAGCCCCCTTTAGGGGCAGGCAGGAGCCGGTGCGAGGAGCGGAGCCCGGGCCCCGCCGTCCCCAGCCTCAAGTTGGTGGTAGTTCGTGCGGTTTCTGAGTGGCCGGTTGCGCCGTGCCCCGAGCTTTCGGGGAGCTCCTCCCGCTGCTCCCGGGTGCCCGCCGGCTCTTGTGGGGTCGCGTTTGAGACTGGAACCTCGGCATCTCCGGCAGTGACCGGCACCGTCGTGTTTCCTCATAGTAAAAGTCTTTCCTCTCCAAGTACCCGCCTGTCTGATTTTTCTCCTTTCTGATGATAATTGGCTCTTTGAATTCTCTATAGGGAGGCCAGAACCTGCTCAGTGTGTAGTGCAGCCAGCGTTTTACAGCTGACCCGGACCTGCTTAGCGTTATTCTAGTTTGTTTGTTCACTGTACAAGTTTATGATGAATACTACTTAAGACATTATTTTGTAATGCTGTTAGAAATTGCTTTGAACTTTAGAAAAGCCACGTTTATCCTCTGTCTCTTACTGTATGCTCAAATAAGTTATTGTGATTTGGGTTTGAGAATGCTTTCATCTATAACTGCTTGCTGACTGCATTTGTTCTCTCCTTAGGGTGTTCTGGTTTTGTCCACTTTGTAAAAGGCACGCATTGCCCTATTTTAATATACTACACAAAGTGATCTTTTTCTGACATTCTTTTCTCCCTGGGGGTAATCTAAATGTTAATTTTGGGTACTACTTCTTTCTCACTGTCCACAACTTAATTCTCCTCACTTCTTTCTGCAGTGCCAATTGTTGCTTATGCAAATGTTAATTTGTTTCTCAACAACTTGTTTTTACAAGTCACTGCAATTTTTCACATTTACTTTGCCTTCTATCTGAATTCCATTTTCGTACTCTATCTCACAATATCCTGCTGCTGTTCAAGATGAGAGGACCATCAGTTATACTATTTGCTCTAGTAGTTTTCTTTGCAGTTATTTGTCTTGTGACCAGGGGAGATAGAATTTTCCACAGAGGTTTCTTTGCCAGCCTCTATTTGGGTTAATATTCTTTGATTTGTTTTCAGCTTGTCACTGTGTCTGTTATACAGCTGTCCTTCATAAGCTGAATAGTTGTGTATACCAGCATTAGTAGCTTCTGAATACGTGTTTTCTCCTAAAAAGAATGAGCTTAACCTCCAGATTTTTCTTGTGTAGAATGTGCTTACTATCTAAAATAATAGCATTACTTGACAAATTGCTCTGCTTGTGTAGTAATTTTGAAGGGTTGTTCTTAAACTTGAAGAAAATACTGAGCAAGACTTTTCAAAGATACTTGCAAGTAGTTTGTGTTAAGTATTCCACGTATTATTTGAGGAGTGCTTTCTGGATCCTGCTGTGGTTACTGGTGGTGATGATTTGTTCTAAGCATGTTGTTTATTTTACAGAATTCTGAGGATGTTCGATGTAAATGCATCTGCCCTCCTTACAAAGACCATTCAGGCCATATTTACAACAAAAATGTTTCACAGAAAGATTGGTGAGTGTGTGTGGCGTAAAAAATTAGAATTAATCTTACTGATTAAAAACTTGTTCCGCTGTGATTATACGCAAGTCTCCTGTGGTTATGCCAGGAGTAACTGTATCTTTTGCATAACTTATTGGAACTTCTCTTTGCTTATTCTAGCAAAGGACAAGGCTTGAAGTCCATAGTTTTTTGCCTCGTCTTCTGTCTTTGTTTGTTTGCTTGCATATTTATTTATTTAGACTTGGAAGTAGTAGAAGTGAATAGGATGTTGTGATTTTAGTTCAGTGATCTGAAATGGTGTAAAGTCAAGAGAGCATGGCTGTGGAATAGAACTCAAAAGTACTGTCTCCTCTTTCTCCACCCTGGAAACCCAGTCTGTCTTTTAGAGACTGGTGTTTCTGGAGATTTCTGCCCCTCAGAGTTGCAGCCAGGATAAGTGTAGTGACACAGCCTGAGTCATCTAACTACATAATTTTTCAGAGAGACGGAGAGGTCTTGCCTCTCTGTGCCCCAGCAATGTGCTCTATTATGTTGTTTAGGTCAGCTATGGCATTTGTCAGACACCTCTCCAAGCTGAGAACTGATGTGCATGGCCAGGGATGAGGGGTTGGGGAAGAAAGGGAGATGACAGCAATTTTTCACGTTTGTATAATTTCACCCTGAGTATCATTGTCTGTGTGAATCATGCAAATAAAACACTATATTTTAGAGTTGTGTTGTTGGAAGCGCTCGGAGGTAAATGTGACTTGCTCCTTGATATATTGACTGTTCCTCAGTTACACTGAGAATTTTTAAAAGACTTTTCAGTCTGATGAGTAGCAGCAGGATGGCGTCTTGATTATGAAAAATTCGTGGCCTTGAGTAGGCCAACAAAAATAATTATAGGAATAAACTCAGCAATATAGATGTGCAGAGCTGTGCCTTGACTTAGGTGACTTACTGGTGAACTGTGAGAAACAACATTGTAAATTTCAGTGCAAACTAATAAGCACAAAATGTACTGTCCATTCGAAATTACTATTCGTGTCCTGCATGATGAGCTTAACATTAGTCCTACTATGTTGCAGTGGTGAAATGTATTGGGAGACCTCCAGCCCAGCAGACATTTCTGAGTAGCAATGTTACTGATTTTATTGCTCATTACTGCTCTGAAAATAAAACCAGATTTTTTTTCAGAGGGTACTGTTTTGTGTGTGCCTTATTATCAGAAAAGACCGCGTTTCCCTTTAAATCAATATTGGTGCAGATAGAAGGAAAAATTATCTTTGAAGACCTGACTGATTTTATAGTGACAGACGCTGATGCATACAGAATGTTAAACATCTCTTATCTTAAATCGTGCTTTGTTGAAATCATTTAATGACTGATCACTTAGGAACATTTTTATGGCTTTGATCTTCTGTTTGAGATGTATTCTTGCCACATCTAAACGGCTTGATTGCTAATTTACATGCAACCCACAGATCTAGTGCTGTACTATGGTTTCTGCATGGAACAAGTGACTTGTTATTGAATAGAACTACCTGATGTGCACAATCCTGTACAGATTCAGATAGTAAGACAAGAGCCAGATGAATTTTTAGTGCCTTTATGAACTATGTACAGTATAGTGACCACTTACTGCTGGCTTGTCCAGACAAAAAATGAAAATTTGATTTTTAATGTTGAACCTGTAATGTGTATCATGATAGTCTTATTTAGATGCTACAGTTCTTTCAATAGGAGCTGCCTGTTCTTTGGCTTCAGACTGACAAACAGCACATTCTGTCAACATCAGTATGAGCTGGGGCACTTTGACACCAATAAAAGCGTTCACCTTCCTGGACTCAGGTTTGGAGTTATTGCAGGCAATTCCATCCAGATGGACAGTGCACTAGGCAGACATAGTGATGCCTAAGCACTTGCAGGGTTAAAGGTTTGCAGTTGGACTTGATGTTCTTAAAGATCTTTTCCGACCTAAATGATTCTATGATTTCTATGAAATAACTCACTTGGAAGGTGTTGGTGTTTGTATTTTGTACTTTGAAAGTATTGATGTATAGAGGCCAACTGCAGTGATAGTCATGGATGTGGAGGGAGGTGGGACACCTTGCCTGCAAGCTGAACAAAATGGAAACCTGCAGAAGCTGCCTTTCTGACTAGCCTTGGAAGAACTGCTGCCTTGGTGCTGTTTCTGTGGGCGCAAGGGATGAGCTGGTAATGTAGAGGCAGTTGAGTGGGGGAAATAATTTAGCAAAGGATTCTCTTTTTCTATTTCTACCTCTAAACTTGCCGTGGAATCGCAGTCCAAGGAAAAACATCATAAAAATTCTAAGGTTCTGATAGGTTTTACACTTCTTAGCAACTTGAAACACTGAACTGGAGGGAAAAAATAAAGCTGATATCAATATTTGATCTATTCACTTTACAGACTTAATGCTGTTCTTAAGCTACATACAAGCTTTCTGCTATATTTCTGCAGCATATTAGGAAGTTTTCAGTCATATAAACAGAAATTGTAGATTATAACTTGCACAGGTTTTTGATTTTGTAGCTTGAATGCTGCACTCCTCCACAGATAATGTAAGGATCTGCAAGGATCCTGGGATGTGAACTCTGAACAACCAACCTGAGTCAGCAAAAAGACCAAGGTTATGTAAATTATTGGTGGAAGCATTTGTCTCGTGGCAGCTGGGTTTTGGTGCTGTGGTAAGGTAATAGACTGTGCATAAGATTGTCAACTGTGCTTTTTGTCATGGCACTGACTTATATTTTATAATCTTTTAAGTCAGATTATGTTTTCACATCCAGATCCAGTGCTGAAAACTGAATGCTGTTTATTCATGATCTTGTTACTTTGAGAAACAATCCATCTGACTCCTTTTTTTTTTTTTTTTTTTTTTTTTTTTCCAACGTCTGTAAATTGTGGCAAGAAAAAAGAATCTCCCTTCGGGTAGTTGAGGGATAGAATAAGGTTCTTCTGAGTATGATGAAGAAAGAAGTTTATAGCTGGAATTTACTTTCATCCATGATGTCAGCGTCAAACGATGCATTCATGCTGGGATTCAAATCCTTGGACTTGTTATACTAACAGCTTTAATACTTTCACTGAAAAATGAAAACATTATTTTGAGTTAGAAAGGTCTAAAACTTGTGCAGCAAATTTTCAATGGCTGAATTTATTGTTAAGTAATACAATTTTGGAGTAGTGATTTATTTTAATATTTTTAAAATCTTGGAAACCTATCATTTAGAACAGCTGAATTTAAGCGAAGTGGCTTCTCAGCTTATGCAGGTGGGGTCTGCGTATGTAGTGGAACAGGTAAGCTAAAACCAGCTCAAAACTGAGCATTTTCTGTCTTTCTTCAGTGATTGTCTTCATGTGGTTGAGCCTATGCCTGTCCCTGGACCTGATGTAGAAGCATACTGTTTACGTTGTGAATGCAAATATGAAGAGAGGAGCTCTGTCACAATTAAAGTAAGTAATGTAATGCTGTTGGCATACATTAAATACTTCAACTGATTAGTGTATCTATCTGTCTTTTAGAGAAATATTCTTTTTAAAGGGTAAAATATTCTAAAGTGGCCTAAGATTTAATGTTTTTTCATGATAGTTGCTCACAGTTTATCTTGAGCAATAGCATCAAACTACAGCTGAAGGAGTGGGCTTGAGATGCTTTATTGAAGATGTCTACTTTTTTAGATTAAGCTTTACACCTTGCTGAAATTCTGAGTGTTCTAGGGCATTTTTTGAAGCTTTGGACTTTATGCTTTTGTTATTGTTTTAGAGGGCGTGTCATTATTCAGTCGTCTTACTTGCTTACTGTAAATTTTGTATGTTGGCAAGCTAAAAGGAGCAAATTTGTCCATGTTTGCTCTAACAGGTGATTTCTGTGTTCTTTACATTCTTGTCCTATTGGAGCCATTGATCCCTGGCTGAGGTGAATAGATTGTGCAGTGCATATTTTCTTTTTTTTTAACAGACTCCTTTTCTTTTGTGTGTTGGAAGTTTGATATTTCTTTTTGCCTTCCCATTTTTCTTAGTGACTGCTTGAATGCAGAACTATGCTGGAAAAGGGAGACCATGCATGAACAGCCAATTTGTTACCTATTTTAATGGCCAACCTGAACAGTTCAAAGAACCATAGAATGATTTGGGTTGGAAGGAACCTTGAAGATCACCTGGTTCCAACCCCCCTGCCATGGGCAGGGACACCTTCCACTAGATCAAGCTGCTCAAGGCCCAATCCAACCTGGCCTTGAACACTTCTAGGAAGAGGGTATCCACAGCTTCCCTGGGCAACTTGTGCCAGTGTCTCGCCATCCTCATTGTGCAGGATTTCTTCCTGGTATCTAGTCTAAATCTTCCCCCTCCTAGTTAAAGCCACTCCCCCTCATCCTGTCACTACATGCCCTTATAAAATGTCTCTCCCCAGCTTTCTTGTAGGCCCCCTACAGATACTGGAAGGCTGCTATAAGGTGTCCCCAAATCCTTCTCCAGGCTGAACAATCTCAGCTATCTCAGCCTGTCCTCATGGCAGAGGTGCTCCAGCCCTCTGAGCATCTTTGTAGCCCTCCTCTGGACCCATTCCAACAGCTCCGTTTCCTTATGTTGAGGATTCTAGCACCAGACACAATACTCCAGATGGAGTCTCACAAAAGCAGAGTAGAGGGGCAGAATCGCCTCCCTTGACTTGCTGGCCACGCTTCTTTTGATGCAGCCCAGGGTATTGCATTGCCAGCTTGTGTCAAGCTTTAGTTGTCTTTGTTGAAGTGAGATTTATAATACAAAGTTGTTTTAAGAGGGATAGCATAAGATTTTGAGAAAGGCCTCACTAAGAGAAACTGTTTCAAGCTAACATCTGTCTGGCACAAACCCTTTTAACTCTAGGTTGTATTTTGGTGTGTTTTCTTCTGTTTATGGGTTTTAAGTCATCTGGTGACACTACCAAAGATCCACAGGCTCGTGACAAACTTAGCGTGTGCTCTTCTTTTGGTCCTTGCTTGCCTGCTTGAGAGACTCTGGGGAGAATGACACAATTCTGGCATAAACTGTGCTTTCGTTATCTAGGTTACAATCATCATATACCTGTCTATTTTGGGCCTGCTTCTTCTGTACATGGTGTACCTTACATTGGTGGAGCCTATACTGAAGAGACGCCTCTTTGGACATTCACAGCTAATACAAAGTGATGAAGACATTGGAGTAAGTTCACCAGAGTGCGTGTGTACTTTAGGGCAAAAATTGGGGTGGTTAGTTGTTAAATAATTATGTGAAATGAGCAGAATTTTTTTCACTAGACTGTGTAAATGCTTTTCCTGAAGGGAGAAGAAAAGAAAGCTGTGTAGAGGCTTCACAGAAGTCATTCTTTCGTATTTCACTGGGCTAAAAATTAGTGAGATGAGGGCTGCTTCAGGTATCTCAGGTCTAGGCAGAGATTACTTTCTCAGAGAAGAAACAGAATAGGGGTGGAGGTATGCGTATGTAGGAGGTACAGCTTGTGTGTTATTGATCAGTGCAGTCTTGCTGGTGATCACATTTATGCAAACTGCTTACTGCTTAGATTTCTAAGAAAGCAGAGGGGTTCCATGTTCTGTCACTTCAGTTTAAATTTGTCGATGTTAAAAATTCAGGAAGAAATTATTATAATGAAGTAAAATAGTTACTGATGCTGAAATAATATCTTAGTATTACAGCCAGAAACTCGAATGTGATAGTATATTCCAACAGATCAGAGCAACCTTTTTAGGGGGAGGAAGGAGGGAGTAGTCCATTAGTGACTTGATTTCCTGTCATTACTGGCCTTCCCAATCTTCAACCCAGTGTTTTTGACTTCTGATGAAAATGGAACAAAGTTGTCTTCAGTACCATTACAAGAAGAGAATGCAAGACCTTATAAAACCTTGTATGGGAAAGAGCAAAACACTTCAGTACCTGATCAGTGTGAATACTGATTGGTGGGAGCAGGTCATCTGTATTGAAGGGGGATGTAGTATAGTATAAAAATATGATCTATGGCTTCGCATCTGATGAATCTGTGCATGTGAACCTTATGAATCTGCGTGCCTGGGAGGAGTCAGAGTACTGTGAGGAATGTTTTCTAAAATGGCACCTGAGTTAGTGATAAAACATCAGTGTTGAACCACCCAAACTGATAACACAATTCTGAAGTCTCAGTATCTATGTGCTTTCTATATCAAGCTCTCAAGCAGAAGGAGTAAATATCTTTATTCCTGGTGAAATGAAGTTACGATGATAACAGTTTTAAAAATCAGTTTAAAAGCCGTGTAGTTTTGACTGCCTGTTGCTTCAATGGCTTCATAGATCTCAAGGTATCAAAACCAGTAAATGCTATGCTCTGTCATGCTATGTATCTGCAGATTTTAATGTGAGTTGCACTCAGTTTCACCAGCTGTTTTTAGTTTGGGAGTGACACACATCATTGCTAGTAAACAGAGAAAAAGCTTATTTTTCAGTTCTACGCCTCTTTCATCAACAGTGGCCACATTACCTATCTTGACTTACAAAGGTGTTTCTGCTCAGCAAAGAGGGATATTAAGTGTTCAGAATAAAGCGTTTTCCTAGATAAGTGCTTTTGTCAGCTGTACCTTCTTTATTTACCTTGATTTCACAACAGAAATAGGTGATTGTTACCCAAGTTTGAGATAAAATTGTCTGGAGTGAAGGCTCTTTGGACAGAGGGGTGCTATTGCTGTTATGTCCCACTGTTTCTGCACTTCCTTTCCTACTACATGGAGACATATTTCAAGTGTCTTTGTACTGACATCTTAAGATTTTCCCAGTCACTTCGAGGAGGATACTGGGGTTTTGCTTTTTATTTGGGAAAGGAGGGATTTCAGTGACCCTTTTTCTGTCTGCATTCTTATAGAAGACCTCAGGTTAACTGCAGAATGAATTTACTTTAAACTCTGGATCCATCTTAAGCAATTTCATGTTTTGCTTTAACTGTTACTGTGACCATTACCTGTGCTTGTGGAGTCACTAGTGCTTATCTCTGCAGTGGTGCTTTGAACAAAGAACACTGCAAGTCCTTGCTTAGTACATGTTGCTCCTTCCCTGTTTGTCCTCCTCCTGTGACAGTGAATGTGAAATACTTTCCCCATCCTTGCATTTGTTTATGCACGTTCTTGAGGTATTGGTCCCTGTCACACTATGGAAATATTGTGTACATGAATTTTGTTGCTGACTTTCAGACTAGTCTATTTGCTCTTTCTTGTTGCCCATTGATGGCAGTGGGAACTAAGGAATGTAAGCCACTTGTGTAGACCTCTTTCCTCTTAAGTTCTTTTTTTTCCCCTTGTTATCTACACAGGAATTGGCACTAAGTAGTCTTTGAGCTGAGATCGTTATTTATCAGGAAAGCAGTACCATCTAGTTCATCCTGCGCTCTCCCTTACTTGATCTGTCTTATAGCAGAAATGTGTTGCTATTTTGATTTTTGTTTCCCTGTGAATGAAGTGATTTGTCACCTGTTAACTGCCCATTCTAGTTATGTCAGACTGCATAATTATTTAGATCTGATTTTAGCCCTTTGGGTCAGGGATTGTCTCTGGTTCTCTATGAGCATATGTCTTATCCCAGTGAGGCTCACAGGTGGCTTTTCGACTTGTAGGCATCACTTCTATGGGTATCATTAATGTTAATCTCTACTGTACTACTAAGAATTATCTAGACAGGCATATAACAAAGTATCCCTTAATGTAAATGTGTTTGAAAAGGTGATGGTGGTGGGGAAAGGCAAAAGAAGTGTAGACATACAACGCCCCCAGTTATTTAATACAGGACATAATTATGTTATTTTTCATTGTGTTGTATATGTGATGCTTTCTGACATAGCTTTAGCAATGTGACCTCATCCAAGACAATTTGATAGCCAAATAAGAGGTACATTTCCAACTCTTACTATTTATTACTTGGTTATATTTACTAGAAGAAAATAAAGCTTTGCAGGTACTGTTTGAAAACAGACAGAGTAAATATTAAACAAGCACTCAGTTGTTGTTTAGCTCTGTCACTTAAACAGCTGTATTGACACTGTGCTTTTAGACAGCTTAGTACAATAGGTTTAGTTTGGTAAACATCAGAGTGTGTTGGTTTTATGTAGAAGCTGTGTGTGAACATCAGAACTGCCTGATGGTAAATGGCCAGGACCTTGCAGAGAACTGACCCTTTCATTCACTTTTAAAGTGAAGTGCATTCAGGACAGTAACAAGGAGGCTCACAGTGTGTTGATCTGTTCTTGGTGTCTGTCCCATTAGCTGCTAATGGATGCAATACGGTGGTTCTGATATTGCAGCTCACCATGAAGTCTCTGGGCAGCACATAACTGTTTGCAGGGAAAAAGGAGGGCTAAGGCCCAACTAGAAATGCGATTGGCCAAGTCTGTGAAAGACAACAAAAAGTCTTTCTACAAATACATCAACAGTAAAAGGAGGACTAGGGAGAATCTCCAGTCCCTAGTAGATGCAGAGGGAACAAGAGTAACAGGGGATGAAGACAAGGCTGAAGTGCTCAATGCCTACTTTGCCTCAGTCTTTAACAGTAAGGAAAATTGTTCCCTCTGTGCACAACCCCAAGGGTTGGAAGAGAAGTATGAGATTCCTAAGGTCCAAGAGGAGGTGGTTAGAGACTTGCTTGCCCAGATAGACGCCCACAAGCCTATGGGGCTGGATGGAGTCCACCCAGGAGTTTTGAGGGAACTGGCGGATGTGCTGGCCAAACCCCTTTCCATCATCTTCCAACAGTCCTGGATGACTGGGGAGGTTCCACTGGACTGGAGGCTGGCTGATGTTGTGCCCATCTATAAGAAGGGGTGCAGGGAGGATCCGGGAAACTACAGGCCTATCAGTCTGACCTCGGTACCGGGGAAAGTCATGGAGCGGGTGATCTTGAGTGCTATCAAGAAGCACTTGCAGGAGAACACGAGTTCATGAAAGGCAGGTCTTGCCAGAGTAATCTGATCACCTTCTATGACCGAGTGACTAGACTCTTGGACGAGGGAAAGGCTGTGGATGTGGTCTTCCTGGACTTTAGTAAAGCTTTTGATACAATTTCTCATAGCATTCTGCTTCAGAAACTGTCGGCCTCTGGCCTGGACGGGCGCACACTCTCCTGGGTGAAAAACTGGTTGAACGACCGGGCCCAGAGGGTGGCGGGAAATGGAGTTAAATCCAGCTGGAGGCCAGTGACAAGTGGGGTTCCCCAGGGCTCAGTGCTGGGTCCAGTCCTGTTTAATGTCTTTATCAACAACCTGGATGAAGGCATTGAGTGCTCCCTTAGCAAGTTTGCAGATGACACCAAGCTGGGTGGAAGTGTCGATCTGCTGGAGGGTCAGGAGGCTCTGCAAAGTGACCTGAACAGGCTGGACCGCTGGGCTGAGACCAATGGCATGAGGTTTAACAAGGCCAAGTGCCGGGTCCTGCACTTGGGGCACAACAACCCTAAGCAGAGGTACAGACTAGGAGAAGCCTGGCTGGAAAGCTGCCAGGAGGAGAAGGACCTGGGGGTGTTGGTTGACAACTGACTGAACATGAGCCAGCAGTGTGCCCAGGTGGCCAAGAAGGACAACGTCATCCTGGCCTGTATCAGAAACGGCGTGACCAGCAGGTCCAGGGAGGTTATTCTCCGTCTGTACTCGGCACTGGTGAGACCGCACCTTGAGTACTGTGTTCAGTTCTGGGCCCCTCACCACAAGAAGGATGTTGTGGCTCTGGAGCGAGTCCAGAGAAGAGCAACAAAGCTGGTGAAGGGGCTGGAGAACAAATCTTATGAGGAGTGGCTGAGAGAGCTGGGGTTGTTCAGCCTGGAGAAGAGGAGGCTGAGGGGAGACCTTATTACTCTCTACAATTACCTGAAGGGAGGTTGTGGAGAGGAGGGAGCTGGCCTCTTCTCCCAAGTGACAGGGGACAGGACGAGAGGGAATGGCCTCAAGCTCGGCCAGGGGAGATTTAGGCTTGAGATAAGGAAAAAATTCTTCACGGAGAGGGTGGTTAGGCATTGGAACAGTCTGCCCAGGGAGGTGGTTGAGTCACCGTCCCTGGAGGTGTTTAAGGTGAGGGTGGATGAGGTACTTAGGGGCATGATTTAGGAATTGGTGGGAATGGTTGGACTCGACGATCCGGTGGGTCTCTTTCAACCTGGTTATTCTGTGATTCTGTGTTTGAAAGTACAATGAAGTTTCATCTGTTTGGGAAACCTGTGGCAGTTACTTTGAGAAATTGAAGTACAGTTCTAACTATTCAAAAACTTGCATGGTCATTATTACTGACCAGCTTGTTGAAACAGGTTTGTTACTTGAAAAAAAAAACCCCAAAACCAAAAAAATCCTTCGCATCCTTTGGAATGTAACAACTAAAAAAGGCTATTGTAATTGCTTGGTGGGATTGTTAAGATCTAACCAATTATTTTTTTCCATTGCAGGATCACCAGCCTTTTGCAAATGCACATGATGTGCTGGCTCGTTCGCGAAGCCGCGCAAATGTGTTGAACAAAGTGGAGTATGCCCAGCAGCGCTGGAAGTTACAGGTCCAAGAGCAACGCAAATCTGTCTTTGACCGTCATGTAGTGCTGAGTTAATTATGTCTCAGTAAAATAACTCCAGGGAAGTAAAGTGGACTAATTGAAAGAGCTGACTTACGTCTTCCTGATCCTGCCAATTCAGAAGTGTTTTCTTGAATGGTTCATTATTGATTTCAATAAAATGAATAAAAAAGTATTTGAACATTGAAAGAATGTACTGGAATGGAGACAATTAAAAACATTAGTTAACCAAAAGCTAAAATCTTTACATTTTCAAATGGCTTTTACTAACAAAACTGAAAAGCAAACAAACCCTAAGATATCTTGGGTTGCCACTGTGGAACCTTATTTATGGTTGTGACTTTATGGTCGTTTTTAACTATATATTTCTCTCTACTACTTATGTGGTTAAAAAGTACCTGGAAACACAGTAATTAATTGCAATTCACTAATCACTTCATGTGAAAACCTTTTGTAAATATATTTGGATTTTCTGCTGACTATTGCTAGGTACTGGAAATCTAAATCTTGCAGTGTAGTTTTCATATCAGAGAATGAAATCCTGACTGGCTGTATTCATCATTTGGTTTCTTGCACTCGTACTTTCAAGATGCTTGTATGTCAAGTGATGTTTGCAGATTTAAGACAAAACTTTAATGGACACTGATTCTTTGAGCTGCATACTGAAAGTACTGTGATGTAGATAAACCAAATGCAGTGCATATCAAGACAGTGTTGGCATTTTGTTCTATTTTGCTTTGATAGCTTGATATATGTATGTGTAAGATATCTCTTAAAAATCTTTTCCCTTTCTTTTCATGGGTGAAGTCTCAGGAGTTAGTATATGATGAAATATTTATTATAAAAATCTTTCTGCATTTGTTTGAACTAATGGTGTAAGGCACATGCTTTATCTGGCACCTATCATCTTGGGATTTAGGTGTATTTTCTTATCTGTGATTCTGTACTTGTCTCTCTTAAGAGATATACAGTTGCTAGATGACTAACTTTCCTATATCCCCTTTGGAATGTAACAATTAAAGATAAAACTGATTTTTGAAAAATGCACGTGCATTATCTGTATGTCATCATTTTTCTCCCTCATTTCCCTGCAAGTAAATTCCATCTATAAAAGCATTTCTCTGAAAATGTTCCAGAGTAGAAACGTGTCCTTGTTCAGTGCTTAGATAAAGGAAAGGAAGGCTTACCAAATTGCTAACTGACAAAAAGTTTTTAATCCCTGACTCAAATTTAGCCACACTTATGTAGTTACGTTATTGTCTTACACAGTTTTCAGTTCCAAAGTGGAAGGAAGTGCTACATGGGGCAGTACTATATCTTGCCAGGTGCAGTTTTGGCTTGCTTAGTTCACAGCCTGGGGGACAAAGTAGCATGGGAAATAACTGGTACTTGTACACCTGACTGCTGCAACAGGGGTGGAAACAGCCTATAACAACCTTTGAACTGAGTGCAGCTCTTCCACAGGTACAGAGCTTCATTCTCCTGTCAGTCCTGTACTCTTCCAAAAAATGACTTAGTCTGGAATTATAATGGGTGTGTTATTGGTGGAGGCAGAGGATTATTTCTTTTTTTTTAAAAAAAGCACAAAGTTTATTGACAGGACAAAAAAAAATACAGACTTTGATTCAGTTACTGCGTTCAACATCCAACACTGATGTGTCAATAACCGATTATGACAGTAATGTGCCTAAGGTCCCCTAAAGAAAAATAATATAACTTGGTTGTTGAGTACATGCCTGTGTACCAGTTCTAGCAGATGTTCTACCTCTTGGCTGCCTTTCTGAGGCCTGAGGCTGGCCTGGGAAGAAGGGTGCAGAATACAGCATTGTTGTGGCCCCACGTAAGGAAGCAGAAGCAGAAAGCTTTTTTGATGGCTGACAGTTCCAGGAAGACAAGATCTGGTGTCTGTAGATCCCTTGGTAGTAGATCAAGCATTTGTAATCTTACAGTGTATTCTGAAAGTTTTAAGCTGAACTGATTTGGGTTTGGATTTTTTTGTGTGGTTTTACTTTGATCAGTTTAAGGGCCAAATAGTGAGATGGTCTAAAGTGTCATGGAAATCCTGTAAAATGTAGGAGTTTTGAAGTTTTATGTCCTATTTCCTTGCACCTGTACAACTGGACAGCTATATCCTGATATATATGGCATCTATACCTCTCTCTATATATATAATTATACAGACTGATTACTGATTGCTCCGTACTGTATTTCTAAGTTTAAGCAGGACTTTAAAACGTTTGTCTTGCTACTGATTCTGCACTGTTTTCAAATCTTGTCTTGTCTACTTCCATAGATACTTTATTAGACACCTTTTATATTGTGTTGCACTACTTAACACTATGGGAATTTCCCAGAATTGCAGGTATAATGAAGATTACATTTAAGGATATTAGTATCCTCATCTCTAATCTGGAGACAAATCCGTCACAAGTGTCTTCTAGATAAATGCTGATTTTTCTGTGTTTAAAATGAAGCTCTGAAAATTAGTTTGCTTTTGCCTTGATGGTAGATATTTAACTGAATTCTAGCCAATGGTTATATTTAAACATTAAAGTCCGAAATGCCAATAAATGAAAATACCGCTCTGATAAACTATAACAGAATACATGCAGGAAGTAAACAAAGTACATTCCTGATTACTTTTTCAGATGAGTCGGTTGTTTTCAATAGAGTTTTAAATTTTCTAGCCTGTCATGCCAAGTTTTGTTGCCATTATAGCTGTGGTGTGGGTGGAAAAGCCAAACCAGAAATGAGCAGATCTAACTGTAGGCTACTTTGCATGTGGTCAATTGACTATAAATTGCAGCAGTCATTGACTCAGCGGAACAAACTACATAATTCAGGTAAGAGACACGTGTGTTGCTGTATCTAGCAACAGATCTTCACTGAATGATTAGCAATGTTTTTGTAAATCACTTCTACCAGGTATTCAGTAACAGTGCTTCCATAGCTTTTTAATGAATTCTGTTTAATATGATCTCCTATTAAGTAAGATATAAGAAAAATGAACATTAACTTCTTTTTTTAATATCATTTAGATATTTCCAGGTATTATTCATCAATCTTAAAATAGCACATCTTGTTTCGTTGGATTTTGCTTTCATCTGAAGACCGGTGAGTCTCTAGTCTAAAAGGAGTACAATCCTAACACTTGCATTTTGCACTTTGTGCGCGTAGTGAGGCAGCAGATAACTGTTTTTTTGTAAAGCTGTTATGCAGTAGAAGTGTTAGTACTAAAGAGAAGTATTGCCAGTATCTCTTCCTGAGGGGTTGTGTTGATTTTTATTTCTTGCTCTGTAGTGATGTTTTGCTATAAAGATTCTTTTCTGCTGCGTTACACAATTGTTTCCTCCAACAATGTTGTTAGCAGTAAAAAGTTTTTTTAGACATAACAACGTATGTAAGTAGAAAAGGGAAAGATGACTGTCTACTACTTTCCTTCTGTAATGAGTGTGTATAATCACGTCTATGAAGTGGATGTGTGTTCATGCTTTCAGCCAATCAGTGGAAGCACCTATGTAAGATGCATGTGACTTTCTTGTCTAACAATATGCTATGAATGAATTCTTAACTCGTAGGATTTCTGTTGAGATCTGTGTGCATTAGAAAAAGAGACAACACTGAATATGGAGGATTTGATAGAATATGTTTTGAGGTCTGTGCTGAGTAAAAATTCTCTCTGTATTAAATGTAGCAGGTATGAAGTCATTAGAAAAAATTAAAATATCCCCGTATCCTTGTGAAGGATTAAGGGAATCCCATTTATCTTATGGAACTGTGGTCAGAACATTTGAAGCTTTGCAAGGTGTTTTTAAGTATGTGATCTAGGTGTTTTAGTAAGTTAGTTCAATGTTCTGGTGTGTTTTCCACTTTAGAGGGTGTAATATAACCAAAGTGTTACTGACAGCAATGTATAGATGTGGAAGTGGATGGTGAGTTAAGAGTGTTTTTTTGGATAGATTCTGTGTAGGCTTGTGATTTGTGAGCATGGATCACAGTAATTCTTTAGAAACTGACCAGTTATTTAAAAATTATTTCTAAGTAGCTATTAGATACAGTTATGCTGACATTTAGGTATTTGAATACTGATACTGGGAAGGCACTATAATGTGGCTTCCTATGAAACACCCCAAGATTGTCATTCTGATAAATGCATGAGGATGATGTGAGTAGTTATGCCTGCTGTAATGCTGCCCTGAAGAGAGGGTATGTGGTTTTACTAAGTCAGTCTGAGGGGTCAGGCACAACTATGCATGGGGACAACTTGGTTTAGGGACAACTCTGACCCTGACTACAAGCCTAACCATAAACCTATCCCTAACTGCTCCCCGTGGAGAGTTGTCCCTTCCCACAGTTTGAGTTACAGGTTTCTAGCAGTGCCCGATGACTGTTTGCAGCCCTTTCTTAGCAAAATAATTTATAATTGGAACAATATTAATCAGACATGCATTTTTTTCTTTTATAATTGTTTATTTCATAATCCTCTATGTATTTCATATCTGTGTTTCATCTGCAGGTGAGTGCAGAAGGAGCAGAGGACCCAGAGATGTTCAGTTTAGCAGAAATTCATCCTTTAAACCTTTTGTAAAACTTTTATGTGGAATGGATGTAATACCTGACAGACATAAAATTAAGATTGAAATCCATTCCCTGCGCAAGTTTTCCATCTAATTAAGATATTGTAGTGAATGTGACAACAAATGA
This sequence comes from Clamator glandarius, assembly GCA_033459285.1. Classification (NCBI taxonomy): domain Eukaryota; kingdom Metazoa; phylum Chordata; class Aves; order Cuculiformes; family Cuculidae; genus Clamator; species Clamator glandarius. Next base: position 1,066,491 of record JAUNZM010000138.1, read on the forward strand.
ATAGACAGAAAAAAAAATTATCTTGAAGGCTTTTTGGTATGGATAGGGAGTCTCTTACTGGAATCGTATATTTAATTTTTTTCGAGGAGGAGGAGGAGGTGTGGAGAGAATGTCTTGGATGTTGACCTGATTTGTATATTGTCAGTAGAGATGTAAGTTTTAGTGGATTTGGAGACAGCTATGCCTACGTAGAGTGCACAAAGTTAGATTGTCCTCATTTCTAAGGCTGAGGTGAAAGGACTTTTTGCAGTTTCCTTAGGAAGCTTTATTGGCTTTTTTTTCTTAAAATCTATTGTGAATTTTTTTAATCACTGTTGCTGACTTGCACTTTCTTGTATTTTCGAATGAGACGTTGTCTGCTCTATGTAATGATCTTCCAGCATGGTTCTGAAATGTCAGAAATGTCTTCAGTCTCTTCTGGAAAATGCCAGTAAAGCCAAGTGTTGGTAAGTCCAACAGGTGAGTTTTTTACTCTTCAGAAAGAGTTGTTTAAACTGTTATTTAATTACGCTTTTCCAGGTTAAACGCAGAGCGTGATGGATGGCAAAAGCTACCGTAACCTCATGGACAAGTTGTCTGTCTGTACTGAGACTCAACGCATACAGCTGGCTAGGCCCTTCTGCGACCCAGTGGTTGCGTTTCACGTGTACTCAGAAACACCAAACCAGGTCACTTGCTCTGAAGATTTGTCATTCCTTCCTTTCATGTCTGAGCATCTCATTGCAGAAAACTTCTACGGTGAACCCTGCACCTTTCCCTACCAAGTGCCCGATTCCAGTTACTGCAGAAGTGAGTACCCCTATGGGCCAGCTTTCATCAGAAAGAGGAACGAGAGGGAAAGACAGAGGGTTAAATGTGTCAATGAAGGCTATGCTAAACTGAGGCATCACTTACCTAAGGAATACTTGGAGAAACGGCTCAGCAAAGTAGAGACACTCCGTGCTGCAATAAAATACATTAGCTACCTCCAGTCAGTTCTGCACAGTGATTCTGTGGTGACAGAAAGAAATGTCATGGAGCCAAGCCAAGCACCTAAAGCAATTAAAAAACAAAACCAATTCTTGAAGACGATCTAAACTGTTCCAATGAATCAGAAGGTATCCTGTCTTGGAACCCAGTAGCCACTGTATTATTAATGCGTGCATGTTCCTACCATATCTTGGGAGATCATAGCATATTTTGAAATCAGCCTGCAGAAATGAGTTTTAGTTTTACAGGTAGTAACTAAAGTTAGATATGAAAAAGACAACTGGGGAAACCCCATTTGAATGTTGTAAGTTAGTTAATTCATGGAAACTGGAAATGATTTCTAAAACTGTCACCAAACCAAAATGTAATACCTATACATGTGAAATAACTATGTGTGATCACAACCTGCATGCTTTAAAATAAAGTCTTTCCGCTGATGGGACTGAGATTCTTCTCATTTTCTGCAATGTTACTAGTTTACATGCTCGCTCTTAAAAGATTATTGGCCTAACTGCTGGTGTTTCACTTAAAAGGCCTTTTCAAAGATTCCCAGGAATTTTCTTAGGTGCCAACAGGAAGGATAACTTAGTTTAAAAGGGGGAAAAGTAAAAGGAGAGTGGCAGCTCTCTGTGGTTACTGAGCATAAGAAGAGCATAACATCTTGCAAGTGCTATTCCACCTGTTTTCTTATTAATGAATATTTTAATCCCATTAAAAACCGTTGAGTTAGTCTAATTTCTAGTGAAAATTAGATTCTTTTTTAGCTGTCAGTGCCCTTAAAAATTACCAGGACTGTTCAAACATACACAGTATACGAAGGATTGACAAGGTCTTGGCCTTGGTGGGGGAAGGTGGAAATATCTTATAACAGAAATTTTTTTGGACTTTTGTTTATAATGTTTGAGGTCCAAGGTGGTCTTCTGCGGACCTCACAGCCTATTCTTCTGTACCACTGATGATTTTGGCTAAGCACAGATTTATGTAAAGATGGTGAGGAGAGTTTGGGTCATAAGTGGCATTAACATTTGCTGTATGTAAGGGAATTGTGTTATTGATTTTAAACAACTCTGCCTCTTGGAAGCAGAGAGCAGGTACTCTGTGTGTGCAGACACTTAAGTGCTGCATCCTTGTCCTTAATTGCAATCATCCCCTCTGTTATCATTGTATTCTGGTATTTTTTGACATGCCCTTTCCAGGAAAAGAGTAGCATTTATGAATCCCTCACATTTATTGTGAAAAAAGGAAAGTTTGTAAAGCAGTTTGATCTCAGTTTGTCTCAGCTTCAACCTTTCTGCCTGCGTTTCAAGAGGGAATGGCCTCAAGCTCCGCCAGGGGAGGTTCAGGCTGGACATCAGGAAGAAATATTTCATGGAAAGGGTCATTGGGCACTGGCAGAGGCTGCCCAGAGAGGTGGTTGAGTCACCTTCCCTGTGTTTAAAAAAATGGGTGGATGAGGTGCTGAGGGGCACGGTTTAGTGATTGATAGGAATGGTTGGACTCGATGATCCAGTGGGTCCTTTCCAACATAGTGATTCTGTGATTCTATTTATCACACCCTCTGGTGGTGGACTTTTTTTTTCCTACATCTGAACCGTAGCTTTGTATGATGGTATTTTTTTTGCCCTCAACAGTTATCAGCCTACAGGACACTGCACGTTCTTATAATCCCTTCTCTGTCCCTACGATCTTTCAGTGCAATATCTAGGTCAATGGGGAGCTGAAAATTTAGCAGATTGGCAACGAACAGTCCTCTCTGTAGTTGCACTGTTTTTAACTGGTGAGGTTGGAATGTCCGATGCTGGTATTAACAACTGTGACAACCACCGTAGCAACCAAGAAACACTGGCAGCAAATGGCTTCCTGCGTCAGACAGGCAAAAGGCAAAAGATTTCCGCCTCGGGACTAAATCCAAATCGACCAGATGTAGTGTTATCAATAGCTGGTAAGTTTGAAACACTGTGTGTTGAAGTACTTGGAATTATCTAGAGAAAAAAAATATCTCAGAGTTGCACAGCTGCCTTGTCAGTGCCCTGTTTTATACAGAAATAGGAGACCTGGCTGTCAATGGTAACAGAACTGAATGGGTTTAAAATGTGCTCTAATGCAGAACTGATAATTGCATTTCTTTGTACACAAAGTGTTACTGATTCCATCTTGTTTAGTTTATAATAGAGGAGTTTGTGTAATTATGAAACAAGTGAATATATTGTGTTGATTTGACTTAAAGACATTTTGCAGCAGCTAAATCTATTCTTGCTGGGTTTGGTGTACTAGTTTTTTGAAATTGTGTTTCTGTGTCAAATCTCTTAAATAAGAGGCAAAATTTGAACCTAATATGCGCACTTAAACTATATTTTGTAAAGTAAATTAGGCACTTAAAGTTTATATGTTGAATTTCCATGCAAATTTTGCCTTAAGCATGGTAAACATTTCTAAGCTATATTAAAAAAAGAAAGTAAGAAGAAGGAATAGAGGCTTGCCTTCAACATCTTGTCAGGCTACCAAAAATAGCATCACATCATCAATCTTGCTGTGACAGCCTCTGAATAGTTATCACTTGTCAGATCTGAGCATCTCATTCTTTCTCATCACAAGCCATAATCCTGCTGCTCTAAAACATGACGGGACAGCTGAAATATCAAAATATTTCTTCTTAATACATCACTATAAATAAAACAAGTAACAGGCAATTGTAATCTAACATCATGTTCAAAAACTGTCACGTTTACTCAGCTTGTCAACTTCTGTCTTGGCTTGTAAAATAGGGAAGGTTTGGTTGGAGCTGTGTACAAGAAAGCTTTAAAGGAGTGTGCAGGGATAAGAAAAGAAAGCTGAATGTTACAGGGGGAAATGAAAGTTGGAGGAAGATGAAAGCTATTGCTTTCCTGGGGATTTTTACAGCATTTCTAGTTTCCTTGGGTGTTCCTGTCCCTCTGCTGCGTTGGGGTTTGGGTAACTGAAGATCACTGAAGTTGGTGATACAGGTTCATCTGACCAAATACCAGTCTGGGTATTTTGAATTCATTCTTTTTAAATATACAATAAAATCTACTGAGTCCTTGAGGCACACAGGAAAGCAATTGCTTGTGTTGGAAAATGCAAGTACATTGTCTCTTTTCTACTTGCAGATCATGACCGAGTCCTGCAGGTAGCTGCTTTTGCAAGAATGGCTTGTTCAGAAGGTTTCCTGCCTATGGATCACAAGTATTGCAGTGTGATGCCAGCTCTGGACAAGTTCTCGTGCTCCAGTGTCATACCTACTGTTAACCCCTGCTGCAGGAGCCCTTTTGGAGTTCATCCTGCCTGGATTGCTGAGCACCTCAGCCCCTGGAGGTAAAATTGAGTTCCTGTTTGAGTCTGATTTGTTCTTTTTCATGTTATCTGAAAGGATAAAACAGGTTCATGTGTCAGATTAATAAATCAGCAGCTTGAACATCATTTGAGCTTTCTCCTCCCCTGCACTGGCAGTTTTTTAGATGGTTTTAACTGAAGTGATTTGCTACCCTGGAGAGTATGAAAAGCAAAGCCTGAGTAAACCTTCTTTCAAAGAAACAGTCCTTTAATATTATTTGGATAAATAAGTGTCTTGTGTTAGCAGCTGTCTTCTGTGAAATGTTTCTAATGCTTTGTGACAGGGGATTATTTTGCTTGTTTTGAACTTGAACCTGTCATCAACAAGCAGCTTCGTTGTTCACTTTTCTGTTGCTCCCTGAATGCCACAGTGCAAGCTACCAGCTACTGCACTCTGGAGCACGCCTATCCTCTCTGCTGGAGACAGATCCTTTCTCGTGATCTTAAGGATTGCATTTACTTGCTATGTACACAGCAAAGGGGCTAGTGCAGGTAATGCTGGCCCAGAATCTCAGCATACTCCACATTCACTTCCTCTAAATTCAAAAACCAAGTAAATCTGGGTGAGAACACACACTAATGGCTTTTTTCCCAAGAGCAAAGCATCGCCCCTGCACAAGTTTTCTGTTTCTTCACACATGCTTTGGCCTGTGGGAGTGCCACAAAATGAGGTGGAGTGATACAGTTCTTAAATCTTAAAAGATTTTTTTTCTTTTCATGCCCTGTAGAAGCTGTTTCCCCCAGTGCTGACCCATTTTCTTTTCTTCAAGGTGCCACTGCCTCCCCTCTCCTCGCCCTGCATGGAAGAGGCTGAGCACATCAGGGAGATCAGTGTGCTTAGACAGCAACGCCCCAGTGCTGGTGAGAGGAGAACGAGATGGATTTTATTACCGAGGCACAGTAAAAGAGGAGATAGAGGTGAGTGGTGGTTGCTGTGCGGTAGTCATGGCTGTGTGTAATAGGGTGTCCAGTCCACCAGCAGTCCTCACATACCACCTGAGTCTAGGGTAGCAGTTTTGATTTCAACTGGTGCGTGAATTAGAGAACAGATCACCAGGACAGCTGTTGCTTGTGGTTATGTCAATTCACAAAGCTCCAGACATTCCTGATTCCGGGCTGTCCTCACCTCCTGCAGCCTGGCATGTGGGGTGAGCCTTCTACATGCAGATCACATACCAATAAACTAGAAATGATCAGATCCTTGCTCTGCCCTGCCTCCCTTTCTTGAGTCCATGTCCAGGAATGAACAGACATGTTTCAGGGATCCTCATCTTGGCAGAAGATGGGTACCCTCCAAACTTCCAGTTCCTGGGGAGAGCAGTATTGTTGTGCACCTTGCTAGAGCAGGCCCCCTGCTTCTCCTGGCGCTGGGCGTTGAGCCAGACTCGGACAGCGTGAGCGGTGGTGTGAGCAGTGTACCAGCTACTGTTGTGTGTAGACACTTAACCATCAATAGCACATGAAAAGCGTTAGTGTTTTATGTACACATTTCCAGCTTGAGTCAGCTACAGACCAATGGCTGAGTGTCTTTTCAGAAATGTTAGTGAAAGCTTTAATTCATTACTTTGTTAGCACTTCAAACTTAACAGAAAAAAGCACCTATTCTTTCTCAAGAACACGGAAGTACTCATTTCGTTGTTGATGGAAAGCTTCTTGACAGGCCCTAATTTAAAAGAAAATAAAAATTCCCAACAACCCCTGCAAGAAGGAGAGTTAGTGGTGTACGCAATGAGCAAGGAGTTGGGCATGACTGAAAAACAAGTCTGAATGGCTTCGATGTCCCTTGTTATCTGGTGCACATGGTGAGGTTTGTGAAACACAGTGACACTGTTTCTATAGCTTTTCCTCTTGGATAAGAAAATACAGACCCTAGCAGCAGTGAATCAGTACATACAATTCATTGAGCCTGCTTTCTAGTGAGCCTCATGGAAGTTTTTCTGGCTTTCTCAATGCTGAACTTACACTGCATACTAGTTACTGTTTGGGCTTGCTTGGTGTTTTGACCTAGCCACATAGCCACAGAATGGCCTCCTGGTGAAGGTTACGTGACCTGACACTTTTACCGACTGTCAGAGGAACTATCATTTTGATCCTGGTAACAGGGTGAAAGAGGCGTGTTCCTGGTAGAGTTTGCCAAACCACTTGTGTCCCGTGGAAGGCATCCAGTGTGTGAGCAGAAAACAGCAAGGATGACATTCTGGAATATGTAAACGGGATGAAGCACTCCTTACTCCCCGGAGACAAAGTACTGGCACCCTGGGAGCCAGAAATGGCCAGGTATGGCCCTGGAACTGTCCTCATGGGCATTGAGATGAGGGACCCCTTACGAGGTAAGAAAGATGCTGTCCTCTTCTTCCTCACCTTGCTCTGGAACATGAGTGAGACTGTCAGGACAAACCCTTGTCAAACCAGAGAAACACCAGTGCAAAGACTACAGTTTAGTGTTATTTAGAGCTTGCAGGAGGTGATGGAACTTGCTGTTAGATATCTGCATGTAACCTCACCAGTCTGACCCTAAGGAAGTTGTGACCCATGAAAATGTCACCTTCCATGGTGATGTCCTTTTCATGAGGGATACAAATGAGGCAGCTCTCAGAAAGCAGCCATCCTTGCTTGAATGCCTGTGTATGTATGAAATGGTACATCTGGGGGTGATTTTGTCACCTCAATGTAGAAGATTTCAACAGCTCATTCATTTTTCCAACGTCTGGCAGCCAAGCTCTACTAACGTATCAAAATACTGTTCTCAGACTGTTACGGCTAACTTTGGCAGTAGCAACAAAAGATACTCAGAAAACATTTTCTTGTTCATCTGATGACAAATTGGGAAGAAAGATGCTGCCAGGCCTGTTGTCACGCTGATGGTGCCCTAGCTGCCCACTCCACCCTGTCTGAGATTATGGTGAATTATTACTGACAGGAGAGATCCTACTGTTTGACAGGAGTAGAAGACGCATAAGGCTGCAGAGGCTTGTCTGTGTATGTGCGCTGCTCAGGTAGGCTGGCTGCTTATGGCTGCTTTCCTTTTCTCTCAACAGCCTCAGAAAATGAAGAAATTGTCGTCCAGTTCTGGAATGACAAGAAAGTGAAACTTCCATGTGATGTGGCTCTGTGGATCCCTCCCAGCTTGTGGGAGAGGATTGTAGAGATGATCCACATGCCCTTCACCAGCAGGGTGAAGCCCAGAGAAAGTCCAAACACTAACTCTTGTAATTTTTCCTGCAGTCCTAAACCAGCCCCGATTCCTCTTTGTGCTGTACATAGCCTTGCCAAGCACTACTTGCTCTGCTCACCTTGCTTGCCCCATTTCCACTATTGCTGTGATGGTATATGCTGTTTGCCAGCATACATAAGGTGCATCTGCTGCTGCCAGCCCTGTGTTGATGCCTGGTGGCCTCTTCTGTCCAGGTCTCTGGTCTTTCAGAGAGAAACTGAAGAGGCAGAGTCTATTAGTGAGCCCCCTCCACACCTTCTAGAACTGGAAGGCCCAAACCAAGAAGGAACAGCAGCTGTGGCAGCACCTTCTCCCTCTTCTGATTCAGAGTGGGACCCAGAGCCATTCTCCACTAAGAGTACTGTGGTGGACAGTGCTGTTAACACAGACTCCAGCTCTCTTGAGAAGCCCAGGCTAAAGAATTCTGCAAGACCAGAGGGGAAATACTGGAAAAGAAGGCACAATTTCCATCCCAGTAATTCAGGTACCTTTTAATGATGCTTATAGGAAACAAGCAGCCAGGGGGAAATAACCCAGTGTGTTCTGTGCCCCCTTCACCTGGGCAGTCACTCCACTTGTAGTTAATTGGATGAATACTATAAATTTCCACAGCAGCCTCTGATACAACACTTTCCCCTCCCTACCATTTCTGCTGCATCTTGCATGCTAGCTCTTCTTTTTGCAGCTTATCTCATGGAAAACTACGTGTCATTTCCCTATGCTTTCTGTGACGCTAACATCTTCATTAACTTTCATAGCTAATCCATGCTGAATAAATTGCCTGAAAGAATACTTTTCAGGTTTAAAGTGCATTTTCCTCTCTTCTGAAATGAACGTTTCTCCATTTCAGTTCTGGTTTTGCTCTTAGATACAATTTTACTCCCTCCCAGGACTGAGTAATCCTAGCAGCACATGTACAGAGGGCAAGCAGAAATCCAAAGCCATCTCCATTGTGGATAGGTCCAGCGCTGCCCTGACTAATCACCTTGGAGTGTTTGAAACCATTGAGCAGTCACCCAGAGGGCAACTCGCAACGAAAGGTATCCCAAGAGACCAAGATTGTGAGCCATCATTTGGAATAAGGTAATCTGTATTAATACAGTATTTACTGAAGCATGCGGTTTGTTTGAAGAAATATTCTTCTTAATGGTCTGGCGGTTGGCTAGAAAAATACATTGTTCCTAACCTAACTGCCTGCTAAAGCCACCCGCTAGTTTTGTGATAGGGAGGGAACTTCTTCACTAATTAAAACAAAACTAAACCACAAAGACCTAAGGATGGGGAGATGCTACCTGGTAAAAATGAAAAAGATTATGCCAGTAACTGTGTGAGCATTCAACAATGCAGTTTTCGGTTCAGAAAACTGCCAAATGCCTATTGACATCAATTCAGTGAAGTTCTGTGGAAGGAGGGACCTGTGTGAGTAGTAGAAAACTGACAACTGTGACTGTCAGAAGCAATAAAGCATAAGAATAGATTCAGTCTGGAAAAAAATCAGTTCTGCTGGGCTCTGCTAGTCAAACTGATAGTCACGATCTCTTGTCTCTGAAAGATAAAAGCAGATACTTTTAGTGAACTGTCTCTTACTCCCTCAAAAGAAGCAAGCAGTTTAAGTAGTAGATCCCTACCTTGAAGCTACAGGATACAAAGTAAGTAAACTATCACAGCTAGGAACAAGGACAACAACCTGATTTTTAGACCTGGTTTCTGTCAGCCGTGGTCCCCTCCCGCTTCAGAAAAACTTGGAAAAGAAAAATCAGAACATGAATGCCAAAAAAAGCAAGCGCATAAAAGAGGAAGAGAAAAGCTTGCAGGAAGAAGGGGTAGATGAAAGAGAATGGCAGGATGAACAGAAACACTGCTCTACACAAAAGCACCAGGGGTACATTAATACATTATGTACCAGAAATTAAATATTAGCTCCTCTGTACCTTCATGCTTTTGCAACTGTGAGCTGACTGCAGAATAACACTTTGAAAATGCTAAACTTGCATGATTTTCTTTAGGAGAAGATTAATAACATATCTTGGTAAACAGAGAATATACTATAACTGCAAGCATATAAGATATATGCATTAAATTTAAGCAGCTGCCTACCAATTTATTAACTGTATAGTTCCTATTTTATTACAATTGTAACTACACACATTATACACCTTTGCAATTGATGTCCTAGAAACATGGAAGTTTTAGGCCAGCACGGAGCTTCAGGCAAACATGCTCTATGTTAGCAAGTGTCACACTTGTGCATGGAAGTGACATGCTTTGCCTTTCGTAAAACTAAAAATAAACCAGAGTGGCTTAATTCTAGCCCCAAACTGGTAACATGAATTACAATAGCGGGTGCCATGTGGTAAGAGAGTATGATGACATAGTTTTATTCTTGTAAAATAGCCCTTGGTGTTTTGTAAAGTTATGTAGAAACACAGAAGATAAACTGCTACTCCTTAAAACTGCTACAGCTGTCTCATTGTATAATACAGACTGCATCGAAGTAACTTGCAAGGAACAAGTAAAGCTAGAGAGCAGGCTTCCCAGAAGTGTTCTCTGTTGGCCCAATGTCCTCCCACTGCAGTAGCCAAAAATACTCTTTACTTCCAAAAAGAAAGGTTTGGTCAAAGCCTAAGGGCTTCTGAAAATCCTGCAGTCTTAGTGTACACTTCTGTTTCAGCAGTGAAGTTTGTACTAGCACAGAAATAATGCAGTTATTAAAGTTATGCGAGGCAGAGGTACCTATCTTACCACCAGGAAAGCAGTAGTTACAAAGACACTGATGCTTTTTTTACAACTAGCCTTCCAAGAGATTGGTTTTCTGTTCCCCAGGAAGAAGAGTTTACAGCATCAGGAAAACAAAGGTATAAAAGAGCAAGAAAGAAAACAGAATCAGGTGATAAATGTAAAGCAACTTACACAGATGACAAACTTGATGATACAGACCATATCAGAAGACAGAGAGAAAAAACCCAGCAAAGACCTTACTTGCAACACACCAGAGATGTGTGATCAACCCAAATTCAATAGATGATACAGCTGGTGAAGTTCAGGAGCTGAAATTTCAGGTAAGCTGCTTATTCTATATCAGTATTACATTTACAAGGCAAATCAAGTTCTTACTTAGGTACTGTCTCTGTATCCTTATGGATAACTATTATTGTAATAACTAAGAAACTCTATTTCTACCCACATGGATTTTCAGCATCTTCATTCTTTACTCCAGGGTGTTATATTAAATTCCTAGTGTTTGGACGCGACTTTACAGTTCTGGAGATATCAGATAAACTAGCATGAGTACTAAAAGCCTGAACAGATGCAGAACAAGGGTCTAATAAACCTCCAGTTTGTCTATGGTTCTCTGGAGTCAGCCAGAGGAATTCAGCATAGCCGTTTCTTTTTGTAGAAAGCCAGAAAGAATGGAGAAACAATACAAGCGGACAGCTGAAAGTATCTTTTTCAGGATTAAAGTAGAAGAGGAAATAGCCAGAGTGTAAAGGAGATGCTACTGTAGATACAACAAAATGATCAGAGATCCAGCATTCAAGCCACTCAATTTTATATTTCCATGCAAATTAACTTAAATCTTCATACCATCAGCTAAAAAAAAAAAAAAAAAAAAAAATCACACATATATACAGAGAGAGAGAGAGAGAGAGATCATGTCACTAATGCTAACTGTGGAATTTGATCCTGCAAGAGAGTTAAGCATCCAGGGAGTCTGCTCATGTTTAAAGCACAGTAACTTGGCCAAAAGCTGCAGCATGCAGTTACTCAGCAGTACTTTTCGCCTGCAGAAAACAGGAGACAATTAATGAATCTACTGAAAAAGGCGGCTGACTGATGTTTAGCCTAGGTAAGAGCCTGCAAAGAGACAGGACTTGAAGTGTTGATAGTTTATGTGCCTATAATGAACATCTGACACACATTTAAACACCTGCCTGAGTTGGAGTCCTAACAAGTGAGCGTCATTTGCATTTTCTTTGTCAGAACAATAGAAGTACAGATAGAAGAGATGCACAGCAAGCCAGCTGCTTCAAAATCAATGCCAGCCCACAGAAGCTAATGTACATCCATATTCATACCATGTAGATCATGCTCTCTGTGGTCAAGAATGTGATGTGGGTGTTCTGTCTGAAGATAATATAAAAGAAGCTGTCACCACAAAGACTAAATTATGTATTTTATTCCACTGATTGTATCTTTAATCGTTTCAAGTATAAAAGCCTGGAATTACATGATCACATAATTGGATTTAAGGCACACAATGTACAAATATTTATAAAATTGGTGTACAAAGTGGGCTGTATATAACTGCATTAAGTAGAAAACAAATATACAGGCCATAAAAAATTGGAGTCCCAAGGAAGAGAATACTATTAAAGTGCTAATAAGAAAATTATATACATGATTCATTACATACATTAGGACAGTCTCATATTTATTCCTGCGATTGCCAAGGAACGACAGACATCACAGAACAAAAGTTAGATCAACACTTTGTCCTGCGATGACATCCACCACGTGGGTTTGTTGTACCATGTCCTCTGAGGTTGCTGTGACAGAATAGGTGCCCGGAGAAACTTCAATGTAGATGTCTTCGGAACATTTTCTGGTCTTTGGGGAAAAAATTCATTATTGTTTAGTCATCTTAGATTTCCCACAAAAATAAATATTTTTAATTTAGGTTAAAAAATTACATTTCAGCTGCTATATAAACATACTAAGATTTTTCAAAATATAGGCAGCATGTACAAAACTAAAATGTTTCTGTCAATACAAAAATTAGCAAATGCCACACTCACAGTATTTAATCTAATCTTTCAGTCAATGGAAATAATCAACATACTGTAATCTCTGCCTCAAAACTCAAAGTTGCCAACCTAAGTGGTTTTGAACATACATCTGGAAAACTTCCATACAAGATGGTGCTCCCCCTAATTTGCACTGTGATATGAATTCTATGTTTCTCAGCTTTTGTGGCTTAGAAGTTCCCAAAATTGATTCAGTAAGGTGTTAGGCTTTGAATAATAAACTAAGTTCTCGTCTCCATGAGGAATGGGGGTCTTCAGAAAGACTGTATGAGGGCCAAGCATAACTGGCTATGCAACTGCTGCACGCCTTGCTGCAAGTCTTTCCGCAACACACAGAATGTGTCAGAAGTACAAATGCGGTGAGACTGGAGAAATGCTGGGTTATTGTTGCTGATGCAAATCACAAGAGCCTAAAGATTAATCACAGTGTTTGACATTCCGTACCAGCCAAAATATCACGTAGACTCTTAACTGATTATATGCCAGAATGCCACAATCAAGTTTGTAATTAATTGTGCAAGTCCCTGTATACCGATTCTACTGCCCATCTATACATACATCAGGGTTAGGAATGCACCACTGGTAGACCATCTGTGCCATCAGAGTCCCCAAACCTGATCACAAATCTGAACCGGCACACGGATAAAGAAATTCTACACCCCAATTTAAAAACTAAATATTCTATAAACTTACATGTCGCTGGCAAGTCCAAGCTCGGCTGGGCGCTACAGAGGCTTCAGTCCTCTGGAAAAAAAAACAAGCTCAAACTGTTTTCTAATGATACAACACCAAAGGCCAATTCAGCCCCTAAGACAGGTGATGCTCTCTGTCCATGAAATCTTCCCCTCCACAAAAGGACTGATATAACAGCCATTGGTGCCATCAGAAGTTATTCTGCCTCCTCCCTTAAGAGAAGGCTCACATCAGCCCAGGTGTTGATATGCCCATGATGTCAAACCACACACATTTAGTATAAGCAAGTGTTACAGACACTAGATGGATAACAGTTGTCCCACAGCAAGGGAAGGAATAACTTTTAATCAAACCCCAAACCACCTACTTACTTCTTCTTTGGAGAATTCCAGCTCTCTTTCCCGTGTTTGCTTGCCGTGATATCTGCAGATGTGTTTGACTTCATGCTCTTTGCATCTACAGGCTGCCACAAGGCTATAGTACTTCTGGACAATAGAAACAGAAAATATTTTTCAGAGAATCATCAAAGCCATGCTCACAACTACTGCAGATTTACAGTTAAAAGTAAAACTGCAAAGCTATTGACCTGTATTATTTGGCTGGTTTGTTGTCATGTGGGGATGAAAACAATACCTGGATGTCCACAGGACAACTGTTTTCTGGTACAAGACTGTCAGCCCTGGTTTTAGGTGCCTGTGTCCCATACACAGGGACTCTTTGATGCCTCAGAACTGAATTCACAAAATATCAGAAGGAAAGCTCTGGGAACATCTACCTGATCAGGCCCTTCAAGAAAAGCCCTGGTGGAAGAAGGTACAGTTTGTGTGTCCTTAATAGGAAGTGATGCAAGCTAGATGCTTTGCTACCTAGCCAGTGAAGACTGGTTCTGCAGGGCACACGGAGGCACAGTGCTCTAAAAGCAGAGCATGTTAATACCACGAAATGAAGAAGTAAATTGTCTTCAAGGCTGGTACCAGTAGCATAGCAGTTCTGATAGTATTCAAGTCCACAGGAGCCCTATTCTAGCTCCACAATAAAGGTACTTAGGTCTTCCTCACTGCAAATTTAAGTACAGCTCTGCTGCCATCTGCTGTCACCACAGAACTCCTCCCAGAGGTACCTTTTTTGATCCCTGGGATCAAAAAGTTCCAAAGTAGCTATTTTATTTTACTTATATTTTCATTGTGTCTGACTGTCAAAAGACTTAACATAGCAAAAATAAGGCTGATAGTAATTCTTATTTCTAAATCTATTGCCATCTTTTATTCCTTAAGGTTATGCACACTTCAGCTGGTTTGGTTTGCTTGTATTGCATTTTACTGTGGAGCTACATCCCAATATACATCAAATCCTCTGACCTATTTCATATTTCACAGAAGATCTCTGTATCACAGGAGGTGAGCCAGAGTTTTTCATGTTATGTCACAGAGCAAAGAAATAAAATCAAACTTTTGGTAAGAAAAGCGGGTAAACTTTGGTCTCTAGATAATTCTAAACACGTAGTTTTAATCATTCGCATTCAGGGGCATTCAAGTGCCTAAATGGTTGTGCTATACTTTGTAAACTTTATCAATGAACTTGTGGGTCTGAGAATTCCTCCCCGCACTCATCATGACTCTTCTTCTCTACAAAAGATGCCTGAAGCAGTACTGTCTTGGCTGATGCATAAATGTGGAAGTCATCCACTGCATGTTCCCACTCTATTACAGACTCCTAACAGGACACAGGATGAGTCTCTATACAATATATTTTTGTTTCATTATGTGTAAAGCTCTATTCTGCTGGAGATGTTTTAGGATTAACTGCTCACTGTGTATGTAGTGCTTTGAAATGATAAAGGATTTGCTTAAGAGCTAATCAGCTGGTGTGTTGAACTACTTTTTAATTTAATTGAAGGAAGCCTCTGTTATTAACTCTGCAAACAACGAGCTCCCTGTTGCGTGATGGTAACAGACTCTGAAGGGCACAGACAATGTAAATTGTGACGGTGTTTTCAGAGACTTGAACGTAGCAGTCAGGCTGCAGAGCTTTTATTTGCAAGGAGTGGCTGGCAGAGATGGCCCCCTAGTCCGCCTGCCCAGACGAGTAATGACACCTGGCAGCAGGGCACAAGCACAGCTCTTGTAATGCAGTCTCACAGTGAATGTGTGCCAACATGAGAGCAGTGGATCTCAGCACCTGTATACCGTGCCTCAGTTTCTACTTACCACCAGTAAAGATACGGTGCTGTGTAGAACCGAGCCCATAATCCAGTAGGAACACCTCAGATCAACTTTGTTTAGATTTTATATAACATGAGATTCAGACATTATGGATGTAAAATGGGGAGGTTAACTCTTTGACTTCAGAGCGAACATGTGGCAAAAAGCAATCTCTCGCCTCAAGATTCACTCTCCATTACTTCTCCCACCCAGCACACACTGACTCTACTAACCAGTATAAGCAGTTCACGCTGGCATGATGAAAACAAAGGGTTAACTCTGTCATAAAGCCACTCCCCATCCCTGGAAACAACTCTACAATGTGAAGGGGACAGTAGCTGAGAAAACGTAGCCTGTGGTGTCACCTGCTGTTTCTGTCTATGTGACCACAGAGCCTTTCCACCAAGGAGGGGAGAAACTCTCTCCTAAAATTTGTACTGCCCTGCTGGTACTCTCTGTGGGAAACGCTGATATTGCTGTTCATCAGCAGGGTGGTACCTGCAGGTCAGGATAACACTGGGAAACATGTGGCAAATGATAACACAATGGCAAATGCTCTGAATTTTTTAATCTAGGCCTGCATCACAGTCTCACTAGCTAAGCTCTTGCCACACAATGAACAAAATGGAAGTCTAATTTTTGCAGTTTTAACAGAAACAGTGCAAAGAGGCCTCTCCCAGACACATCACAAACATTCCACTTCACACAGGTCCAGGGGGGAACGCTCACCTCGCATTCCCTTGTGGCTTGATTCATCAAGTTTACAATGGAGGCGAATGCTGCACTGAGACGCTCTGAATCTTCTTCCTGCAATTAAAGACATTTTTTTGTAACTCATGATTTGGTGCTTATGGCTTAGAGGTAGAAAGCATCCAGGGATTCCACGGTAAATTCATTTGTACTGGAGGCTGTTTCTGGGGTGAAGCTGTGCCCCTCTGCTCTGCAGGGCTTCATCTCCGTGCAGTGTGGGCACTGGCTTTCCACACACCCCCGAGGCACCTGCTGCACCAGGGGGTCACTGGATGGAGCAGTCACTGGACTGGACACATGTCCTGCAAAGCGCTGGGCGTTTATTTGCAAGGACCCTTTTATAAGACAAAATGCAGGGGGAAGTAACCACGTGTGAACCCATTCTGTGCATGTTAAAATGCCTCCAGCTCACTAAAGCACGCACACAGCTCAGTCCCACGCGCATACAGAGAGTGACAACAGGACACCAGTCACCCTAGGTGACCTTTAGGTTATTCAAAATGATTTTAAGGTCCCTTCCAGCCGGGGCTATTCCATCCTGGCACCATTTAAGGGTCCAGCTCCTCAGCGCTTCTTAGTTACCGCGTTTCTGCTGCTCTGCAGCACCCACTGGGGGCTGCCCCCCCACCTTATCACCCACTGGGGTGTCGCCCCCACCCCAATCACCTGCCGGGGTCTCCCCTCCATCACTAATTAAGGTCTTCACCCCCATTACCCACCAGTGTTTCCCCCCTCCATCACACACGGGGGCCTCCACCCCTCCAGCATGCATTGGGATCCCCCATCACCCACCGGGCTCCCCCCCTCATCACTCACCGGGGCCTCGCCCCACCCCCTCATCACCCGCCGGGGTTTCCTCCTCCACCATCACCCAAGAGGTTCCTCCCCCCAGCACCCACCGGGGTTTCCTCCTCCACCATCACCGAAGAGTTTCCTCCCCTCATCACCCGCCGGGGATTCCTCCTCCACCATCACCCAAGAGGTTCCTCCCCCCAGCACCCACCGGGGATTCCTCCTCCACCATCACCCAAGAGGTTCCTCCCCTCATCACCCGCCGGGGATTCCTCCTCCACCATCACCCAAGAGGTTCCTCCCCTCATCACCCGCCGGGGATTCCTCCTCCACCATCACCCAAGAGGTTCCTCCCCTCATCACCCGCCGGGGATTCCTCCTCCACCATCACCCAAGAGGTCCCTCCCCCCAGCACCCACCGGGGCCGATGCCGGCCGCCGCCGCCTCCTCGCCCGCTCCAGCACGGCGCGCGCCAGCGCCGCCGTCCGCCCCGCGCGCGGCCGCTCCATCCCGGCCCCGCCCCTCCGGCTGCGCGCGCACCGCCCCCCCGCCTTCCGCCCCCGCTCCCGCCCCGCCCCAATCACCATCCCGGGCGGCGGCGGCGCGGGGCGTTCAAACCAGCGCCTGGGGGATTGGGTCTGCTTCTGGAAACCCCAACGTAAGAAGGATACGGAACCGTCGGAGAGGATCCAGAGCAGGGCTGCAGAGATGCTCGGCGGGGCTGGAGCACCTGCCGTAGGAGAACAGGCTAGGAGAGCTGTGGTTGTTCAGCCTGGAGAAGAGAAGGCTCTGGGGAGACCGTACAGCGACCGTCCAGTACCTGAAGGGGTACAAGAACGCTAGAGGGGGGCTGTTTACAAGGGTATGGAGCGATAGGAACAGGAGGAATGGCTTTAAATTGCAAAGGGGAAGATTTAAACTAAATATTTGGAAGAAATTCTTCATGCTGAAGGTGGTGAGGCACTGGCCCAGCTTGCCCAGGGAAGCTGTGGCCGCCCCATCCCTGGAGGTGTTCAAGGGCAGGTTGGATGGGGCCTTGGGCAGCTTGGTCTGGTGGGAGGTGGAGGTGTCCTAGCCCATGGCAGGGAGGTTGGGACTAGATGACTTTTAAGATCCCTTCCAACCCAACCCATTCTATGGTTCTGTGATAAGCTGGAGGGCATCATCTTGGCTCAGCGGGTCGCTGCCGGTGTGTCTGGGGGCTTTACTCCACAGTCTCTGTAATGGAGACCGTGGGGCAAAGCCAGCAGTGTGCCCGGTTGGCCAAAAATGTGGACAGCATCCTGGCCTGTATCAAAAGTGGTGTGACCAGCAGGACTGGGAAAGTGATTTTTGCCCCTGTACTCAGTGCTGGTGAGGCTAGTCCTTGAACACTGTGTTCAGTTTTAGGCCTCTCAGCACAAGAACATTTTGCTGCTGGAGTGTGTCCAGAGTAGGGCAAAGGAGCTGAAGAATGGTCTAGAGCACAAGTCTTAAGAGAAGCAGCAAAGGTAACTGTTTGCTGTTTAGTCTGGAGAAAAGGAGGCTGAGAAGAGACCATAATGCTTTTTAGTGCCCCCTGAAGGGAGGTTGTAGCAAGATGGGTGCTAGTCTCTTCGTCTAGGTAACAAGGGACAGGATGAGAGTTGTGCCATGGGAGGTTTGCACTAGGTATTAGAAAAAAATTCTTCACCAAGAGTGGTGAAGCATTAGAACAGGCTGCCCAGGGAAGCGATGGAGTCTCCTGCTCTGGAGGTGTTAAAAAAAGAAAGCCCTGAAAGCCCTTTTGCTGTGGCTGGTGGAAACAAATCTATTCCCTGGAAGCTGCTTCTGGCCCAGGAGCTCAGTGCCTATGTGTGAGGCCTTCATAAACTCCACAGTGCGCAAGGCTGCAGACCCTGCTCTGAGCTACCAAACAGGCTTGGAAAGTGACTGTGGCTACACAAAAACTAGATGCTCTGTGGTTTTGCCAGCCTCACCTGCAGTGAAATGACAATAGACAGGGTAAAATAAGCACAGAAACTTTCCTTAAGTGTGATATCGCCGAGGTAACAAGTAGGCCCTGATTTTTCATGTCCTTGTTTCTGGAACTTTGGTGGCTGTAATCTGTTTGGCAAGCAATAAAAATAATTTGCTCCTAGTTTACATTTTGTTATCTTCCAGTTGCTTAATCAAGGCAGCAGCTAGTTCCTGTAATAAAGCAGCTCTTCACAGGCTGCTTTTTTCTTCAAAACACATTGAAGGCCCCAGTTCAATGTTTGAATATAGCTTAACTGTAGGTTGGGTCTCCTGTAGTTAAGGGAAAATTCAGGCAGTTGCCAAATTGCTTGAGGTCTAGGGGAGTGAATACAACTTAAATGGGAGAGAAAAATAACAGTTGGTAATAGCAATATTAACATGCTTGATATGTTTGTTTGATATGCTGGACAAGCAACCAGAATAGGCTGCTTCCTGCTTAATTTGAAGTTTGCTCTTTCTTTGACCATCATTGCTTGTTTATCACTGATCTCCCGGGGAGGCAGATGGGTTTGCTACCTTCCTGTGCTTGTGAAATATACTTGAAAAAGCCCTCCTATGTAGTTTCTGTAACAGGGAAAGAAAATTATATTCATATTTTATTCCTGCCAGGTACTTGCAGCAGTAGCTGTTGTTCAGGAGGTAAATTATTCCTTGTGTGTTGAAATTTAAACTCCCACCATTTTTTAATGTTTAGTGACACAGTACTCCTTTTGCAGCTGAGTAAATACATCTGTCCCAAGAAGGCTGACAGCTGAAACAGCTTTTGCTATGAAACACACCTTCACATCAGAACCCAGATGAGGGTTCCCCTTACTTCCTGTACATTCCCTCTTTTGAAATATAATGGAGGTTTGTGGAGTGCTGGACATTTACACCAGATTTTCTTGTGTGGGATGGCAGATTAGAATATCTCAAGACAATATATCTTCTTTTGTTGATGAGGTGGTGAAAGCCAAGAACAGCTTATCCTGAGTGCTTGGCTCTGGGTTCAGAGAAGTATCTTTGTGCAGGAAAGCTCATAAGCATTTGTATTATGCTGAGTACCATTTTGGTTCCATTTCAGTCAATGGAAGGAAAGGAAGCGTGTGCTTGAAGTTCAAGAAATGTGCCATGCTGGAATTTGCAAATTCCTGTTACAGAATATACGTGTCACTCTTCTCTTTATTTTTCTTCTGTTCTTGTTGTCATTTGGTCAATATATTGTGAAGTGACTTGTTTTATAAATATGTAATACTTCAAGATTTAGGTGCAGTCTTTGTGTTTTGCCATACTCATGGTTCTGCTAACAGCTACTATCCTGCCTCTTTTTGTATGACTTTTCTATCAGATTTCTTGTGTGGGTTAGTCATCTCTTAAACCGTCAGGCACACGTGGACAGGTGTGCCAGGGAGCTGGTCCAGGCAATACTGTTTGTGGCCTGCATGGAGTTCACATGCATTGTCGCTTGTGCCACGCAGAGACTGTCTTCACCCTCTGGTCTTGATACAAGAAATAATTACTATTACAAAAAGGGGAATGTTTTCTATTTAAGCTAAAGTAGAGTTAAATTTCATCTAGGTGACAGTGTTCTTTGAAAGTTAGACAGAATGTCCCTCTAATAGCATATTTTCTTTAAAACTGTGTTTTTCTAGACACTGTTCATTCCTTGAACATTATAACGTCTTCTGTGAAGTATGATCTGTGCTGAACAGATGTTTCTTCTTCTATAATCTTGTATGTTTGCTGCCTTTCCCCATCTCAAAGGCAAGGTCAAGCAGAGAGCTGGAGCTAGCTCCAAATTAGCAAGTTTGGACTGCTGCAAAATTTCATAACAACATTAAAACTAGTGCTTGAAAAGTAATAGAATTCTCGTAAGATTTCTGGGAAAATTTTATACGCATGCATGTAAGTGGGAAATACATTCTGTCCCCAGGTTTTGTCTCCTGGCACGCGATTGACGGAGATCACTCCTTCATGTTGTCCAGGCCTAATAAAGGATGCTTGCTTTCTAAAACTCCAAAACGAGTCTTGGAGAGTTTTCTTTGCCGGTATTTTCGGTATCTGTACGCGCATTGTCCTGTGTCCCGGGGCGCAGAGGGGCCCCGTCTGGGGCAAGCTCAGCACCCGAGCAGGGCATCTCACTCTCGTTGCGCAGAGCATCACCGTTCTGCTGGTCCCAGCGGGCTGCATTTGAGCTGTGGTGCCCGCACTGAAGTTCAGAGGCGTGACGCCGCCTCTCCCCCTCACCTTCCTCAGCAGGTAGTTAGTTCGGGGCTACCCCGGCGAGGAAAAGGCCGGCGCCCCGCGTCCCGGAGCTCTGATTGAATCCATCTGCTCGGCCGGGCGCAGGAAGCGCCGCTCGCTCTCCTCCTTCCTTCCTTTCTCCCCCGGCTCCGCGCGGAGTCCGGCACGCGTGTTCTTTTTTTTTTTTTTTAATATAAAAAAAAGAAGCGATATCCCTCCTCCGGAGCAGAGGGAAGAGGATTGTAGGGCTCGGGGGCAAGGGGATCGTTCTCCCCTCCTCGCCCTGCCCATCGGACCCGCCGCTCCTCCCGGCTGCTCCCTTTCCCCCTGCTCTCAGGACCCGCTCTGGGGGCGCAGGTTTCTTTGTTGGCCGCCGGGTGACTGGTTCCCATTAATCTCCCGCACCGGCCGCGCTCCTCTCCACTTCCTGCCTTCGCATACTTCTCTCTCCCTCGATCTCAGTCTCTTCCCTCCTCCCTTTCTTTCTCTCTCTCCCTCCTCCCAGCTTCTCCAAAAAAAAAAAAAAAAAACCAAAAACGAAGCCGCCGGGACGGGGGCTGCGGGCGTTTGGCGGCGGGAGCGCAGCCCGGCGGGTCTCGGTAAGGGCGAGCAGCGGCGGTCGCTCCTGGGGACCCGGGGAGCGGGGCTGGGGGGGGCTGTAGCCTCCCGGGATGCTCGGGGGCTTCTCGGGCCACGCGGCTGCTCGAATCCCGGGGCTGGAGCGCCCTGTGCCACCGCCGTGCCCCCCGGGACGCTCGCGTCCCGGGGGGCACGGCGGTGGCACAGGGCGAGGACAGAGGGGAGCCACCCGTGGAAAATCGGGGATCCCAAAGCAGAACTAGCTGAAGAGCTAAGGGTGATGCTCCAGCAGTTCACTCGGTGGGAAAATGAGATGTAGCGCTCTTGGCTTGGTACCAAGAATTTGCTGTACTGAGGAGCAGCGAGCGGGTCACCGCAGTCAGAGAGCCTTCTTAATGTTTATTTCAGCTTTGTCACTCAAATGTGCTTTGAATGTTAATAGCCAAGCTAAATGAAGCTGGGTTCATTGTATTATTGCATGGAGTACGTCAATAGTAGTGTTTGCTACACCCTTGTTTTACTGTTGCACTGACTTTTGGGAGTAGGTTTTCTATAACTTTTATTCTGAGTAAGCAGTCTATAACTTCAGTCAGACGTTGAAGAATTCAGTAAAACCCATCAAGAGTCATCAAAATTTGTGGAAGATCAAGAATGAAAGTGTTAGGTATAGTCTGATTTCTGATGATGTGGAGTAGGATGAATTGAAATGAGGTTGATTTGTCTTTGAGAATTCATAATGTTTTGTTGTTTTACTGTTGCACTAACTTTTGAGAGTAGGTTTTCTATAACTTTTATTCTGAGTAGGCAATCTATAACTTCAGCCAGAAGTTGAAGAATTTAGTAAAACCCATCAAGAGTCATCCAAATTTGTGGAAGAGTAAGAATGAAACTGTTAGGTATAGTCTGATTTCTGATGATGTGGAGTAGGATGAATTGAAAAAAGGTTGACTTGTCTTTGAGAATTTTTTTTGATTATTCATAATTAATATATAGTCAGTAGATGAAAATATTCCCTGTAGTGGAAGGGTCAGTCAACAGACCAAAAGTAAAAGAATTTTATATTTTTATATTATATGGTTAAGGTGAGATTTAGGATGTATGCTTAGGAATGTCAGAATTCAACTTCCCTTTCGATGATCAAGTTAAATAGGTGACATACTGGAAATCTGTTGCCAGGCTGAACAGTGAGAGTGAGATTTATGGCTGTGGTGATTACTTTCCCTCTTGCTTTAAGATTAGTATTTAAAGGAAAACTGCAACACATTTAAGCAATTTTGTTTAGTTTATATGATTTTTCTATCCAGTTACCTAAGAATACAGTGGAGCACCTTTTAAAGGTAACTGCAGTCTATACACCACTAAGAGCAACTAGTCTGTCAGAAACTACCATCTTGCTTCTGGAGTAGACCCAGTTATCTCTGCGAGTGTGGAGGAGTGGGGAGCAGGGCTTCTTGGGGAGGTGTGATAGGATGAGTGGTAGTGGGCCACAGCGACTGTCCTGCTCCTACAAGTACGTAGCATGTATTCTTCTCCCATATGCAGAAATAAGGCAGTCCTGCCAGCCTGGCTTTTTGTGTTCCCTTCAGGATGTTAAACCCTCCCAGCGAGCTTTCTTAGCGTAGTCACTGCC
Source organism: Clamator glandarius (assembly GCA_033459285.1). NCBI lineage: Eukaryota > Metazoa > Chordata > Aves > Cuculiformes > Cuculidae > Clamator > Clamator glandarius. The sequence continues at coordinate 1,089,696 of JAUNZM010000138.1, forward strand.
ATTCATGGTGCTGGGGAGGAGAGGTGCCTTCTGTTCTCTCCTACTTTAACAGCACGTTTGTGCTGTGGCTTCCAGAATTTGTTCCAAGGAGCTCAGACCAAGAGTTGCCATTTTCCTTTAAGCAAGTGACTTTTAACATATACTGTAGTTCTTCAAGGAGCATATGACCCCTTATTATTGGTGACCCTCTAAACCATTGTGTAATCTGTTGACTGTAACTTACCATGCCAACTTAGTCTCGGTTGGGAAGTCTTGCCAAGGACTTGATGGAATAGCATGATTTTATCCACTTTATTGTTTTCATTGTGTTTCATAAACATCTAAGACCCTCTGGGAAGAATCACTGGGGCGGCTGGGCCTCCTTTCTTTAATTGCTGGTTAAATAAATGTTGCCAGTTTTAAAAAAAATAAAGCGGTATGCAGGATCTCAGAATGCTTGGAACTGCTAAGCGCTCATGTTTAGGAAGCAGGACTATTTTTAGTGTAGGGGTTTTTAAAGAAATGATACTAGCCTCTTGTGAAGAGGTCAGTGAAGTGCGCTGAAGAGCCTGCTTTTAACTGGGGAGTAAAACCAAGTTTCCCACAGTTGAGTAAAGCTAAAGAACCGGATTTGTACTTCTCCTACTTAACTGAAGAGAGAGAGGATGAACTTTTTGTTAGTTTACAGTAGTGGGAGTGAGTAGGACTAAATTCTTATCATACAAAAAAGATATAAAATCTGGGTTTTGGTGAGATACTTAGCTTTCTGATTCCCTCCAGTGAGTGTCTGCAATGGAGTTGTAGGACTCAAAGGCATTTAACACTTTCTGAGCAGGGATGGGAACTAAGTATCCCTCATGGGCTGTTTGTGGGAGGTTACAACTGTCTTGAATGGATCCCTGGCTGCCATCCTCATCTATAGCGAAAAGAACTGGGGTAAAACTTAAAAATAAGAAAGAAGTGTGAATGCAGAAAACTTGTAGATATTTGGGATTGTTAAATAAATTATTCTGGATCCAGAGAAGACTTTCCTCAACTCAGATGAGAAAGATGAGGACAGACTTTTTCAGTAGAGCCTGTAGTGGTAGCAGAACTACACTTTATGATTACGGTGTTTTATGATGGGGGTGGTGAAACACTGGAATATGTTGCCCAGAGAGGTGGTACGTTCTCCATCCCTTTAAGCATTCAAGATCAAGTTGGGCACGGCTTTGAGCAACCTCATCTGGTTGAAGATGTCCCAAATTGCTGTAGGGAGGTTGGACTAGATAGCCTCTAAAGGTCCCTTCCAACCCAAACCATTCTGTGTTTCTATGATTCTGTAATCTACTTAGGAAACAGAAGTTCTTGCTTTTGATGCCTTGAGAGAATGTGGCTTGGGTCGAAGTTACCACTGTGTGCTAGACCCATCATGTCGTCAATGTAATGAGTAATCTAAGTATGGTTAATGTAACGCAGTTTCTTGCAGAGGAGAGGACCAAAATGTGGACTGATCAGACTTTTAAAATGGACCAGCTGATAGCTGAGTCAAGTTGAGTTCCAATCTGAACTTCATTGATGTCTTGTTTAACATAACTTTAGTTTAGATTAGAAGTTACTTCTTTCTTTCTTGCCCCCACCCCCTAGAGTCCAGAATGCCGTGTGGATTAGTTTTGTCTTTGTGCTGTAAAGTATGTGCAACTGTTGCTTCTCAGATTTTTTGGTCTGGAGTTGGGATTTAGTTGGCAGCACAGATTGAGGCAAGTTTGGGGAACTGCATGCAAATATTTACATTCTCAATTTGGCTTAGCCCTTGTGCTTGTAAACACTCATAGTTATATTGAACTCTGGTCAGGTTTTAAGTGGCTTTGTGAAGCCTTTCAGAGTCACACCCTACAAGACCTGAAATCCCCCCCTTTTGAGAAGACTTCTGGATATGTTTTTTTGAGTGTATATGAATCGTACATCAGCTGAGAGTTAGTACTCATTGCTTCTGCCCCCAGTCCAACTACAAAATCTTTTCCTGTATCTTTTCATGCAGAAATGCCTTATGCGGATGAGACGTATCAAGTTAAATGTCATGAAAGAGAAATCCTGCCCACCTATGAGGTGCTGTGCAGACTCCAGAAATCCTGGCCTCCTGTGCTGTTCTAGAGCTATTCCCTGGTAGAGAGAGACTGTGGTAAAGATCCTTCTCGCTCAGTAGCTACCGTTTTCCTGGTCTTTGCTGTTTGGATTTGAAGAAATGAAGTTCAAGAACTAATTAGAATGCTAGGGATGTTTACTCATGGAGAATCAGATTTAAGTACTCTTTTCATTCATATAGGCTTTGAAATGCCGTCAGATCTTATTAGAAACTTTTATTCATACGTACTGAGCCAAAAGGGTTTTTTTTCTGTATGAGCAATTGGAACATTCTTAAGTCCACTTTACCGCAAACTGTAGAGATAGGGATCAGCTAGTACATTAATATTTCATGGCCAAACCACGCTCTTGTTTGGGTCTGCCTTCCTGTTTGGGTCTGCGGCAGTTTACTGGAGTTTGAAATTAGGTATGTTAGTTTAGTTCATACTCACTATTTCAAGTCTGTAACTTTGTATGCTTAGCCAACCTAGTTTGGAAGAAGACTACATTAGCTTGATCCACAATGAACATATTTAGTGTAACCTAACTTTGTTCTCTGTCTGGAGTGCATACCCAGATATTTAGAACTGTTCAAGTAAATGAATGCTATAATTCATATAGCCAGTGCTTTTGATACATTCTGCTGTAAGCTTCTGACTTTGGAGAAACATTTGTTAAGGTGAAGAATACAGGAAAAGAGCAAATGTTAATTTTTAATGCCACCTTTCCCTGTTCTTTGAAGATATGTTTGTTTGAGCTGTATCTGTCTGCTGAAAACCCATCAGCTGCTGCAGTGTAGCTGACTGAGCCTTCAGTGAATTTTTGCCAATGGAGAAATCCTTAAGGGTATACTGAAAGCACAGTGGGGTTTTTGTCAGAAATGCACCCTGTATGTGTTTGCACACACAAGAACGGGATGTTATTTCAGTGTAAGTATATCTGTCTCCTAATTTCTCTATAAAATGAAGATGTACAAATGCTTGATGTACGAACGTTTAGTGTTAGCACTGGTGCCAACACAGGAAACCGGGTCTTTGAGTTGAAACATTTAACTTTTTTCCCCAACTCTCACATTATTAAAAACACTCATTGTGTAAAGTTTTAATACTATTATTCACTTCATTGTTTTGATAGGGTCATCACACTGAATTAATGGTTTGCATTTTTTCCCCCTTAAGAAAAAGATTAGTTGTCTTCCTGGGACATCCAGTCACAATCAAAGGACAGATGCTAAGTGGCTAGCATTGTGCAGAGCACCCTGCTCAGCTTGCTATTCCAAATATTAGGGCATAGACCAAAGTACTTCAGCTGAGCTGCCCTGGAAAATCTCGCAACCCTTCAGCGGGGAGCAGATGTTCCAGAGGCAGACTCTTTGTTGTTATGAGAAGTCCTTCAGGTCAGGAGATGGATCTGTCTCTTGACATTTTTGCTTTCAACATTTTTACTTTTCTGAGGGAGTGCAAATAGTTTTTGCAAGGCAGGATGGAATGAATGAGAAACTCTAATAATGATTTTGATCCTTTGTCCTGGTGGAAACTCTTATCACTCAAGGTCACTGGAAAGGGAAATATATTTGGCCTGAACTCATGTTACTTTCTGCCTGGGCACAGTGTGGTAAATAAAAATGAGGCGTATTGACTCGCTGTGTGTGAAAATGCTTCTCGTTTGTGCTACAGGATTGTAATGATTGGAATTTCCAGTTTGCCTCATCTCTTAATGTGGGCTCTAGGCTCACAAGATCCTGTTAGCCAGCGTGGTTCCAATGAGCTTCATTAACTGGGAATATTGTTTTGAATCTTTGGCAGACCAGGAAAGTGCAAAAGCTTACCAAATCTTCCGTGTGGTAGCAGGCTCTGATGGTTTCCATTGCTAAATTGCAAATTGGGCAGCAGTTTTATGCCACAGCCTGTGTTTTAGTGTGTGCTGTATCCCTGCTGTGTGACACTTATGGCTCCTCCTAAGCTTTAATGGCACAAACTCGATTGCCCGGTGTTGGTGTTAACAGACGTCAGGATATCTTCTAAGCCCTCTTCCCTGCTTTCACAGGTGTCGTGCTTTAGTTCTGCCCTCCCTAGTGCCAGGTATTGGTGCTGAGGGGTTTCCTGCTGATTGGCTTATTGCTTTATTATCCTCTGGACCAACACCTTGAGTGGGGCCTTCTGAGGTTTTTGCTGTTATAGTTGCAGAGCAGCCTGCAGAGGTATTGGTCTTTCTCTAGAGAAGTCCTGAGGCCTGGGAAACAAGGGAGGATGTTGCTGGGTGGTACAGATGCCTTCTCATCCCATGCCAAGGTGAGCTGGGGATAATTTTCGTTGGCCTGCCTTGCTTTTCCTGTGGTTACATAACTTGGACAACACAGGTGGCTCCCTAGAAAAATAAAGAGAGGTAATGGCTGTCAGACCCCTGCTGTTTTATGTGCTAGTAAAGCTTCATCTAACCCTCTCTTCTTTGGGAAAACTTGGTGTTATGTTCCAGGGAAACATTTGTTGTTCTTTTTTCTTTGACTTTTCTTAGTGTGTTTCTTATCTTCTTTCTCTTGGACATCCATCTGAAAGCACTCCAAACCCAGCAGCTGGGCTTTAGCTGTGTGCATTCTATCATTTAGTTGTGCTGCTGTGTGTGGGCTGCATGTAAGATCTAGATTTTGTGGGTACCACATTAACTGTAGCTTGGGATTCATTAGGCTCTGTGAAGGGCATAAGTGGTGAAAGAGAGACTTCATTTGCCTGTGAGCTTCTTGTCAGTCATGGACACTCCCGCATAGCAGCTATCTGAGCTCTAAGAAGTCAGCTGGTGACATTCTTCTGCCTGGCCATTTTTTTCTGGTGTTCAGATTTGTATTCAGCAAAATGCTAAGCAGGATGTTGGATTGTGCTTTAAAATAAGGATCATGTAAAATTTGTTAGAGGTTCAGCTTTAGTTCTGGCTCTGTTTGCCACTGAGTTCTCTCCCTGCAAGACTGTTATCTCTGGGCTGGAGAAACTAACAGAGACGTTGATGAATGTGCAGCTAAGGTGATGTCTCCCAAATGAAACAGTAAGAGAGCCGTGAGGTTTGCAGTGATAAGCTCATGCTGCAGAGAGAGAATAACAATGGAGGGTAAAAAGTTATGAGAAAAACACTGCTTGTTTATCTATCCACCTCCATGAGATTGCTCCAGGTGGGTGAACACTGCAGGATATATTGCTGAAGGGAAATGATTGTCTTATCTGTTCAACTGGGGGACCATTGTATAGTGTGATATTTCTGGCAACAGAAAAAATGAAGAGGTTAATTCCTAGTATGAAAGCACAGCCTATAAGAAAGATGAGAGAATTTACTTTCTGCCCTGGGTGAAACTGTCTTCTCTTTTGAAGATTAATGGTTCAAGTGATTATCATTACTTTTAGCAGAGAGTGAAATTATGCACAGAGAGTATGAGATGAACCAGACTGTAGTTTTTGGCATACTAGTATTAACCCAATACTGCTGTGAACGGGCTGATGTGATAGAGGAAAGTGCAGCCTATTCTTGAGTTTGGAGAGATAGTAGAGCTTTTTGCCTTGTAGAAATGTATGTGAGCTACTGCTCTGGACACAGAGTAAGAAAGTTCAGTGACATAGTCATGTGAGAAATTAAAATATGTAATGAATTTTGAGGGACATGCATATTCACGAGCCTATGGATTATGGATAAAACAGCAGGAATCCAGCTCTGGACTCAGGATATATTAACGCTTTGTCTTTGACCAGAACTTCCTTTTCCTTTTGCCCCGTGCTTTGCAGTAGCACAGGCTGGCAACCACATCTACTTGTCCAGCCCAGACAGAGATGTAGTCAGAAGGTTAGCTGGGGTGGTGACTACATGAAGCAGCATGATTTGGACCAGATGAATTGTCCCAGCATATAGGCGGTGTCTATTCAACTCTTCCTCACCTAGTGCTGGATTTCTGGCTGTGACTTTTCAAATTGTTTCTGAATCCAGCTCTCTCTTGCCCGCTCCCCCTGCCCCAACTTAGGCAAAGACTAAAAGGCAAGTATATGTCAGCTATTTTGAAATAATTTTGTTTTTGTGGAGGCTTAACTTCACACTACGTGTTGGATGGTCAGTGGGAGACTTTTTGATCCAAGACTTATTGAAATGAATTATTATTTTTCCATACACAACAAAGGGACTTACCTTTGTAACTTCTGAAAACTGAATGCAGGAGTCCTACACCTGGGGCTAGTGGAGATCTGCCATTCTTGTCTCAAGGCATATAGTGGATTTTAAAAATCTGGATGATGAGGGTTTCTGATGCAAATTAGGATTGGTGGTTTCTGGAGTAGGGCAAATGATAAACCCTAGAAGGCTCATTCAGACACATAATTTAAAATGGCAGAAAGATGATGAGATGATGCATCAGTGTAGCATCTTTCATTTATAAATCTAAAAGCATTCAAACTGTGAATGAATGAAAGACTGTTTAATTTTTAGTTGAGGGGAAGTATCGATACAGATGGAAAGGTTCACAGAGGTAATCCTGGGAACAGATAAAATCTTTTACTCCATTTTCATTTAAGTTTTAGGAAAATCGGAGATATATTTTGAGGCAAAATATTTTCCTTTATCTTGAGCTGGAAATAAATATCCAGAGTAGTGCTTTTGAGATAACAATATTATTGCTGCCCTTCAGTGCTTCAAAAGGCTTTTTTTTTTTTTTCCAGCTAGAAGGTGATTTCAATTGAAGTTTCTTAATTTCAAAATTTGTATAATTAGGTGTCAAGATGAGCGGGTTAGTTTAGGCATCTTATACCATGTTTCTTTACTTAATCTCAAATATTTTTAACGGACTAGTGTGTATATTGAGGTATGAAGTTACCAGCCCCCCCCCCCCTTTATTATAAACCTATGCTGAGAGGCAAAGATGCACTCTTAGATATCAATGCGCAGCCCAGGCTTTCATCTTATGTAGAGTATATTTATCATAACTATTCAAAAGATAGCAATTTATCCATATAATTTCACAAATATTCCAACAGCATGTTCTGTATGCTTTCTAAATTAGCTGTAAATTCCTTTTTATTGATAGAAACAGAGGCTAGCTTTGATACACAATTTAGCACTGCAGATGTTTTGGTTACCCCCAAACTTCATTTTGACCAGAGAGTGGAGGAGACAAAAGACCCTTTCTGCCTTCACAATTTCCTATCTTTATTCATGGGTTCTCAGCTGTCTACAAAGCCTTAACCAGGCTATATTGAAATAAAATAAAGAATGTTCTGGCTTTTTGTGCAACCCTGCTGAGATTTTCCAAGTCATTTTTGAGAATTAGATGCTCATTTTCCATTAAAGTCAGTTTGAACCAGATACAAAAATCCTTAGTGTGGCTTTGGCCTAATTGTTTAACAATAAAGTATCCACATGTTCTTAGAGGGAACTCGGACTCTTCACATTGAAAATGTGATTAAGTATTGCAAGCAAAAGCCGGAAAATTATTGTTTCAATGTCTTCCTTGTATTAAAGGTACTTCTGCATGTCTGCATATATCTCTACTGAATGGGAAAAGTGCCACTTAAAACAATTTTACTCCAAAATATTGCATTACTTTTGTTCTCAGGCTGGGAAGAAAACAACTTTGCTCCGTAATGCGAGTGGTTTTATACTCTTATCCCTTTGATTTTTATCCACTCTGGGAATAATCACCCATAAAGAGGAGCGTGTTCATCTTTCTCCAAAAGAGAATAATTTCTTTTTCAGAGGCATCTGCTGTTAATCACAAAGTCTACAGAAAGACATAAATCCAGGTAAAGAGATAGTAGCTTGCAAATCTCTTGTCCTGTTCCCTGCTTCGTTGTTTACTCTCGGATCCTCTAAGGCATTCCATTACATACAGCCTCAGTTTCTCTGCGCATTTGTAAAGGAGTAACTAATATCTCTCCACGTATTCCTGAGATCTGCATATTAAATAAGCAAAAATCTACTAGATGTTTGTGTTAAGGTATTTGCTATGATATATGCCTTTGCAGTTTGTTGCATTTCTTTCCTAACCTGGAAAAGATGTGATGGGCTGAAATTGCGCTCTGAAGGCTGATGGCAGTTTTGGTGTAAAGTTTCAGTGAGCAGAAGATTGAGCCTGAAAAGGGCATGTGACTTAGGGAGCTCTGAACTTATGAAGTACCTCTTGTTTGCCCTGCACTGACACCTCTAGCCAAGCAAAGAAAAGATGTCAACACTGGAAGGAGCTGCAGCTATGCTTCTTTGCCAAATATGAGGTGAAGCCCTGAAGGGAAGGAATAGCAATGATGTATGACCTAGCAAAGAGTATTCAAGGTTACTCCCTTGAAGTAGTTGGACCATCCAAGGCACCTGAAAATTCACTAGCTGCCAGCTGGGCATTCTTGTTAGAGGCTCAAAGCATACAGGTTTTATAGCCTTATTAAAGCAGACTGTGCAAGGGCTCTGTTATTTTTTTTGTGATGAGGTAGACGTTCTGACTTTTCTTTTTCCCCTTTGCATTTCACATTATCTGGTAATCATAGCATCCATCAGGTTACACTTCGATTTCAATGAAATAGTACAAATATGTTTACAGTTAAGCATGCTATATAAATACCTTATTTTACTGCTTTATTAAACGTGTAACAAATCTGTTTAACAGCCACCTAATAAGAAATGGTGTATAGGTCTCTCTTGCACATTTACTGGGCTCTGAAGTTTTCAGGTTGAGGTTAAATTGGGTTTTAGATAACACTTTCTCTGAAAAACCTTTCCAATAACCTTATTTCTTTCTCAATCCCCTGGATTCTGTAGGAAACCTGTTACATTTTTATGTATGCCGCCTGCTCGAATTGCTAGGGCAACCTCAGTTCCCTGAAGCAAATCTCGCTGCAACTTTTCTGAAATACATTTTTACACAGTGTAAATGGATTGCACTTCAGTCAGTTTTTTTTTTTTTTTTTTTTGAGCTGTGTGGATAAAATCCAGAAGGAAGAGTATAAGCAGGTAACAAGAGCCTTATTTACATCCTCAACTGTGCTTTGGTTTCCACAGCATCTTTTTACTTGTGCTTGGTACCACAGCTGTAAGTTTTTTCTCCTGTCCCCCTGTTGTGGAAGGGATGCAGACTGGCTAAGTGAGCTGCATTCTTTTCCTCTCCCAGTGATTGCTCTGGTCCTTTTCTACATCATGTAGACATCTCCATGGAGTCTGGACCAGGAGCGGATCTTTCATGACAGCACTTTATTGTATTTACCAAGAGTTTCTTTCAGTATCATACTAGATTTGTTGCTGCTCTGGAAACTCCTTTCCTTGTAAGCTAATGATGGGAGATGGTTTAAACCATCTGGCTGGCTGGGTGGCAGTTTCTGACTCTGATGGGGAAAGAAGGAATACTAGAGGGACAAAGCGGTTTCAACTCATGTATTGTGAGACCGAATGGAGGTGATTTTTAGTATACTTGCCACTTGTTTTCCTCAGAGCTATTCTGTGGCCTGAGGGAGTAATTTCTGCAAAGTCTCTTGGTTTAGGCAGTTTGTGACCTGCCCTCTGGCCCCACAGCTGCTCTGTCCTCAGGCGGTTTGGGAATGTCTTTATATGGGCCAAATGCCAATTGCATACTTGGGACTGAAACCCCATGTGGTTTTTTTGAGCTAGAAGAAAAAAATACTGAAAAAATGTCTGTCTTTTATACTTCATAAAGGGTGTTGTTCAAAATACGGGAAATAGACATTTAAACCTTGAACTATGTGCAAACAGCACAATAGCGTGTTTCTTATAAGTGAAGTAATGGGGAAAAAATTCCCAACAAGGTGAAAATGAAGTTAGGTCTCCTTAGTGGATTTGTTTCCCATTTGGAAACCTGATCCATAGACTGTTTTCTCTAGTATGTTTAGTAACAACAGTAAATAAGTTTTTTTCATTGCTGATACTTAACAAGATGAGTGTTATGTATCCTTCTCTAAGGCTGAGTGATGCCCAGTTGTTGTCTACTTAGGAGCACAGTTTTAGGAAAACAAATACCTTTAATACATTGGTTTTCTACTACATTTGTCTAGAAAGCAGCTCCTAGGGGGATCACTGCACTGTGGGGCACATGCTCTTGGTTGGAATTTGTGATGACCACCTACAGTGCTTTTCCTTACTGTCAGGATGAATCTCAAGTCATTTCTGCAGTGATATTTGAAAGACTGATTAAGAAAAGTAGCCTGCATCCCTCTCCCGTGTTTCTCAAGTATTTCTTATTCCACTGAATGTAAAAGGGTAAAAACAAATCCCAGTATTATAAATTTGTCAACAGGATTGGAAGCAGTGTACAATCTGCCTTTGAATTAGGAGTAGTGGGTTTGGCAAAGCAAGGCATGTGATGCACAACTAGTTTTTGCAAGGTCCTTTAAGACTTTCTGTCTAAATAGTTTCTCATGAGCGAAACAGTACTGGGAAAGGCTCACTATGTGGGAGCATATCCCAGGAGCATGTTTGGTTCTGTGATTCAGTGCATGGCATTTGTCCCCTGAGCAGAGAAGACGTGTATCAGTGGTTCAGCAAGGAGCTGAGGGCACAGTCCTCTTGGAGACAGTGGTTTTCAAGTGAGATGTGGATCAGGTGCTAGACTTTAACTTAAGTCCTCAGGCAGACAGGGACAAATATTATTGCATCTCTTAGATTTAAACAATCATTCTAGGCACTCTATGCTCACAAGAATGTAATAATGATTGCCCTGCAACATTAAAGTGTCATCTAAAGATAACACAAGCCCAGCCCATCAACACAATTAAACTATCAAAACCAGTACAGATTGAGTTAGCCAGTAAATCAAACCATGAAAAAGCCTCCTTTTTACCCTTACCAACCCCTACAGAGACTAGTTTCTTTTGAATCTTCCTTGGAAGATTACCAAATTTGGAAACATGGGATATTTCTGACCAATTTGGCATCCAGCATGGGACGCTATTTAAATTCTGCTTTGGTTAACTGCACTTTTGCTTCCACAAACTTCCTCCATTGCTCTAAATGGATATAATTATACTTTTTCCTTTCTGCTCTCTAAACTTCTGTGGCTCTGTACTGTTAAATGAGTATTATGCTTTGCTCCAGACACAGATGTATTTCAACTGTGTGAGTGCCCACTTTTTGCTATTTATGTTTCAAAGGTGTTGCAAGGTTATTAATTGTTAAATGCTTTGAAATTCTTCCTTGAGGAATATCATACGACTTCAAGCAGTGTTTCAGTTAATGAAGGCAAAAAGGTGTTTCTTGTATTTGTTTTGAAGTCTTCAGGTCCTACTTCTGCAGGTGATAATACTTGTCTCCACTACAGTGCTTTTCATTGCAGTTCTCTGAAGTGCATTGCAAAGCTGATTTGAGCCCTTGCTAAAGCTGATTGAAAATTTTGGGTTAAATGAAGGAGGATGCTTCTAGAACCTATGCTAAAGCACATGGAAGACTGGAAGGTGGTTCGAGACAGCCTGCATGGCTTCACCATGGGCAAGTCCTATCTGACCAACCTAGTGACTTTCTGTGATGGGGTGACCACATCAGTGGACACAGGAAAAGCAATGGATGTAATCTGTCTGGACTTCTGTAAAGTTTTTGACGCATTTCCCTACAACATCCTTCTCTCTAAATTGAAGAGATATGGATTTCATGGGTGGTCTGTTTGGTGGATAAAGAATTGGTTGAATTATTGCATTCAGAGAGTAGTGGTCATTGGCTCAAAGTCCAGATGTAGATCTGTGACAAGTGGTGTCCTTCAAGGTTCTGTACTGGAACCAGTGCAGTTTAATATTTTCATTGATGATAGAAAGATCAAGTGCACCCTCAGCAAGTTTGCAGATGACACCAAGATGAGTGGTGCAGTTGTCACACCAGAAGGATGGGATGCCATCCAGAGAGACCTGAACAAGCTGGAGAAGTGGGCCTGGATGAACCTCATGAGGTTCAACAAGGCTTAGTGCAAGGTCCTACACCTGGGTCAGGGCAATCCATGGTTTCAGTACAGGATGGGGGATGACATAATTCAGAGCAGCCCTACAGAGAAGGACTTGAGGGTGCTGATTGATGAGAAGCTCGACGTGAGCTGACAATGTGTGCTTGCAGGTCAGAAGGCTGACTGCAGTCTGGGCTGGATCAAAAGAAGCATGGCTAGCAGGTTGTGGGAGGTGATTCTCCCCCTCTACGCTGCTCTTGTGAGACCCCACCTGGAGTATTGTGTCCGGTTCTGGAATTCCCAGCATAAGAAGGATACAGAACTGTTGTAGCCCTCCTCTGGACTGATTCCAAAGATGATCAGAGGCCTGGAGCACCTCCCATATGAAGACAGGCTGAGTGAGTTGGGCTTGTTCAGCCTGGAGAAGAGAAGGCTCTGATGAGAACTTATAGTGACCTTCCAGTACCTGGAGGGGTACAAAAAGGCTGGGCAGGGAGTTTTTAAAAGGGTGTGTTGTGATAGGATGAGAGGGAATGGCCTTAAATTGCAAGGGGAAAGATTTAGACTAGACATTAGGAAGAAGTTATTCGCGATAAGGGCTGTGAGGCCCTCACATCGGTTGCCCAGAGAAGTTATGGATGCCTCATCCCTGGAAGTGTTCAAGGCCAGTTGGATGGGGCTTTGAGCAGCTTGATCTAGTGGGAGGTGTCCCTGCCCATGGCAGGGGTGTTCAAACTGGATGATCTTCCAACCCAAACCATTCTACGATTCTGTGATGATTAAAATATGCTATTTCAATGATGCCAAACACTTTGTGGAATTAAGTTGAAGCTAAGAGAGCTTCCTAAGGAGCTAGAGTGGGCTAGAGGCCTAACCAAAACTGAAACAAACCCAGTAACAGTTTTTTAATAGGAAAATGGATGCATCAGAACAATTTTCTTATTGTACAACATGAGTGTTGAGTTTGGGTTTTTTTCCTTATTCAACCATTATATAAAAGCAAAGAATGAAACTGTGAATATTGTAATGTCTTTAAATGACTTTAGCCAGTATTTTCATTTTGTAGATTAAGAAATCAAAGCAAAGGAAAATAAAATTACTTGCACAACTGGAGTTGCCTAATAAGACAAAGGTGGAGCTGAGGTTTTCAGTCCTCTAGCTACAGAGCTCTGTCTCTGTTACTTCACCACAGTACAACAAAGTACTTTCTTTACCACTTTTACATAAGTTCTGTTATTTTCTTCCAGAAATTAAACTTACAGTTTCAAGCAAATCAAAATATGTAGATAAATAATGACAGTGAATTTCTCCTGGTCAAACAATGGGAAGATAGGTCTACCTTTAGCTTTAAATGCTTACACTGTAAATGAGAACAAAGCATTAACTGTTTAATTGCTGATATATTGCAACAGACTTTATCAGATTATAATAGGAGTTTGGGAGCAAAGGTGGAACTGGAATTAATTGTCCCAGCCAAGTAATGCTGTGTTGCCCCACTTTATCTGCGTTCTAAAAGACAGCGTTTAATCTGCAGTGCTTTACTGTTTATGAAGCGAGAACAAGGTACTGCCTTCAAGCCAGAAAAGGTTTTCCTCTAACAAATGGCAGAGATTCAATGCCCCATTTATTGTCTTGACATTTTGTTATAGCATTCCAGTTTGCAGAGCTGTCTCCGGAGGTTTCTAAAGTATGCATGAATAAGAGAAAGAAACTCATTCCCATTTTCTTTTAGGAATGTTGGTGATTTTAGCTTTGAGACAGGCCCGGCTGTCTCTCCAAACCCATCTTTCATTCCTGTTGGTGGGAACTGCAGTGGCTGAGTGTCCTCCTATCTCACCTTCTGCTTTTCCTTGCATTTTGTCTTTATACCTTCATTACTTATGCCATGCTGTTCACTAACGAGTCCTTGGTCTCCATGGATGTCTGTTCCATTGGCTCACTTTTATTACCTTTACTCATATTCCAGTGTTGTCTTACAAGCACCAGTGAGTGATTGAAGCCAGGTTTCTTGATCTTCCTGTGTGGATAAACTGTGTGTGTAAGCCATAAAAAAGGTCTCTATTTGATTGGAAAAGGCAGATATAAGAAGTGGACAGGATGAGGAGAAATACATGTTAGGTTTCATCCATTATTGGTAGTGTACTAAAAAGTAGTCAAATATGTCATCCTCTAACAATTCTCAGAGTTTGTGGGGTAACTGGCTCTAAGCTGGTTTATGCAGCTTTGGTCTTGAAAAATTATGTATGGGAATCTTCATCACATATGGGAGAGAAGTTATGTTTACATCCCAGAAAATAAATGAGATGCTAACTTGAATAGCTTTACAGTGTGGAACGTCTCTTTTTCCTTCATTGCTTTACATAGTTAAGTGCTTCCCCTTCTCCATGTCCTCATGCCCAAAGAATGCAGACAAATAGCTGAAAAAGGTTCGTCTCTCGTTCTGTTAGGTCATTAAGGTTCTTGGCCAAAAAATATCCCTGACCTCCCTGGTCAGAGGAAGCCGCATCAACAGCAGTAGATTTAAGGAGATTATAGCTGGTATATCTCAGTTGTTGGGTATGAGGCCCAAGGGTGCCTAAGGGGATACAGCAAAACTTGCTGTAATTCTTGCTGTCATTGTTCTCATCCTTAAGCACGTGTCCAGTGAGAACCTTAATGCTTCATTTTGTGTGAGGATAATGCCTGCAGAAGATAGAGAGGCATTCTTCTTGTGTCTGTGTTTTTGTAAAACTTTGGGAAACTGCCCGTCAAAATCCTGAGAATGGAGGGTTCAGCTCTTTGAAGGAAATGGGCATCAGTTATGAAAGCGTGTAATTGATGCTGAACTGATTGTATCACAAGATTTTGCCTTTCAAATTTCATGGCAAACTACTTTGAACAAATCCATGCATGTGGATAGTGAAGCATTTTAATTTTTCTGTTGGCAAGCCATTGGCATAGCTTTCTGCTATATGGCTAATGCCTTCAGCAAATTTTTCCTGAACTGGAGCTGCCCTGTGACCTTGCAGCACAAATAAACCTTTGACAGGTGTGATCTGAGAGGCAGTTTATGACAGGCATTCAAAATCCTGTCAATCTGGCACCTGAAAACCTAATGCTTGATCAAAGAGAAGCATCAAGAGCCAAATCCCAGCATCTGAGGTTTCAGCCTGCAAAATGGAATTCTGCAGGAAGCAAAAGGAAAATCTTGTACAGTATTCTATATTCTGCCTGCGTTACAGCAGGCTGCTTCTATATTTCTGAATATAATCAAATACCCTAGATTCCATAAATTGTTTGCAAAGAGATCGATAAGAAAACAGTGGTGGCGTATGCCATATCTCTGTCTTCCTCATGCTGAATGCTCCTGGTCCTTCACTCTTCTCACTGATCTTTTGGAGTTCTCTCTGCATTGTAGCTCACTGGGGTCCGCCCAAGTCATGCTTTTAACGTTTAGGACCCAAAACTTCTAACATTGGATTTGATGGCAAGAGGGCTCAGGGGAATATCTTTTGTGTTCTTAAAAATTCTTCTGTTTCTGTTTTCTTGTTTGTGGCACTCCCCCTTATATACAGACCTCTTCCAAACTACTGGTTTACTTATAATTTCCCCTGCCCCCTCTTTGTATTTTAAGTAATCTTTCTTGCTTTTGGCTTCATGCTCCTCTGAGAATGCTTTTATTCTGTCTTCAGTTGCCTCATTCACCTGCCTTTGCTTTTAGTGTTATTTGTACTGTGTTGGATTTATTTTTTTTTGAGACTGTCAAGAAATTATTTGAATCTTATTGCTTCATTAGAAAAGCTCACAGTAAAGCACTTGATCCTTTTTCCATATGGAAGGTAGAATACACTGACTGTGTATACACTGAGCCCTCAGTAGAGATTCTTCTGACACTGGGAATCCTTTTTACTTGTCTCTCTGAGCAGCCTGAGAACAGTAATCGAAGAACATGTATCCTAAGCAGAGGTACAGACTAGGAGAAGCCTAGCTGGAAAGCTGCCAGGAGGAGAAGGACCTGGGGGTGTTGGTTGACAGCCGACTGAACAGAAGCCAGCAGTGTGCCCAGGTGGCCAAGAAGGCCAATGGCATCTTGACTTGTATCAGAAACGGCGTGAGCAGCAGGTCCAGGGAGGTTATTCTCCCCCTGTACTCGGCACTGGTGAGACCGCACCTCGAGTACTGTGTTCAGTTCTGGGCCCCTCACCACAAGAGGGATGTTGTGGCTCTGGAGCGAGTCCAGGGAAGGGCAATGAAGCTGGTGAAGGGGCTGGAGAACAAATCTTATGAGGATTGACTGAGAGAGCTGGGTTTTTTTTAGCCTGGAGAAGAGGAGGCTGAGGGGAGACCTTATTACTCTCTACAACTACCTGAGGGGAGGTTGTAGAGAGGAGGGTGCTGGCCTCTTCTCCCAAGTGACAGGGGACAGGACGAGAGGGAATGACCTCAAGCTCCGCCAGGGGAGATTTAGGCTTGAGATTAGGAAAAAGTTCTTCACGGAGAGGGTGGTTAGGCATTGGAACGGTCTGCCAAGGGAGGTGGTTGAGTCACCGTCCCTGGAGGTGTTTAAGGTTAGGGTAGATGAGGTGCTTAGGAGCATGATTTAGGGATTGGTGGGAATGGTTGGACTCGACGATCCAGTGGGTCTCTTCCAACCTGGTTATTCTGTTTGTGATTCTGTGTATGTAAATACAAATCAATGTGCAACTCACATCTGTTAATTGAGAGGATAGTGCTTTACCCTTTCTGATAAAGAACCCATATGGGGAGAGTTGACATAATCTTCCTCTAATGGCTAATACCGTATTAGTTTTAGATAAAGTCTGTTTTCTTTGTTATTGTTGTTTCTAGTCCCAGCCTTTCCTGTGTTGTGATCCTTTCTGTGAGCAGGAAATTTTATGTCTCTGTAATGCAGTATTTACGTTCAAAGGAAGATGTTAGCTTGCAAAAATGCCTTTCCTGTTCACTATATCTGAGTTTGTAATCAGGGATATTTTGAAAAATAGCATTCTCCACTGTCTCTGCCCACTTGAGTGGGAAAGGATACGCTGAGTTAGCAGAAGCCAGAGTCTCCTCTGTGCTTCTCATATAGGCACAGGGGGTCAGGGAAGGGCATTGTGCATCTTTACCAGAGCAGATGTTCCAGCTAGTCCTTGTAATAATAGTTTGCATATGCGTTAAACTGTAAACTCCTCTGCTGTCTTATGGTTGCCTGCTGAGTAATGGGGACTACTCCTCTCTGGAGACTTTTACTAGTGCAAGATAGGCATATTCTGCCCTGCAGCATCTTTCACTTAAAGCTTAACAAGCATTGCTTCCATCTGGCAAGATAAAATAAGGCTTTTCATTAAGGCAGCCTCCTTGTGTTCTGCCTTCTGTCCTGCACTGTTTTGAGGTATGGTTGGGAAGATTGCCAAAGAACCCATAGAAGTGTCCTTGGGTGGCGGCACTGGTGAACTTTATTTGTTGAACCAAATACAATGAAGTGAAAAGCACACTGTTGCATTTGTGTTTTCATGGCATCCTGCTGTCATACTCTTTGTATGGTAATTACATTTATGCATACCAAAGAGAAGGACATTTCTGTGTTAATGAAGGGTTTGAGTGAATATGTGTTTTGGAAAAGGGGAGAAAAAGTGTTTTCCCTGAATCTGTTTCTTTAGAACCAGTTGACACTCTGCTTACACACTAAAGGAGCATAAAAATAAACCTGGTTCAGTGTATGTTTTTGTTTTTGAATGTTAAATAGAGCTGCTGAGAAGTCCAGGTGCGGAATCTGTTTAGATGAAAGAGCTGGAGAGGGAGAGGTGTAAATTACTGACCCAAGCATCTCACCCCCTAGCTGGCCTTTCCACTCTAATGTCAGCTCAATCACTGGCTTCATTGGCATGTTGCAGATTGCCGGGGACGGGTATTGCCAGTCAACACAAGCTCAGCAAATGGTGTTGTTCTCCTCCAGTTTTCTCGTGTTGGGTGTTGGATATACAGTGCTCACGAGCTGTCCTGGCAGGAATGACTCAGGGTGTGGTGATATCAAGTTCCTGCTGTGGGGAGGTTACCTGCCTGCCCCATAGCAGTGCAGTGGTGCCTCAGATGTCAACAGCCCTCAAAGGGTCCTCTTGGGCAGTGAGAGCCAATACTATTGGGAAGTGGATGCATCTCTTTTAAATGTTGCAGCAGGTTAACCTTTTGATCTAGTGGTTCTGTTTGTTGGGAAGCTGTTCCAGGACTTTGCTAGCTGAGTGGTTAGAAACGTTTTTCTAATTTCCAGCATAGGATTATTTGTGGCCAGTTTGTCTAAGTTGTTCTCAAGTCAATGAGAAGAAAATGAACACTGAGCGTGGTGAATTAGGTCTGTCTTGGGAGCTTATGAAAGAAGATTGCTGAGCACATCACAGTGTTGATCTCACAGCATTAGCCTTGTTGACTCTACACTTACCTGAAAATATTCAGTGTAGTGCTCGTGTCCTTTTAAATGAAGGAATGTGGGTCTAGTCTCAAGCTTTGAGAAGCCCGTGGAAAGGCCCACATTGACTACGGTGATCTTAAGAATTAAGCCTTACAAGGTCTGCATAGAGCTGGTGCCAGATGCATCTCCCACCCATGGGGCAGGCAGTGAACACGTGTTCAAAGGGAGCTGTACAACCAAGGAGAAATATGCATAGTGCCTCAACAATGTACTTTCATGCAGCAGCCATCTGTACTGTGGAGTCTCTCCAGAGAAGGGAACATCAGACATGGCTTTGTCCCCCAGGATTATGAGTTGTACACATGTTCCCTGGGGACTAGGATGAAGTTACTGCATGTGAGGTTCCTGTGTGTTTATTTTGTGAAAGTCTTGATCAGGTTCTTCAGGTCAGGAGCGCACAGCAGCTTACTTGCTTGTAGTTTGATCTGGAAGAAAGGTCTTTGGTAGCATGTGTTTTTGCAGTAAACAGATATTTTTTGGGAGTGAAGCTGAAGTGTAGGTAGCAGGTACTTGTTCATACAGAAACAGTAATTGGAGGAATGGCTCTGGAGCGGGTTACAAGTCAAGCTAGTGAATGGGAAGATGGTGTTCTCAAACTCTATAAACTGTTGAGAAAAGCCTGACGGGCAGATGAATGTGGGGTATTTGCTCCAAGAAGATATCAGAAAGTTTTGATGGTGTGAAACCTTGTGGCCTGTGCTAGTGGTTCCCTTTTAAGT
Organism: Clamator glandarius; assembly: GCA_033459285.1. Lineage (NCBI taxonomy): Eukaryota > Metazoa > Chordata > Aves > Cuculiformes > Cuculidae > Clamator > Clamator glandarius. The sequence continues at coordinate 1,108,828 of JAUNZM010000138.1, forward strand.
TGTTCTTGTTTTTAATCTCCAGAAATGCCATTTTTAAGGTATGAATTCCTCTGATTTGCCCAACACAGCTAGTGTAGGCCAGGGAGGAGTTGACCATCAGTAGGTAGGATGTGATGTCTGAGCACAGAGTTGGTCACATCCTCAATCCCTGTCTCCCCAGGGAGATTACAGCTGTGTCATGCCCTCAAGATGGTGGTGGCATCCTGCAAGTAGCGATTGTCAGCTTTCACACAGGGAGAGAAAAATACAGTTGAAGCTACAAATGGTCATCAAACACGTCTTATTTGTATCATTAAATGTAGCATTGCAGACGTTTGGGTCAGGTTATGCTGGTCTGCCCTTCCAGTGTTCATTGTCCAGTTTGGTTGGTTTAACTCTTCATCTTTATGAATCTTTTAGTGGCTGCTGTTTTGTGGTCCACATGCTTCTGTGTTTTGCTGGCAAGTGAAGCAGGAAGGTTTGCTCTGTGTACAATTACAGTGGCTAAGGACAGTTAAAGTGAGAGTGAGGAGTGTTTTCTCACAATGTGCTCTTACGTGACGTGATTGTATGGGAGGTGGTGGTTGATAAGTACAAAAGAAAAAACATCTTTTTGTTCTTAGTCTTGTCAACTGTACCAGTTTTTATGTGAATTTTTTTTATATTAGTTGGGATTTTTTCCCTTCTTTTAAGGTCCATGTTCCTGAAGCTTAGTGATTATTACAAGTCTTGACCTTTTCTGGCTTTTATAGTTATGTGGGAAAGCTTGGAAACATGAGTTTTAAAGACTAAAAACCTGCAAAGCAAAGAAAGGGTTCAATCTTTATTTATACCTAAAATTTAGTGATTTGTTTAGGTTGTCTCACAGCATCTTAGAAACCTGTGTCTAAGACACGTCTCTCATTCTTGCTGTCTGCTTGCTGATAATGGTGTCAGAGGGAGAGCAGGAGATGAGACTGTGCCTCAGCCTCTCTCCCAGCGAGTTGATAGGGTTGACAGAAGAAAATTGTGTCTACCTGGAGTGGTGAAGTGATTTCATTCACTGACTGGAAAGGAACTGGAACCATGTCTTAGGACAAGGGGTAAAGTGATGTCTTTTGTTATCCTTAACATGGATGAGTATCTATAAGAGATGGTCAAATCCACATCTTCGTGCAATCATTATTATTTACAGCATGGCTATTTTCCTGCTGATGTCACTGGAATTATATTTAATATTGCTACGACCTCTTAGCATGGTCAAAGATTTTGCCAGAAGACAACCTGGTAGTCCAGAATTCCAGCTCTGTGTAAACAAACAAATATTTTAGTAAATCCCTGAGAATGGAAGCTGGGGGTCTTGGCATGACAAACCAACCCATAAAAAATGGATTTTTTTGTTTACTTGTTTTGCATTTGATTTTAATAATGGGCAAAATTTTCTAAGCAGGAGGATTGCATGTACTGTATGCAATTTGTCTAAAGAATGCTTTCTTTAGAGGGAGGGATGTGGAGGGAGGAGGAGGAGAAAAGGAATAACTTTCTGAAGAGAATCTTCTACTGCTTGTGTTTTCCATTTAAAATGACGTGCTGTATGGTAAGCTGGAAGCTTTCTTGTGCATCAAGATAATACAGCCTTATGACCCTGCTCTCCACTTTACTCCTGTTCCAGTAACTGCAATGAAGGTGTTTTATCAGGGCTATTTGATATGCAGACACAACAGTCATTTACTAACACCTTTTCAGAGCAGAGCTTTGCAGGAAATCACATGTTGTGCATTGAAACTTTTTATCCCTGCCAGCCACCCAGATGAGGCTAGTCTAATTGGATTCCAAGGTTTTTAATTGAGAAAAAAAATGTTTTGAGGTTTCATTTTCAGACCCATGAAGATTTGATTGTTCCTTGGCACCTTTCACTGCCTTTTATTAGGTAGATTGCAAACAGGTTGAAAGATTTGAAGTGGGTTATTTTTTCTTTAAAAAAAAAAAAAGTATCCATCCAGTGCTCCCCCAACCCTCTTGTCCCCAAAAAGCCCTTCCAGCATTTGAAGTTTTGTAGAAAAGTTGCCTGTTGGTTCAGACAGTGAGGCATGCAGGAATAAGATCTTTGCATCAATAATACCCAAATGAGTGGGATGTAGCTGGTATCTGTGCTGCCTGGTTTTCGGACAGCCTGTTATTTGACTGCTTTGTTACAGCATGAAAACTGGGCAGATTAGCAGATTACTGGGCAGTGCTCTCTGTATTGAAATGACTGTATGCTCTGCTTTGGAGCCTGGCGGCTGGTATGGTGTTTGCGTTTTTGTGGATATGTGAATGGCAGAAACAATCCTCAGCCTTGAAGTTTCTGTGGACAGTGTCTTATTGGTCGTTTCAGCACCTGATTAGCAGGTGCAAACACATACTCGGGTGTCTAAAACCTTGTCTAATGGTAGGCATAAACTGTGACTTCAAACTAGATGCTACTCACTTAATGGAGCAGCCTGTATTCCGTGGGTGTTGTTCTTTGTAGAGAGGGTTACCGTGCATTACCTTAAGGTTCCAATGTTAACCTTGTATTGCCTGATATGTGTTTGTTTGGTTTCAGAAAACTGAGAGGGCATTAGTTGTTTCATCAGTGGTCTGAGTCTGCAGGTAGCAGTCCCGGCTTTATGGGCATCACGAGAGTGTGTCACCTACAAATGGAAACAGTCTGGCTTACTAATAATGACTTTGCAGAATCACTAGGTTGGAAAAGACCCGCTGGATCGTTGACCAAGAAGCTGCATTTTTGTTTGAGGTAGTGGTTATTCTAGACACAATAAGCATGTTTGAATTGTCCTGAACGGTTCCTTGGGCTCAGAGGAAGAGGGTGTGCGACTGTGCCCAGACTGGGTGTAAAACCCACTGTCTCGGGTGCTCCAAGTACAGAGGAGGGGGAGCAAGGGCCACGGGCTGTCTTCCTGGTCAAGGCAGGGACTCCTCTGAGCTGGGGAGCATTGTTGCCCTTCTCTGGACGTGGTCCAGCACATAATGAGGTGTGTGGTGATGCACAGGTTGCATGTGTTAGAAGGAACTGCAAGTGTAGGAAAGCCAGCAAAGTCCGGCTTAGCAAAGCTCGGCTTTTCTTCCAAAACCCACAAACTGCCTCACATTGCAGGGAATAATATTTATTTTATTTTAAAGAAACACACACACAAACTAACAAACAAGCAAACGGAGAATTATTCACAGGATTGGGATTTAAAATTGTGAATCTGGTAAAAATTGAGTATCTTCTGGTTTGGCTGCATCTGTCATTGATGGGCTGGTGGGGCTGTAGTGGTATCAGAGGTTACTCCAGGTCTGTGTCCTCTTTGAGTTTACCGTAGAGCGCCCTGAATTTCTGCAAGTATTTCTCAATGTATTCCTTTGCTTTGCATTTCACATTCTTGATGTCTCCCTGTGGATAATGCGTGTCAGTCTGTTGGCCTTGGATGTACTGGAGACCTGGGTGGCTGTAGGTCTCTACAGTCGGTGGGGTCATTTGCAAGCAGGGTTACTGGTCTGTGGTTCTTAACGCCAGGCTGGTTGGCACTGGGCTGGCACGTAATGCTGTTGGGGGGCTACAGTCTGCTGGCTGCAGTCCCAGACGCCAGAGCTCTGTCTCTGCACCCAAGTCTGCGGCTGCTCGTCTGCCGCCGGCAAGCCCATGGAACCCGTGTTGGGTGTGGGCAGCAGCGTGTTGCCAGCGTTGGGGTTGCTGGGGTCTGTGTGGGCTTGTGTGGGGTATCCCCAGGTGTAGCCATTGAAGCTGTTGTGAGGCGCACCGTAGCCCATGGAGTAGCAGAGCAGGGTATGCGCCATCTCCCAGTTTTGCTGTTGCTGTTTCTGGGCCTCCTGCTGGATGAACTGCTGCTCAAAGAGCTTCCTGCGCTGTGCTAGGGACAGCCCGTGGTGGTGCTCAAATCGGACCCTCTTCTTCCAAGGCGTTGGAGTGTCGTATGTGTCCGCTGGCGTCTTCATTCCCCGCTTGTATGCCGAGGGCAGTGGGGATGACTCTCTCCGTCTCTTTCCCCAGCTCTGCCTCTCAGGTTCCTGCTGTCCGCTAAGGATGTGGTGTTTGGGAGGAGGCCTCTCATCCCTGTGGCTGATGGTCTCTCTGCCACAAGTGGCGCTGTTGTCCTTTTCTGCTGGCCTCTTCTTTGGGATCCGATACACGTGCTTGAGCTGCTTCCAGGTGTTGAGCAGCCTGGTAGCTAGGTTGGTCACATCCCGTATGTTATCTGTTTGGTTCTGGCTTTCCTTGGCCTGCACCCAGCGCTCGATGATGGGAATCACTTTGCTGTCTTCCAGCATGTTCTTGGTGGTGATGGGCAGGAGCTCTAGTGTCTTTAGAATCTCCAGCTGCAGCTGCGGGTTGTTAGCCGCGCTTCCTTTCCCACAATCCATGTCCATCTCCTTCATCCAAATCCAGAGGAGAGAGAGGCCGTCATGCTTCAGGAAGGAATTCAGGCCAGATTGTGAGCGCATGTTCTGTACAATTCGGAGGCAGGTGAGCTTCTGCTCCAGAGTTCTAATTCGAAGCATCAGCCAGGTTAGCTGGAGACCTTGGTTCTCATTGCTGTCAGTGTCTCCATTCTGCAGCAGCACTTGCAACTCCCTGTCCACCGAATGCTTCTTACGGGAGCGTGCCTTTTCGATTATTCTTCTGGCAGGTCTGATGATGACCCTCTTGTCACCTCCCAGGTAACCCTGGCAGTTAGCTGAGCGGCAGAAGCACTTCTGAGCCTCTTTGCCGTAGTGCTGGAAGTGGTAATCAAGCGTCAGCTCTGAGCCCGATGGGACTAGTTTGGTGGTGAAAAGTCCAACTCGGAGCTGCCCATTCACCATCCACTTTTGTGCCTTACAGTTTGGTTCGCAGCTGTGGTTCATGAACCGAGAGCAGTTTCCTTTCTGCGTAGCATCAATGATCTGCTTTTCCTCCATGGCCATGAAATAAGAATGAATGTTCTTGTTGCGGGCATATTCCTTGCAGCGAGCCTTGAACTCCTTGTGATCCAGCACTTCTCCACAGTACTCCAAGACAAAAGTGTCTGGTGGCAGATCTTTGGCAGCCCTCAGCCCCCAGCCTTTGTCTTCCGTGAGGATCACTTCAACATCTGCATAGTGTTTCTTCTGGATGCGCCTGTTGGAGCAGTAGATGCCATTTGGGCACCGGGAAGAACACTCTATCAGGAGCAGGCGATTGAGACAGCGTTCTCCGCAAGCAACCGCTCCCTGAGCTCGCTGCTCTTTGGAGAGAGGAGGGCACTGGCACACTATGTGCTTCATATCCTGGTGAGATGTTTTGTTGTTCCTTTCTGTCAAGTAGACGTTCTCGTCAATCAGGTTGAAGTAAGGGGGCATCTTCCCTAGCTCGGCTAACTCCTTCCAGCGCTGGGGGTCTTTGAAGTCATCCGTGACACACAATGGCCTGACCCTGGAGGAGTTCTGCCGTGTTGCCTCCACTTGCCTCCCTTCCAGTTTCGCCGCCTTCTTCTCCCTCGAGTCCATGTTACCTTCAGAGTTACTCTCCAACTCTGGGTGTCTTCTTTTTGGTCGACCTCGCTCTTGTGCATTGTTTTTTCCCAAAATGTTCACCACCTCCTTCTCCCTGCCAGGCAGCGGCTCCTTGGGTGAATTGCTGTTAATCTTGGGTGCCTGCACTGAGCCTTTTGCTTTCTGACTGGGCACCTGGCGTTTTCTGGAGGTGCTGGGAAAACGAAGCTGGCAGTCGTCATCCCAGCGGTCATCCTCTTCACAGTCCTTGTGATCACCTGTGAGAGAATCCAGTATTTGCCCTTGAGTTGGTTTGTAATTAGTTGCAGAAGGTCTGCCAGCAGACCTCGTATCCCCCTAACCGTTGTCTTGCCGTACACCCCCAAGCCTGGCTGGTAACCATAGCCCGAGTAGACCCTGATGCTGCTGTCTGGGTGCTGGTAGTTGCCATTTGGTTTCCCCAGCTGAGAAAACTCGGTCCCTTCCCAAACCACCCACGCGCCCCATTGTGTGAAAACTGTCCAGGCTGGAAAATCTCCGAGGCCGGACTGGTTAAAGCCACCCTTCCCTTGCCTACCTTTTGGCTTGAAAAGCCCTGTCTGATGCTGAGCTACATCAGCGCTTTCAAAACTCCCTGGCAGGTAAGATGGCCGCTTGGTGCTCTGAGGCTGGCCTGGATCGGGCTGCAGCTTCTCTGTCTCCTTCTTGTTGAGATCAGTAGAATTTGCCGCACCGTCCTCCATGCCTCTAGGAGAACACCTGTTCTCTCTCTGTGGGCCACCTTTGCCTGCCATATTCTCCAATCTCTCTTCGTAGTAGGATCCACTAGACGAGTGGTCAGAGAAACACCTCTTCCTTCTGGCTGCTCCAGGAGGAGTGAGTGCTGCTCTGTCCCGTCGCTGTGGTTGAGTCTCTGGTGATGCAACAACGGAATGGAACCGTTTCCATGGGACACCGTCATCGCACCCCCGGTCCTCTATGTCACTGTCCTCACTGCCTGCCTTGCTGTCCCTCTGCCCTGTGTCAGAGGAATTGTTGTGGCCAATGAGACTCTTTGGAGATAGGAGAGTAACGGGCAGGCGGAAGATGCAGGACAAGCAAGGCCCGCTTAGAATCATAGAATCACTAGGTTGGAAAGGACCCACTGGATCATCAAGTCCAACCATTGCTATCAATCAGTAAACCATGCTCCTCAGCACGTCATCCCCCCGTCTTTTAAACACCTCCAGGGATGGTGACTCCACCACCTCCCTGGGCAGCCCGTTCCAGTGCCCAATGACCCTTTCCGTGAAAAATTTTTTCCTGATGTCAATCGTGAACCTCCCCTGGCGGAGCTTGAGGCCATTCCCCCTTGTCCTGTCCCCTGTCACTTGGGAGAAGAGGCCAGCACCCTCCTCTCCACACCCTCCTTTCAGGTAGTTGTAGAGAGCAATGAGGTCTCCCCTCAGCCTCCTCTTCTCCAGGCTAAACAACCCCAGCTCTCTCAGCCGCTCCTCATAAGGCCTGTTCTCCAGCCCCTTTGCCAGCTTTGTGGCTCTTCTCTGGAGTCGTTCCAGAGCCTCAACATCCCTCTTGTGGTGAGGGGCCCAGAACTGAACACAGAATTCGAGGAGCGGTCTCACCAGAGCTGAGTACAGAGGGAGACTAACCTCTCTGGTCCTGCTGGCCGTGCTGTTTCTGATACAAGCCAAGATGCCATTGTCCTTCTTGGCCACCTGGGCACGCTGCTGGCTCCTGTTCAGTCGCTGTCAACCAGCAGCCCCAGGTCTTTCTCCTCCAGGCAACTTTCCAGCCAACCTTCTCCTAGTCTGTAGGACTGCACAGGGTTGTTGTGCCCCACGTGCAGGACCCGGCATTTGTCCTTGTTAAAGCTCATGCCATTGGTCTCAGCCTCGTGGTCCAGCCTGTTCAGATCTCATACTTCTTGATGATAATCCATGAATAAGGCAAACAAGTGTTATAATCCTGCACTGAGGCACTGAGATTTTGATTTAACTTTGGGTACGTTGGTGGTACCATGTATAGACTCTTCAGTCGGGACAGGAAAGGTAGGAGAGGGGGCGGGGTAGCCCTCTATGTAAGAGAGGACTTGGACACCATTGAGCTGGGTTGTGGTGATGAGGAGATCGAGTGCCTGTGGGTTAAAATCAGAGTAGCCCAATGGAAGGCAGATTTTGTGATGGGAGTCTGTTACAGACCACTCAGCCAAGAAGAAGCAGCTGATGAGCTCTTCTAGAAACAGCTGGGGATAGTCTCTAGATAGATGCCTCTTGTTCTCTTGGGAGACTTCAATCTTCCAGTTATCTTCTGGAAGTACAGTACAGCGGAAAAGATGCAGTCCAGGAGGTTCCCAGGGTGTGTGGAAGAGAACTTCCACGCACAACTGGTGAGTGGTCTGAGAAGGTTAGGTGCCCTCCTGGACCTGCTGTTTGTGAACAGAGAAGGCCTTGGGGATGTGGTGTTAGGAGGATGCCCGCAATAAAGCAATCAGGAGATGACAGGGTTTTTGGTTCTAGGTGAGGTGAAGAGGGTGGTTAGCAGGACAGTCGCATTAAGCTTCCTGAGGGCAGACTTCGGACTGTTCAGAAGGGTGGTTGGCAAATTCCCATGGGAGACAGTCCTTAAGGGCAAGGGAGCCCCACGAGGGCTGGGAGCTCTTCATAAAGGCAATCCTAGCAGCTCAGGAGAAAGCCCCCCCCATGTTCCAGAAGAAGAGCCGACGGGGGAAAAAAACAGCTTGGTTGAGCAAGGAGATCTTGAGAGATATCAAAAAGCCCTTCCTGTCCTGCCTGAAGGGTTTGTACATGGTCCCACCATCCTACCCCAAGTTAAATCAAAATCTCAGTGCAGGATTATAATACCTGTTTGCCTTATTCATGGATTATCATCAGGAAGTATGAGATCTGAACAGGCTGGACCATGGGGCTGAGACCAATGGCATGAGCTTTAACAAGGACACATGCTGGGTTTAGTCCCCTTCCCTGGAGGTATTTAAAGGACGAGTGGATGTGGTGCTGAGGGGCATGATTTAGTGATTGATAGGAATGGTTGGACTGAATGATCCGTTGGGTCTTTTCCAACCTGGTGATTCTATGATTCTATGTTTGCAGCGACCATCGAGTGGTATTCTGCTTCCCATACTTGAAAATGGTCCCAGTTCAGCCAAATACTTGAGCATGTGCTTGAGAGCTAAGCATTAACTTCAGCAGCTTGCCGAAGGGCTGGCTCAGGTCTCATGCTGGTCTGGAAGGCTGCTGTAAATCTCACAACTATTCTCATACGGTGTTTCCTTGAGTGAGCGTGGACGGCAGTATTTGTGTGCTTCCTATGCTTGTGAAATACAATCATCATTCCTCCTCTTTTGCAGTGCTGAAGTCTTTCTGTTCAAATGCGATGAAAAAAACTTATTGGGTGGCTGGATCACTGGGGACGTGTGTGTGTGTGCGCGCGCGTGTGTGTAACATCCACTGATGTGGTGGTGGTGACCTGGAGTGAGTTGGACCAGATTCATGTTTGCTCAAAGGTCACTGGTTTTGAGTTATGATGTTGCTGTGTGCATGGCACGAGGGGCAAAGATGACACAGAGCAATAAAGTTATGTTAGCCAGCATCTCTGTGTCCCTTTAAGGAAGGACAGCCAAATCAAGAGATGAAGATGATTATTCAGGATTGAATAATGCTCTTGATTTTCTCTGCCGCTGTCTGAGGCTTGTAACGTGTGACTAGTGCAAAGCCTGCTAGGCAGTCTGCTGCAGGGATGATATGCCTTAGTCACGATGTCTTACCCCGAATGGGCTGAGATGTGTTATTACCGTGCTGGAACTGGGATATTGTCATAATTATTCCTCCCCCATGTTGTTTGATAGTGTTTTTCAAAAGAAAAGGCACTAAATCCATCTCAACATCTCGACGACTAACTGACATCTCAGAAAGCTAGTTACTGTGGGGGGTAGGAAGCTGGTGATGGTTGAGGTCTGTGCAGCTGTAGGGTATTGAGGCTATTGAGCACAGCTATGCTGACTTGGGTTTTCATACAGCTTGCTGGGAGATCAGAATCACTCTGCATGTTTATTCACCTTGCCCTGCCTTTCCGGTCTTATTTGGTAGAACGCAAGCAGATTGAAAGCTGTGAAGAGGGGTTTTTTTTCTTTAAAAAAAAAAATATCCATCCAGTGCTCCCCCAACCCTCTTGTCCCCAAAAAGCCCTTCCAGCATTTGAAGTTTTGTAGAAAAGTTGCCTGTTGGTTCAGACAGTGAGGCATGCAGGAATAAGATCTTTGCATCAATAATACCCAAATGAGTGGGATGTAGCTGGTATCTGTGCTGCCTGGTTTTCGGACAGCCTGTTATTTGACTGCTTTGTTACAGCATGAAAACTGGGCAGGTTAGCAGATTACTGGGCAGTGCTCTCTGTATTGAAATGACTGTATGCTCTGCTTTGGAGCCTGGCGGCTGGTATGGTGTTTGCGTTTTTGTGGATATGTGAATGGCAGAAACAATCCTCAGCCTTGAAGTTTCTGTGGACAGTGTCTTATTGGTCGTTTCAGCACCTGATTAGCAGGTGCAAACACATACTCGGGTGTCTAAAACCTTGTCTAATGGTAGGCATAAACTGTGACTTCAAACTAGATGCTACTCACTTAATGGAGCAGCCTGTATTCCGTGAGTGTTGTTCTTTGTAGAGAGGGTTACCGTGCATTACCTTAAGGTTCCAATGTTAACCTTGTATTGCCTGATATGCGTTTGTTTGGTTTCAGAAAACTGAGAGGGCATTAGTTGTTTCATCAGTGGTCTGAGTCTGCAGGTAGCAGTCCCGGCTTTATGGGCATCACGAGAGTGTGTCACCTACAAATGGAAACAGTCTGGCTTACTAATAATGACTTTGCAGAATCACTAGGTTGGAAAAGACCCGCTGGATCGTTGACCAAGAAGCTGCATTTTTGTTTGAGGTAGTGGTTATTCTAGACACAATAAGCATATTTGAATTGTCCTGAACGGTTCCTTGGGCTCAGAGGAAGAGGGTGTGTGACTGTGCCCAGACTGGGTGTAAAACCCACTGTCTCGGGTGCTCCAAGTACAGAGGAGGGGGAGCAAGGGCCACGGGCTGTCTTCCTGGTCAAGGCAGGGACTCCTCTGAGCTGGGGAGCATTGTTGCCCTTCTCTGGACGTGGTCCAGCACATAATGAGGTGTGTGGTGATGCACAGGTTGCATGTGTTAGAAGGAACTGCAAGTGTAGGAAAGCCAGCAAAGTCCGGCTTAGCAAAGCTCGGCTTTTCTTCCAAAACCCACAAACTGCCTCACATTGCAGGGAATAATATTTATTTTATTTTAAAGAAACACACACACAAACTAACAAACAAGCAAACAGAGAATTATTCACAGGTTTGGGATTTAAAATTGTGAATCTGGTAAAAATTGAGTATCTTCTGGTTTGGCTGCATCTGTCATTGATGGGCTGGTGGGGCTGTAGTGGTATCAGAGGTTACTCCAGGTCTGTGTCCTCTTTGAGTTTACCGTAGAGCGCCCTGAATTTCTGCAAGTATTTCTCAATGTATTCCTTTGCTTTGCATTTCACATTCTTGATGTCTCCCTGTGGATAATGCGTGTCAGTCTGTTGGCCTTGGATGTACTGGAGACCTGGGTGGCTGTAGGTCTCTACAGTCGGTGGGGTCATTTGCAAGCAGGGTTACTGGTCTGTGGTTCTTAACGCCAGGCTGGTTGGCACTGGGCTGGCACGTAATGCTGTTGGGGGGCTACAGTCTGCTGGCTGCAGTCCCAGACGCCAGAGCTCTGTCTCTGCACCCAAGTCTGCGGCTGCTCGTCTGCCGCCGGCAAGCCCATGGAACCCGTGTTGGGTGTGGGCAGCAGCGTGTTGCCAGCGTTGGGGTTGCTGGGGTCTGTGTGGGATTGTGTGGGGTATCCCCAGGTGTAGTCAGCGAAGCTGTTGTGAGGCGCGCCGTAGCCCATGGAGTAGCAGAGCAGGGTATGCGCCATCTCCCAGTTTTGCTGTTGCTGTTTCTGGGCCTCCTGCTGGATGAACTGCTGCTCAAAGAGCTTCCTGCGCTGTGCTAGGGACAGCCCGTGGTGGTGCTCAAATCGGACCCTCTTCTTCCAAGGCGTTGGAGTGTCGTATGTGTCCGCTGGCGTCTTCATTCCCCGCTTGTATGCCGAGGGCAGTGGGGATGACTCTCTCCGTCTCTTTCCCCAGCTCTGCCTCTCAGGTTCCTGCTGTCCGCTAAGGATGTGGTGTTTGGGAGGAGGCCTCTCATCCCTGTGGCTGATGGTCTCTCTGCCACAAGTGGCGCTGTTGTCCTTTTCTGCTGGCCTCTTCTTTGGGATCCGATACACGTGCTTGAGCTGCTTCCAGGTGTTGAGCAGCCTGGTAGCTAGGTTGGTCACATCCCGTATGTTATCTGTTTGGTTCTGGCTTTCCTTGGCCTGCACCCAGCGCTTGATGATGGGAATCACTTTGCTGTCTTCCAGCATGTTCTTGGTGGTGATGGGCAGGAGCTCTAGTGTCTTTAGAATCTCCAGCTGCAGCTGCGGGTTGTTAGCCGCGCTTCCTTTCCCACAATCCATGTCCATCTCCTTCATCCAAATCCAGAGGAGAGAGAGGCCGTCATGCTTCAGGAAGGAATTCAGGCCAGATTGTGAGCGCATGTTCTGTACAATTCGGAGGCAGGTGAGCTTCTGCTCCAGAGTTCTAATTCGAAGCATCAGCCAGGTTAGCTGGAGACCTTGGTTCTCATTGCTGTCAGTGTCTCCATTCTGCAGCAGCACTTGCAACTCCCTGTCCACCGAATGCTTCTTACGGGAGCGTGCCTTTTCGATTATTCTTCTGGCAGGTCTGATGATGACCCTCTTGTCACCTCCCAGGTAACCCTGGCAGTTAGCTGAGTGGCAGAAGCACTTCTGAGCCCCTTTGCCATAGTGCTGGAAGTGGTAATCAAGCGTCAGCTCTGAGCCCGATGGGACTAGTTTGGTGGTGAAAAGTCCAACTCGGAGCTGCCCATTCACCATCCACTTTTGTGCCTTACAGTTTGGTTCGCAGCTGTGGTTCATGAACCGAGAGCAGTTTCCTTTCTGCGTAGCATCAATGATCTGCTTTTCCTCCATGGCCATGAAATAAGAATGAATGTTCTTGTTGCGGGCATATTCCTTGCAGCGAGCCTTGAACTCCTTGTGATCCAGCACTTCTCCACAGTACTCCAAGACAAAAGTGTCTGGTGGCAGATCTTTGGCAGCCCTCAGCCCCCAGCCTTTGTCTTCCGTGAGGATCACTTCAACATCTGCATAGTGTTTCTTCTGGATGCGCCTGTTGGAGCAGTAGATGCCATTTGGGCACCGGGAAGAACACTCTATCAGGAGCAGGCGATTGAGACAGCGTTCTCCGCAAGCAACCGCTCCCTGAGCTCGCTGCTCTTTGGAGAGAGGAGGGCACTGGCACACTATGTGCTTCATATCCTGGTGAGATGTTTTGTTGTTCCTTTCTGTCAAGTAGACGTTCTCGTCAATCAGGTTGAAGTAAGGGGGCATCTTCCCTAGCTCGGCTAACTCCTTCCAGCGCTGGGGGTCTTTGAAGTCATCCGTGACACACAATGGCCTGACCCTGGAGGAGTTCTGCCGTGTTGCCTCCACTTGCCTCCCTTCCAGTTTCGCCGCCTTCTTCTCCCTCGAGTCCATGTTACCTTCAGAGTTACTCTCCAACTCTGGGTGTCTTCTTTTTGGTCGACCTCGCTCTTGTGCATTGTTTTTTCCCAAAATGTTCACCACCTCCTTCTCCCTGCCGGGCAGCGGCTCCTTGGGTGAATTGCTGTTAATCTTGGGTGCCTGCACTGAGCCTTTTGCTTTCTGACTGGGCACCTGGCGTTTTCTGGAGGTGCTGGGAAAACGAAGCTGGCAGTCGTCATCCCAGCGGTCATCCTCTTCACAGTCCTTGTGATCACCTGTGAGAGAATCCAGTATTTGCCCTTGAGTTGGTTTGTAATTAGTTGCAGAAGGTCTGCCAGCAGACCTCGTATCCCCCTAACCGTTGTCTTGCCGTACACCCCCAAGCCTGGCTGGTAACCATAGCCCGAGTAGACCCTGATGCTGCTGTCTGGGTGCTGGTAGTTGCCATTTGGTTTCCCCAGCTGAGAAAACTCGGTCCCTTCCCAAACCACCCACGCGCCCCATTGTGTGAAAACTGTCCAGGCTGGAAAATCTCCGAGGCCGGACTGGTTAAAGCCACCCTTCCCTTGCCTACCTTTTGGCCTGAAAAGCCCTGTCTGATGCTGAGCTACATCAGCGCTTTCAAAACTCCCTGGCAGGTAAGATGGCCGCTTGGTGCTCTGAGGCTGGCCTGGATCGGGCTGCAGCTTCTCTGTCTCCTTCTTGTTGAGATCAGTAGAATTTGCCGCACCGTCCTCCATGCCTCTAGGAGAACACCTGCTCTCTCTCTGTGGGCCACCTTTGCCTGCCATATTCTCCAATCTCTCTTCGTAGTAGGATCCACTAGACGAGTGGTCAGAGAAACACCTCTTCCTTCTGGCTGCTCCAGGAGGAGTGAGTGCTGCTCTGTCCCGTCGCTGTGGTTGAGTCTCTGGTGATGCAACAACGGAATGGAACCGTTTCCATGGGACACCGTCATCGCACCCCCGGTCCTCTATGTCACTGTCCTCACTGCCTGCCTTGCTGTCCCTCTGCCCTGTGTCAGAGGAATTGTTGTGGCCAATGAGACTCTTTGGAGATAGGAGAGTAACGGGCAGGCGGAAGATGCAGGACAAGCAAGGCCCGCTTAGAATCATAGAATCACTAGGTTGGAAAGGACCCACTGGATCATCAAGTCCAACCATTGCTATCAATCAGTAAACCATGCTCCTCAGCACGTCATCCCCCCGTCTTTTAAACACCTCCAGGGATGGTGACTCCACCACCTCCCTGGGCAGCCCGTTCCAGTGCCCAATGACCCTTTCCGTGAAAAATTTTTTCCTGATGTCAATCGTGAACCTCCCCTGGCGGAGCTTGAGGCCATTCCCCCTTGTCCTGTCCCCTGTCACTTGGGAGAAGAGGCCAGCACCCTCCTCTCCACACCCTCCTTTCAGGTAGTTGTAGAGAGCAATGAGGTCTCCCCTCAGCCTCCTCTTCTCCAGGCTAAACAACCCCAGCTCTCTCAGCCGCTCCTCATAAGGCCTGTTCTCCAGCCCCTTTGCCAGCTTTGTGGCTCTTCTCTGGAGTCGTTCCAGAGCCTCAACATCCCTCTTGTGGTGAGGGGCCCAGAACTGAACACAGAATTCGAGGAGCGGTCTCACCAGAGCTGAGTACAGAGGGAGACTAACCTCTCTGGTCCTGCTGGCCGTGCTGTTTCTGATACAAGCCAAGATGCCATTGTCCTTCTTGGCCACCTGGGCACGCTGCTGGCTCCTGTTCAGTCGCTGTCAACCAGCAGCCCCAGGTCTTTCTCCTCCAGGCAACTTTCCAGCCAACCTTCTCCTAGTCTGTAGGACTGCACAGGGTTGTTGTGCCCCACGTGCAGGACCCGGCATTTGTCCTTGTTAAAGCTCATGCCATTGGTCTCAGCCTCATGGTCCAGCCTGTTCAGATCTCATACTTCTTGATGATAATCCATGAATAAGGCAAACAAGTGTTATAATCCTGCACTGAGGCACTGAGATTTTGATTTAACTTTGGGTACGTTGGTGGTACCATGTATAGACTCTTCAGTCGGGACAGGAAAGGTAGGAGAGGGGGCGGGGTAGCCCTCTATGTAAGAGAGGACTTGGACACCATTGAGCTGGGTTGTGGTGATGAGGAGATCGAGTGCCTGTGGGTTAAAATCAGAGTAGCCCAATGGAAGGCAGATTTTGTGATGGGAGTCTGTTACAGACCACTCAGCCAAGAAGAAGCAGCTGATGAGCTCTTCTAGAAACAGCTGGGGATAGTCTCTAGATAGATGCCTCTTGTTCTCTTGGGAGACTTCAATCTTCCAGTTATCTTCTGGAAGTACAGTACAGCGGAAAAGATGCAGTCCAGGAGGTTCCCGGGGTGTGTGGAAGAGAACTTCCACGCACAACTGGTGAGTGGTCTGAGAAGGTTAGGTGCCCTCCTGGACCTGCTGTTTGTGAACAGAGAAGGCCTTGGGGATGTGGTGTTAGGAGGATGCCCGCAATAAAGCAATCAGGAGATGACAGGGTTTTTGGTTCTAGGTGAGGTGAAGAGGGTGGTTAGCAGGACAGTCGCATTAAGCTTCCTGAGGGCAGACTTCGGACTGTTCAGAAGGGTGGTTGGCAAATTCCCATGGGAGACAGTCCTTAAGGGCAAGGGAGCCCCACGAGGGCTGGGAGCTCTTCATAAAGGCAATCCTAGCAGCTCAGGAGAAAGCCCCCCCCCCATGTTCCAGAAGAAGAGCCGACGGGGGAAAAAAACAGCTTGGTTGAGCAAGGAGATCTTGAGAGATATCAAAAAGCCCTTCCTGTCCTGCCTGAAGGGTTTGTACATGGTCCCACCATCCTACCCCAAGTTAAATCAAAATCTCAGTGCAGGATTATAATACCTGTTTGCCTTATTCATGGATTATCATCAGGAAGTATGAGATCTGAACAGGCTGGACCATGGGGCTGAGACCAATGGCATGAGCTTTAACAAGGACACATGCTGGGTTTAGTCCCCTTCCCTGGAGGTATTTAAAGGACGAGTGGATGTGGTGCTGAGGGGCATGATTTAGTGATTGATAGGAATGGTTGGACTGAATGATCCGTTGGGTCTTTTCCAACCTGGTGATTCTATGATTCTATGTTTGCAGCGACCATCGAGTGGTATTCTGCTTCCCATACTTGAAAATGGTCCCAGTTCAGCCAAATACTTGAGCATGTGCTTGAGAGCTAAGCATTAACTTCAGCAGCTTGCCGAAGGGCTGGCTCAGGTCTCATGCTGGTCTGGAAGGCTGCTGTAAATCTCACAACTATTCTCATACGGTGTTTCCTTGAGTGAGCGTGGACGGCAGTATTTGTGTGCTTCCTATGCTTGTGAAATACAATCATCATTCCTCCTCTTTTGCAGTGCTGAAGTCTTTCTGTTCAAATGCGATGAAAAAAACTTATTGGGTGGCTGGATCACTGGGGACGTGTGTGTGTGTGCGCGCGCGTGTGTGTAACATCCACTGATGTGGTGGTGGTGACCTGGAGTGAGTTGGACCAGATTCATGTTTGCTCAAAGGTCACTGGTTTTGAGTTATGATGTTGCTGTGTGCATGGCACGAGGGGCAAAGATGACACAGAGCAATAAAGTTATGTTAGCCAGCATCTCTGTGTCCCTTTAAGGAAGGACAGCCAAATCAAGAGATGAAGATGATTATTCAGGATTGAATAATGCTCTTGATTTTCTCTGCCGCTGTCTGAGGCTTGTAACGTGTGACTAGTGCAAAGCCTGCTAGGCAGTCTGCTGCAGGGATGATATGCCTTAGTCACGATGTCTTACCCCGAATGGGCTGAGATGTGTTATTACCGTGCTGGAACTGGGATATTGTCATAATTATTCCTCCCCCATGTTGTTTGATAGTGTTTTTCAAAAGAAAAGGCACTAAATCCATCTCAACATCTCGACGACTAACTGACATCTCAGAAAGCTAGTTACTGTGGGGGGTAGGAAGCTGGTGATGGTTGAGGTCTGTGCAGCTGTAGGGTATTGAGGCTATTGAGCACAGCTATGCTGACTTGGGTTTTCATACAGCTTGCTGGGAGATCAGAATCACTCTGCATGTTTATTCACCTTGCCCTGCCTTTCCGGTCTTATTTGGTAGAACGCAAGCAGATTGAAAGCTGTGAAGAGGGGTTTTTTTTCTTTAAAAAAAAAAATATCCATCCAGTGCTCCCCCAACCCTCTTGTCCCCAAAAAGCCCTTCCAGCATTTGAAGTTTTGTAGAAAAGTTGCCTGTTGGTTCAGACAGTGAGGCATGCAGGAATAAGATCTTTGCATCAATAATAACCAAATGAGTGGGGTGTAGCTGGTATCTGTGCTGCCTGGTTTTCGGACAGCCTGTTATTTGACTGCTTTGTTACAGCATGAAAACTGGGCAGGTTAGCAGATTACTGGGCAGTGCTCTCTGTATTGTAATGACTGTATGCTCTGCTTTGGAGCCTGGCGGCTGGTATGGTGTTTGCGTTTTTGTGGATATGTGAATGGCAGAAACAATCCTCAGCCTTGAAGTTTCTGTGGACAGTGTCTTATTGGTCGTTTCAGCACCTGATTAGCAGGTGCAAACACATACTCGGGTGTCTAAAACCTTGTCTAATGGTAGGCATAAACTGTGACTTCAAACTAGATGCTACTCACTTAATGGAGCAGCCTGTATTCCGTGAGTGTTGCTCTTTGTAGAGAGGGTTACCGTGCATTACCTTAAGGTTCCAATGTTAACCTTGTATTGCCTGATATGCGTTTGTTTGGTTTCAGAAAACTGAGAGGGCATTAGTTGTTTCATCAGTGGTCTGAGTCTGCAGGTAGCAGTCCCGGCTTTATGGGCATCACGAGAGTGTGTCACCTACAAATGGAAACAGTCTGGCTTACTAATAATGACTTTGCAGAATCACTAGGTTGGAAAAGACCCGCTGGATCGTTGACCAAGAAGCTGCATTTTTGTTTGAGGTAGTGGTTATTCTAGACACAATAAGCATATTTGAATTGTCCTGAACGGTTCCTTGGGCTCAGAGGAAGAGGGTGTGCGACTGTGCCCAGACTGGGTGTAAAACCCACTGTCTCGGGTGCTCCAAGTACAGAGGAGGGGGAGCAAGGGCCACGGGCTGTCTTCCTGGTCAAGGCAGGGACTCCTCTGAGCTGGGGAGCATTGTTGCCCTTCTCTGGACGTGGTCCAGCACATAATGAGGTGTGTGGTGATGCACAGGTTGCATGTGTTAGAAGGAACTGCAAGTGTAGGAAAGCCAGCAAAGTCCGGCTTAGCAAAGCTCGGCTTTTCTTCCAAAACCCACAAACTGCCTCACATTGCAGGGAATAATATTTATTTTATTTTAAAGAAACACACACACAAACTAACAAACAAGCAAACAGAGAATTATTCACAGGTTTGGGATTTAAAATTGTGAATCTGGGAAAAATTGAGTATCTTCTGGTTTGGCTGCATCTGTCATTGATGGGCTGGTGGGGCTGTAGTGGTATCAGAGGTTACTCCAGGTCTGTGTCCTCTTTGAGTTTACCGTAGAGCGCCCTGAATTTCTGCAAGTATTTCTCAATGTATTCCTTTGCTTTGCATTTCACATTCTTGATGTCTCCCTGTGGATAATGCGTGTCAGTCTGTTGGCCTTGGATGTACTGGAGACCTGGGTGGCTGTAGGTCTCTACAGTCGGTGGGGTCATTTGCAAGCAGGGTTACTGGTCTGTGGTTCTTAACGCCAGGCTGGTTGGCACTGGGCTGGCACGTAATGCTGTTGGGGGGCTACAGTCTGCTGGCTGCAGTCCCAGACGCCAGAGCTCTGTCTCTGCACCCAAGTCTGCGGCTGCTCGTCTGCCGCCGGCAAGCCCATGGAACCCGTGTTGGGTGTGGGCAGCAGCGTGTTGCCAGCGTTGGGGTTGCTGGGGTCTGTGTGGGCTTGTGTGGGGTATCCCCAGGTGTAGCCATTGAAGCTGTTGTGAGGCGCACCGTAGCCCATGGAGTAGCAGAGCAGGGTATGCGCCATCTCCCAGTTTTGCTGTTGCTGTTTCTGGGCCTCCTGCTGGATGAACTGCTGCTCAAAGAGCTTCCTGCGCTGTGCTAGGGACAGCCCGTGGTGGCGCTCAAATCGGACCCTCTTCTTCCAAGGCGTTGGAGTGTCGTATGTGTCCGCTGGCGTCTTCATTCCCCACTTGTATGCCGAGGGCAGTGGGGATGACTCTCTCCGTCTCTTTCCCCAGCTCTGCCTCTCAGGTTCCTGCTGTCCGCTAAGGATGTGGTGTTTGGGAGGAGGCCTCTCATCCCTGTGGCTGATGGTCTCTCTGCCACAAGTGGCGCTGTTGTCCTTTTCTGCTGGCCTCTTCTTTGGGATCCGATACACGTGCTTGAGCTGCTTCCAGGTGTTGAGCAGCCTGGTAGCTAGGTTGGTCACATCCCGTATGTTATCTGTTTGGTTCTGGCTTTCCTTGGCCTGCACCCAGCGCTCGATGATGGGAATCACTTTGCTGTCTTCCAGCATGTTCTTGGTGGTGATGGGCAGGAGCTCTAGTGTCTTTAGAATCTCCAGCTGCAGCTGCGGGTTGTTAGCCGCGCTTCCTTTCCCACAATCCATGTCCATCTCCTTCATCCAAATCCAGAGGAGAGAGAGGCCGTCATGCTTCAGGAAGGAATTCAGGCCAGATTGTGAGCGCATGTTCTGTACAATTCGGAGGCAGGTGAGCTTCTGCTCCAGAGTTCTAATTCGAAGCATCAGCCAGGTTAGCTGGAGACCTTGGTTCTCATTGCTGTCAGTGTCTCCATTCTGCAGCAGCACTTGCAACTCCCTGTCCACCGAATGCTTCTTACGGGAGCGTGCCTTTTCGATTATTCTTCTGGCAGGTCTGATGATGACCCTCTTGTCACCTCCCAGGTAACCCTGGCAGTTAGCTGAGTGGCAGAAGCACTTCTGAGCCCCTTTGCCATAGTGCTGGAAGTGGTAATCAAGCGTCAGCTCTGAGCCCGATGGGACTAGTTTGGTGGTGAAAAGTCCAACTCGGAGCTGCCCATTCACCATCCACTTTTGTGCCTTACAGTTTGGTTCGCAGCTGTGGTTCATGAACCGAGAGCAGTTTCCTTTCTGCGTAGCATCAATGATCTGCTTTTCCTCCATGGCCATGAAATAAGAATGAATGTTCTTGTTGCGGGCATATTCCTTGCAGCGAGCCTTGAACTCCTTGTGATCCAGCACTTCTCCACAGTACTCCAAGACAAAAGTGTCTGGTGGCAGATCTTTGGCAGCCCTCAGCCCCCAGCCTTTGTCTTCCGTGAGGATCACTTCAACATCTGCATAGTGTTTCTTCTGGATGCGCCTGTTGGAGCAGTAGATGCCATTTGGGCACCGGGAAGAACACTCTATCAGGAGCAGGCGATTGAGACAGCGTTCTCCGCAAGCAACCGCTCCCTGAGCTCGCTGCTCTTTGGAGAGAGGAGGGCACTGGCACACTATGTGCTTCATATCCTGGTGAGATGTTTTGTTGTTCCTTTCTGTCAAGTAGACGTTCTCGTCAATCAGGTTGAAGTAAGGGGGCATCTTCCCTAGCTCGGCTAACTCCTTCCAGCGCTGGGGGTCTTTGAAGTCATCCGTGACACACAATGGCCTGACCCTGGAGGAGTTCTGCCGTGTTGCCTCCACTTGCCTCCCTTCCAGTTTCGCCGCCTTCTTCTCCCTCGAGTCCATGTTACCTTCAGAGTTACTCTCCAACTCTGGGTGTCTTCTTTTTGGTCGACCTCGCTCTTGTGCATTGTTTTTTCCCAAAATGTTCACCACCTCCTTCTCCCTGCCGGGCAGCGGCTCCTTGGGTGAATTGCTGTTAATCTTGGGTGCCTGCACTGAGCCTTTTGCTTTCTGACTGGGCACCTGGCGTTTTCTGGAGGTGCTGGGAAAACGAAGCTGGCAGTCGTCATCCCAGCGGTCATCCTCTTCACAGTCCTTGTGATCACCTGTGAGAGAATCCAGTATTTGCCCTTGAGTTGGTTTGTAATTAGTTGCAGAAGGTCTGCCAGCAGACCTCGTATCCCCCTAACCGTTGTCTTGCCGTACACCCCCAAGCCTGGCTGGTAACCATAGCCCGAGTAGACCCTGATGCTGCTGTCTGGGTGCTGGTAGTTGCCATTTGGTTTCCCCAGCTGAGAAAACTCGGTCCCTTCCCAAACCACCCACGCGCCCCATTGTGTGAAAACTGTCCAGGCTGGAAAATCTCCGAGGCCGGACTGGTTAAAGCCACCCTTCCCTTGCCTACCTTTTGGCCTGAAAAGCCCTGTCTGATGCTGAGCTACATCAGCGCTTTCAAAACTCCCTGGCAGGTAAGATGGCCGCTTGGTGCTCTGAGGCTGGCCTGGATCGGGCTGCAGCTTCTCTGTCTCCTTCTTGTTGAGATCAGTAGAATTTGCCGCACCGTCCTCCATGCCTCTAGGAGAACACCTGCTCTCTCTCTGTGGGCCACCTTTGCCTGCCATATTCTCCAATCTCTCTTCGTAGTAGGATCCACTAGACGAGTGGTCAGAGAAACACCTCTTCCTTCTGGCTGCTCCAGGAGGAGTGAGTGCTGCTCTGTCCCGTCGCTGTGGTTGAGTCTCTGGTGATGCAACAACGGAATGGAACCGTTTCCATGGGACACCGTCATCGCACCCCCGGTCCTCTATGTCACTGTCCTCACTGCCTGCCTTGCTGTCCCTCTGCCCTGTGTCAGAGGAATTGTTGTGGCCAATGAGACTCTTTGGAGATAGGAGAGTAACGGGCAGGCGGAAGATGCAGGACAAGCAAGGCCCGCTTAGAATCATAGAATCACTAGGTTGGAAAGGACCCACTGGATCATCAAGTCCAACCATTGCTATCAATCAGTAAACCATGCTCCTCAGCACGTCATCCCCCCGTCTTTTAAACACCTCCAGGGATGGTGACTCCACCACCTCCCTGGGCAGCCCGTTCCAGTGCCCAATGACCCTTTCCGTGAAAAATTTTTTCCTGATGTCAATCGTGAACCTCCCCTGGCGGAGCTTGAGGCCATTCCCCCTTGTCCTGTCCCCTGTCACTTGGGAGAAGAGGCCAGCACCCTCCTCTCCACACCCTCCTTTCAGGTAGTTGTAGAGAGCAATGAGGTCTCCCCTCAGCCTCCTCTTCTCCAGGCTAAACAACCCCAGCTCTCTCAGCCGCTCCTCATAAGGCCTGTTCTCCAGCCCCTTTGCCAGCTTTGTGGCTCTTCTCTGGAGTCGTTCCAGAGCCTCAACATCCCTCTTGTGGTGAGGGGCCCAGAACTGAACACAGAATTCGAGGAGCGGTCTCACCAGAGCTGAGTACAGAGGGAGACTAACCTCTCTGGTCCTGCTGGCCGTGCTGTTTCTGATACAAGCCAAGATGCCATTGTCCTTCTTGGCCACCTGGGCACGCTGCTGGCTCCTGTTCAGTCGCTGTCAACCAGCAGCCCCAGGTCTTTCTCCTCCAGGCAACTTTCCAGCCAACCTTCTCCTAGTCTGTAGGACTGCACAGGGTTGTTGTGCCCCACGTGCAGGACCTGGCATTTGTCCTTGTTAAAGCTCATGCCATTGGTCTCAGCCTCGTGGTCCAGCCTGTTCAGATCTCATACTTCTTGATGATAATCCATGAATAAGGCAAACAAGTGTTATAATCCTGCACTGAGGCACTGAGATTTTGATTTAACTTTGGGTACGTTGGTGGTACCATGTATAGACTCTTCAGTCGGGACAGGAAAGGTAGGAGAGGGGGCGGGGTAGCCCTCTATGTAAGAGAGGACTTGGACACCATTGAGCTGGGTTGTGGTGATGAGGAGATCGAGTGCCTGTGGGTTAAAATCAGAGTAGCCCAATGGAAGGCAGATTTTGTGATGGGAGTCTGTTACAGACCACTCAGCCAAGAAGAAGCAGCTGATGAGCTCTTCTAGAAACAGCTGGGGATAGTCTCTAGATAGATGCCTCTTGTTCTCTTGGGAGACTTCAATCTTCCAGTTATCTTCTGGAAGTACAGTACAGCGGAAAAGATGCAGTCCAGGAGGTTCCCAGGGTGTGTGGAAGAGAACTTCCACGCACAACTGGTGAGTGGTCTGAGAAGGTTAGGTGCCCTCCTGGACCTGCTGTTTGTGAACAGAGAAGGCCTTGGGGATGTGGTGTTAGGAGGATGCCCGCAATAAAGCAATCAGGAGATGACAGGGTTTTTGGTTCTAGGTGAGGTGAAGAGGGTGGTTAGCAGGACAGTCGCATTAAGCTTCCTGAGGGCAGACTTCGGACTGTTCAGAAGGGTGGTTGGCAAATTCCCATGGGAGACAGTCCTTAAGGGCAAGGGAGCCCCACGAGGGCTGGGAGCTCTTCATAAAGGCAATCCTAGCAGCTCAGGAGAAAGCCCCCCCCATGTTCCAGAAGAAGAGCCGACGGGGGAAAAAAACAGCTTGGTTGAGCAAGGAGATCTTGAGAGATATCAAAAAGCCCTTCCTGTCCTGCCTGAAGGGTTTGTACATGGTCCCACCATCCTACCCCAAGTTAAATCAAAATCTCAGTGCAGGATTATAATACCTGTTTGCCTTATTCATGGATTATCATCAGGAAGTATGAGATCTGAACAGGCTGGACCATGGGGCTGAGACCAATGGCATGAGCTTTAACAAGGACACATGCTGGGTTTAGTCCCCTTCCCTGGAGGTATTTAAAGGACGAGTGGATGTGGTGCTGAGGGGCATGATTTAGTGATTGATAGGAATGGTTGGACTGAATGATCCGTTGGGTCTTTTCCAACCTGGTGATTCTATGATTCTATGTTTGCAGCGACCATCGAGTGGTATTCTGCTTCCCATACTTGAAAATGGTCCCAGTTCAGCCAAATACTTGAGCATGTGCTTGAGAGCTAAGCATTAACTTCAGCAGCTTGCCGAAGGGCTGGCTCAGGTCTCATGCTGGTCTGGAAGGCTGCTGTAAATCTCACAACTATTCTCATACGGTGTTTCCTTGAGTGAGCGTGGACGGCAGTATTTGTGTGCTTCCTATGCTTGTGAAATACAATCATCATTCCTCCTCTTTTGCAGTGCTGAAGTCTTTCTGTTCAAATGCGATGAAAAAAACTTATTGGGTGGCTGGATCACTGGGGACGTGTGTGTGTGTGCGCGCGCGTGTGTGTAACATCCACTGATGTGGTGGTGGTGACCTGGAGTGAGTTGGACCAGATTCATGTTTGCTCAAAGGTCACTGGTTTTGAGTTATGATGTTGCTGTGTGCATGGCACGAGGGGCAAAGATGACACAGAGCAATAAAGTTATGTTAGCCAGCATCTCTGTGTCCCTTTAAGGAAGGACAGCCAAATCAAGAGATGAAGATGATTATTCAGGATTGAATAATGCTCTTGATTTTCTCTGCCGCTGTCTGAGGCTTGTAACGTGTGACTAGTGCAAAGCCTGCTAGGCAGTCTGCTGCAGGGATGATATGCCTTAGTCACGATGTCTTACCCCGAATGGGCTGAGATGTGTTATTACCGTGCTGGAACTGGGATATTGTCATAATTATTCCTCCCCCATGTTGTTTGATAGTGTTTTTCAAAAGAAAAGGCACTAAATCCATCTCAACATCTCGACGACTAACTGACATCTCAGAAAGCTAGTTACTGTGGGGGGTAGGAAGCTGGTGATGGTTGAGGTCTGTGCAGCTGTAGGGTATTGAGGCTATTGAGCACAGCTATGCTGACTTGGGTTTTCATACAGCTTGCTGGGAGATCAGAATCACTCTGCATGTTTATTCACCTTGCCCTGCCTTTCCGGTCTTATTTGGTAGAACGCAAGCAGATTGAAAGCTGTGAAGAGGGGTTTTTTTTCTTTAAAAAAAAAAATATCCATCCAGTGCTCCCCCAACCCTCTTGTCCCCAAAAAGCCCTTCCAGCATTTGAAGTTTTGTAGAAAAGTTGCCTGTTGGTTCAGACAGT
Source organism: Clamator glandarius (assembly GCA_033459285.1). Lineage (NCBI taxonomy): Eukaryota > Metazoa > Chordata > Aves > Cuculiformes > Cuculidae > Clamator > Clamator glandarius. The sequence goes on from JAUNZM010000138.1 coordinate 1,133,877, forward strand.
GAGGCATGCAGGAATAAGATCTTTGCATCAATAATACCCAAATGAGTGGGATGTAGCTGGTATCTGTGCTGCCTGGTTTTCGGACAGCCTGTTATTTGACTGCTTTGTTACAGCATGAAAACTGGGCAGGTTAGCAGATTACTGGGCAGTGCTCTCTGTATTGAAATGACTGTATGCTCTGCTTTGGAGCCTGGCGGCTGGTATGGTGTTTGCGTTTTTGTGGATATGTGAATGGCAGAAACAATCCTCAGCCTTGAAGTTTCTGTGGACAGTGTCTTATTGGTCGTTTCAGCACCTGATTAGCAGGTGCAAACACATACTCGGGTGTCTAAAACCTTGTCTAATGGTAGGCATAAACTGTGACTTCAAACTAGATGCTACTCACTTAATGGAGCAGCCTGTATTCCGTGAGTGTTGTTCTTTGTAGAGAGGGTTACCGTGCATTACCTTAAGGTTCCAATGTTAACCTTGTATTGCCTGATATGCGTTTGTTTGGTTTCAGAAAACTGAGAGGGCATTAGTTGTTTCATCAGTGGTCTGAGTCTGCAGGTAGCAGTCCCGGCTTTATGGGCATCACGAGAGTGTGTCACCTACAAATGGAAACAGTCTGGCTTACTAATAATGACTTTGCAGAATCACTAGGTTGGAAAAGACCCGCTGGATCGTTGACCAAGAAGCTGCATTTTTGTTTGAGGTAGTGGTTATTCTAGACACAATAAGCATATTTGAATTGTCCTGAACGGTTCCTTGGGCTCAGAGGAAGAGGGTGTGTGACTGTGCCCAGACTGGGTGTAAAACCCACTGTCTCGGGTGCTCCAAGTACAGAGGAGGGGGAGCAAGGGCCACGGGCTGTCTTCCTGGTCAAGGCAGGGACTCCTCTGAGCTGGGGAGCATTGTTGCCCTTCTCTGGACGTGGTCCAGCACATAATGAGGTGTGTGGTGATGCACAGGTTGCATGTGTTAGAAGGAACTGCAAGTGTAGGAAAGCCAGCAAAGTCCGGCTTAGCAAAGCTCGGCTTTTCTTCCAAAACCCACAAACTGCCTCACATTGCAGGGAATAATATTTATTTTATTTTAAAGAAACACACACACAAACTAACAAACAAGCAAACAGAGAATTATTCACAGGTTTGGGATTTAAAATTGTGAATCTGGGAAAAATTGAGTATCTTCTGGTTTGGCTGCATCTGTCATTGATGGGCTGGTGGGGCTGTAGTGGTATCAGAGGTTACTCCAGGTCTGTGTCCTCTTTGAGTTTACCGTAGAGCGCCCTGAATTTCTGCAAGTATTTCTCAATGTATTCCTTTGCTTTGCATTTCACATTCTTGATGTCTCCCTGTGGATAATGCGTGTCAGTCTGTTGGCCTTGGATGTACTGGAGACCTGGGTGGCTGTAGGTCTCTACAGTCGGTGGGGTCATTTGCAAGCAGGGTTACTGGTCTGTGGTTCTTAACGCCAGGCTGGTTGGCACTGGGCTGGCACGTAATGCTGTTGGGGGGCTACAGTCTGCTGGCTGCAGTCCCAGACGCCAGAGCTCTGTCTCTGCACCCAAGTCTGCGGCTGCTCGTCTGCCGCCGGCAAGCCCATGGAACCCGTGTTGGGTGTGGGCAGCAGCGTGTTGCCAGCGTTGGGGTTGCTGGGGTCTGTGTGGGCTTGTGTGGGGTATCCCCAGGTGTAGCCATTGAAGCTGTTGTGAGGCGCGCCGTAGCCCATGGAGTAGCAGAGCAGGGTATGCGCCATCTCCCAGTTTTGCTGTTGCTGTTTCTGGGCCTCCTGCTGGATGAACTGCTGCTCAAAGAGCTTCCTGCGCTCTGCTAGGGACAGCCCGTGGTGGCGCTCAAATCGGACCCTCTTCTTCCAAGGCGTTGGAGTGTCGTATGTGTCCGCTGGCGTCTTCATTCCCCGCTTGTATGCCGAGGGCAGTGGGGATGACTCTCTCTGTCTCTTTCCCCAGCTCTGCCTCTCAGGTTCCTGCTGTCCGCTGAGGATGTGGTGTTTGGGAGGAGGCCTCTCATCCCTGTGGCTGATGGTCTCTCTGCCACAAGTGGCGCTGTTGTCCTTTTCTGCTGGCCTCTTCTTTGGGATCCGATACACGTGCTTGAGCTGCTTCCAGGTGTTGAGCAGCCTGGTAGCTAGGTTGGTCACATCCCGTATGTTATCTGTTTGGTTCTGGCTTTCCTTGGCCTGCACCCAGCGCTTGATGATGGGAATCACTTTGCTGTCTTCCAGCATGTTCTTGGTGGTGATGGGCAGGAGCTCTAGTGTCTTTAGAATCTCCAGCTGCAGCTGCGGGTTGTTAGCCGCGCTTCCTTTCCCACAATCCATGTCCATCTCCTTCATCCAAATCCAGAGGAGAGAGAGGCCGTCATGCTTCAGGAAGGAATTCAGGCCAGATTGTGAGCGCATGTTCTGTACAATTCGGAGGCAGGTGAGCTTCTGCTCCAGAGTTCTAATTCGAAGCATCAGCCAGGTTAGCTGGAGACCTTGGTTCTCATTGCTGTCAGTGTCTCCATTCTGCAGCAGCACTTGCAACTCCCTGTCCACCGAATGCTTCTTACGGGAGCGTGCCTTTTCGATTATTCTTCTGGCAGGTCTGATGATGACCCTCTTGTCACCTCCCAGGTAACCCTGGCAGTTAGCTGAGTGGCAGAAGCACTTCTGAGCCCCTTTGCCATAGTGCTGGAAGTGGTAATCAAGCGTCAGCTCTGAGCCCGATGGGACTAGTTTGGTGGTGAAAAGTCCAACTCGGAGCTGCCCATTCACCATCCACTTTTGTGCCTTACAGTTTGGTTCGCAGCTGTGGTTCATGAACCGAGAGCAGTTTCCTTTCTGCGTAGCATCAATGATCTGCTTTTCCTCCATGGCCATGAAATAAGAATGAATGTTCTTGTTGCGGGCATATTCCTTGCAGCGAGCCTTGAACTCCTTGTGATCCAGCACTTCTCCACAGTACTCCAAGACAAAAGTGTCTGGTGGCAGATCTTTGGCAGCCCTCAGCCCCCAGCCTTTGTCTTCCGTGAGGATCACTTCAACATCTGCATAGTGTTTCTTCTGGATGCGCCTGTTGGAGCAGTAGATGCCATTTGGGCACCGGGAAGAACACTCTATCAGGAGCAGGCGATTGAGACAGCGTTCTCCGCAAGCAACCGCTCCCTGAGCTCGCTGCTCTTTGGAGAGAGGAGGGCACTGGCACACTATGTGCTTCATATCCTGGTGAGATGTTTTGTTGTTCCTTTCTGTCAAGTAGACGTTCTCGTCAATCAGGTTGAAGTAAGGGGGCATCTTCCCTAGCTCGGCTAACTCCTTCCAGCGCTGGGGGTCTTTGAAGTCATCCGTGACACACAATGGCCTGACCCTGGAGGAGTTCTGCCGTGTTGCCTCCACTTGCCTCCCTTCCAGTTTCGCCGCCTTCTTCTCCCTCGAGTCCATGTTACCTTCAGAGTTACTCTCCAACTCTGGGTGTCTTCTTTTTGGTCGACCTCGCTCTTGTGCATTGTTTTTTCCCAAAATGTTCACCACCTCCTTCTCCCTGCCGGGCAGCGGCTCCTTGGGTGAATTGCTGTTAATCTTGGGTGCCTGCACTGAGCCTTTTGCTTTCTGACTGGGCACCTGGCGTTTTCTGGAGGTGCTGGGAAAACGAAGCTGGCAGTCGTCATCCCAGCGGTCATCCTCTTCACAGTCCTTGTGATCACCTGTGAGAGAATCCAGTATTTGCCCTTGAGTTGGTTTGTAATTAGTTGCAGAAGGTCTGCCAGCAGACCTCGTATCCCCCTAACCGTTGTCTTGCCGTACACCCCCAAGCCTGGCTGGTAACCATAGCCCGAGTAGACCCTGATGCTGCTGTCTGGGTGCTGGTAGTTGCCATTTGGTTTCCCCAGCTGAGAAAACTCGGTCCCTTCCCAAACCACCCACGCGCCCCATTGTGTGAAAACTGTCCAGGCTGGAAAATCTCCGAGGCCGGACTGGTTAAAGCCACCCTTCCCTTGCCTACCTTTTGGCCTGAAAAGCCCTGTCTGATGCTGAGCTACATCAGCGCTTTCAAAACTCCCTGGCAGGTAAGATGGCCGCTTGGTGCTCTGAGGCTGGCCTGGATCGGGCTGCAGCTTCTCTGTCTCCTTCTTGTTGAGATCAGTAGAATTTGCCGCACCGTCCTCCATGCCTCTAGGAGAACACCTGCTCTCTCTCTGTGGGCCACCTTTGCCTGCCATATTCTCCAATCTCTCTTCGTAGTAGGATCCACTAGACGAGTGGTCAGAGAAACACCTCTTCCTTCTGGCTGCTCCAGGAGGAGTGAGTGCTGCTCTGTCCCATCGCTGTGGTTGAGTCTCTGGTGATGCAACAACGGAATGGAACCGTTTCCATGGGACACCGTCATCGCACCCCCGGTCCTCTATGTCACTGTCCTCACTGCCTGCCTTGCTGTCCCTCTGCCCTGTGTCAGAGGAATTGTTGTGGCCAATGAGACTCTTTGGAGATAGGAGAGTAACGGGCAGGCGGAAGATGCAGGACAAGCAAGGCCCGCTTAGAATCATAGAATCACTAGGTTGGAAAGGACCCACTGGATCATCAAGTCCAACCATTGCTATCAATCAGTAAACCATGCTCCTCAGCACGTCATCCCCCCGTCTTTTAAACACCTCCAGGGATGGTGACTCCACCACCTCCCTGGGCAGCCCGTTCCAGTGCCCAATGACCCTTTCCGTGAAAAATTTTTTCCTGATGTCAATCGTGAACCTCCCCTGGCGGAGCTTGAGGCCATTCCCCCTTGTCCTGTCCCCTGTCACTTGGGAGAAGAGGCCAGCACCCTCCTCTCCACACCCTCCTTTCAGGTAGTTGTAGAGAGCAATGAGGTCTCCCCTCAGCCTCCTCTTCTCCAGGCTAAACAACCCCAGCTCTCTCAGCCGCTCCTCATAAGGCCTGTTCTCCAGCCCCTTTGCCAGCTTTGTGGCTCTTCTCTGGAGTCGTTCCAGAGCCTCAACATCCCTCTTGTGGTGAGGGGCCCAGAACTGAACACAGAATTCGAGGAGCGGTCTCACCAGAGCTGAGTACAGAGGGAGACTAACCTCTCTGGTCCTGCTGGCCGTGCTGTTTCTGATACAAGCCAAGATGCCATTGTCCTTCTTGGCCACCTGGGCACGCTGCTGGCTCCTGTTCAGTCGCTGTCAACCAGCAGCCCCAGGTCTTTCTCCTCCAGGCAACTTTCCAGCCAACCTTCTCCTAGTCTGTAGGACTGCACAGGGTTGTGCCCCACGTGCAGGACCCGGCATTTGTCCTTGTTAAAGCTCATGCCATTGGTCTCAGCCCCGTGGTCCAGCCTGTTCAGATCTCATACTTCTTGATGATAATCCATGAATAAGGCAAACAAGTGTTATAATCCTGCACTGAGGCACTTAGATTTTGATTTAACTTTGCGTATGTTGGAGGTACCACATTAAATTTGCACCTTATGATTTGGAAGGTCCTATTCTTCTCACACTCTCCCCAGCAGGCAACAGACTGCACCTGCTCTGATGTGCACTTGAGACCTCATGAAGTGCAGGCGGGGTGAGAAGGGGAATGGTAGTACCTGCCTCCCAGTTCTAAGCTTTCCTCTAGTTGACCTTTGAAACTGAGGACCCAGAATCTCTTTCTTCTGACATCTACTACTCAGTGATTTTGAGGAAAAGAGGCTGGAGATCAGGACAGTTAAAATAAACTAAGTATAATGTGTTCAGGAATCAGAATGGCTTTACTTTGCCAGAGACGAGTCATACTTCACATGTGAATGATCTTCCTTTGACCTAAGCTTCAATCATGAGTTCAGGGGACAACTGTTTATAGAATATGTTAGGTCTGTAATTCATTGTGTGAATAACAGGATGGGGCGAAAGAGAAAACAGAGATTGTAGCTTCTCAGCAGAATTTCAGAATAAAGGCTATCAAATTGTCTTGGGTTTTCTTGGTACTGGTGTTAGGGGGTTGGGCATGTTTTTGGGGTTTTTTTGGGTTTTTTTTGTGTAGCAGAATTGATGAGGTTTCAGAAATACTTTCAGTCAGTGTAAACCATATCCTATTGTGGCTGGCAGCTGTTCTCTCAGTGTTTGCAGGCACAGCAACACTCCTTAAGAAGCAATTGCTTGTGAAGAATAGATGAGTCTGTGGTTCTGGTATGAGAGAATGTACCCCCATAAATTACTGCATTATTATATATCAAGAATCATTATTATATATCAAGAATACTCTCAGTCTGTCATTGCAACAACCATTGAGTGGGATTCTGCATACCACACTTGAAAGTGGTCCCAGTTCAGCCAAATACTTGAGCATGTGCTTGAGAGCTAAGCATTAACTTCAGCAGCTTGCCGAAGGGCTGGCTCAGGTCTCATGCTGGTCTGGAAGGCTGCTGTAAATCTCACAACTATTCTCATACGATGTTTCCTTGGATGAGCGTGGACGGCAATATTTGTGTGCTTCCTATGCTTGTGAAATATAATCATCATTCCTCCTCTTTTGCAGTGCTGAAGTCTTTCTGTTCAAATGCGATGAAAAAAACTTATTGGGTGGCTGGATCACTGGGGACGTGTGTGTGTGTGTGTGCGCGTGTGTGTAACATCCACTGATGTGGTGGTGGTGACCTGGAGTGAGTTGGACCAGATTCATGTTTGCTCAAAGATCACTGGCTTTGAGTTATGATTTTGCTGTGTGCACGGCACGAGGGGCAAAGATGACACAGAGCAATAAAGTTATGTTAGCCAGCATCTCTGTGTCCCTTTAAGGAAGGACAGCCAAATCAAGAGATGAAGATGATTATTCAGGATTGAATAATGCTCTTGATTTTCTCTGCCGCTGTCTGAGGCTTGTAACGTGTGACTAGTGCAAAGCCTGCTAGGCAGTCTGCTGCAGGGATGATATGCCTTAGTCACGATGTCTTACCCCGAATGGGCTGAGATGTGTTATTACCGTGCTGGAACTGGGATATTGTCATAATTATTCCTCCCCCATGTTGTTTGATAGTGTTTTTCAAAAGAAAAGGCACTAAATCCATCTCAACATCTCGACGACTAACTGACATCTCAGAAAGCTAGTTACTGTGGGGGGTAGGAAGCTGGTGATGGTTGAGGTCTGTGCAGCTGTAGGGTATTGAGGCTATTGAGCACAGCTATGCTGACTTGGGTTTTCATACAGCTTGCTGGGAGATCAGATTCACCGTGTATGTTTATTCCGTCTGTATTGATTCAGCGTGCTAAAGTGAAGACAGTTCAATACAGAGATAAGAAAGAGAGAAAATAAGGGCTGACAGACATTTAGTCATTTTTTGGCAATAATAAATGTACACTATAAACCAGTTTGCAGAGCTGTACAACTCTGCCTTTGTGTTTTGAGAGTGCACATGATTTACTGCAGAAATCAGTTTGACATAGCATAGCTGTGCAGATTCAGCAGGACCTACCATTATCTTGTCATGTTTTTTAGCAAATTGACTTTTACAAGGCAGCAGTTCAAAAACATGAAAGAGAAATGTGCTGAACAACCCATCCTTTCTTGTCCCCCCATCCAGTGTTTGCTGGCAAATCTGCCACAGCTGCATCCAGGGGCGTAGTAATTCTGTGCTCCCTTGCTTGCAGGCATTGGGTGTTCTGTGTGTATATGCTGGTGTGGGTCTTAATTTTATCCCTGTGCTCTCTAACTCCCAAGTTGCTGACTTTTCAGCTAAGTGCAGCAGTTCAGACATGGCTTTCTGTCATGTTCCACTTTACGGACTTAATAGGATTTCACTGGTACAGCAAGAGTAACAGATGCACTATTAGCAACATTTTGCAAATCAGCCTGCTTTTCAGCCCTGCTCACCCGCAGCCCACAGTCTCATGCAGACAAAGACAAATGGCCAGAAAGCAGCTAGGTTCCTATGCTTGCCCTGACAAGTGTTGCCTTGAACAACTGCTGCCTCTGAAGGCAGAATCTTAAGGTAGATACACTGCTGTTCTGGCCCAGAAGGACATTTTCTGTGTTTTTAAAGTATGTATCTATTCCAATGTCAGCACTGAAGTAGCCATGGATGCAGTATTTCTCTGTTCTCAGATGACTGGAAAATGTGTCTGAATTTTTCTTTATTTTTAAGGGATTAATTTACAATGTGTAAAACTTTCCTGCCTTCTGGGAATTTAGGATATTCAGTCCATGTATGCCTCAGCAAATGGCTTCTATTTAATAACATCTTTTTACATTACCATTAAGAGATGGCTATCTCCGAGAGCTACAGTGGATGTGCCCAAGGGTAAAAAAAGAACAAAAAGTAAGACTGAGGGGAGAGGACATGGGAGAATGTAAGTTCTTTGTTCACGCATTTTTTTTCCAATGGATAATTTGCGTGAAGGGTAGGGGTGGAGATGTGCTAAGGAGCATTCTGAGATAACAAAATAGCTTGCTTAGCTGAACAGGGTGGATTGGAACAACAACTCTACCCATCCTTCTCTCTCTTTCTTCTGTGAACTAACCAGTGCTCAAATTGCAGTGTGTTCATATGTGGAGCAGGGTTGTGTACAGCTACTTTTCTTCTTCTTTTGGATTTTGAGATGAAACTGCAGGGCTAGTGGTGTTTTCCCTCCATCTCCTGAGCCTAGCGATTTCTGTGTGGAGAAAGTTAACTGGCCAATACCACTATCTGCTCCTTGCAGCTTGACATGTCCTTCACCACCAGCATGTGCCTGTGTGTCACTGCACTCCATGAACCAGCTCAACAAACCTTGTCTTAAGCCACAGCTTTATTGAAGATACGACTCTTTCCTCCACAGAACTTTCCCCTGTAGGAAAGTATTTGTTTCCTTTCCTCTGCAGAAACTGTCTGTCACTTGAAAGACCCATCTGATTTTGAAGATTACTTAGGCAGACTGGAGATGCCAATGAGGGAGCCTCATCCTGATGTAGCAGGTTTCGGATCCCCCTGGACTTTGTCTCTTGTGTAGATTTTACATCCTGTTGCAAGTAATGTCTTAAAGTCTTTTGAATGGCTTACTCAATAGAAAGTGCTCTAGTCTATATTAATGGTTAATGGGTCTTTCTAGCAGATGTGAAATCCAGTGAAACAGACAGTTTCTTTGGTTTTAACAGGAACAGATGATTTAATAAGCAGCTATAAATCTCTTGGGAATGTACAGACATAGTCAAACAGCACACATCTGCCAGATTTTTAACTTACTAGACTTATAGCATATGAGTCATAGTGGTCTGCTCCACTCCACCTCAAATGCCTGTTGTTGTTGTTTTGGCTTTTAGAGGTGCTCTGTGCTGTGTATGGAAGTTTTCATCGCCTTCTCCTGTTAATGGGCTTGCTCTTTTTTCCAGCAGACAGCGTTCAAACAGTTGAATCTCATTCTCTGTGTGTGCATGACAGTGCATGACATTTATTTTCCATTCCCTAAGCCAACTTGTGATTTAAAATTGTATAGTGAAAATGTTTCTGAGGATTATGTTAATAAAGTCTCCTAAATGGGTTTAGTAGTGGGAATCTGGTTAAATTTAAAGAGGTGTATTTTTTCTCTTTCTTAATACAGCAATGCTTTCCTTCCAGCAGTCTGTGGCCACCTTATGAAGTTTAATAAATTTATGCTAACAGTATTTCTAATAGATTCAGTTATTACCAGCACTTTAGAAGTAAGGAAACCAAGACAGAAAGCAGAAAACTGTTGTAGTTACCTGTGGCTCATTTTGAATTGCAGGGGAGGGTTATATTTGCTAAAGTATCGAAGTGTCGTTCCAAATGGCAAAATTGGCACTGTGTTTTACAAATGCCTTCTTGTATATTGTGTCGGTTTACTGGCTTTCCATAAGTGTTTTAGATGTCTAGGAACTGGGGTTACATGCTCATATTTTATTTTACAGTTACTTCACAAGCCACGTGAATTACACTTGGGAGCCACTCTAGAGGAGGTGAGGTATTAGAATTGTTGAGATTTGCTCCAGGTCACATCCTGGTTAACTAGAGATGGAACTAGTGATAAAACAGGAGGCTTTGTATGGAGGTTCTCCCAAGTCAGGTGCAGTGCAGCTTATTTTGAATGCACCTGGATGGAAGGGATTTAAAAAATGGGATACAGCATAGGTGTTTGTCGTTTTATTCTGTTCTTGAAGTGCAAGTATCTAATATTTTACTGTGTGACCAGGTACAAAATTTTGTCTAACATAAATGGTGCAAAGTCCTGACAGGCAGGAAAAATCAAACTCTAAAGTCTTTCATTGGCCGAGGGCTGCATTTGATTTTGTTGTACTGCGACTGTGTAAACTGTGAGGGAAGCATCTTATTTCAGTGGCAGAGATGACAAAGAAACCCTGCTCATGTTTGCCCTTTTTTAGGCTGAAGGGAGTATCAAAAATGCATAGATGTCAATCAGGTTAAGATACTGGAAACAGCTTTGGAGGTTGATTAAGGAGGTTGAATTGTATAATGTGATCAAAGACGCATATTATTTGAAGCTTGTGGTGAGATTGCAACTTACTACATTATTCCAGTACTGCTTGCTTCTGATTTCTCAGTGCTTCAGAAAGCCAAACAGGTATTGTGTTACTTAGGTAAAGAAAGGTATACAAGATCATGTAACTGGGTGGTGTCAAAATCAAGAACAGCATTTTATTCTTCTGACTTTTTGCTAGGTCCCTTCACACAGTGCAGGAAGCAGAGTAGAGGGTTTCAGTGCCATGTATATGCACAAAACCCCAGCTCTTTCTGGCTCTTTCTGGCACGCGGGGTTATTGCTTTATGCTTTCAGTAAGTACAGAGCTTTACTGATGGGACTTTCACACATCCGGAAATTAGAAAACTGGAGTTATAATCTGCATGTCTGTTCTTGAATGGGGAATTTTCCCCAAAGCAAGTTGTGATGTATGGTCTTAATGATTTGAATCTTACAGTTCAGACTTTCCATAAGTTGCTTCCAGCATTGTAGGCGCTAACCTGTGTTTGTAGTGAACATAAACACACCCAATTTCAAGGGTAACAGCCGTGTTACATGTTTAAATCTCCGCATAACTCTGATTAATTGGGAATGGCCAGTGCCTTTAGAATTCGGCTCCTACTATGCTGTTTAGATGGAGAAGTTGGTGCAACATGCAGTGCATTGCGGGCTAGGTTAGGGCTTAGCTAGAAGTCAAGACTGTTAGTGATGCCTTTGCTAGCACTTCTTAACTGGCAGCAAGGTCTTTTGCAAACTTTCTGGTGTGTGGTCTTTGTGCACTAAATAGCTGACACTCTGCTTATCTTGTAGGACTTCACCATTTTTGTAGAACTGACAGCAAGCAGCAGCAGTGCCAGGGAGTGGCATCCCCTTAAAGCAGTGTACATAGCAGTGGGGAACATCATGTGACTACATGGACCTTATCCAGTGTTTTAAAGGAAAAAAATATCTATAACACTGTCTTGGCCTATATAAGCTGTATAGTTTTCCCAGACTTGGAAGAAAAGCGCTGGATATTTTCCCAAGTTCCACCCTTTTCAGTTTGATGTAAAAAATGTTGATTCTTGCATTTCTTTTGTCTCAAAAAAGGGAAATACTTTAATTAAAAGAAGAAATTATACTTTTTCATCGCAAGAGGCAAAATCTTATCTTTGAGCCATCTGTTTTGATGACAGTAAAGCAGAACACGTACTTTATTTTTCTTTCTTCTTAAATGATAGCTTCTGTTGTTAGTGGTGAAGAGGAGGCAGGAAGGTGTGTGGTTCCACAGCAGCCTGAAAAAAGGTGTCTGGAGAGTCCTTCCTTGGATGTGGGGAATGTGGAGCCATTTTTAGAGACTTCCACCAGCTCTATTTGGAAGAGCGCACAGAATCAGAGGAAGAGGAATGACCTTGCTTTTAAGGCATTCATTTGGAGCTCCGGGGCTGGAAGCTGAATTCCCAGCGCTGAGACTGGTTTCCTCTGTGGTCTGCAACGTGTTGCTCATGGGGTGTCTGTGCTGCACAATGGAGCTCAGCACGGAGAGCCCTGGAGGTGACTACAGGAGGTCTGCCTGGCCCCGCAGCGCAGTGGGACACTATGTGGAGGCATGACCTCCTTCCCCCAAAAATACAGCTGTGCTACTTCAAGCACTGCCTTGTGCTGTTGGGGCTGTGCTGCTTCCAGTTCTGGAGTTATGATGACTGCAGCTCCTTTGAGCATCTCCACACTCCATTGCTAAACCCAGGAAGCACTGAGGTACTGAGACACTAAGCGGAGAGTTCACAGAATGTTTTTGAATTGTCTGTGCTGTCTGGTTTTGAATTTCTTTTGTTTGCACAAGCTCGTCCTAGTCACTGTATGTCACTGACTTTAATTTCCTCTGTGGCAGCGAAAACCAGCTAGAAGGAAAGCCTAATTTCAGCTGTTGCCCATGCCCAAGCAAATTGTTTTCCAGGAAGAAAAATGTTTTGCTATCCCTTGGAGTTCAGCTGACTCAGACTGCCTTCTGTGTTCCTCCTAACTATCTCAGGGGAGGTAGCAGAGCCTGGTGCTAAGAACCCAGTTGGTCACATACTGTTTCTGAGGAGTCGCTGCTTAGCCTCACACACAAAGTCACTTAATTCCTTTGTTCCAAGCAGCCAGGCAGGAGTGATAGGAATGACGTTTGCCCAGCTTTGTAAAGCCATGGCTACAAATGAAAGAATGAAAGAGGTTGTGTATTCAAAGAAGTGTTTTGTTTATCTGCTTTATTCAAAAAAAGGGAAGAAAATAGCTTTATTGTTTGTGGCTTGAAAAATCTGCCTGCTGTCAAGATTATGGCAGTATGAAAAACAAACTTGCTTTATGCCTAAAAACCCACGTGCTGTTGCTGGCTTTGATTTCTGTGGAGTGTAGGTGATGGGAATAGTGCTGGGCTGGTGCTTGCAGTACCCTTCCTCCCTAAAGATGCTAAGCAGGGCCACAGACATCCCCCCAGCACATGACCAGCAGTTCACAGGGTCTCCAGGCCAACTTGGAGGTTCAAGTCATGACTAAAATAAAGAAAACCAATGGTAGAATTTAGTCCCCAGATAAATTATTACTTTTTGTCCAAAAGAACATAAGGCTGACACTTTATTCAGAGTTTCTTAGCTAATAGGCTTTGGAAGATAAGATCTATCCAGAGAGGGTTGCATAAACTTTCTGTGAACTTTAATAGTTGGTGATCAAAAGGTATCACAAAGCATATTGTTATTTATTCATCTATCTATTTATTTACTTAAAAGAGTGCACAGGGATATTGGTTGTGATTTTTCTCATGTAAACAAGGTGACAACTCACTCCCTGGAACTCATACTGTTTGTTCAGCCTTAGACTCTGCATTTTTCCATTTTGAGTTTAAATTTAGAGCTCTCTTGTAAGGGGAGGAAAATGCAAAAACCCAACTGCCGCCTATGTTCCACTTTAGAAACCAACACTGCGTTACTGAATATACCTGTCCTTGTGTCCATTGCTTTGCTAAGTGATGCTCTTCCCTTGATTAGCTCTGTAGAGCTAATCTAGCAGAGATGGTTCCAAAGAGCACCATCTTCTTTGTGCCACTACCTGATCCAAGTGCAGGAAGGGCACTTGGCAACAATTTGAAAAATGCCTCTTCACGTGGGTATTTGGCTTAAAGGATCTGCCTTCCCATCATTTGTGTCTTCTGGGAAGGAATCTGCCCCTCTGTTCCCATTAAGTCAAAGCTTTTCAGGGCTTGCTTAGATGCACACAGTATTGGGTCCTCCCAGAGTTATATTTCTGAGTCCTCTTGCACTGCAGTTCCAGGTGTGAGAGGATTTATTTTTTTAAATTGCCTTCTAGTCTCATCTGTAGCATCTTGTGTGCAGGATGTGTACTGTGAATGAGGGCAACAGAACCTTGTCTTTTGGCTTTTATTTGAAGGAAACAGTAGCAACCTAAGACAAATCGAGCTATCTTGCATTCATGTAGGGTCAAATTCCTGTGGAATTTCAAGCAACTCATTGACGTCTCACCTGATAGAGTTAGTTCCCAGAGGTAGTCTGCTTGTCTCATTTGCCCCTTTTTTTGGAACATAAATCTATGCTTGATGGGGATAGATGCAGTTAAAAAAGCTGTAGGAAGAGACTAACGCTTACAAAGGAGAAAATTCTCTCGTTTTGTCCAGACAGGACAAATAGTCTCCCCTCGGGGGCTTCCTCCCTCCATCAGTTTTGGTCGTACAGCTTCCTGACTTTCCTTTTCAGGCATGCCTGGGATACAGCACAGCCCCGCACAGGAAGGGTGTTGACTGGAGTGCAGATGGGTTGCAGACAGGTCTGGCTCTGGAGAGTTAAGGAACAGGACTTAACTTACATGAGGTTCCCACCTTTTGGTTATCCCTATGGCTTGTCTTGTGCCTTGGCTTGGTGCCGTCTGACACTTTCCAGCGCTGGGGTGTTGAGGGCTGGCTGAATTGGCTGCCCGGGCCCAGAGCCAGTTTGTATGGCTTGTTTGGCTTTGCACCGCTTTCCGAGCAGCATGAGCTGCAATCTGTGTCTCCTGTCATGAATCAGACCATAGGTATGGATAATTCTCAAACCAGACATTTACATGAGTTAATTCCACACTGCTCAGTTTTAAAGTTGTTTTATTATGGAATTATTCAGCTTATTGCTCAGCAGATTTTCAACCTCATTAGTACATTTAGCATGGGGAGTGTGTCCTGGTTATATCACCAGACAATGTCTTAAAGCTTTAATTGCCAAATTAAACTCTTCCCGTCTCTCTTTTCTAAAATATACAACATTACTAACGCACCATTTTGGTAAAATATTGTAGCACGTTTGGCATATTTTTAAACTCTTTTGAAGTCAGTGTTTAAGTGCTTTGCTGAATCAGGGCCTAAAACAATAATAGCCAAAAAGTTAAGCCACTTTATTTCTGAGTGACTGTTTGCATAGGAATCGAATGTGTGTCACCTTCTTGTCACAACCCCCCAGGTACAGATATTCTCTTAGTTTCAACGAATCACTTAGCGACTTTTGCACATTGCTGTCTTGCACCCAGTTGAGACGTCGGAGTCGGACCCAAGTATGGCAGGCTGTCATGTGCAGAATGAGATCAAACTGAAATGGGATATGGGGCCATAAAGGGATTGGCAGCATCTCAAAGACTGCACAGCTATGATTAGTCATTTCCTATATACATAGAGTACGTGGGTGTGTGTATATATATATATGTATACATGCACACTTTTTTCCTGGGTTAGTGAAATCAATTCAGTGCTTCAAATTTCATTCTCATTGGGCTAATAAAGTCCAACTATGGAAATGGTAATGGAAATTTTTAATTCTCCTGCTAGAAGAGAGAGTTGTGGAAATACTGTGGGTAAAGGATCTGATGCTGAAATGGGGGGGAAAAAAACCAAGTTCATAGCTGACTGATATTAGACCTACATCTGTGCAGTCCCATTGCAACTGAGGGGTTGCACATGTTGAGTCAACACATTTGCTTTATTGTTTGCAGGGCCATGATATGCTATTTACAATGATACCACAATCCTGGCAAAACATGATGCAATGAAATGAAGCCAAATTGAAGCTGATGTGCCGCTGAACTCAGTGGAAGTTTTATTCACTTCAGTAGAATGATACTTTTGCTGTCAGAAGTGTTATCTTGTGACATTTGCTCTGTTGCTGTGTTGTTCTGCCCTTGTGTTGGAGTTTTAACAATAGAAGCCAGGGCTGTGACTGTTAATTCAAAACAAGGAGCACAATAATGTTGCAGGATTGTTCTGAAAAGTATCGTAGCTGCTATCCTGATTGTCATCTTCTTGTCCTACCTGGTAGTCACAGAAAGCCCTATTCAAAAGTATTGAGTGCAGGGCCTCTAAAGAAAGTGCAAAGAGCACAGTTTTTGTAGTGCAAGCACACTTATGAGCCAGATGGGGCTTTCTCCCTCATTTCCATACCTCTGCAAGTCACTGCCTGGTAATAAGGAAGCGCTGCTGAGCTGTCTGCCTCTCCCAGTGAGGTCAGCAGGAGCAGCAGGCACTTGCCTTTCCATCATATTGGGTTAAAAATGTATTTTAAGGGCACTTAAGCTTCGCTTTTTGCTGTTGAGTATTGAATTTATCTAACAGGTCTGAAGTCACTGGAAGGATGGTCAGTAACTGTGGTGCAAAGGTGATGTGAGAGGAAGTGAAACAAGGTGGTCATCTTCTGTGGGAAAAGGACAGAAGTCCTTCTAAAGGGCAGGAAGTTTTCTGAAGAGGAGAAAAAGTCATAATATGTTTTATTAGAGTATTTTTATGTGGAACTTCATTTTATTTAAAAAATAAAAAGGAAAATATTTCTGAAGTTGGTGCAGTGATTAAACCCTGTTTACAGCTGCCAGAGACTTGTGCTCTTGTTTTGAGAAGCTTAGTCTGTAGCTCATCTCTGGTTTTGTCTTTGTAAATCTCAGAAGTTGATGTTGTGCTTTTACCTGGTGAAAGTGATAAATTTTCATGAGTAGTTTAGGAGCAAATCTGATTTTTGTTTCTTCTCTTGTTGCTGATGATTGCTGCTTGATTTGGGAAGTGTTCAGTAAAGAATCTCAGACCACGCAGCTTGTGGAGAGGGCAGCTCATATTTCTCTTTCCATTCTCAAGGGCAGAGACGCCAGGTGTGTCCCGGTGAGTGCTCTCTCTGTACATTCATCCTTTTCAATGCGTGTCTGCTCCTGCATGTGTCACGTGGCTTCTGCATCCTGTGCTTGTGACTACAGAGCATAGGAAGGAGTGTGTTCAACCAGTCAGAAATGGGAAGCGTATTGGAAATAAGAAACTAAAACATCAGCCGCGTGTGAGTAATGGATTGTTTGTCTCCTTCAGGGCATCAGGTTACATATTCTAATGCTTTTTTGATTGCAGTGTAGCCGTGACAGTATAGATAACCTAATACCAGCTGTTCTTCGTGCCTTCTCTTTATGATACTAAACTCTGTCCTGATCCTACATTTTGTTCTGAGATGTTGATGTGCTTACAGAAAAGCCCAACGAGAAAAAAGTGGAAGGTAGGAATGGTTCTAGTTTCGGTGAAGCCAATCTGAGCGAAATATTTCATCTTTTGGCAGGGAATTGATTAGGAGTATATTAAAGAAGCTTAGAATAGAAATGTACTTGTCTGGGATCTTCTGTGGTAGTCGCCTGCCCAAGACCAAAGCTTGGGCCATAGTTTTACTACTGTGCTTTGTACCTACATATTCGTGCATGCATAATATATTTTAATGATTTCATTTGTTTTGTTTGGAATTTAAAACTGTAACTGAGTGTATATGTAATGCAATGAGCATTTTCAATTGTTTATAAATGCCAGCTTACATCCTTCCCTGAAATCCCTGCCATGTGTGTGGTTGTGGTCACCTAGTAAACTGCTACAGAGCCTCCTGATAAACTCTGGAATGGGATGTGGTGCAGATGGTGGGTGCATACTCCCATGCTACTGGCAGTGAGGTCTATAGAAAAATCTAAGACCGATCAACCATTCCACCTGTCTATAGATCAATTCCTATGTGTTTTTCTAACTACTTCCATGCCTTTGAGCACTCCCTTTGCAGTGATGTAGGGTTAAACATTCCATTCTTGGGCGGAGCTACCCATCTCCCTCTTTCCCCAGTTACACTATTGAAATTGTGCCCTCTTGCAGCATGCAATGACTTTAACTTGGTCATACACCAGAGGGCACTTCTCAAGTCAAAAACATGTCAGATTTTTTTTTTTATTTGACTCCTGTGGCTCTGCTGAGCTTCACTGCTGCATTCTTAATGGAATTCAGTGTGAACTTGCAAGCTTAGTATGTGATGCTTTTGCCTAGAAAAACAATTTCATGTGATGTCATTTAGGAACCTTCTGGATTCTTGACAGCTGAAGTAGCTGTCTTTTTATATACGTCTACCTGTGTATTGTCTGCATGCAGTTTTTGGTAGCAGTGTAAAATATGTCTCATGTTTGCCTTTGAATAGTATTTTTGATAGAAGGAAATGTGGTTTAAGTGTACAGTGTGCTGGGAGCTCTGTCATTCACGTAATGTAGTGTTTTCAGAAGCGCAGCCAATAACATGCTCCAGTGTAGTTTGTGTTTTATAATAGCTGTATGTAGAGCCAGATGTTCTCATAAGACATCTCGGCTATCTTGAACTGTCTAGTTTTTTGTTGTTTTTTTTTAATCCTCCCTTTGCTATCATGTTACAAACACAACCATAATGATAATGTATTTGAACTCAAATCTATTTGTGTAAAGGCCTAGCTGTGTTGAATATGTAATGTGTATGCACATTTTCTAAATAACATAAAGTATTGAATATGCTAGTTTTATTTTAAGTTTTTAATGGAGGGGCAGGATATCATAACAGCATAATGAAGGTGTTGATAGAGATTGCTTTCCTACTTAGTATGGCATAGTCAGCTTTGTAATTTTATGCCCACTAGAGGGACTGTTGCTTATACAATTCATGGCAGAAATCAGAGTTATGTAGTCCCTTTAGTATCTTTTATGAAGTTTTAAAACTCTGAATGATTGACTCCAGTTAAATCCCCTAAGGAGTAAGTCTCCCAGCTATTTCTCAAAGTTTAAAAAACTTGAGCACAGTGCTTTTCTTCTGAGTCCAAATACTTTAACCGAATTTCCTTCCTAAATGTTGTTTGTCTTTCTTTTAAAAAAAAAAATAAATGTTTTTTGCCCGGCTTTCCTATGTGACATTGCTGAGGATAAATCTAGATTTATTTTTTTTTGTCAAGGAAAAACTGTTATGTGTCTTTATGTTTGCAGTAAGTTTTGTTTTGAAACCATGGTGCCAGTGAATATGGTAAAGTAATCAGGTCTTATACTTGCAAACATCATCAAGATAGGTTTCTCCTTTAACTGGGAGATAGTGGTAAGAGGCATGTAAACTTATAGTCAGTGTGAGAAAATTTCCAAATGTATCTATTTTTCTTGATTAGCTAGGGGATTTTTTCTGTTTGTTTGTTTCAGTTGCGTGTTCCTGACCTGCACATTTTTCTTCATAATTACAGAAACATGAAAGAATACAGGAAGTCCTGCATGACCATAATGAATACCTGTGCTAATTAAGTCACGGGCTGGGCACTGAGAGAACAGCAAGGTAAGGAGTCAGGCCATGCCAGCAGCATTTCTTGTAATCTGCGTGATTGTATTTCAACAAAGCTTCAGTGCTTTCAGATATCAAATTCATACCAAGTTGGGCAAAGACAAATAGCCTGCAGGTTTGAATGCCATAGATTAACTTTAGTTGAAACCTTTGGCAAGCAAACATCTCTGTTTTCGTTCTTGGGGTGTTGGTGGGGGAGGAAACTATGAGTTCTGCAGTGGGATTATTTTTTTTTAAAAGGCAGTATCTGTAATTTCACCAATCAATTCATGACCAAAACTCAGCTTCCTGGGCTGACTCTAGGGAGGCTTGGAGGAGGGGTGGAATGCTTCAAAAACGTAGCTGATGAAAAGGCATGCTGTTTTGTGGATGCCTCCCAGAATTGTATAAATCTGTGTGTGTATGCGCGCGCGCTTATGAAAAGAGAGAGAGAGAGAGAGATCTCCATGACAACTAGCCCGGCCAATCTGTGTTCCCTGCAATCATTTTAGCTGGAATCAGTGCTGCAAAAGGTCATATGAAGGAGTTGTGGGAAGTACAGCAGGTATTAGACGCTAAACGACTGGTTTTCTGATTGCCTCATAATAAGACAGAGTTTTGCCTGGGAAATACAAATCTGAGAATGGAGTGGAAAGGGAAATGCTTCAAATTTCAGGTAACAAACCCTGCCTTTTTAATGTTATTTCTTCCCATTTTAAAGTTTGGTGGGGTTTTTTTTCCATGGTGTTTACTTCCAGCCGAGTGTTGTCTGAGAGAGCCTGGATTCCCTGGCTCTGGGGAATGATGTCATGCGGCAACAGTTGGATTCTATTAGCCAGGGAAGGAGGAAACATCCTGCATTTTTGAAAAAAAAAATTGGCTTTTTGTAGAATCTTGTGCAAAGGCTGCAAGAAATGTTTTAGAAAAAGTTTCTAACAAACTAATTCCAAGAAAATGCCATTTAGGACCTAGACAACACCAAACTTTAAAATCACTGCAACAATTATTCCCAAATGCAAGAGAATAATTATGGGAGTGTTACAGAAGAAAGAAGTGTCTTCTGAATTCTTGGATGCTCCTGTATTTGCCTTTAATGAGAAAGTTAATTGCACTGTAATTAAGCAGAGGATTTGGTACCACCATGCACTCGAGATCCTGCTGCTGAAGAGTTTCTTCGAGGCTGGGCTGTGTCTCAATCTGCTGCTTATGAATAAATAATGCTGGCAGCATTGTTCTTAATAAGGTTTTTAATCCTGGACTCTTTTTCATAGCTTAAAACTAGCCTTTTTGGGAGAGGACTGAGGGGGAAGAAAGCTGAAAGCTAATGATTTCGGTTATTTGAAATGGTCTTTCTCCCCACCTCCCTTTCCTCAGAAATGATTGTGAAAAGCTGTATTCAACACTCAGTGTAAGGGTAGCATGCATAGCATCTTAAGCAGAAAAAACCCCTGTAATAATTAATGTACAGCTGCTATGTCTTAATGAAAAGACTTAGAAAATTGATATAATCATACTTACTTGAACATTACAAAAATACACTGTACTGATAACCACGATAAAAAGATTAGTCCACCCCTATGCTGTTTAAACTCCCCTCCGGCACATGCTCATTTGTACTTTTAGCTGCTTTGCTCCCTTCTGTGTGTTTCAGGCATGATCCAAAGCATGCTGGGGTCCATGGGAGTTTCCCCATCAACTTCAAAGGGCTTCAGATCAGCCTCTGCCTGAGAACTTCTCAGCTTCTCTTTCACTCTTCTGACTGTAGGACCAGGCCACAGGCTCTCTGCTTGCTTTCTTGAACTTTCCAAACAGAAGGTCTTTTGTGTTCCTCCAAACAATGCCAGGCGCTGCTGACTGGCCTCAGCGTGGCTGCTGACACACGCAGGAGATAATAGTGATGCTTATTTCTGCTTTCTCATAAAATCATCTTAGAGGGGGAATGTGCAGTGAATGGAAATTGGATCCCTTTGTCCCCCCTCCCCTCCTCACAAACAGCTGTTGTTTGTGAGTGTTCGTGTGTGCATGTGTGTGTTTGTGTGTGCAAATTATTTTTCAATCACAGGGCAGTATTGGCTGTGCTTCGGGGAGAAGTTTGAGGGAGGCTTTAGGAAGAAAGCTCTGTTATCACTGTGATCTGCCATTCGAGCACTCCTGTGGGAGAACCAGGCGGTCCTGGAGCAAACAGTGTTTCTGCAACGTGTGTACAGAACTGACAGCTGCCGTCTGCCAACTCAGGGCTGAGCAGCGCAGTCTAACACTTTGTGTCCCCCTCTTGCCTACCTCTTTTGCCCAGCTTCATTCTATGAATAAAATACGGCTGTTAATGAATATAAGTTTATAACCTGGTTAAGTGATTGGGAAAAATATTTTTTCATGTGTTTGGAGGTTCAGAACAGTTTAATAAGAAATCCTTGTGCCATTCTTAACTAGGAATGAAATTTCTGTGATGCTGGTGTGTTAATATGAACCACCCTCCTCCTTAATCAAAAATGTTGTGATGGTTACCCAAGTTTAAGGCTCATTTGCAGGAAAATGCTATTAGTCCCTGAAATTTCTTGGGCAGAAGATGACTGATTTTCAAAACCAGAACCACTCTTTTTAAATGCTTACATTTTACAGATGGTCAGCTTGAGACTCCTGAGAGATCTCTGCAAGGTGGGCATTCCAAAGGCAACAGTTGATTTTTGACATTTGTCTTTTGTGTGCTGTGACGCAGCAGGAAGCCTGGTGAGTTCTCTCCCAGTGTTTCTGGATGAGTGGCATTTCCCTTAATGATCTGCGTTATAGCATTTACTTTGAAAAGTGATAGAAGGCATCATTCCCATAGTCCTTTAATATAATTTCTTTATGTCCTAGCATTCTGAATGGTTCCAAATGAAGTTTGCATATGTTACATACTTACATGTACTGTACCAATAGGAAATAATAATAATAAAAACATTAGTAAATCATAATATATTTATAACTACAATCAGCACGTGGACATTAGCACACTGTAGTTTTTTCATCCATTAAAGGAGTAAGCAACTGAAGAAGGTTGCTACAATACCTGGTGACATGGAATTCTTGCAGCAGCCTGTGCAGGTGTAGCGGCTCTGTGTTCAACACAGATCCTATGCAGACACTTAGCATCTGCAGCCTGCTGTGGTTGTCACTTTTTAAGTACATTCAGTTTTGTCTCTTGAAGAGAGTTGCTTTATGTTGTTGTCCTGATATAAATCTTTTCTTTGGTCCCATACATCTACCACATTTCAGACAGTGGCTCTGTGTCCATGTTCTGTCCACAGATGGTCAGTGGCTCTGAGTTTTCCAGAGAGTTTAATGGTTTAATGTGGTTTTTTTTAGTTTTTTTGGTTTTGATAGGATTAGTTGTGTCTCATCTCATTGCACTTAGAAGGAAAGTGAAAGGACATAGCAGAAATCTTTTAGTTTTCCTCTCTCCTTGATCATCTAACGATAATTTCTGTAGTCTGAGCTATAATGTTTTAATTGCTTGTTTTATCTTGCTTAACATCATCTTTTGAGTAAGTGCTCATACTACCTCTATCCATAGGTTGACAGCATGTTCCCTTGTTGTCTGTTTCAGTGAGTTCCATGTTAATTGCTATATTAATGCATTTGTCTTTATTACTTGGAAATACACTGCTTGCTTTGCAAATGAGATGAGGCTATGTAGGAGCCTAGGACTGACTTTGTATCATTCAGTTCTTGGTTTTGCTCTTACTCCCTTCTCTAAATAACTCTAGTCCCTCCAGTTTTTCTCCTTAGGGGAAGTTTGTGAGAGTTTGGAAAAACTCTGTTGTCTCCATTTCTGCTGTTTTCTTTGAAGGCTGGGTGATCTTCAGAGCACCTGGTGTTACAGTTGTGGACAGGGGCACCATTAAATTCTTGAACATGAGTTCAATATTCTCCACCTTATGCTCACAACAGATGATGGAATTCACTGTTTGAAAACAACAATGCTGTGTATTTAGATAAGATGCTTATGAGTATGCTCAAATTTTTCATTATTTTCTGTAAGTTAATTTCAGTTCCAGCAGTATGAGCAACTAATTCTCACAGCTATTTCCTCTCATGGTGTTTTCTGGTCATGGTGACTCTGAGTGCCTTTATAAGGTGTAAAACGTTGCATGCAGAAGGATTTGTTCTGCGCAGCTCAAAGTGAATATGAATGTGGCTACTTTGTAATTACAGCAGGAACCTTGAAATGATTGCACTGTCATTCTGCTCTGCAGCGCAGGCTCTCATTAGTGCTAATCAGTGATCTCTGTTCTGCTTCTGTATCTTTGACTCAGTTTGCTGAACTTAACACAGTTGCTAGTGTGACACAAAGCAGATGCTTGGCTCAACCTTGATCACAGAGCAGGGAGAGATCTGGCAACTTTCACACAAATCTGTTATAATTAAGGCTTCCGGTCTGGAATTTAAACTTCTTTCTCTTAAAAGCCTGAGAGGCTGTTAAAAATATTTTTTGTGTGGAAAATGAACCTACTGCTGGTAGAGGCAAAGTCCACTGCAGGTAGACCTGGGAGAGGCAGGTGCTGCTATTGTTCCTTTATCAGGCTTTGCAAACACGCGTCCACCCCGAGCGCTTTTTGAACACAGCCTCCTGGTCGTTCCTAAGTATCACGTGATAACAACAGAGTGCCCTAAACAGTTAGAGGAGTCTTGCACAGTTGGTTTTTCTCCAGTGCCAGCTCTTATTCCAAGTTCAGTCTTCATGTAGTATTCTTCATCTCTGCCCATTTGGAGACAACCTGCTATATGCAAGGGGCTGTCCAAAGAAGTCCCATTTCCCATTCCTGTCAGAGGCAGTGCTCCCCCCTTGAACCTTTTTTTCCCCCCCATCCTGTTGCAGTTTGATGACAAGAAAATGAATCAGAGGCTAAAACTTCTGCCAATGGCAAAAGCGCAATTTGGCATCCCTTGTGCAGCTGGCATCCAGAGGATACAAGCCATCGAATTATCCCATGCTCCTGGTTCAGCTGAGTCTGTTGGCTTATGACCAGAACATCACTCCACTTTTTAAAACATCCTTGAAAGTTAAAAGACGTCACTAAGCTTTTACCACGTTATGGCCAATTTTGACAGTACAGAACATAATCCCCGCAATGCTTTTTATACCTCCTTGGTAGAAAACAAAATGCAATCTGAATGCTGCAGCAGTTTGGGAATGCTTGCAGCTGCACAGTTCACACTCCCACATTTTGGTTTCTTGCAGCCCTGTACAAACCTTATATTATTACTTTTAAAAGAAGAGTAGCTGACAGCTGATTGATTCGAACAGCATATTCCAGAGAGAACTATTTTATGACTGAGTTGTCAAGATTGGTAAGTCAAATAAGTAACAACTAAAGTTACAAAGAAAAATCTGTGATATCGAGTGCAATCCCATTTATCCAAAAGATTTGTAGGGGAAAAAACCATCTTCATACCACTCTGCGGCCAGCATGTTCAAACCCATGCTGAGGGAGGTGAGAAGCTGAACAGCTCAGTCTGTTGTGTTCATCGCCTAGCAGCTCCCAGGGGATTTCCTGGCACATTGTTACAGGGAAGGGGAAATATCACAACCTACTCTTCAGAAACCTGCCTAAAAAAATAATTTCAAGTGACTAATTCTGGCATTGTTTTTGGAGAGGAGTTAAATTAGTTTCAGAGGGAAGAATGAAAAAACCTCCCATGTTTGGTCACTGGATATGCTTTGAGTAATCAGCTGATGCACTGGATTAGAGCAGCTCCGATGTTCGCCAGACTGGGTTTGACCATTGCACTGACCCCGCTACACTCATGCTCAGGGATTTTGGGAATATATGAAGACCTAAGGGCAAACATTGATTTCTCAGTGCTCTTTTATTAAGCAGCAGCAGTAGGTTGCAAGTTGGGTGGTATCATCCCAGGACATGTGCAGGCGACTGTCTGGCCACCCATTTAATTTCCTGTGGAAAGCGCTGCTCTTGTGTGCTTACCTGTATGCCATACCCTGCTCCTGGCCTGGGCAGCTGAAGCACAGCTCTGTTTCCCTGATCTGAGGCTTTAGTGAAGAAGGAGAGCTAGTCCTGTCTATGGAGCTGTATAAGATCCATTTAGGTCTTCCCTATCCTACAGCAATGGACCTTTGCCATGACACTGTAATGTCATGGGACTGTTCCCTCTGCCCCTGCTTGGGATACGCTCACAAAAGGTGAGAGCAAAGAGTGGCAGGGGGCATGAAGCTGGCCTGTGGGCTGGAGGAGACCGCATGTTTTTCAGCACAGAGGGCTTGTGGTGTTGAGGGTGATCAGCTGGGCAGGAACACTGTTCTCTTGAGCCAAATCAGAGCTGCTGTCAAGGTATGGAGGAGGTAATGCCAAAACACATGCAGAGGTGAGGCCCTTACAGACCCCGCATGTTGACATATACTGCCTCCATCCTCTTCCTCCTCACTTCAGGAACCATGGACACCAAGGAATGGGTAGCAATGGGAATGAGGCTTTTTCACTCTATCCAGCAGTTGAGCTCAGGTTCCTTTTTCCACAGAAGTGTCCCTGGAAGTGAGTTTTGTTCAGTGTAAAGGTTGGGTGAGGGCAGAGGTGGAACCTTACTGCATTGCTTAGTTCATGTCCACGCATTTGGAGCTCTTTATATGTGGTGAGGGCTCTGCTATGCAAGCTGGTTGTACAGGGAACCCCATCAGTAGGTTATAATTTCTTGTGTGCCAGACTCAGTGAATAGCATAATATACCATCAAATCTGGCATTTGCATTAAGATCTGCTTTTCTCTCCTATGGAGACATTATCCAGTTTTCTGCTGTGACACAATAAGAGGCAATATTTCTGCTGTGTTTTATTTACTATTGACTGACATGCATGAACAGTAGAAAATAAATGTGAACATGACTCGTGCTGTGTACCACAGTAGCACAAAATGCTTCCTGGGGATTTGTGACCATCTGGAAGAACTGGGCATTCAAGACACAGCTTGAGGTCATCAGCTGCAGCACCTTGTCAGCAGATCCCAGTGCAGTTCCTGTGCCTGTGGCACTGATGGCTCTGATAATGTGGATGTACTTCCATGTTCTAAAAGTATGGCCAGATCCTCAAACAGAAAAATATGAAACCAGCAGACTTATTCTAAAGGTTCCCATGTTTTTTGAGAGGAAAATCTATGCAGTTTATGTTCTGCATAGGGCAGACTGATTGCAAAGTGATCATTTATCTGGAGATTTCAGGTGTTAGTCAGTGGCTGCTCTCATCAGCCTCTGTGGTGTCCTGGAATCCTGAACAAGTGGCCACATTTCCCTTCCTCTTCAGTAAAATTTTGGTGTGCAAACCCAAGCTGCTTTCTTGTGCCTCAGCCTCTTGCAGAGTTGTATCTGGTGTGTAATGCCTTTTTGGCAATTGTGTAGCTGGTGAGATATGTGACCTTGCCTACAGTAGCAATGCACGTGGGCTCACTGTCTTTTGAGACCTGGCATCATGTGCCTCTTGGGGACACAGTGACAAGACAGACTCCAAAGTGAACTGCTGGTGATTCTGAGAAGGATGAATTGCTTCTACCTGTATTGGTGCTAAATGATATGCTGATACCTTATGGAATTATTACAATATTTACTATTAAAAATGATTTGTCATGAGAAAAGGAGAAACCTGTTGCTTGCAAAGAGGCAAGAGTCAGCTACTTCTGAGTGTGGGAGAAAAAGAAGATGCTAGGAACAGGTTGGAGGAAGAGTGCAGAAAAAAACCAGCTGATTAGCTGTGGAAGAGGAAGGAGAATGTTGTTAAAAGGTAACTATTCTTCTGCATGAGTGATTGGCTTCCAGCAAGCTGGGCAGAAGAGGAGCAGACTCAAAAACCAGACTTCTGACTCATTATAACATTTATCATTTCAACATTTGCTTACAATCTGATTTAAATGCAAACCACCGGCCAACACATCACTGTAGATTAAGAATCTTGTAAAACATTTTTTTGCTAACATGGGCACTTGATGTTCCCTAAACAAAACAGTCCAGGACCTTTGCAGTGGCAGGTTGATGCTGAGACCCCGCTAGTCTGTTTCACTGCTGCCCACTATAGAACAGGAGCAGCAAATCCTTCAGCTTGGGCAGATTGCCCTTGTGACAGTGGCTCATTAACGGTTGTCACATCAGTTATGTTTCCAGGACTGCCTCAGGTCTGACAACTGTGACAAAGCTGTGTTTTATCAGCAAATCCCCTGCTGGCCTTAGTCAGGAAAGCATATGGATAAGAAGAAAAAATTATTCTTCCTGCTCTTTGTTACTTGACTGATTCTGCTCTTTGTGTGTGAACCAGCTAGCTAGGACTAGTTGCATTCCTCTGTAATTTGCAATATCTCCTGTATGGGGCTGAACTAGTGAGGAATAAATACCTTTCTTCCAGTTGTTAAGAAGTTTTATTAATTGTTTCAGTGACCAAGGAAACTTTAAAGGTCAGACTGAGGTTGTATGCCAGATCACACACATACATAAAATGAGGAAAAAAAAAGATAGCAATTACAGATATGCAGAGATCTGTTTCTATCATGAATGTATCAATCTTGAAATCTGGCAGAATCTGTAATATAAGTATTTGTCTTTCTTATGCAGAGAAGGTAAAAGATGGGAAATAATATTGAATAAATTAGATAATAGGACATAAATAAGAAAATGAGGAGACCTCCAGAGCTTTGTGAATTATAGCATGATTGCCCTTTCCTGAATAGAATCAGATCTACTTGTAGGCAATCAGTCCATCTCTGCAGGGAACTGCAAACAGGATGCAGCTTTGCTAATATTGGCAGATATTGGAGATTTTTTTTTTTTTTTAACTGAAGTGATAGACCCTGAGGCTCTGTATCAGTAGGTCATGAGTTTGAATCTTGGTGCTACACACTGCTCTTGTGCAATTTAGCCAGTAGCTTTGTGTATATAATGTGTGTATGTATGAATTGCTGCTCACCTCAGCTTTCCGTATTAGCAGACTCCAAGTAGTAAAACTGTTGCCAGAAACATTTTATCTCCAAATCATGTAGAAGCTTTTGTTTTACCCAAGAGAGGTTTCCAAGAGCATAAAGGCAAACCTGCTTAATTCAAGACTATGTTTTAGGACTAACCATCTCATTTGACCTCATCAAGCCTGTGCACAGGCAGTACTGAGTAAGTCCTGAGCCTGAGATTTCCAGTGTTATCTCTGGGATAGGAAATGGAGATGCTTCAGCTGCTCAGTAGTGCACTGTTCTTTGTGTCATTCCAAACTTGAAGGTGATGACTTTGACTGAAACACATATAAGACAATATATTTATTTTGAAACAATGAGTAATAAATCTAATTATTATTTATGTGGTTACTGATAAAAATTAAGTCAATGCTTTGTCAAGCATATTTGAAAATTCTAGACAAAGCTGCCAAGTGAGACGTGTGAATCCTATTTTATAGCATTTGTCTGCTAGGTGCAAAGGAGGAAGCTAAATAAAAAGAAATTGGGATATACTTCAGAAAGACAGAATTTGTTGTGTACTAATGGCAAATGCCTGCTGTCCTTATCTCCGTGGGAGCAGTGGTAGAAAGAGGACACAGATAATTTTTATGACTGATCAACCATGATCATATTTCAAGGGATGGAAGTGTGTTTGCTCTCAAACAATGCCACGTGTCTCAGCATGGCTGGTTTTTTTTGTCAGGGAATCCCTTTTGTCTTACATTTTTAAGCAAAAACACATCTCTCTTTTGAGAAAGATGGAAAAGGCTTACTAAGAAAGGGAAGGCGATGCTTAATGAATGAAATATCTCTCTGCTAGATTTGAGATTCTGTTATGCCTGTGACATTGAAAGTAGAAGAGGTATCATTTGATGACAGCTGATCAAAAGGAATTGACAACAATTTTGTACTGTGTGAATTTTGTGGGTAGCCTGACCGACATCAACAGGACTGTTTCCAGAACTTCAGTGGGATGTCACGAGGGAGCCATTCACCAGACCAGGGACAGACCCAGGAATACTGAGCCTTGCAAGGAGAACCTTTGCTGTGAGCTGAAGGGCAGCTGGTGGCAGCAATATGTAGCATTACCAATCAAATTGTATGTTCTTATTTGAAACTACAGCAAAATGAAGTGTTAGTTGACTCATGAAGTTAACTGCAAAGTTTTCTTCCTCTCCTAGTAACAATCAGTCACAGCAAGCTACCTTCTTTCTGAGATGCTGTGAAAGTGTGAGAACATGTGTGAAAACATCATAGCAATCTCAGGTTGCCATAATGTTTGAAGAGAAACTATGTAAGTGAGACTAACATTTTGGTTTTGTTTGTCTAGTGTTCAGCATGCTAAGCGCTAATCTGTGGCTAAGTTTGTGAGGTAGTGGGTGTAACAATAACTTGGTTAATAAAACCCAGGCATGATAAGCATTACTGTTGAATTGAGTACAATATTGCTTTTTTCCTATTGTAGCTCTCCAAGAGATACACACATTTTGATTTTGAAGAGCCATTAATTATCTTTTGTTTAAAAGGAAGGGAGAATGACTCAATGCATATCTATTTGCTTACTACTTTCTCCAATCCTACCACGAATCTGAGGCTAAAAAATGCAGTACTTAAAAAATCTCTCCATTCTGTATCTCAGTGGGAAGTTAGAATTTCTGTTGTGTTTCTGTAGCCGGCACATTCCTACAGGTATGCAGGCCAGGAAGTGGAAAACCAGCTTCTTAGTTCTGTGAAAAAGTACTTTGTCTCTTAGCTACCTGCATCCTAGATTGGATTTTTTATTCTGCCTTTAAAAAAAGGCAGAAAAATTAGTTTAAAGCCCAGGCAGTATTCCCATATAAGTGACTGAGTAATTTTCCTTAGGAATTGAGGGGTCACTGTTGCCTGGAGCTATGGTCTTATTTACTATTTTTAGTAGTTTGTAAATTTATGTTATACTGTTAATTATTTTTCCTTTTGTATGTAGTCATACCAGGAAAAAAATGTCATTATTCTGAGATAGGTTTTTTTTATATCTATGTAGTAGCAGTGAAAACCAAAAAAATGGGGGTACTTGCAGGGACTAAGATGGAGAAATAATATTCAAACTGTTGTAATGCCAGGTCTCTTAGTCCCTTTAGCAACATATTCTACATTAGCCAGAGAACAGCCTAAATGCATTGACTCATTTGTGAGGCGAAATCATTCTTCAAATTTACAACTGCCCTGTAAGGACACACAGGATCAGTTTTCCAATGTATTTGAACCCATGATTGCACATGAAAATTTAAAAATAAAAGCAGCAGTCTGAAGTTCCAATTGAAATAAAAATTAATTTGGTTGATTGATGGATATGGCAATTCCACTAAATGGATGCCTGGAAATCTTCTCTAAGCCTTTTGGGATCTGAAGACAATGTTCTCTTAAGTTCTGGGATCCCATTGACTTCCAGAAATGTCCCAAGTGCACTGAAGGCAGAAGTGAAATTCTGTAAGCATCTTTGCAAGGTGTATCTGTATGCACGCTCTGTGTTCCCCCATGGACTAAAATACTGTATCTTCAAGCTGTTTCTAAAGTCATTGCTCAAACAGCAATTATATTTACTTTTTTTTTTTTCAGATAGAAAAGTTTATGTGCAGGTCAGCAACCATGTAGCCATTTCACTGTTTGAGAAATGTTAAAGTTTACGTTTTTAATGGAAATTAAAACTGAAACCAAGTTGTCCTATTGAGCTGTGTAGAAGTCG
The DNA here is from genome assembly GCA_033459285.1 of Clamator glandarius. Lineage (NCBI taxonomy): Eukaryota > Metazoa > Chordata > Aves > Cuculiformes > Cuculidae > Clamator > Clamator glandarius. The sequence continues at coordinate 1,164,575 of JAUNZM010000138.1, forward strand.
GCTCAGCAAAGGCAAAGTGGATGCATTTGGGAACTATAGGGCTTTAAGCAACGTTCCTTCACAGTCATGAAACCGAAAAGCAGTGAGAGGAAAACAATAAGAGATTGGAAAAACAAGAAGTGAAAGAAGCAAAGAGGTAATGGGAGAGTGTCTACGCCATACAAATTAAGAGGGATGTTCAGTAAAATAACAGTTGAGAGGGATTCCTCTTCCCCTATCATCAAACCTTTCCAATTACTGCACTTGTTGAAGCAGTTCATGTTTTACAGTCAAATTTTAAGTTTTCCATACTTAAACATAGCTGAGTGGATCGTATATTTGCAGTTTCATATCTGAGGCTATATTAATAATCCTAAATATTCAGGTGAAAGTAAATGAGGCAGCTATCTTTGTAAGGGAATTAATTTGCCTGCAGAGTATGGCCAATAGATTTGGATTGTATACAAAGCAGCAGATCAGGTCTTGGAAAACTCTGTCTATGAGTAGGCGACTATACAGATTTTTCTTATTCCTCTCTCCAGAGATAAAAAGGAATATATACAAAGGGGCTGTTTGGGATATTGTATTCAGTTCTCTTCTCAATCAGAAATCTGTTAATGGGTGCCTGGACTTCCAATCATGGTGAAGATGTGAGGACAAATGCTCTGAAAGGCAATAGGTATGTATGGCTGTGAAGAAATAAGGAAAGGAGAAGGTTTAACAATAATTGAATAATTAGATCTCATTCAAGGGATGATTTGTAGAACTTAGTCTTGGCTGTCTTTGGACAGAAACTTTGGAAGAAGCAGTAGCCAAGAGGTGGATGAAAATGCACCACAATTCTTTTGACATATCGCCTTCTACAATATATGGTGAATCTTCTGATGGAGCTATAGCTGCTGTGCTAAGGATATTTCTTACCTTAGTCACAAACAAAGCCACTCAGAGCTGAGTTTAAACAAAGATATTCTACAGCAACTGTAGTCAAAGGAGGCCCATTTTAAATTGACATCCATCTTGTGAAATAATTGCCCAGTGTCAGTCAAAGAAAGTTTGAAGACTTGGAGGGATCTAGATTGATTCACTCGGTGTTATTAGGTGACCAAGTAGATAATATATAAAAATGCTATACGAAGGAGACATTGTGGTGGTTTTACACTGGACAAAATACATGCTTTAAATTTATCAAATGGAAGGCTTTTTACTGGTGTATGAAAGTTTGGCTAATAGTTGACAAATTAATAAACATTACGGTAGAAAAATTCTGTACCTGATTGCTGTCATAATTTCCTTTGATTTATTTTAAAGGGTTTTTTTAACTTAAGTCTTATTTTTACTTCTCTATGTACTGTAAAAATCTGATTTGTGGCGTAAGTATATTGTGATCAAGTTAGAGATTTCTATTGCGATAAGCTTTGTGAGGAAAATTAATATTTAGAAATGATATGTTTAATCACAGGTTGGGTTTTCTGGATTTCAGATTTCATCCTAGGTCTGAAGGACCACGTTACAGATTTTAAAGGGTGAGGAGTTGTATTGTGCATCACTTGTTTTGTATATTCTTTTATTTTTATCATTATTATCTTCCCTTCTTTTTCTGTCCAATTTACTTGTTTTTATTTCAACCCATGGATATTACCTCCTTGCCCCCATCCCACTGCAGGGGGAGTGAGCGAATGGCTGTGTGGTGTTTTGCTGGGTTAAAACACAACATCTCAGCTGCAGAAAATGCGATGAATGGGAAGCAGTAGTTATTTATTTTGGGGTTTGAAGTTGTCAGGGAGCATTACTGTGATATTACACAGGAGTAATAGAACTAGCCTGCTTTATAGACAGTCTAGTGGTGAGTTAGAAGCAGAGCTGAAGTAAGTACATTTGAGATCCCACTTACACTGTTACTAACGGAAGGACCTTTCTGATGCCTTTCCAACTTAAACAGTTCAAGCTATTTGTATGCAGCAGGTTTCCTTTTCTTTTAGTCATGTGGTATATAACTGGGCTTACTTGTTTTTGTCTCCGGGCAGTGTGATTCTGCTGCATTTTCTCTGTATGGATGATCCTGGTAGAGAAGGCTGCTAATCCCCACTGGACTTGACAGGGAAAAATATAAGGGACATGGTTTTGAAACTGAAAAGTGCATAGCTATGATAAATTGTAGCGCTCTGGTTGAACATGAGGATAAAATTCATTCCAGACCCTGTGTTCGAATGGAACAGTTTATGAATGGAAGCACAGCCCCTGGATTGTATTTCAGCATTAGTCTCTGGTTTGGAATTGTGCTGTTTCCAACATAGACAAGGATACATATTTTATAAGCATTCATTCTTCCACTGTTCAGATTGCTCAGATATAAAATCCATTGTGCTGAAGATGGCTGTGGAGTATTTGCCATAGGAAAAACATTTTATTTTTGAAAAGAAACAGGTTAGTAACTATGGTCTACAGATTACACATTGAGAATAGCTTTATATTTATCTGAAGGGGAACTTGCTAATGCTCAGATGAATCACAATTGTATTTCTGCTTTCCTTCCATTTCTCACTATCCATGTCTTGTTTTATGCCCATCACATGTGCTCTGTCACTTGTCAGGCGGGGACAACTCAACTAGATGGCATCATGGTCGCGTGGGTTGCTCGCTATCATCTAGTACAATAGGACGTTTAGTTGAAAGCTGCTACTGTTGTAAATGTGAATTTGTATTGTATTGTATTCAGATGGACAAACTGGAAGACAATAATGTTGTAGTTATCAAAGAAACAAACAAATTAAAAGGAAACATACTTAAGCAGCCTATATTAGGAGTCTTGGACTGAAGTGTATAAACTTTCTAGCCCCTGCTGCAGAGAAACAGCATCTGAGAAATAGATACTTAAGGATGAAGAAGGAGCCAAAACCTCCTGTCAGTTAACATACTGTGGTTTCACTCACAGCTTAAAACTGTTTAGTTTTAAACGTCTCAGATGGATTATGTTATAAAGTTGACAGAAACAAAAAATGAGTTGCAAAAAGAAAATAAAAGCCTAGGCAAAATTTTGAAGTGTTACTTTTACACCTGTTAACTGGAAACTTAACATTTTGTATTTATTCTTTCTACTGTGATATTTAGAGATGCTGAGCTCCTATAACTTTGATTAAGAAAAGGCAAATTCTATTTTAAGGATATGTTTATGTCTGTCTTCATTCTTGCTAGGTCATAGTTTTAAAGCATTGAAATGTCAGTTTTTTTTTCTTGGTGCTAATAAAAACATACTTTTTAAGGAACAGTGTGTGGAGCTTCGGATAAAAGCTGAGATGTGAGCAAGATTTTTAAAAGCAGCCACCTGAATTGCACCTGAAAGAAGTAGGATTGAGGCAATACAAGCAGTTCTTTTTTTCTTTTTTTGACCAGTTTGCCAACAGTATTGGGCAGAAGTAAATGACCACTTGTATTTTGAACTGTGTTGAGGTATGCTCGCCTACCCCTGCAGAGAATTTCCTGCCTCCCTGTTGTTCTGAGGTGCTGTTGCCCATCCCAGCTAAAGTCTAGGAGTGAAGTGTTTTGTCCTGTCTCACCGACTGAATTCAGTCTACCTATAATGAAATTAGCTGACTTAGTCTACATTTAGTCCAGGCAGCTGGAAACAGAAATAGCTTCTTTAATTTACGTATTATAATAAAATTATGAGCAGACATTATGATATTGTTGAGAAAGATTCTTCAGAAAATGCTAATTTATTGGGATCCGTGCATCATCTTAACAGCAAAATACAAGAAAATGGCTGCTAGTAATATAAGGCTTACATGTATACTGGTGTCTAGGAATTTCTTCATCACTTAACTAACAAAGGAGAGTTTTGGGTTTGCTTTGGTTTTAGTAATTAATAAGGAGATGTAATTAATAAGGAGGCTTTGGTCAAATGGAATGCTCAAGCAATCTTTTAAAACATCAATTACTCTTATTTTTTAAATAAATGGGAAGAATTAAAAATGGCTCTGAGCAATTTTTCCTTTTTCAAAGAGCAAATTGTGATAGTTATTGCAACTAGTTAGTAGCATGGGCTGGGCTGAAGTGGACAGATAACTAGATATGAAGTAGTCCTGGAATTTCCTGAAGTTAGAGACTTTAGTGCCATCAGGAATTGATGCTCAGGAAAGGAGTCTCAGGGAGGAGCCACAAAGAAGAAATAGCAAAACTCTACAATGAAAAGAGAGGAAAAACTCACAGGCAAATAATGGTGTGTTTTTGAGGTCAAGATGCATAAATACAAAATGAGAACTGCTAGAGGTGAAGTTGGATTAGATACTGCTGTGGATATTAAAACAAAACATAGTAGTCCCATCCACACTCCCACACTCCTGCCAATTTATGAAAACAGGAGTAGGAAAGGGATATGGGATAGATGGGATAGTTAATGTGAGAAGAATGGGTTAGTGAGTACTGATACTGAGTATTGAGGGAAGTGATTCTGCCCCTCTGCTCTGTGGAGACCCTACCAGGACTGCTATGTCCAGCTCTGGAGCCCTCAGCAGAGGAAACACATGGACCTGTTGGACTGAGTCCAGATGAGGGCCATAAAAATGTTTGGAGAGGTGGGACACGCATCCTATGAAGAAAGTTTGAGAGAGTTGAGGTTGTTCAGCCTGGAAAAAAGAAGGCTCCGGGGACACATTATTGTGGGATTTCAGTACTTAAAGGGAGCCTACAAGAATGATGGGGACAAACTTTGTAACTGTTGCGATAGGACAAAGGGTAAGCGGTTTTAAACTGAAAGAAGATAGATTCAGACTAGATAGAAGGAAGAAATGCTTTACAAAGAGGGTGGTGAAACACTGGAACAAGTTGCTTAGAGAGGTGGTAGGTGCCCCATCCCTAGAAACATTCAAGGTCAAGTTAGACGAGGCTCTGAGCAATCTGATCTTGTTGAAGACGTCCCTGCTTATTGCGGGGACAGCAACAAACCTTTAAGGGCAGAACTTCTATCACATGCTTAGAAATTGTAAATATAGTATCTGTGTTGCAGATGAGGAAAAATGCAGGTCAGTCATTCTGATCTTGATAAACCAAACTTGGAAGGAAAGGCTACATGGAGTCTTGGAGTTCAAAAGGAAAAGGTAGATTGTGCTGACTAATCTGATAGGTTCCTCTGACAGCCTTATTCTAGAGGCAGGAAAGTGCCAGATATGTTCCCTTAGGACTTCTGCTTGAGAGAAGAACCTGCTGAGTGAGAGGAATTTGGAATCAGGGGAGCAAATAGGAAGTGACTTGATAAAGATGAGAAGAACAGACAAATTTTGAGAGAGCAATATCATATTGTAGGAGGTTATTAATGAACTGCCACATGAGCATCTTGAGACTGGTTTTGTCCATTATCCACATTAAAATGTTCATTGAAAGGAATGTATTAGCTAAATTTGCTTCTCCTCCACAGCTGAATTCGTGATTTTTCAGACCGAAGTAACTGAAGTGGCATGGCAATGTCATCCTTTGAAGGTGAGGACAAGAACCTAGATGTGCTGATTAGGGACAAAATGTGATGAAAATGGCAAATCTGATGTAATGTGCATAGTTTTGATGGAGAGGCTCACAGGAGGCTGCCTCTTGCATGCTGTGGGTGATTCTGCTATTCACATTCAAACAGGTCATGTTTGACCTGGAGCAAGCACAGGGAATAGCTGTCAGGATGCTCAACTACATGGAAGACCAAAAAAAATGAACGGAGAAGTGGAGATCTGCCTAAGCAAAGCAAAATGAAGGTTGGGAGGAGCTTTGATGTGATTCTGTAAATGGACTGAGGAAGGAAGAGGGGCAGGAACTGGAGGACAAGGAAGCAGCAATTTAGACTGAAAACAATGTTGTCACTGGAACTAGAATTACTGTACTGGCAGATCTTTTTAATTCCTTACTTGTAGAGGGGTTACTTATACCTTTCCCTTTCAACTGATGATTATGATTTTAAATTTTGGTTTTTTTTTTCTTCAGTTCAGATTCCCTGAGGGGAGGTGTGCAGGCAGCAAAATGGGAAAGGATGTTGCAAGATTTTTACTGAAGCTTTGAAAATTGCTGCACAATTGAGATAAATTATGTAAGCCAACATGCTTGTGAATTGTTCTCAAGAATGTTCTTTCAAACAGAGGTTAGGAATCTGGGTCAAATCCATTTGTTATGTGGTGTTTTAAAATTCTTCTATTGCCAAAGCATTAGTTTAAATAGTTATTTGTACATACACTTCTATTTTTGGTTTCTTAATGGGAGTACCAATGTAGGTCTCTTTTTATGCCTTTCTGTCCATAAACCATAAATTGACTAATTTCCAAACAAAACTTTTAATCATAGAGCAGCATCTTCTGAAACTAGTTTTTAAGGTTCTGTTCCCTGTTTGAGAAAGGAAGTGTGGTGTTTTTTTTTTTTTGTTTATAGTGCCTAAAGAGAATTTTGGTTTTCAACCCCACCCCCGCCCCCAACACAAACCTCGTGTTTTGCCACGTGATTTGGTGAAAACAATGAGAAACAACTGAGACTAGATGTGCTGAATAACTCTATGAGAAATTGATACAGAAAGTAGGAGCCTGTTGTAAATTCAGCCAGTGTAAAACTGCCTCTGTCACATCCTTTGGACTATAAACCTGATGAACTGTCTGTCTGATGTTTCTACAGCTGTATCTGTCTTCGTTCATAATGTATGCTTACAAAGACTCTGCCTCACCTCTCTTGCCTCCCCCTTGCCTCTGTGCAGAACCTTTCATCTTCCTACAGCGCTGAGCAAGGGCATACGATAAAATACGACTTGTTGGCTAAGGCAAAGACTCAAATTACTTAGCCAGTTCAACGGGGCCTTAGGATCCCTTTGTTTAAAGTCAACATTTATTTTCCTCTCCCCAGTTCCCCTGACTGTTCTTTTGAGCTTGTTGAAATCACTGGTGCTATTTAAAGTAAGGCTTAGAAAAAAGATTAAGACTAAAATACAGTGGCCCTTGGCCTTAAGTCCAGGTGCCTAAACTCCCATTGATGCCTGGTGGAAGTTATCAGGGCTCTTAATCACTCAGGGAGAATTCTGTTGATTTCAGGAATAAAGTACTTCAGGATTCAGCCTACTGGCATAAAGAGTATATTCTGTGAGAATGTTACTCTCAGGTAGACCGGTATTAGTAGACCTTTCCTACGCACAAGCTACTGTTGTTCACAGAAAAACTAATAGAAGTGCTGCTTCCAATTGCAAGTGTACTGAGCAAGCAGACTAAAATACTTGATTTTTGAGTAAGCTGATTTCACTTAGCTTTTGGGCTGACAGCTTTATCATTAGAGACAATTCTCTAGATCAAAAAGCAAGTAATTCCCAGCTTTCTGGGCAAGGTGTTTTTCTATAATCCTGGCCATGTCCTTTCTCCGTCTTCATCTCTGTGTAATGATTGATTTCAGAAAGATGAACCTGTATTCTAAATAACTGATTAAGCAGCAAGGTGCCCTCTAGAAGGCCTATTTATAGACAAGAATATTTCTAATTTAGTCTTTGGTTTTCCTTATATGGTTTGGTTTCCAGGTAACTGGACAAGTCAGACAGTAGTAATAACAGAAGATGGAGTTTTTGCAGTATTTAGTGCTAGGTAAAATAACAGTCAAAAGTTGATAAACTTCTTGAGTTTATGTGAAACAAGTAAGGCTCTTGACTAAATTAGAACTGAGTAAACACTTTTTATCTTGGTTTACCCTTGACCTTACTGCTGAATTTTCAGACAGATTCCTGTGTTAAATCTTCTGTATGATCTATTGACATCAAAGCAATCTTGTTGTCTAACAGCACAATGAATAATAGGGCTTGATTGAAGTAGGGTAGCTTTGAAAGAAACGACTTAGCTAGCGACGTATTTTATTTTTTTCCATTAGAAAAAGCAGAGTTTTGATTGAAATAGATATGCTTGTCCTTAGCATAGGTAAGAAGTAGCTTGTTGACAGCGTTTTGAAAGATTTTTGTTATACATCTAAAAAGGTTACTAAGGTGTTTCCTCATGTGGAATTCTGGCTCCACATTTTCTGTTTATTTTCATTGGGCATTCACTTGTGGAGTTACTCTGAAAAGATGCTGTATTAAATGACATACACTTTAAGTGTTGCTCTTGTTTCTTGTAAGAAGTGTATTCCTTCTTGATGTCTGAAAGCCTCATTCTGTGAGGCAGGACTGAAAAACGTCTTTTGAGAAATGTGAAGCTCGGTGGATACTCCCTGGAAGGTGCCTATGCATGATTGCCCTAGGCTGACTACTAGCTTAATACTTTTGCATAGAATTAATTGCCTGCTTGAAGCAGATAACATCCAATTTATGTTGGTTGTGAGGGTGATTTACCTTTTAAATAGCACCTAAAAGATTCACACAGTTGCATGCTACTGACTTTCCACATACTTTGGCTCCTGAGGACACAAAACATTTCTAGGTCTGGGAACAAGACTTCTGTTAAGTGTTTCTGAGAATAGCATGAAGGTAGTGTTTGGTACTTGCCTGGAGCAGTGGTGTCTGGTGAGAGTATGTTTTCTTACAGCTGGAAAAGAACAGATGTTATGCACTGAATCAAATGAGCAGGGAGGGGATAAAAGCAGGAGCAGTGAGAGACTGGAATAAGTAAGAGCTACTCCGCTTCACCTCTAGGTAGATATATGTTCCCTTGGTGGTGAACTTCTACTTGGATCTGGGATGTTCAGCTGCCCATGCTATGGTTCTTGCACAGAAGGTTTGTTTGGTGCTTTACAAAACTTACAAAATAGTCTTATGTGCTCCCGTGTAGAGCTTATACCATATATGTCAGCATGTTCAACACTTCCATGTAGCGTGTGTTTCCCTTTAGGGAGCATCGCTATATTGGCACAGGCAGACTGTAACTCTTGCATGGCACTGGAAGTAAATACTGATTCTAGGTCTTGTATAGCACTGTTAAGTACACAAAATGCAGAAGAAACTATCTTCTCTAAAGTTTATGTGCTGGGAAAGGATAGACTGATTAATCTCAGCATAGTAAAATAGAAAATGCTGGATAAAGCATTAAATCTTCTTTAGTTACAGATTTAAGTGTTGTACTGTCATGTAAGAGTGTAGCCACAGTAAGCATCTGAAGGAACTCGCTGTCAACAGCCTGTTGAGTTTCAGCTACATTATTCATGATACATTCTTTGCTCCAGCTGTTTCCACAAACTGAAAGACTTTATTCCAGTTTATAAATGCAATTTCCCCATTGTTCATGCCCACAGCTATTTTCCATGCCCAAATATCCATCCCCTCAATAAAAGAAATCCTGATCCTATAAAAGAAGGGAGTGGAGTGATCCTTTGAGGAGAATCTCCAAAATGGCACAATGTTGAAGTTGTCATCTGCAAATCTTGTATTTCTCTGTTCTGTATCTGTGGCTGGGTGGGGATATTGGGCACAGAGCAGAATGTGTGTGGGGTGTTGTTGCATTACCAAAGGGTTCTAAATTTTTTTTTTTTTGTGGCGGCTCCAGTTTTCTCATTAAAACTGAAAAGGGCAAAACTTGCTTCTGTGAGAACTGAGTGGAAGACTTGTTTGATGTTTTGGTGGTACAGCTATACTATGAGGAGAATGTGTCATTCACAGAAACTCCAACTGTATTGTCTTTTTTAATAATAAGATTGATCAAATGGCTAAGAAAATACCGACGTGTGGAGCTGCAGACATAATACCTTGAAACTGTGCCATAAAATCAAGCTACAGTTTGAAAAAAAGCCTCCAAACTTCAAACCACCTTCGTACATGTGTTTTCCTTAGAGCCCCACCTAGAGTATAGCTGCTGTGATGATTCTGCTAAACCAAATGTAGTGTTTTTCACAGCTTAGCATGACTCTTGCATCTAAAACATAAGACAATCACTTCAATATGGATGTCTCACTGTGCATTCCTCCTTCAGGTTATACAGAAAAAAGTTTGTCTGATAAAAATGGTGTAGGCGTTCAGATTGTCACAGATATTAGGCATACACCAGAAAGGGGATGCAGTTATTCAATCAGGAAACTGCAGGAATTTGTGTTCTATAGGAACCTGTGGATTCTGGTGCATTTATAAAGCCTACAAATTTAAAGACAATTTCTAAGTTTAAATATCCCATCATCAGATGAGTAGATAATCACAGAAGATATTTGAGGGGTATTCATAGTCTCATAAATCATTACCTTTTGGAGTCAGAAGAGCATTTATTTTGTTCTAGCAGGATGAAATTTGTTGTTAGTCAGCATCTGCCTGCTGTGCGCTAGGCACAGTTACGATTCTACCTGCCTCTGTAATACAAACCATCATCCCGGCATCATAAAAATTTTAACGGTTATTTACCTACCTTTTGGAGGACTAGGGCTGAGTTTTGAATGAACTGTGGCCAAGTTTGTGGTATCAACTGGAAGCCACATGGAATTTGGTAATGCAGCCTTCATGCCAGACAAAACTGATTAATTTCTATCTTGAATGTTTAGATTTGTTCATTAATCAAACCTAGGAAAAAATATATTATCATGACAACTCTTCAGTTTCAGCTTCACATAATAGATTTTATAAGCCTCACAGGCCTTATTTGTTTTATGATGATGGAATTTTTAGTTGGAAAGCATTATTTATACTTTGTGTCTATACTTTATTCTAGTTACTTCACTTACTGGAAGACAATTTTTGTTTCTGGAGTTTATTAACAAATTCTGTATGCAGTATTTTGCACATATAACTGTGCATAACTACATAAACCTGTGTACCTGTGTATTTGTAGATGCACATTTTCAATTCTCTGCTTACTGCTCTTGGCAAGATCAGTATACATGCAAGTGAACTGAATGGGGATCACTGAAGGAGTAGGAGACAGGAGAGAATTGTGGGATATGATTTCATTTCAGGGAGTGTCTGAAACTATAGGTTAGCTGACAACTGCATGAGCATAAACTCTATGAAAGCAGACGAGAATTCAGGTTTGCACTTTTACTACGTGGGCTATGTATTGTGATTGATCATAGCAAAACCTATTTTGACATTTTTGTTTGTTGATGAGTTGTGTTAGGAGTCGACAGGTATAATTCTGAAGGTCGGGTTGATGCAGTTACTTTTTTTTAGTAACCACACTAAGAGATGATAAAAATATTCTTGTTTAGGGAGCAGATCCAAACTAGATCTCTGCTGTGTTCAGCTTAAATCCCTAAGAAAGAAGATAAGTAACATGAATGCCAGCTTCTGTGCTGGGGTGTACAACACTAGCATTCCAAAGTTTGGTCAAATATGGACTCCCATGAGATGCGGAAAGTCTGAGTCAAACTTTCCTGTAGGCCTATTCACTTTTGGAGTGAGAGAGCACATGTTTAGATAATAGTTTTTACACCCTGGCCTTGTCTTGAAGAAGATATTTCCATATGGGTGCTATACCAAATTTACCCTGCTGTGTTGGAATGCTCTCTGCTTGGCAAGAGGCCAAAACATTCCCTGCAAAGGGAGAAGGAGCTGAAATCATATCTGATCTGAGTGTTTATCTATGTCCCCCAGGATAACCCTGTGGCTGTTTCTGTGTGGCAGAAGCAATGCTGGATATGCCTTTTCAGTGAGATCATTGCAAAATCAAATTGCTTTTGAATTATATAGAAATGCTGGTGCCAGAGTGACACTCCAAATGTTGTCTGGGTCATTTTATGCAAATATTTCAAGTTCATGTTATATGCTTTAAATACTGTAAAACATAAGTGATAGCATATTATGACACTGCTGCCAACCTGAAAACAAGAAAGAGGACCTATTCCTGACCACACTGGCTACTTGTTCTTCCCTCACACATCCAGCTGAATGGAAGGAAGTGGGATCATGCTTTCTTCTTGACATGTTTTTGAGGCTATGTACCCTTGTGCCCTCCCTGCCCGTATACCTGTTAAGATGTGCAGGGTGAGCAGAAAACTGGGATTTGAGAGGCTGGAAACACTCATGCAAGGTGCAGCATGGGAGGACTCTGCACAAGGCTGTGTGATGGGATCTTGGTTGCAGGGCTGATGGGCAGCAGTATCTGTCTGTCTGCTGCTGTGGGTCTTGGTCCTCTCCTATGACAGAATCAGTCAGATAGGTCTGTAGTTCTGCTCCGCATCAGGTTTGCTGCTGCTCTGCATACTGTGAAAAAGAGATAGTTCCCTCAGTAGAACTCACCAGTATGGTAAATCTATTCAAGTCTGCATCTAGGAGGGTAGTTAGTGCCTTCATTTATGAAATTCCTGTCACAGAAGTGTAAGTTCTTTGGAACACGGGCTGGTCACTTGAGAGGTCTCTCATATGTCCTGTTACTGTAGGTAAATCACTTTCATAAAAGCAAAGAGAAGTTACTTCAGTCCATAGATGTTAGGTGGCTGTATTCAGCTCTGGTAGGTGGGTGGGTGTGTGTTTCGCTGCCTCCTATAACAAGGAATGTTAAACCAGGTTTAAGTGTTTCCAGTTGTGTTGCTGTCTAGTGGTTGGAGGCTGATGAAAGGAGATTTGTAGCACTTAGGCTTGTGGTAGCTTGTTGAAACTTTCCTTTCATGCAGATGACAAAGATCAGTACTGTGGGAGCTGAACTCTTTTCTTGAGAAAATTTCTGCTTCTTCTGGTGGCTGCCTCCACCTGTGAGAGAGAAATAGCTGGGAAGATGCTTTCTACAAATTCACAAACCAGCCTGTAGCAGTAAGAGAAGAAAGCTTATTTACACAGTTGTTACAAAGACAGTGGATAACACTGAGAACCATGGTACCATTTCCTATTCAATGGATTCAGTTCTTCATAATTTTGGCTTATGAAAATATCCCTTCTAGGAAGAAACAACTCCTTATTGGATCTTATTGGTGTTTTTTCACATTTAAAAGGGCAACTCTTGAAATTCCTTATGTTTTTTCTAATGGCTTTTTGGTGTTGATTCACACTTTCCCTTTTTGTTTTAGTGTGGAAGAGTGAAATTCCAGCAAGGCTGACTTAGTGAAAACTGAATTAGTGTTGAGGGCTGGAGAGAAATGTAATTTGATCTTCTGTCTCCAGTGCTTGAATCAGGAACTGAAATAATTGTTCTAAGACCTTGGTCAAATTGCCAGAAAATGGAGCGGTGCTTCTGCCAGATAGTCACCGCAGAAGTGCCAGACATTCCTCTCCTCTTTGAGCTTGCAAGTGTGTGTATTTCAGATGGAAAATACACACAGGCAGTGGGGGACAAAAAGGCTTTTCTCTCTGAGATGCTTGCTGAGAGTGCAGTGCTGTGCCCTAGGGTTATCAGTGGGAGATGACTGGCACGGGGTATGTGCACAGGACTTCAGGACAGGAGTTGTTTCCTTGATTTTTGCTCTTGAGCAGCGACATTAGCCACTCTGTCTCAGGGCTTGACAGAGGCTGTGAGGTAAAGCCACCAGAAATGGGCCTGAAGGGCACATCACACAGCAAGACAAGCTAGTTCAGTCCCTGAAGGAGTTGTGGCTCACTGGAAGAGATGATGTTGTCTGCCAACTCCTACGCCCAGCTGCACTGGTTAATGATTTGTGCTTTTAATTGAAACCATTGTGCACTACTATAGCCCTGCCTTGTGGGAGCTGCTGGTACAATAAATCTTGATTTTTTTTTTTTTCTGTATTAGAAATCTGTATTTTTGGGGGATTTAAAAAAGTCTTGGGCCTTTTTAGCCCTCCCACCCCTTTCTGTTGCTATAGCTACTATAATTTTTGTTAACAAAGGCAAAAAGTAGTTTCCTGTGCTTAGTTTATGTTATTATGATTCTGGTATAGCTGCCAATATTCTCTCCATCTTTTCTCCTCTACTCGATTCCTCTTCCCAGCCTCTGAGTGAATACTCTAAAGAAACAGCAGGATTCTGGGAACTCCTAGTCTCCTGCAGTCACTACAAGGCTGTATGTGTGTCGAGGCTGAGGCTTCTATCCATGAATTAGGGACTCAAACACTTGCGTTTGGGCTTGTATATTGAATGAGCAGCTACCCAGAGTTCGGCCACTACCCACACTCATGGAGTTGCACTTGCATTTTGTGAGACAGTGTGAGCTTCAGCCTCTTTCAGTGAAGCCTCGTGTCAAGTTACCACAGTATCACAGGTCTGTTTTTCTTGAAGCATCCTTGAGAAAATTCTAAGCTTATTCTATGACGAAAATCTTAGCCATGGAAGCATCCGGGAGCATGAGGAAAGATTGGCTGGTTTCTTTGAAGGACACAGAGTGCCTTCTCTGTAAAAATCTTTTCACTTCTTTGTTGCCTGGTTCTCACCTCTCCTCTGCTTTTTTTCTTTAGTGTGCTTCCTCTGTTTCAGTGGCACAGCTAGGAGGAAGGTTGAGGTTCACCTGTTTTGCTGGCACCATACTTCTCTCCCATGTTTCCTTTTTGCCTGTTCAGTCATCTGAGGTGGAAGACAGAGCTTAAGCAGTCAGAGCATGGACCACACTCTCAGTCAGCCTACTCACATCGTGGTTTATTGTCATGGGAGCACAGGGGGCTTAGTTTTATTTGTTTTGGCTTAGGATACATAGAGTTTGAGGGATAGGAAGGCAGTGGTTCATGAATATGAAGGAAAGCTGAATCAGAAAACCACTGTGCCCAAAACAGGTGCTTATTGCCACAAGAGATGCCATTTTGCAGTACATTTTGCCATTATTGCCACAGCAGACAGGAGAGGGCGGTTTCATTGACCACAGAAGCTGGTGAGGAATGGCTTATCTCTGTTACTGATGTGTTTACCATATGTTTATCAGCTGCATGTCTGGGCCCCACCATGCTTCTGGAGAACTCGCTAAAGAACATGTCCTCGCTGCTTGTGTGTGAGCTAAGTCATAAAGTTACTCCTTGTTCTTTGGTAGGCCAATGATATTTGGAGAGATTGAACCATAGATTTCTGCAGTAGGAAAAATCAGGAGCAGCTCTGGGAAAATGGGTCACTCAACCAAAATGCCAGAATGTGGGTGATGGGGTTTACTCTCTGGCACTGAATTTGAGGATCCCGCCTCTAAGCAGCTTTCCTAAGACTACAAATGATACCAGTGTTGGATCCCAAGCATAGCTCAGAGCTCCTGCATCCTGAAGACATTGCTTTAAATGCAAGAATGTAATTTATAAAAGTAAACAGATACCACTTCTGGTTCTTGCACAAATCCCTAATGCAAACAGGAGACTTGCATGCCATCCCATTTGCTGTTGTAATGCCTGTGTCTGGGGTCACTTCTGGATGTTCTTTGGATACAGGGGAATTAAGATCTTCTCTCTGCCTTTCTATAGATTCCTTGGGTAACTGCCAAGAGCAAAAGAGACAGACCCAAAGTTGTTCTCATCCCTTTGTACAAGCCAAGACAGTTTTGGCTAATTCTTTTTGCTTACATCCATGAGGTCTCCAGCCAGTTCCTGATCCTCCCAGGGTGCTTTTCTGTCATAATATTGAGATAATCTATCCAAATGAATATTTACTTCACTAGAATTGTTAGCATTGGCAGTTCAGGTATCACAGATGGCACCTGCTTTTTGCAGACGCTGACTCAGAACAGTAAAATGATTACTAGCACATAGTGAAATAAACAGAAGGAGATTCACAGTAACACTACATATTAATTCTTGGCCTTACTGAGGCACCAGTATCAAAGATCTTCCACTGCTGCTTGAAACTTAAAACAACACTTTGTGACAATGTCAGCTTGCCTTCTGCTTATACCAATGAATGTAGTTCTCTTTTACTGCATAGTATTAGAGAGAAACCAAAGGAATTTGGTCAGGACAGCACCAGTAGCTGCCATTAGTCGCTTCTGCTAAAGACCTCTGTTTTTCAATCATCCAGATGCACACAAAGTATCCGTTCCACATCTTTATCCAGATGTTCCTTGCCACTTTCCTCTGAAGTTAGTTTTCCTGATGACATCTGCATTGTCATGGAAAACTGTTTATCCTCAAATTATCCTTCACTAGATGCTGTAAACAACCTTCTCTGGGAGTAAAGCACTATCTGGATCTCTATACAAAGTTGATCTTTAAATGGTCTTAGATTTTCTTCTACTCCTCTAAGCCATCTTGCCTATTCCCTTCTTCTTAACACTGGGGAAAGGCAGTTAGACACACTGGATGCTGATCCAGGACTTTTGCTTTATTGCTCAAGCTCGAACCACTTTGCTTCTTTTTATTTACAGCCAGGGACAGCATACTGCAGGTCACCTCATCTCCTAGCAAAGCAGGCCTGAACCTGAATAGTCAGTGTGTCTAATGGCCTAGCCTGCCTTGCTGCCTTTGGGAGTAACATTTTTATCAATCCTTATTTTATTTCTCATTTTGCTGCTGTTTGCTTTTCCACTAAGGCATCCTTTGCACAGACACCCCTTGTCCAGTCTGTCTTCCCTTTTTCCTTTCTTTTTCAGACCGTTTCCTTTATTGCCGCTTACTCTGTCAGGGGAGGAGAGTTAGGATGAGGTACAACTCTGTTTGACCCTCTTCACTCCCTGCTGTCACTGATCATTTGTCTATGTGGAGGTTGGAAGCAAAGTGTCTTCCTGGCCTTTAGTAGACGTCTTTCCTCCCCTCTGCGTTCAGGAATGGTTCTGCAGAAGAAGCCTGAGGCAAACATGCTAAAAGAAATCTTGTATACTTCTGAAAGTAGATGGAAATTATGCCACCAGCTGCAGTGGCCAAACTGGCTGTTTAAACCCTAGAAATACCACAGGACAGTCTATTTCTCATATTCTTCGGAATGCAAAAGATATTAATGACAAAGAATCTTTGTTCCTGAAAGGTAATGTACTCTTATTCCTTAGTAAAATTATAATGGGTTTTGTGTTACAAGAAACAGTTCATTATCGTGTAAATTATGTTGATATTGCAGTTAGAGGCTATGTCTTCATAGATGAATGAGCAACAGGAGCAGGTGAGCTTGTGAGGCTTGAACTGGTGGGTTCATGCAAATATCCAGAGGATGAAGGGAAAAGACGGAGGAAGTCAAATAGCAAGGAACTGTGATATGTTAGGCACAGTTTTTAGGTAGGCTGTCTGCATAGTGATGTCTGGACAGCATGAAAATGTTTGTATTACAAGGGCTAAATTATGTATGTTGCTGACTATTTTGTAATAAGACTTTATTGCAAAATGTGATGATTGAGGGCTTTCAGCAAATTGGTGTTTGTTAAGTTTAATATAGGGCTTGTTGAAAAGATGTACCAGATTGAGACCAACACTCAAACACAACAGAAAGAAACAAGAATTCCCTTTTCTATATTAAGACCTGATCCAGATCTGAGGTGCTTGCTGGAGCCACATGTTGTGGATGCTTTGCATATAAACCCAGATTTTAGTGTATGAAATCACAACAATTTCTGCTGCATCTATATCAGAGAGAAAATATCTTGATGAATGTTTTTATCCTTTTTGTCTCTTTTTGTTTGCAAAAACCTAAAAGCAAATAGTCTGCATCTTTGGAAGGCCAAAAGTATTATATGCAGTCTAGGAACAAATTTATAACATTTAGAGTGCTGTGCACAATAAAAAAGATTTCTGTCTTAAGGAGAAAGCATGCAAATTTAGTTGTAACACATATTGTATAGCCACCTGTAAGTTATGTTTTACTGACAGTCCAGAAGAACCCAAATGAATGACTGAAAATCAGCCTCACCAAAACAAAAAAAACCCCCAAACAGCCCAAATGGTGGATTTCAGATTAATCAGTTTCCCAAACCAGATAGCTTTATAAGTGTGATGGACAAGAATGTGTTGCTAGTGTAGGCATGAGAAAATAAGACCATAGCATTTCAGGTGAACATCAGTTTTAAGAGCAGTGTGAGGGTGTGTTACAGGCCTGGCTAAAGCCATATGAGCTCATGCTGCCACCAAAATGTATAGTTAAGATACCTCTGAGCTTGTAACAGCTAGTTGTACTGTTAAGTACTTGTTTTAATGTGGTATCTGAAATCAAGATAGTTAACCTTGAGCTAGTCAAGATGTTTTTTAAAATACAACCCTTCAGCCTACACAGGGAAATACTAACTTCTGATTCAATAGCAGCCATGTATTTTGGTTAGTGTCTCCTTGCTTCCCTGGGGAGCAGTTACTTATAAAGGAGCCTTCAGTTTACTGTAGTTTGATTTGTCAATAAATGTGAATTTGTAACGTTCAGTGAGAGCTCTTTAACTACCCATTTAGCACAAATGACTCAGAATACGTCACAGTGAAGTTACTTCCCTGCTGGTACAACAATAGCTGTAATTTATCTGAACTGGAAAAAAGTCTTGATTAATCTGCTAGGTAGATAACAAGTTGCTATCAGAGAATGTACTGGTAGTGGCACAAATCAATACGTCTTTCCTTTGCGAAGAAAGGAAGAAAGATTCAGTCCAAAGGCTGGGATTTAGTCCAGCTTCGTCAGCTGAGATGCAATTCCAATGATGTAAGAGAGCAAAGAACAACAAAACCTTATTGATCCTTATTAATACTGAGGCAAGCAAGAGAAAGCAAACAACCTAAGCACCAGAGAGTTCCCATAATTACATTCAGAAGTTTTTCAAATACAATGTGCCCTCCATAGTCTGAGAAGAATAGACACCCTAGTATTAGTGAAAATTCCTTCAGAAAAGACAAACAAGTACTAACCGTAGTGCTGGTCTCTTTTGGTTTTCATGTTATTTTCCGTCCAATTTGAAGCTGTGATTGCCCTAGCAGTGCTGACAGTAATAGAAGAGCTTAGCTCTGAATTCTTATATTTGAACACAAGTTTTGGACTGCAATATCTTTCAGGAGAGGTCTCTTTCTACCACGTGTTACTTGAGGGAAGATAAATGAAGTAATAAGGAGGGTGAAGGGGACAGAATGATGAGGGCATGAAATAGGCAGGTGCAAGAATATCAGAAAAATGGGAAGGTGATTTAGGTGGTAGGATAATAGGAAAGGAGGGTGAGGGGTAAGTGAAGAGCTGTCCCTGCTCTAGGCAGCGTACCTGCTTTTCACCTGCCTGGTTGCTTCTGCAGCTGTCCTGGTCTAAGCAGCCTATGGTGAGAGGAGGTAACTTCATTCCCCTCCAATATGTGCCACAGCATAAGTTTCCTAATATTATCAGTTTCAGTTCAGTGGGGGCATAACTGCTGAGATGGTGAGTTGGCATTGCAAGGCAACACCTCTATTGGTTGTACTTAGGAAGTTTGTGCTGAAGGTAAACTTGTTACGTAGCTGTGAAAGCCTAGCTGAGAGACTGTTGACTTGATTGGAAGCAGGCTGTCTGTGGATTGTAGGGAGGGGAACTGGATGAGATTGTGGAGCCAATACCACTTAAAATTGGTCCCTTTTGCACTGATAAAGCACTTCTTAAAGATGAGAAGTTTGATAAGTCCTCTTAGTTTGCTTCTGTTACCAACAAACACTGTCACTCGTTATGTATCAGGGACTTGGAGGTACATAGCTGTGTGAATCACAGAATCACAGAATAACCAGGTTGGAAGAGACCCACTGGATCATCAAGTCCAACCATTCCTATCAAACACTAAACCATGCCCCTCAGCACTTTGTCCACCTGTGCCTTAAACGCCTCCAGGGAAGGTGAATCAACCACCTCCCTGGGCAGCCTGTTCCAGTGCCCAATGACCCTTTCTGTGAAAAATTTTTTCCTAGTGTCCAGCCTAAACCTCCCCTGGTGGAGCTTGTGGCCATTCCCTCTTGTCCTGTCCCCTGTCACTTGGGAGAAGAGGCCAGCTCCCTCCTCTCTACAACCTCCCCTCAGGTAGTTATAGAGAGCAGTGAGGTCTCCTCTCAGCCTCCTCTTCTCCAGGCTAAACACCCCCAGCTCTCTCAGCTGTTCCTCATCAGGCCTGTTCTCCAGCCCCTTCACCAGCTTGGTTGCTCTTCTCTGGACTCGCTCCAGAGCCTCAACATCCTTCTTGTGGTGAGGGGCCCAGAACTGAACACAGGATTCGAGGTGCGGTCTCACCAGTGCCGAGTACAGAGGGAGAATAACCTCCCTGGACCTGCTGGTGACGCCGTTTCTGATACAAGCCAAGATGCCATTGGCCTTCTTGGCCACCTGGGCACACTGCTGGCTCATGTTCAGTTGGCTGTCGACCAACACCCTCAGGTCCTTCTCCTCCAGGCAGCTTTCTAGACAGACTTCTCCTAGTCTGTAGCACTGCATGGGGTTGTTGTGCCCCAAGTGCAGGACCCGGCATTTGGCCTTGTTAAACCTCATGCCAGTGGACTCTGCCCAGCAGTCCAGCCTGTTCAGATCCCTTTGCAGAGCCTCCCGACCCTCCAGCAGATCCACACTTTCACCCAGCTTAGTGTCATATGCAAACTTGCTAAGGGTGCCCTCTGCCTTCATCCAGGTCATTGATAAAGACATTAAACAGGGCTGGACCCAGCACTGAGACCTGGGGAACCCCACTTGTCACTGGCCTCCAGCTGGATTTAACACCATTTCCCACCACTCTCTGGGCCCGGCCATCCAACCAGTTTTCCACCCAGGAGAGTGTGCACCTGTCCAGGTCAGAGGTTGACAGTTTCCATAACAGAATGCTGTGAGAAACTGTGTCAGAGGCTTTACTGAGGTTAGGAAGACCACATCCACAGCCTTTCCCTCGTCCAGCAGCCGAGTCACTTTGTCATTGAAGGCGATCAGGTTAGTTTGTCAAGACCTGCCTTTTGTGAACCCGTGTTGATTGGGCCTGATCGCCCGGTTCTCTTGCATGTACTTTATGATAGCACTCAAGATCACCTGTTCCATGACTTTCCCTGGCACGGAGGTGGGACTGACAGGCCTGTAGTTCCCTGGATCCTCCCTGCGCCCATTCTTGTAGATGGGCACAACATCAGCCTCCAGTCCAGTGGAACTTCCCCAGTCTTCCAGGACCATTGGAAGATGATGGAAAGGGGTTTGGCCAGAACATCCGCCAGCTCCTTCAGTACCCTCGGGTGAATCCCATCTGGCCCCATAGACTTGTGGGTGTCTAGCTGGGCTAGCAAGGCTCTGACCACCTCCGCTTGGACCACGGGAGCCTCATTTTGCTCCTCTACCTCTGGGGTTTGTACACAGAGGGAAAAACTTTCTTTACAATTAAAGACTGAGCCAAAGAAGGCATTAAGTGCCTCAGCCTTTTCCTCATCCCCTGTCACTGTTGTTCCTTCTGCATCCAATAGGAACTGTATGGTCTCCCTAGTCCTCCTTTTATTGTTTATATATTTATAGAAAGATTTTTTGTTATCTTTCACCTACTTTGCCAATCTAATTTCTAGTTGGGCCTTTGCCCTTCTGATTTTCTCTCTGCACAATCTCACTTCCCTCCTGTAGTCCACCCAAGAGGCCTGTCCCCTCTTCCAGAGCCCATAAACATTCCTCTTCTTCTTGATATCACTCAAGATCTCACTGTTTAACCAAGCTTTTTTTTTCCCCTGCTGGCTTTTTTTTTTCAGAACATGGGGATGGCTTTCTCCTGAGCTGCTACAATCTCCTTTTTGAAGGGCTCCCAGCCCTCATGGGCTCCCTTGCCCTTAAGGACTGTCTCCCATGGGACTTTGCCAACCAGCCTTCTGAGCAGTCCGAAGTCTGCCCTCTGGAAATTTAATGCTACTGTCCTGCTAACCACCCTCTTCACTTCACCTAGAACAGAAAACCCTATCATCTCATGATCGCTTTGTCCCAGGCATCCTCCTACTGCTACATCCCCCACAAGGTCTTCTCTGTTCACAAACAGCAGGTCCAGGAGGGCACCATTCCTTGTTGGTTCGTTCACCAGCTGTGCAAGGAAGTTGTCTTCCACACACTCCAGGAACCTCCTAGACTGCTTCCTTTTTGCTTTATTGTACTTCCAGCAGATATCAGGAAGATTGAAGTCTCTCACATGAACAAGAGGCATTGATCTAGAGATTAACCCCAGCTGTTTATAGAAGAGCTCGTCAGCTGCTTCTCCTTGGCTGGGTGGTCTGTAACAGACTCCCATCACAAAATCTACCTTCTCATGGGCTCCTGTGATTTTAACCCACAGGCACTCAATCTCCTCATCGCCACAATCCATCTCAACAGTGTCCAAGTCCTCCCTTACAAAGAGGGTTACCCCACCTCCTCTCCTTCCCTTCCTATCCCTCCTGAAGAGTTTGTACTCCAGTTATATGAGTCATCCCACCACATTTCCGTGATGGCAACAACATCATAGGCTCCTTGCCCTACGACAGCTTCCAGTTCTTCCTTCTTATTCCCCATGCTGTGTGCATTGGTGTAAATGCACTTCAGCTGAGCTGCCGAAGCATCAGCCCTCTTAGAGGGAACAGAGTTCATTCACAATTGCCTGGTAACTGGAGTAGGTAGCACCAGAGCGCCCGTATCTCCCTTGCCACCCCCAGGTGTATTCACCTCCACTTTCTGTGTGGTGATGTACTGGTGGTCCTCTCCAGCACACCCTCTCTGAATCACTAGTGCCCTACGTCCAGGCTCGCTCCTGTCTAGCCTAGTCTCAATCCCCTCCCCCTTCACATCTAGTTTAAAGCTCGATTTATGAGCTTAGCTAGGTTTTTAGCAAGGACTTTAGCCCCCCTAGAAGACACACATGTCCCATCCTTAGCAACAAAGTTTGGGGGTGCGTGAGCCACCCCATGATCAAAGAAGCCAAAGCCCCTTTCCTCACACCAGGCTTGGAGCCAGGCATTAATCGAGTTGTTCTTCCTGACTTCCAGGTCCTGGCGAATGGCTTGATCTTGTTTTCTCATTTAGACATTATGCTAAAGCATAATATGGCTCAGGCATGTACACATTGCTGGTAGCCCAGGGTCTACTTCTCCACTCTAACCTGAAGGAAGTTAATTCTCGTGTCTTGCAAGAATCCTGTTGATGTTGATCATAGGCTTTCTACATGCTGTAAAGACTAAACTTGGGATAACATGGTTGAATTAATACTTTCCAAATATCTCCATGCAAAGTCCTTGCTAAGCAGGTCATTGAGCTCTTTGTATTATAATAGTTTGCATGGTACGGAATGGCTAAACTTACTGTGGCCCAGCTTAGAGAGCAGGTATACCTGATAAAAGCATGTAGTTCTTACAAAAAATTGTTTGGAGCCTCAACAGAAACCCTCACAAAGCAGAAATCTTTAAAGATTTTATTGGGCTTCCCACTTCATCAGGTCTGACATTGTTCTGGGAGGACATAATTTTCTGTTTTACTGGAAGGGAATAGGCAAATTGCCACAAAGTTAAGCTGCCACTATTAAACAAAAGTTTAGCTATACAACACCTCTTGAAATGTGGGCAAGGTTTCCTTAAAGCACTCAGAAGAGCATATTAATGTTTTAAATGAACTCCTCAATGCCTAGAGATATTGTGTTATAGCTACTTTTAAGAGAAAAATAAGTAGACCAAATTGGTTGTTAATAATAATATATTTCTGTGAGTTTGTCTTTATTACAAGGCATTTTTTTCAAAAACATGGGTTTGTTCTAGCAGCCTGCAATTCATCCCTATAATGCCTTCCTGTTTTGCGACATACTCTAAGGACTTTATATTGGAACAGTATAGTTAGTGGAAAATATGCTTTAGAAAAATGAGTGCAAAAAATGGAGTGCCATTAATTTGTTTTAAGTGTAAGTAGGGAAAATGACAATATGAATAGAGAGCGTAGTATTAAAAATGATACCCCCCCCAAACAAACAAATAAAAATGATGCATATTTGTTGAGCTGAAGAAATTTCAAATGAAAAGGCCTCTTCTGCTCCCATTATACTAGCAGAATGGAAGATGGAATGATTCAAATGATGAAAATGTTTTCTCTAAGACACCTGTTGGTCTAATACATGATAAGGCATTTGACAATGTTATTCACCTTATACAGAAGGAGAGGAGGGAATCAATTCTAGCAATGCAGGAACTGATAGATACATTGTGGGTAAAAGAGGAGGTTTTCTTGGGACTTCAAGAGGCTCTGAGATAGTAGAAATAAAGCACTCTTGATTGCTGTGACTGTTCAGGTGCTTGCTCCAAGCCTAGCTCTGTCGTTGAACCTCTTATGAATGGAAGTGGGCTGAGGACCAATTTGCACTGTATTGAGGCTGGGAGTGGTGCTTCTGAAGTGTTGAAAGGCTTTAGGAGATTAAGAATAGTTTTGAACTGAGAAGCACAGGATTTACACTTCCCCTGCTAATACCTGTAAATGGAATTAAAGTGTCATAAGGCTCACTAGCACGAGGTGTGGTGGTGTTCAGTGCCCTGTCTCCCGGGAAAAAGGGTTCAGGCCGTGCTTTCATTTGTACTGTTTTGGAAGAAGAAGACGACCTTTAAGAGGGGCGAGATGATGCACAAGGAGTACTCTGTCATTGGGGCTTTCTGCAATGGTAAAAATCTGTTAGGAGATATCTGCATTGCAGCAGGTATTTTCAGTTAGGGTGATGAACCTTGCCTGGTACGAGCAGCAGATCCCATGTGGCCATCACACTATTTTTTATAGTTGTCTGTTGCTTTTACTCTTTGATTCTGCCAAATGCTTTGTGGTTTTTTTAGACAAAATGGATGTAATGCAAAATTAATGGCTAAATAAGGGTTTCGGAGTGATTATTTACATTTACAAATGAAACAGAATTATGCATTTTTAGGCAAAGTGTAGTTAGATGGTTAATGAGGCAATGCGGAATCTGCCAACATGAATATTTTTGGGTTTGTTTTTAACAGTGTGTCACAATACTTGAGAAATTTTGGTTTCCACTGCTTTGTGAAGAATAATTTGCAAATACCGTGATGGAGAATGCTCTTGCACAAGCCCAAGGGATGTGATTCTGATTGTACAATGAGTCATATAAACTTACGGGGTTGTCAGAATCATTTGAAGGCTCTGAAATAACTTGCTATGTGACCATAAAATTTAGCTTAGCTTTTTTTTAATCTGTCTCTGTTTTGATTTTGGGGTTGGTTTTTTTTTTTTTTATATTAAGCCCTTGTTTCCAGGCACCTCTTGGAAATTGTTGATTGATTATTTTTCTACCATGTTCATGCTATTTGAATTTTCTCTGCATATGCTGATGATACCAACATCACCTGCAGTAAAATATTCATGCAAAATAAGCATTAAAGAATAATTGCATAGAGAATTCGGTTGATATCACCATGTATACCAGAGTCTCAACTGCATGGGAAGGAAAACAATTATGTCACTAAATTAACATATCCTGGGAAATTTTCTTTTAGGACTCAATGCCTCTTTTGCTTGAAAACAAACCAGTTTGGCCTATTTGACATTTAAGTTAGCTTTGAAATGTGGGGTTTAAATAATCACTTTTTATTCATGTTGATGACAACGATTCTTATCAAGCTTTTGGGAAGATGAAATCTGAGAAGGGTAAACCTCCCACGAAAAGCAAATATTGTGATGCATGTGTACTGTGTTTTTCCATTGGATTTTGAGTATAGGAAAAGTGGACTTTAGTGTGCTTTTATTGCTTGGGTTTTCTTTATTTTTTTTTTTAAGTGCCAGGTCAGTACCCCATCTTTTTGAGGGTCCTTTCAGCTTTTTTTGGTCTGGAACAGAAAAACAAATCTTGGAAAATGAATGTAACGCATGCTGACAGTTGTTATTCACTTTATACCATATTTTTTTCCTCTTTTTCTCACCTTAATTGCTAATAAATGATTTCAATTTAATACCGTAAAGGCATTGAACAGGCGAGTGGAAAACATTAAAACAGCTGCTGGCTCCCTGTGGAATGCACAGTCCTAGAAAGCTTGGCCAGCATCAGCAGGTTTCGTTTCTTGTCCCAAGCATGCCTTTTTCCAATCGGAACAGGCAGTTCTTTACAGTCCCATTATCCTGATAATGTAACACTAACAATAACAGTGAGATGCTGGAGGAATCTGGGGAGCTTCAGTGTTGATAAAATGTTACCAGCTGGGAAAAAAAAAAAAATCTCCACTTAATCTGGGAAAAATGATGCACTCCAGACAATAGGAGAAGGACAAGTAGACCTAGAGATTGTGGTCAGCAGGATTGACCCTGGCTCTGGAGCTGCAATTTGTGGGAGATTTTCTGACCTTATTTGTAGCACAACAATTTGGAATAAAGTGGTTCAGAGAATGTCCTCCTTACTGCGATGGGTCTGTTTGTACAAGGATTTTGTGTGCTGTCAGTACCCAGCTTGTTTTTGGCATCACATTACAGTTGGCTTCTCAAGAAATCTGGGCTTACTGTGGATTTGAGTAAACAAGAAATTTAGTAACGCTCCTTATTTTTGCATTAAATACACCATTAATGGTTGTAAAAATGAGTAGTTCTGGTTGGACTCTGATTGGCACTGCTGCAAACCACAATAGATTGTGTAGCCTGCAAACTAAGGAACATCTCAGAAACCATTCAGAGCTTATGCCAGCAGAAGTTACCACTTCTATATCCTTGGGATTGCATCCTGGCCCATACCCATGTCATCATAGTCTCACTTCAGTTGCAGTACAATGTTCCTATTAAGGTAAAGTGGTGAGGGCAAAATAAATTATGGTGCTGGGTTGTTTCTTTGCCAGTGAGCAGTAAGATTAGAGAAGTAAGGTCTGTCTTTTGGGCACGTAACAGGATATAAAGGATTTTTACCATGGCTGAAATTAAATTTACAGCTTTTGTATTGTTACTGAGTTACTAGGAGATAACTAGGAATTAGTAATGATTACATATGTTGCCCACGGTCTTAAAATTGTCCCAAGGCAGTTTTACTTAAAGAATCTTGGGGCCAATAGAGTAAACTGTAGATATTTTCGTATCACAAGCAGATTTAAAAATTATATTAAACATATTTGCTATTGAATATATTCCACTATTAGAAAATGTTTCCATAATAGAATTGTACTTAAAATTGTGAAAAGTTTCTTTGTTCCTTGGAATAGTTTTTTTGTGGCCAAAATGCCAGTCATAGCTATGGTATTTGCAAGTATCACACAGTGCAGCTGCTGGGTTCACCACGTATACTGACAGATGGAAAAACCACACCAAACCTGTGATTTTTTGTGAACTTGGTATCAAGCTCTGTGCATCAGACGTGCCAGGACGTGAAGCATACACCTAATTCCCATAAGATATCTCCCTTTATAGCACTGGGTTCTGATAAACTTGGCTGTGGATGTGAAAGAACCGCAGAAGAGAAGTAGGGTTTAGTTTTTCAGGATCGTAACTAGACAGATTGCATTTTATAGAGCGAAAACCAGCCCAGAGTCTGCCTTTACACAGCATAGTACTTCTAGCAGTCTTGAAGATTAATTGTCATTAGGGCTTGTTGAAGCTTAATTGACTTTTCTTCCTACAGATATCCACATTTCTAGAAAGCAGAAATGACCATGACTGCCAACAAGAATGCCAGTGTCAGCAGCAGAGCTGGAGGGAGTAAGGTGCCTCAGGACACTCTAGATAGGTAAGTTGTGGACTGTAGGCTTTGTAGCTTCTGAGAAAGGTTTGTCTGTGTTTGGAACAAGATCTCTGTTCAAAGGTAAGCAACCTCTATTCTTACACACAGAGCTTTGCTGGGCTCAGGGAAATTTTTAGTAGGGATTGGAGGTACTCAGCATGAGAAAAGGTCTGCTTCTGGCATATTTCTTTTGAGCATTGCTTTTCACCAGATGCTTATGATGAAAGTAATTGCAAGGAAGGACCTATGTGGAAGGCACTGTGTAAGCCTTAGGAGGTTTGAACTAAATTTCTTGGCAATATGACAGCATGTCAGCTTTTCTCCATCACTAATCTCCAGGTTGTATTTTGTACTTATTTCTGTCAATTTTTCTCTGCTATATCTGTCTTATCTGGTGGGTAGAGACTGCCAGTTGTTAGAGGTCACGCAGTGAGTGTGAAAGGGCTGAATGTAAAGTACAGGGGTAATCTCTGTTGCTTTGCTTATTTGTCCTCCTTTCTGAAGCATTAAGTCATTTGATCAGCTTAATCATTTACAGCTAGGAGAAAACTGTAGCCAAGAACATCTCAAGTCTCCAAGTCTGACAATCCTGAGGGAATTGGTTTATTTAGACTAGACCATAAAATAAAGTGTGCTTGCACAATTATGTGTGTTTACTTGTGGCTAAGAAACACTATCCCAATAAAGTTCTAGTCCATCAGAAGGCTGTGATGTAACTGCACACAGCAATGCAGATTCCTGTAAATTACACATACCTCTCACTCATAAATTAGTACAGTGAAATGGCAAGAACGGTAGAGTCAGTTATTGCTCCCTTGTCCTTCATTTTTCACTGATCATTGACAGTGTTTTGAGGAAAAGAAGTTTTCTTTCAGCAGCTCTGCTTTGGCCTATTATTTTGGTATGCAAGTAAACAACTCACCTACAGCCAAAAAGTTCACGTATCTGTGTCAGAAACAGAATCATAGAATCATAGAATAACTTGGATTGGAAGGGACCTTAAAGATCATCTAGTTCTACCCTTCCTGCCATGGGCAGGGACACAGGCTGCACAACAAGAAAAGTAGTCTTGTTCTCAGCCACAGCCTTTATAAGGTAAGACTGACAGATTTAGCCTGTGACCTTCACAGGACAAGCCCACCAGTTTCTGTCATTCTGGGAGTGACAGTTGCAAACCCCTCACTTAAAACCTGCAGCCACACTAGCCTCAGTATGCTTCGATTGGAAAAGTTTTGACAACCATTGAATGGAAGAATCTTTATGAATTAACTGTTTGAACACAGGAGCAAGGCTCTGGACTTTGATGTCGTCTTGATGAGGTGACTAGAAAGTCACACAAAATGTGCAGGGTCTTTCTTCAAATGCATGAAGTATCTGTTGATATATCTCTGTCCTTGCGGTACAATTTTGTCCATTTCTTCAGGGGATCCTTGCATGAGTATATTGTCTTATTCTGTTTTGAGGGGCTGTTCTACACTACCTTACACAATAACATACCAGTGTTTTCATTTTTCTTGTGTTTTGGCTCAAAACAGGATTTTAACCCCATTATTAAGCTGGAGAAGCGGGACTGTGCGAACCTCATGAGGTTCAACATGGCCACATGCAATGTCCTACACCTGGGTTGGGGCAATCCCTGGGCTCAATACAAGATGGGTGATAATGTGATTGAGAGTAGCCCTGCAGAGAAGGACTTGGGTGTGCTGATTGATGAGAGGCTTGACATGAGCCAGCAGTGAGCAGTCGCAGCCCAGAAAGCCAGCCATGGCCTGGGCTGCATCAAGAGAAGCCTGGCCAGCAGATTGAGGGAGGTGATTCTGCCCCTTTATTCCTCTCTTGTGAGATCTCACCTGAAGTATTGTGTCCAGTTATGGACATATCAATGTAAGAAGGATATGGAGCTGTTGAAACGGGTCCAGAGAAGGGCTACAAAGATGATCAGAGGGCTGGAGCACCTCACATAGGAGGACAGGCTGAGAGAGTTGGGGTTGTTCAGCCTGGAGAAGAGAAGGCTCTGAGGAGACCTTATAAAAACCTTCCAGTACCTGAAAGGGGTTTACAAGAAAGCTGGGGAGGGACTCTTTACAAAGGTTTGTAGAGATAGGACTAGGGGCAATGGGTGTAAACTGGAGAGGAGCTGATTTAGACTAGACATGAGGCATTTCTTCACCATGAGTGTGATGAGGCACTGGCACAGGTCTTCCAGGGAAGCTGTTGCTGCCCCATCCCTGGAATTGTTCAAGGCCAGATTGGGTGGGGCCTTGGGCAGCCTGATCTTGTAGGATGTCCCTGCCCATGGCAGGGGAGTTGGAACTAGATGATCTTTAAGGTCTCTTCCAACCCAAACTATTCTACGATTCTATAAACAGCATAGAGTAGGAATGTGCAAATAACTTTCACGGACCTTATAGAGTGTCTGTACTGCAGTAATACCTTTATGCTAGGTATTGGACATAGAAATTTGTAACTCTGAGGCATTAAGGAGGCTGCAGTAAAATGGATCTGTGTCCAGAAATTAATGCTGTAGAGGAGAAAAGCAGTAGAGGTCCTATTTATTTGTTGGACATTTCAGGAAAGGAGCGTGGGTTGTTACCAATGTAGAGTTAAGTGCTCCAATCATTTTACTCAGGCAGCATCTGTTCTGGATGTACCTTAGTGAGGGTACCACACCTGACAAGCTGTACCAGGGTTAATCCTAGCTGATTGCAGTATAGTATGTGCATAGGAGAGTTATATTGGGAGAACTCTGCTGTTTCAAATACATTAGTAAAGACTATGATTCAATTAAGTACATCACAGAATTAGAGTTTGATTTTATCCACTTGAAAATTAAGCATACCTACCATTGTATTCTGAACTTTTCCAACAACAAACAATGGAAAAGGGAAAATGTAAACTAAATTCTGACATTTTTCAGGATGTAAGCAATGGAAGAGACTTTTTTAGCAGTTTCTTTCCTGTTTTTATTTAAAGGAAAACCTCTTTTTAATGACATATCTCTGTTTTGTGTTTAAACACTCTGGATTTGCTCTCAGTTTTGGTTGTTTTTCCATATTTCATGCATGTGTGGCTGTCTCTGCATTGCCTTCTGCTTCTAATAACTTAATTCTCTCTTTCAGCTCTCTGCCATACCTCCCCACTTATCTACACATATTATTGAATCACAGTAATTCCAAGCAGTTTTCCTGAGTTGGATGAAATGGTTTCATTACTAAGGGATAGCTTGGCCTACAAAGTAGCAGTGAATTCATAATCAGGAGCCTCAGGTAGAACCCTGACCCTAGTCCTGTCTCTTCTAGTGACCTCCTTTGTGGCATTGTTACACCTTTCCCATGGCTAAATCTTCCGTTAGGTTTCTTCCTCCTGGTGCTGTTCTCCTTTCACTTTTTAAGTTGTGCAGTCAACTAGAGATATAGATAACCAGTATCTATTCTAGTTACTTTTATTAGACGTATTATGTTGTGTTAAAGCTTGGAAGAAATGGCCTTGATATCCTTGTATGTTTGCTTCCCAGTTAGTTAGCTTGTGTGTTTGGCATCTCTTAGTACAGAACAGTATAAATATAAAGTGTGTGGGAGGGTGACTAGAGGAATTTCTAGAGAGAAATATGTGGATATTAAAACCAGATCCCTAATGATATCTGGCATTCTAAAGTTGTTTATCATCCTTCTATCAGTGTAGACAGATCAGTGCTGGGAACTTGGGTCTAGACTTAAGCAAACTTTGGACTTTATCTTTTGTTTTAAAATCTTTTCCATTCTAAATAGCTTAGAAAGTACCATGGGATACTGAGTTATTGGATAGTAACTGTCAAATAAACTGTCTTTCCTTATCATCACCATCTGTTTTGATTAGAATTTGTCAGGAAAAGTTTTTTTTAAGTACAAGTATGGACCTGAAACTAAGGAAAATCCTTGATTTGTACTTACATGACAAGTAAGGAGATGAATAGATTGTCATGCACCAGTTCTCCATCCATTATTTTGCCTTATGAAATCTTCTTCACCTGTCTTTGTGAACCCTTATAGGATGATGTTATTTGAGTCAACCATGAAGACGAGTCTTCATTTTAGACTGTAAATCAGAGGAATAAGTGCCGGCATAATAAAAGTTTAAGGCTTGCAGGATTTATTGCAAACATATTCAAAGAGCCACTTAAACTGAACAATCATTGTCTCTTTTTTATATGGGATTTGCTGGAGATTTGGAAATCTGCAGAGATGCTTTTGCTATAATTTGTGGGAGCAGACTTTCAGTAAGTGCTGCTACTGCCATAACACAGGTGTATTAAATCTCCTGCCGGTGAAGACATCTTTTTAGTATTATTTTGTTGTCAGTCCCTGTTTCAGTGCAAGACTGTTTGGTTGGACTCAATGACCGTAAAGGTCTTCTCCCTCATTTATATGATTCTATGATTCTAAGACCTGAGTTGTATTTCAGCAATATAGTGTCACTATATGGTTCAGCTTTTTGTGATTCCTTACGGATCAGACACAAAGGTCAGTAAAGTCTGTAGAAGTCTTTCCAGTTACCTCGACTGAATCGGACCCTCACAGATCATGGGTTTAGATTTTAGTAACAGAAGTCTTCAGTGAAAAGGAGGTACCTACAAGTGGACATATGTACAACTATGTGCTTAGGAAGCATCAAAACTCTTGCAGTAACTAAGATTCTCGTGGTCCTCACTGGAGTGCGAATCCATTGGTGTGAGGCACCACAACCATTTTTCTACCAGTTGTGCTAATGGCAGTTTAGGAACTGAGGGAGAGACAGAACCCACCAAGGTCATTATTTGGGAGGATAACAGAGAAATTGGTTGTGGGGTTCACAGGTTTCTGTTGTGGGCACAGGAAGGGAAAGCCTTTGGCTCTGAAGAAAGTGAGATGATTTAAATAAATATCTATTTTTTCTAAAGTTATCTGAAGCTCATTCACCGCTTGTTTGCAAGTGGACATTTTGTGTGTCTTAGGTGAGACAAACTGTGCTCTGAATACTAAAATATTGTAGAAAGATGACAAGGGTGGCTGAAGGAATGGAACTTTTTCACTACAAGGCAAGAATAGATTGACTGGGTTTCTTCATCCTGGAAAGGAAAAGAAGGAAAGAGTTGCTGACGGAAGTCTCTGAAATGATACATGGAACAGAGACACTAAATAGGGAGGAAAAAAAAATAAATCTCTTTGTGTTTAAGAACTAATATGAAACAAATGAAACTAAAAGATGACAGGTTGAAAATCAGTTGAAAAGAAGGTACTTCTCTGCAACATGTCTTTAAACTGTGGAACTTAACTGCTGCAGGATGTTGCAATTGAACAAATTCATGGATGAAAAATCTACCAAAGTCTTTTTTTTACTCCAGAAGCAAAATCTGTTATTCAACAAGTCTGTAGGCCTTTGACTCTTAAGCTGCCTAAGTAGCGCTGCATGTTTATCTTGCTCTTACTGTCATCCCTGGGCACCTGCTAGTTGTCATGCTCAGTGACAGAGACTGGACTAAGAATGCTCTTTGGTCTAAGCCAGTGGGGACATTCTGAAATTGTTTAGAGCAAGAGTCAATTATAGGAAGTGAATATTAGAGAGTTTGCAAAAGGATTGTTATACTTGGAAAATGAAACTTCCTGGCTTTTGGTGAACTTCAAGGACACAACTTTAATCCTTCCTTGTGAGGCATTGATGTAAATGCCAAGGAATGGGAGGTTAGGAGAGCACCTTATGTGCAGATGAAAGCAACTTCTTTAGCAATTCTGGCAGGAAGCAGCTCTGAAATCTTATTAGCTCTTCAACAGGAGACAAAGGAGCCCATGTCTACAACTAGTGCATAACCCTTTTGCGTCAAATGACTACTTGGTTTGATTACACCATACTTAAAGAGGACAGTGTAACTCTGAGGAAACCTTAAGAGAGAAGAAGTCAAAGAAAAGGCATAGTGCTGTTTGTAGATCTTTCCCCACAATGTGGCTTGCTTTTCCTTAGCAAATGATTTAATATTTATCTGGAGTCTTTGTGTTTTATGCAGAAACTTTATTTGAATTAATGAATTCATTTATAACGTATTTGTCTTAATCTTGTGTTTGTACGAAGGTAAATCTAGGAATGGCAGCTCTTGTTGACTTAAATACTATCCTGACACTATACTGTATTAAAATGGGCCTATAGTTATGTTTATGAAGTCATACTCTACTTAACAAAATACAGGTTTAAAACTTGTAGTCTATTTAGTCTAATGGAGAAAATGAGAAAAAAATTCTGAACAAAATCTTTATGTGTTAATACATCAGTATATATTAAAATTGCAGCTTAGTTTGAGATGCTAGATGTGACAAGCACCAGTCCAGAGCTGAAATATATTTAGAAAAAATGTGGCTACATAACTTCTGTAAATTATTCCTAATGTTTTTACCTCTGGCTAATATGCCATCTCTTAACTTGGGATCTCAAAGCATTTTTTACGTGCTTAACTTGAGCCTTCTCACCTTCAGAATACTACCAGGGTATAGGAAGTGGTTTTTTTGAAAGGGCCCATCAATTTACAGTTTTAATCTGAGAATGTTGCATTAGGTGTAAGTAATTTCAGAATTTGGAGATAAAAACTTTGTCCAATGTATTTGTGAGTAAGTGACAGAATTTCCCTTTACCTTCAACATTGTCTGTGGCACAGGCTGTGCCTGACATACAAGTTTCACCTTGTGAGCAAGACACAAAGCTGGAAATAGTAGAACTGTGCTCCTGCCCAGTGATGTTGCCCTGGTACTGGTAGTGCTGGCATAAGAAATGGTGTAAATACTAAAAGCCACATTTTTACTATAGGACAAGTTTTTTAAAAAGATTAACTAATTAAAGATATTTAAAAATGTGAGCAGTACTCTTCTACTGTAAGCACAGAATATATCCCTGCAAGCAGAATTACATTAGACATTAGTTTAATGTCCTTTCTTGAATAATAGGTTTTGGCTAAATTTCTGTTATTCTGGAAAAAACTAACACATTAATCTCTGGTTGTGTAAATGGAATACTTATTACAGACAAAAATAGGAAGATATTTTGATTAAGTAATATATGCACTTAATAAAATATCTCTGTATAATATCATTACAGCTATTCCCAGTTTCTTGAAAAGCAAGTAAAGGTGATTGTCCTTTGATTTCTTACAAAACAGTACAACTTTAAAATGTGTGCATATGAGTTTCACAAATCAGGACTTCAGAGTGAGCTTTTGAAACCTTAAGCACATTTATAAGTTTGCTGCAAGTGTTTTACTACTGTGGTGACTTTAATAGTACATATTGAAGAACTGCCTGATGAGCTAGAACAAACATCTTTTTAGTTTAGTGTCTCTGGGCTTGATTTGGGAAGATGGCATAAGCTGAAACTGATTGTTGTTCCAATTGTGCAAAAGGACTACGTGTTTGAGTAAAACTGTTCTCAGAAGCTATGTGTCTGAGGAAAACCACATCACTGGAATCATCTTGTCTTTCCAGGCAAACTGCACAGGAAAGGTGTCGCCTTCATTGAGGGTGCTGATGTCAATGGGTTGTACAGCAAGGCATGAGAAATTTGTGCTAGCAAAGGTTTACATCTGCAAATTGCTGTTAAGTTCCTAGTCTAATAATGGTTATAAAACTTGTCCGTGCTAAATACTTAAAGTTGTTTCTTTGAATCAAACATATTCTTGCTTGATTAAAAGTGAAATCTGATCTCTGAGTTGCATCTCTCTCCTTGTTTGGGAAGAACTGAGCTGGGTACCCACTGACCTCTAAATACAGGCATTATTTTTTATCTCCCAGCAGCATGTGAGGCCATTCCTGCTGTCACCAGCATTTTGTTAGCCCCATTAGTCTACCATACTCTGAGGCATATTTGCACTGGCTTTGTAGCTCAGACCTTCTTCAGAATTTAAGGTAACAAGAAGGAACTTCAATCCACAGGAGCTAGCTTACCTCCAGTGAAAACAATGGAGATACGCCACATAAACCAAATGGCTAATATAACTCTAGGGGAGTGTTTCAGCTGAATAGTTTAAAATTCTTTAAATATCAAATAAAATAACAACTTATATTTCCTAACTGTATGAGCCTGTAATAGACTGCGGACAAGAGTATGGGTTCAATTAGAATTTATTGAATTATAGCAAGCAAG